>JANZLQ010000001.1:33818495-33866078 GCA_026212715.1 Elanus axillaris | reverse complement strand
ATTCTTCTCATACTGAACTCAAAACACAGCACTGTACCAGCTACTAGGAAGACACTTAACTCCATCCCAGCTGAAACGAGGACACACACAGGAAACAACTGTGCTTTCTCTAGTATTTCAACCCTCACTAATACAATTTTAATATTTATGTGCCATGTTGTAAGCACTGCAAAAAAGTCTTCAGACTTTCTTTTGAATCAGCTCTGACTTATTTTTGGGTGCCTGCAATATAACTCCAGTGCATCTAAGATTTATTCTTAGTCTCAATAGCTTTTGTTGGCTCTTTGCATAAATTTTTCTGCATTTTAATTTTCTGCAGTTCCCTCAGGGAAATGTATGCACATTACATTCTTTCAAGCTTCTTAATATACTAACACTCTGCACTGACCTGCGTTTTTTATCTTTTTTTTTTTGACAGATCTACATTTTACATTTGGGTGGCAGGGAGAAATCTGGTTTAGATCAGCTTGCCATTGTGAAATCCTACATCTAGGACACATGGATGTTATTCTAAATAACTTGAAATAAATCTGAGGCTTGTGGATGCTAATCTTATGTTGGCAATGTAGACTTTTCAAACTGTCATTCATAAACTAGCAGACAGAAGTTGATAAAGCAGCCTAGCTAATCCAGCAGCAAAGTCCCCAGCTAAGTGAAAACTGACTAGGTGAAAATTTTCAGTCTTGTGTTTCTGAGCCTATACAGAAAGAACAAGGGCCAAATCTGTACTGTCTTGCTTGTCATACGATTTCCTTAGTAACTGAATCCCTAAAGACTCAGCTAGAATAAGTGTCACCTGCCCATTTCTCCTCTGTATGCCAAGAACTGGCGAAACCAGTGCTGGAGGCAGTGAATAGCAGCTTAGGTGTCCTGCTCGCTCTCCTCCCATTTGGACCACAGCTAAGTGGTCCAAGCTTGTGCTGATTGGTCTCTTCATCTCATGCATATTTGGGAGAAGATACTGTAATGTACCCTTCTAAAGATTGTGTGATACGTATACAGAAGAGTTAGGGGAAGAATGTTTTTTCCTTAACTGACCTTTGTGTGCCAATTCTCCTGGCTGAGATTCTAGGACTCCCTTTACTGGAATCTGATCTTCCTTTTTATAGAATCTTTAAAGCATTGTGCCTTCTGTTCTTGAGAGGAGGAACTTGACGCTTTTCTTAGGTCAAACCTGTGTTAAATTTTTGCCAGGAGAATTTTAGGTTAGGCTTTTGATTACATAACTGTGTACTGGCAGAAGGCTTAGTATAGCTGTACCTACATGAGCTGAAAAGAGCTTTGCTGTGATAACTTTTGTTTACTTGTGGCACTGGCTAAAACTACTTTGAGGGAAACACTCTTTGCCAGTAGATAGGGTATCTGCACTTCAGGATCTAAAGCTTTACTTGTAGATGTCTTCTGCTCTAGTATAGTACCTGGTGTAGAGATGTGCTGCACAAGCAGGAGCACCAAAAGCTGGAATACTGCTCTAAGTAGTGTGAGTACATCAAAGATGAATTCCCTTCAGTAAATGCACAGTGACTCAGTGACTGTTTAAAAGCTGCAGACTGAGATAATCCACTTATCACTAGTTCTGTTGGTGATGTATCAGCATATATATATGGTATAAGAACCCAAAGGACTTGTAGACTCTATCTCATTCAGGTAGGCAAAACTTGATTTTTACCAATGTTACCGTTAACTGTTATAACTTCTTAAGTTTTTTTTCCTTGTTTTGATCAACCTTATAATTTGATTATTTTGTTTTCAAATTTTAACACTTTTGGAGTTACATGAAAATTTGAAAACAAACTTGTTAGTAGGATTCCATTTCTTACAAATGTTGACTGTAAAATATTTGAGTCTTATATTGTGTAATTTAGTGTCAAGAACCTGTGGTTCAGACTGACCTTCTGTAACTTTTAATAAAGCCAGTGGAAGGCCTTGAAAGTAAGGAAGCTGTTGAAAAGCAGTGAATTATTACCAAAACAGTTGGTCCCAGTAAGCTGGAAAGGTCAAGCTGACAAAAATCTAGAGTCAGAAAAGCTGCTTCAATGTAAGAAGGCTTTATCAGGAGGAAAAAAAAATCCAGTGAAAGTATTCTTGGGAAAAATGTAGCTTGGTTAGTGAAGAAAACAATGTAGTTGTCCTGCAATGCTATTTCAGTAAGCTCCCTGTGGAGGGCCTTTTCTGTAGAGTACGAGCTGGAAAGCTGTTGATGCCTCTGAAAGAAAATGTGGAGGAAGGATTCAAGCAAGAGAAACCCATTGCAGAACAACTAACAACAGTAGTTAAGATATTCACTAGCATAGAATACCATATTCATGACTTTCTTCTAGGCTAGGCATGGCAGAAACTAGCACCCTTGGTTTCCCATCTGTAAGGTGAGTGTTTTGGCCAATGGGGAAGAGGGAACTGGGAGGGAAGGGAACTTGAAAATAATCCCTGTTAGTTCCATAAAGGTTCTAATGGTCAAAAAATGGTCCCTGTCAGATGACTCTCAAATGCTTCAGCAAAGACCTTGATTCTTCTGATTATTTTTTGTTTGTTTTACTCATGAAAATTAGGAATTAATTCTGGAGGAATCAGTGGGATTATACAAAACAAGGAGAAAAGGAGCTTCAAAATATGTTCTTACAGCTTTAAGGAGATTGTAGGGAGAGCAAGAAGTTAAATGTTTTAAGGGGTTACTGACTTTGTTTCCCTTGTAGTAATTCTATAAGCAGAAGATTTGAGATCATTTCCGTAGAAAACTTTTCTTGTTTGTGAATCGGTTTTGTGGTTTTAAATTTAATATACATTGACTAAAGTCAAACTCTACTTTTGTATTTCAAAGTTCACCACAAATAACATTCTGTTCAGTAAAACAAAGCCAAGTATTTCCTGATCTTTACAGGAGTTACAAAATGAACTCCATTCTGTACTGCTGAAGCCATCACCCTTAAGTTTTCTAAAACATACCATGGGTTGTTGCTTGACTAAGGTGTGGAGCATCACGGGAATTCTCTTAAGAGAATTCGTAAGAAGGATGTACCCTGGCTAGGGGAACTGGAGTGTGTCATATGACAGCATCAAATTCGAAATGACACTATACATCAGACTTCCTGCAAGGATGGTCAAAATATTCCTTTTTATGATGGAAAATAAATTGTCAAAAATAGAGTAAGAAACTGTTAATGTCACTAGTATTTGTATTTGAAGCCCTCAGTGGAAAACTTCAGCCTTCTGTAATAATACAACTGTCAATAGACTTGCCCTTCACGCATCTTACCTACTTTTTGTTGGGGTTTTCTGTTTGATTTAAAAATTTTGGCATTTCACATTTCTGTATAGGCTGTAGGTTAAAAACTGTAGATCAATTAGGGTGGAAAATCACTCCATTCTTCAAGACTACAAGGATGCAAGTATATATGCTTTCACTGGAACAATATCATTCCCTTATTATCATGTAAGGAAATAAATTTTGTGCTCAAGTGCTTAGACTATGTGTTTAGATTTGAGATGTGAACAAGTTACCCTGTTAGTTAAGAAAATGCACCAGAAAGACTGGGATAATAACATAAATCAGGAAAATACATGAGGAACTAGGCTGTGCATCTTCCTTGGTTATTTAAACAGGAAGGCTTGTCCTTGCATTTGCAGTAGTGCTAGCAATCCAGTCAAATATTTGAGTCAAACACATCAAACCTTGCTGAAACAAACTATAATTTGTGGATTGTGCTCTAACTACATCTGACCTTTCCTAGCCTGCCTGTGCACTCATTTATGTGAGCATCTGAACAGCATTTCATTGTTTCAAGCTGTCTTACAGATTGTGACTTTTCTGCCTAGGAAACATGTTCACCTTCCTATTCAGTTTTATATTAAAAAATGCTCCCAGCAGGTAAGTAGTATCATACACTTTAAATACAAAATACTGTGCTTTTATTGGATGAAAATGTTAATGCAGGCCTTTGCCATGCTGATGTTAGGTTTTTAGGTTTGAACATGTGCTATAAACTTACACATGCAACTGCAGTACATTATTTAGCTAGCAGTAGTTGTTTTCAGTGCCTTCTGTGTCTCACTAACACAATATTTTGCTCCTTCCAATATCAATCGGAGCTGTACTAAGGATATAATAAGTTACTGTAGTTTATTCTGCAACATTCAATTTTGTGATACATGCCAATTCTAGACAAACTAGAGCTCTTGTATGTGCCAGAAGTCAATCTCTTCTGAAGCACAGATCATGAAGACAACTGACGTGAACTGGCTCTCATCTACAAGTGAAACTAAATTACACAAATTTAAAGTTATCAGCATATATTCACCTTTTTTCTGACAAAGTGTTTAAAGTGAAAATATTCTCTCCATTCCAAAATATGGATGGAACTTCCCTTTTTAATCATAATCTAAGTTTGTGTTAATAGTTGGAGAAAAGGGAAGGGAACATAAACAAAAGAAAGAAGAAAAGTATCCCTTAATTTTGAAAAAAACATCAGTGTTCTTTTGTACTATTTTAGATTTTACATTCCTTTCTCTGAGGAAAGTAGACATCCTCCCTCCAGGGGCCGATAGAGATGTGGAATTAGACCTGTCCAGTATTGCAGGGACAGACACACTCATTCCAAGCTAAAAAGATTAAATGATCCACAAGTGTTATATACCCAAGAGTATCATATCAACTTTCTTTAATTTTGTCATATAACTTTAAGGGCCAGGGGAAGTTCATAATCCTTATTGATCTTTTGTCCTTGTTCTAAGACAAGCTACAAATTCTTAATACAGACAGCAAGACAGTTTGTTTTTTTTTTTCTTAGGGATTCTGTCCATTGGATAACTAAGTCACATTAACAAGCTGAATGATCCAGACTGCTAAACAAGAACAGCTTTTTCATCACGAGCTTCCTATAAGCCATTTGAACTAATGACTAATTTGTGAGCCAACCTTCCCTCCATCCCATGACACTTGCACAATCCCGCTTGAAACTTATTTCTGGTCCATTCCCTAAAGTAGCTAAAATTACACCACCACACCTATCTTCCATTTTTTGGTTGTTTTTTTTTTCCCCTTTTAGAATGTCATGTACCTTGATCTAATACTTTAGCTTCCTTTTTACAAATCTAGTTCTCCAATACAGCCCTGCTAAAATGGATTAAGGGTGCCTTTATATCTCTGTAATAACTAATACACTGTGCAGTGAAAGCAGTATTTCCACATATATTGCTACAATAATGAAATATATTATCCATGAAAATGTATTACTTAAGCTAAATACATGTGTTCTTTTTGCCTTTCAATTAACATATTTACATCTCTCTAGGCTACCTCTTACAGACACTGTATTTTTAGAATGGAGCAAACATACATACCATAAAAATAACATGCAGGCGTAGAGTTGCATTCTTGCTGTATTTGATGAGAAAATGTAGTCATGAAGTCTCATTTGTATTTAAAATATGATTTCACACATTACTGAAAGTTTAAATTTTAAGAAAAATTTACCAGTTAGCATTGAATATCAAGAAGTACCCAACTGTGGAGACAGCATTTTTTATCTAGCAAAAGTTTTAAATGCTCCACTTCTCAGATAATCAGCCTCATGGTAAGAAAACCCAAAGTACTATTTGCTGGAAAATAGCAATCAATTCCTATTTTGCATTGGGTCATCTCTTCTTCACTTGTAAAGGACTGAAGTTGTATAACAGAAAGGATAATGATAACTGTTCATACCTGGAGCAAAGAGAAATCAGACCAAATGTGAAATATTTTTTTTGCTTTCTCCCTGCCACCCTCCCCACCCCCCTAGCCCCAACTGTGTTGCCTGGAGCTCACTGTAAAGTTTATGTCTAAATAGACATAGATATTTTGCAAAATATGATATGCTTTGTTATTAACGAGTGTCTGGAACTTTCTATTGAATTTCATATTTAACAAATATTTCATAAGATAAGAACAGTTTTCTTGTTTCCCATGTGTAGGTTCTCCCTTATGGGATTTTACAGTTTGTATAGATTATGTTTGTTGATGGGTATATTTCATTAGTCTTCATTCTTCCTGGTACATGTTTCTATTTCCAACATCCAGTATATTTTATCACTTTTCTTCTTCACGCTAATCTGCTTTTCTCAGCTCTCATGCTCTAGGAGGTTCTTTTCCCATCACTTTATTCCAACAGTGCCCATAGCTATAAGTGTTCTTTGACATCTGCTAGACCACAGAGTAACAGCTTTAGGGAAACTGGAAAACCCATTACTTCAGAAATCTAAAACAAGACGAAGCAAGCAACCAACATGTGTATGGAGTGACACCTGTATCAGCAAGTCCTGGACTTCAGAACTTTGAAAATCCTTTTGAACAATGACTTTTTTTGGTTAATTTTTGAATGACTGATTGAACCACTGGAACAGGTTTGTATCAAAGAGGAAGACTGCACTTTTCTGTTGTATCTCTCTGTTTTGGTTTTGTTTGTTTTGTGTTTTTTTTTTTCTGGGTATGAAACTAGAAGGTAAGCCTAGGTATTTTTCAAAATAGCTTTGAGGTTTTGCTCAGTACACCTTTGTCCTTAGATGTCACTTATTGTAGGTCTGCCAGCAAAGACTGAAATACAAAATGTCACCTGTATTGTACAGGGCATGAAATAAAGAAGCTTACCATGGGACAAAAATTACAGCTTAATCCCCAGCCAAAAATCACTTGTTCTGGTATTTATTTAATCTGTGCCTGAGAGTACTCAGGAGTTTTTTTGTTTTGTTTTGTTCTTCTCTGCGTTGGTCTAACTGACATTTGCAAAACAGTGGGTCTGTTCCTGTACCTGTAAAAGTTCACAAGTTTTGTCACTCTCACTGAAGTGAGTAGATGCAAGCTAAGGTGTAGGAAAAAATATGTCAAATCCCTTATTATACTTGTCTGGAATGCTAGAATATTCATTTTAACCTTATCCCCTATGAGTAATGGGAAAAGTACACTTAGAATTTAGGCCTTCTTACTTGGAGACATGACCTCTGTTCGGTTTTTGGTTGTTTTGTTTTTTTTTTTGTATTAGCCACTTGTTCCTAATAAGGTATGATTTGAATAGCTAAGTAGTAAATGCCCATGTTAACCTTTGAATTTTCCAAAATTAAAAAAAAACAGATTTTGATTGTGATAGCTAGAGTGGTATTTTAACTTCCATCAGAAACTCAAGGCTGGAAGTAGTACGCTTCAGATTAATGGCACTTTATTGATGAATCTTTCTAAATTATTATAATTTTTTAAAATTAACTACTTGTTAATTTACTAAAGCAGTTACACTATTTTCTTGTATATTAAGCTTTTTAAATATTAATAGCACAGGTGATATGTTTTAAAGCTAGGGGAAGCTGGTTGAAGGTTACTATTTGCAAGTATGAATTCAAAGTCCAAATAGCTGGACGGCTCAGTCATGACATTGTACCTCTGGGTTTTCAATTATTCACCAAAAGACATTTGTTTGTAGCAATGCTTCAAGAATAGCTAGCCCTTAGGTATTCCCATATTTGTCTCAGATGCAGAATATTTATGCAATGATTCAGCAGGTCTTCATTCATCAGCATTCATTACTGGTTATTCATTACTTGTCTGTTTTCAAAGTTCCAGCCATTATGACATGCAGCTAAGAGCTATGCCATGTGACTGACGAGGCCAGTCACTTACATCAAGGCTATATAACAAATAAACAATGAAAACCAACTAAAATACATAAATAACCAAGAAACATTTACGGAAAATAAAATGCACATAGAAAAATGCTTAAAATTTGTCAAATTGTTTAGCTCTCATTGCGAGTTTGATTATTCTAGAAAACATTGTCTTAGGGAGGGAAGTATGTACACGTATCATTTGGAAACTCAGAAGTGCATATGTAACTATATAAGTACAGAGGAAAAAATTACCAAATCTCACAAACTTTGATTAATGTCCAGTTATGTAGAAACTCAGCTAAGTTGTCATTTGATCTAAAACTTATACTGGCACCCAAGGGTTGAAGAAGGGGGAGAAAAAGGCATCATTATGGTAGATTCTGTCCACATGCAGCTTTTAAAACTGCAACAGAATATTAGAATTCACACAAGCTGAAGGTCATCAAAAATGACACTAATTTACAAATTAATTATGGAGGGAAAGATTGGTTATATGCATAATGCTTTCTCATCTAGTCAGACCAGAAGTTAAAATGCCTTTTGATTAATAATATATGAATAATCTATGCAACTTTTATTCATTAATAGTTTGAAAAGTCCACTTCAATTTGCAGACTATACCAGGCTGGTAGGGGCTGCAGAACACCAGGATTCGAATTAAAAATTATCCAAGCAAAATTAGATAAAATGGTCTGACAAAATAGGGTGTTGTTCAGTGGGGACAAGTACAGAGGTCTATACCTAGGTAGGGATGTGCAGCTGAGGAGAGTGACTACAGAGCAGTGCATAGTAAGCAGGAGCATCACTGTAAAACCTGTGGAGATTTGCCTAGTCTGTATAGGGCTTTTAAGGTCTCTCTTGCAATGCTGTGGGAGGCAGTATTCAAATTCGGATACCTCAAGAAAGATGTGGATCAGTTGAAGATAGTCTAGATGAGATGGGTTAGAGATAATTAGGGGTAGAGAAGCATGACTTCTGAAAAAAAGAGCACACTGAGTTTGTTAATCTAGAGAACTAACAGGAAACCCAATGGTTTACATATGTGAACCATGATGAAAAGAAAGGAATAAACTGGTCTCTCTGTCCAAAAAGCCAAGAATTAATAGATAGAAACTGCAGCCTGGAAGATTTAGCTTATCTGTTTTGGGAAAAGCTTTTAAAGATGAGGATAATGATATGGGGGAAAGACTGCAGAGGGAACTCATGAAATCACTTTTTCCTCTGGATCACATTCTGTTGTATTTCTCCACATTTAAAAGACAAGTGGGGATGATAATAGAAATACATAAAACTAACACCTATTTGGAATCAAAATACTGGATTATTGAAATGATTCAAAGAAAGGTAAGTAAGATGACTTGGAGAAAAGTCAGTCAGCCACATACCTTGGAAATGCAGCTCAAGGCCACACTAAAAAGGGGTTTGCAGTTTGCTGTGTAACTTCCCAGGATTAGCTATACTCTGTAGATAGAGAACCGAATCCTAGAATAAAGACCATTGACTGTAACAAACTGGTAGGGAGTTCAGATGGCATCTGCTATAACTGGTAAGATTTTAAATTTAATTCAGGGTTACCTCTGGGTTGAGAATGAGAAGAAAATACAAATCTGTTGGTGATCCAGGATATGATCGTTGAAGGAAATCTACAGGACACTGACTGCATACAGGTCCAGAGAGTCATAGACAGAATAGCATTCCTACACATGCTTAAGTGTCAGTATAAAGAGAAAGGTATATTTTGTGAGAGTTACTCAGGTGCTGTTTGACTTCTATATTATGAGAATTTTTGTATTATATAAAATATTCTGAATTACTTATTTCATTTCCCCCCTATGTATACTGAGAGGTTTTTTGAGTCAGGTAAGTTTAAAAGTCTTGATAGGCAGAGACACAATACATTCAAGGGTTAAGGTTACCTTGAGATAGAATTTAAAAAGCTGATAATTCTTTTTCAGTAGAATGGAGAAAAAGATCAGCGTGTAGAAGAAAATATTTGAGAGGAAAAAAATGTATGGATCATCACAATTCATAATGAGGCAAGTGCCTGATCATCCTCGCATTTTGAAGTATTTTCCCAAAGTAATGGTAACTACAATATGACCTGAATACTCAGGTAATAAACATAATTGAAAGGGAAGGGGAAAAAAGACAATAAAAAAGTGCATTTACTACCCAGCTAAACTATTACCAATTTCTTTTATTCTTTTGCTTTTTTTAATTGGAGAGACAAAAATAAATCAATACATGTTCTGAATATTACTCCTTTTACAGTGGATGGATAGACTCTTTTCTCTCTACCTTCCAGGAACACTGAGGTTGAAGCTTCCTGTAATGATGCCAACTTGGTCTCATAAATGCTCAAGAGAGTAGGTCCTCTTTCTCTTCAGATGTCTTAAAAGAAAACAAATCCCAAACTGGTGAGTTCACTGAGTGTAAGGAAAAGGGGCAAAAACTTCTTAGCTGTGTAGGACCATGTGTCTTAGAGCACAATTGCAGAGGAACACAGTCTCAGAGAAAAGAATAAAGTCAGTCTCTGCAGTGTTGACTTTATATACATATATATATATATGTATGTATTTCTGCTAGGGGTAGCACAAGATCTCTATAGAATATTTCAGCTAGGAAGTTGGAGCTTTTAGTGGCAGAACAGCTTAGCTGCTACTCCCTCAGTGAAAAGAAGGGTAAGAGCATACTGACTTGGACTGAAAACAGCACTGATATGAAGTATATAGCACATCGTTATCTATTAAAAATGGAGTGTGAGTGGGTGTGTCTGGTATGAACCTATAATCAACCAAAAATCCCTTTCTATAGGTAGTATTAAATAAGTTTTAAAGGAACTTTCATTGGCAATCTAGCAAATACCTTCATTTTGTTGTTTACATAATCAGCATTAGTATTTGAACAGGTGAGAAACAGTAATTTGTTTAATGAAGAGGCAACTTCAACTACTTATGACAGAACCTATAAATGAACAATTTGAGGTACTGATAGATACAGAGTTTTAGGGGAGGCCAAATATGCAAACATACATACCTGTAAAGATAATCTAGGGGGCATCCACCACCTCAAGCAAAGGTGAGCTCATAACACTCCTTATAGCGCTCATTCCAGAGATAACTACAGTTTGGCTTTAAGATCTAGATTAGTGTCCTTTAGAGTATGGGTATGTCTTCTCCCTGCTCTTCTGTACATTTTGTTCCAAGTCTGACATGCCATCATGTCCTTTCAGGAACAAGTCAAGGAATAGCGGCCATTTGGCTAAAGTCTACCCTTTTCTACTCCTGTGCAGGCTAGCAGAACTGGAGGGCCATGTGAGGATGCACATATGTTGCTGAAATCGGAAAGAACAATTTACTTCTCTCTAATACGGCCAAATATTTTTCCTATGGATTAATGGTCCTTCACACTTCTATAAATAAACTGTATGTTAAAAGCACTGTCCAGCTTGAAATTATGGAATACGGCTCCCTCATCTGTCCAACTCAGTGCATTAAAATATGTCAAAGGCCAAATAAGTTTATGAACAGTGGTGCATCTTCCTTTTTTTCCCCAAGGTTTTGTCTGCTTGAAGACCTATTTCTAATGTACACTAGTAGAATAATTTAATTTGTGATGCTCACTGGGTATTCTGAAATTTTCTGCAAGATATGCATAATGATAGGGTTAAAGGTGATCATCACAGAAAAGAAATCAGACTGAAGTGAAAGATTCTTTGACGTGTTTCACAATTTAAAAAGCCAAGAAGCTTGGAAAACAGTGCTTTACTTGCCCTGTTTATCATTCTTCCTTCTGAATGCATCTTCTTTTTTTTTATTTTCTTGTTTCTGACTGCTACCTGCTAAACAGCTGCAGTACAGACTTATATCTCAATATCATATAACTTGGTCCTTGTCCCTCAATATTCATCCACAGTACCCATTTCATTGTTTGGTATACGATTAAAAATGGTCAACAATCATGCTAAAAGGTGTCTATTGTGATGATGTTCTGATGTGTGTATTGCTGTCTTGAATACACACCATCAAAATCATTTCACAGTTCACCATATGTCATTTTGGTGTCATCTATGTTACTACTCTAATATTAGTGATTTTCAATTAGAAACCAAAATGACTTTATTATGACCCTTTTATTGGAATATAAATACTGGGAATGCCCATCTCCAGCCATTAATCTTTCTATTTTAGTACATTGTAAAACAAAACATAGTGGCGAATGTAATAAAAATGTTCTTTTCTTTCACCGAGATCTTCCCAACTGTCAAACTGAACACTATCATTTCAGTTTTTCAGTGTCTCATACCCTGCTCCTGAACAAATACTTCTGTGAAAAACTTCAGCTATATGCCACCCAACAAGACCAAACCATCAATTGGCATCATGCTAAAGTGTACCAATTGCAAACTTAACTTCTTTACTCAACATTGACATTTAGAGGGGGAAAAAATATCTTATGTTGCATGCTGCATCATAGCAATATCACAAGTGACTTCCATTCTGAAAAGTCAGTAAGACATTTTAATAGAGGAGTTTAAACTTTCTTAAATAATGAATAGTGTGCCCATGATCTGAACTGTTTGCATTGCTTATGTATTAAAACTATGTATTCTACAGTTGTCTTCATGTCTAGTTGAAGTAGTACATGAGAGATAATGAGATATATTGATATGCCAAATAATGACATTTGGATGACCTAGTGTTCCCAAAACTGTTTACTCAGTTATCATCAGTGCTGTGATTTTGAGTGCTGGCAGTCACTGCTGTCATTGCCACTGTAAACACTCTTGCAATATAACTATGACTTAAATGCTGAGTGTCAGTTTGGCCCTTTGTATTTCACCTGTGGGCAAATCAAAAGCAGACACACCCTATTTTTTTCTTTGCTTACATTACTAAAGAAGTAAAGCATCAACTGCCTACACAACTATGGTATGATGAATGATGACAGAATAATAAAAACAATCTCCTTTCCCTTTGTCTCGCTGATGAAGAAAAGGCCCTTACAAAAGGCCTGGAACAGGAAGATGAAGTTAAGAGCAGGTGCATTTCTGACCTAAATATGAAGCTACACAGCTGTATATAGTTTACAATGATCAATATATTATGCTGATCAGTGTTAATGTTTAACAGTTTTCCTCCACTGGGTAAACATGAAACTCTCCCTGATCTAGTGGTGGCTGTGTGGGCCTTATTGTCTCAGATCTTGTAGCTTCACAGAACCCTGTGTTTTATTTTCACTTTTCCTTTCACTGCAGTGAAAGCTGGGTGGCTGCAACTCTGTAAAATCTTGCTGATGTTGTCCATGGAGCCAACTTTGTGGCAATCACTTCACCTTGTTTTGCCTTCACTCTTCCCCCTACCCCAAAATAGTCTCAACAAGATAACAGAAGATCTCAGAACTACAGTCTAAACATGCTGTGACGGGCCATTTAGATGCTCCGGACCACCAATGTAGGAAAGCTGTTTGTTTTTTATGTATTACAAATAGGTGTGTCCGGCATATCTGGAAAATGATAGGTGAAATTCAGAAAGTTACCTTGGGTGTCCTGTTATGTTAAAATACAACAAGGAATTTAATTTCTTTTCTAGGGCTTTAGAATTTAATGAGCCATTACTATTTCCGAGAGTAAAAGGTTCCAAAAATCTCACACAACATGGGATATAACATTAGGTTATCTGGAGAACACATTAGTGACATGCTAGCATTTTGCATTTTGTCCATGTGTACATTAAGTTCCAACAGCAGAGTCACCACTGTCCTACAGGCCATGCTAGCTGAATGAATGTGATTGATTATTCTAGTTGTACTGGACAAAGTACAGTTTCATGACTTTTAACATAGGTGAAATGTTGGTGTGTGCCATTGAATAATAAGTTTAAATATAGTTTGCTGAACCAGCTTCTGGAGAAGCTTTTAAAAGCTGTCATTGATGAGCAAGAATGAAATGCATTGGGAAGCAGTCAACTGATACATTCTCAACACTTTCATAATGTTGTACTGGGGTGTAAAGAGGTGTTCAAATTTTATCCTTTTATTCTTTCATGCTGTTCCTTTAAATCCCAGTTACATGATAAATGTTCACGCTCTAGTTTGCATAAAACAAAGCTCAGTTTCAATCTTTTAGCCAATTGCAACATCTGCCCTACAAGGTTTTTCCCTTTTATATACAGGCTTCCCTGAAGATATAAATATGGTCTACCTACTAAACACATTTAAAATGTCTCCAGAGAGAGAAGCTTCCATAGAGGGATTAGCATGTGGCATTACAAGACTCACTAAAAATCTTTGATTTACCTTAAGAAGGGAAATGGAGCTCACCATGACTTTAATACGAACCTAGCACCAGAAAGAGCTACAGAGTGTAAATAAGAGCAGAATGCGGCTCCTGATCTCTTCATATTAATATACTTTAAAACTAGAAATGCATGAGATTCTCCCTAATGTAATGAGAGGCATACTTGTGAGCAATGTTCCCATGAGCCCACAGGAGTGAGTGCAGTCACGCTGTTCTGTCTGACTATCAGTTTATCAAGGGGACATCCTGTCTCTTCAGCTGAGGTGATTCTTTATGATACTTATCACAGAAGTAAAATATGTGAAAGTAAACTGTAAAAAGTACTAGATCTTTTAATTAAAAAAAAAAAAGTTTCCTTGCTACTGTAGTCTGCTATAGTACAACAGGACAAATGCTAGGACGCTCTTCTAAAGCTCAACTTATCTGATTATGAGACTCTTTACTACTTTTCAATTTGGAATAATATTCATTTGTTACTGGTTTGGGTGAGCACACATTACTGTTTTATACCTGACTTTAAAAGAATCCTTGGCCACGGTCAAACTTCCTAATCCAGCCAAAGCACCACCAAAGCATCTGTGACCTGTTTGGGTGGCCAGCTAGAGAGCATGAGTGGGAGACTGGTCACCTATCCACTGTAAGCTTCACTGTAGGAAAGTGATGTGTACTTTGTAAGTCTGGACAAGAAGGTATTAGAATAACGAGTAAGAATAAATGACATAATGGCCTACTTGGGGTGAAGTGCAGTTTAGGGGCCATAAGCCCCTTAAATTTAGTACAGTTTACAGCACCCAAAGTAGTGACGCCAAGTTTAAGGTTTTTCCTTTATGCTTATGCTACTTCTTTATATGCACTCTATATTTCTGTATGCATTCTGTGTACGTTTGAAATATGTCATATTTTTAGAGAACTTGCTGATATAGAGTCTAAAGTTAGAAATGCATCTCACTGAAAAGTAAGCTTTGATATCTAGCTAGAGATGCCATCACTGATGTCATGCTCAGAAGGGGTGACTGGTGGTTGTGTATTCACAGATCACAAAGCTGAAGCCACACATATGAATCTTCTATTTTTGAGGTGTGGGGCTCAGGAGGCTGCATAACCTTAGTGCTCTCCATAACCTTAGTGCTCTCTTAAAATTACATTTCCATGACCCAGATCTGTTCTAAATTCAAGATGGTGACAGAGGAGGTAATACTCCTTAATTAATAGGGTTATTAAAATCATAGTCTAATTTTTTTTTCTATAGAGGTGTATATATTTTACACATGAGGCATACCTAAGTACAAAGTCAATCTTTATCACTTTATTTCCAGGTGAAGCTAATCTGTGGTAGTGTTTGGCTGCATCACAGAGATGATAAAACTATTTAAGAAAATTTTAAGAGTGGTAGGTGAAAGCTGAATGCAAACGCTAGTTTGCTAGTTCCACATCGCTGCTGAATCCTACTCTAAGTGAAATTTTAGAAGAGTCTTTCAGCCTACAAAGATTTCTCAGGAAAGGGACTGTTGGAAGGCATGAGAATGACATTAATTTCCTGAGATCCCTAACAGTTGTATATAGTAACAGGGTGGTCATGTAGCTCAGGAGAATAGTAATGGAAAATTGGAGCATTCACTTCTAGTTCATTGGCTTACATCTGGTCAGGATGGTAGTAACACATTTTTCTTACAATCTGGTGATTACTTGATGGTCTAAGTGAAATAAATTAAAGGTTTCTCTGGATCTGCAGATCCATTTCATCCAGTTCTTCAAATGCACTGAAAGGATTTGAACTCAGTGACATTTTTCATAAGCACTGTAATTTATTTTTTAAAGGAAATGTGTTGATGACCCCTTAAATTAAATGTACTGATGCATAATAAAAATGAAGCCTTTATGGTGCCTCAGATTTTACTGGGGCAGCCAGGCTGTGTGTTATGTATCTTGATTTTAAGAACAAACTTTTCTTCTCTTTAACATAAGGCATTAGTAGAGCTGAATGCTTCCTAGTGATGCAGGGAGACAGGCTAGGATATTGGTTGTTACACAATTGAGAACATTTTGGTTACAGCAGCTCAAATTGCTGAAACTGATCCTGATGGATACTTGATTATCTAAATTTTATCTTTCTCTGTGTTGAGAAGAAATGTCAAAGGGTTGAAGGAAGTTTGGATAGTAAGCCTTGTTTAAAATCTAGCTGTGGAAGCACTTGCTGTTGAACTTAGCACTGTTTAACCAAACTGGAACTAGCTACATTTGAGGATGTATTTTCTAAGTACCAGCAATGGCTGGTACTTAAAACATAAGGCATCCACCTACTAGTGCCTTTCATTAGAGGTTAGGCATCTAAACTCTAGCTCAAGATATCAGACGCAATGAATGTCTAAAAAAAATATATCGTGACTGAGTACATGAAAACTTCTTGATCAATGTTGGTACAGAGAAGGACTCACTAATACTCAGTTGATAATATGCATTTTTGGTTTTGTGCTTCCAGAAAAGCAGAGGCAACCATCAGAGGTCAGTCCAAAAACCAAAACAAAAATATGTACATTGCCCAGAATATCAGTTTTCCTACATGCCAAGTTTTGACATGGTATTAGCACTCTTCTTACAAATAGGTCTCTCGTGGTGGGCTGGACAAACTTTTAAATATCGGCAAAAGCATTACCACCTTTTCCTTTTTTTTAGCCAGTGCAATGTTTCTGTCTTGATATGTTGCGAAGAAAGTTGTTCAATAAAAGCTGCAAGCCCTCCCATGTGCTAACATTAGTATAATGAAGGAACATAGGGTGAACTCGGATTCTGAATATTCTTCCATGAGTTTGTTGTCACTGATAGGAACCATCAATTGAAAGGAGATAATGACTTAAAATATTCCTTGTCAGAAACATGGAAAGATTATCTGTTGGCAAGGAGTTAAGAGTATAATGGGGGATTTCCAATTATCTGTGAGAATCCAATTGAGCACATGAAATCTGTCTTGATCATCTTGCTCAAAGCATTGTCTTCCAAGTTCATCAAAATGACGCACATTTTTCTGTTTTTAACGATTCATGCAAACATACACTTTATGTATGAAATACCTAGCGTTAATTATAATAACAATCCGAATGATGTGATTATAATAACTCTAATGAAAAAAAACTTTTTTGGAAAGTGGGTCTGAGACGATATTTTTCGTTGGTCCTGTAGATTTGTCAATGATAATAAATGAAACGCTTCCCTGACACAATTATTACAAATCCAGGAATGCTGTACTGATAATGTATTGCCACTCAGTGAGGAAAGAAGGAAGCTTGTGGACAAAACCTTGCAGACACTGGATTTAAAAAAAAAAAAAAAAAAAGGATTAAAATTCACAGCATGCTGCTGTCTGCAGTCCATCTCCTTTTCCAAAGGGTATTTAGCTGCCTTTTTTTAAAATTCTGTATCACAAGTAAATTACTGTTTACTTACTAATGCGCATGTAAAATATACCCCTTTAAGGGTATGCGCCAGGTATTTTTTTATAACGGCTTCCCCGGTAGGACAGGCAGCTCTTCGCTCCCCAGCGTGGCCGCGGTACAGGCCTGCAGCGCCGTCCGCCCTCGCCACCTCACAGCAGGGAGGCGCGTCCTCCGCGCTTCGCCCTGCCCGGCTGGGCCAGTGCGAAGCCTGAAGCGCGCTGCCCGAGCGGGGACGCAGCGGGCCGGGAGCCCCCGCGGGCGGCAGGCGGGTGGTGGGGCCGGGCCGGGCCGCGGAGCCTTCGCCGGGCTGCCGGGTTGCTACGGGAACCGAGCCTTTTGTTTGTACGTAGTGAGAGCAGCGGCCTCCTTCCTTCGCGGGCCCCGCACAGCTCCGGCGGCGGGAGGGAACGGCTGCCCTCGCCCAGAGCCGGGGCGGACTGCGCGGCTCCCGCGGCCTACGGGCGCTTCGCTTCCCTCTCCCGGCGGGTTTTTCTCTTCGGCGTGTGATTTCTGGAGCGGGGCACTTGGTCGTAAGGGTACGTCTGCAACCTGAGAGAGAGCAAGTCCCGCTGAAAGAACCAGCCTGCAGTCTGGCTGAAACGGTAGCTGGCTGGCTGGGTTTGTGTAGTTGTGCACCGGACGGTTTGGGCTAGTAGCCCCTCTGACTGCAAGGCGGGCGAGTGTAACCAGAACTGAGGCTCAGGCGTTCGCTCCCTGGGTGTTGTTACAGGTGCAGCTCACCTTTTGGTCTCAAGAACAGAATAGAATGTGAAATTTCCTCATACTTTAAGGACCGCGCCTTTAAATCAGCCCTTTTTACCATGCCATTCACATCATTTAAGAATAGCTGAAAAGTAAGTAAAAAAACACTAGTATTTCTTCATAAAAGATGAATACTCAGGTAATTTACACTGGTACAGGTGTCAGAGCTGTTCTTGAAGGCAGAGTTGAGGATGGTCATCGCAGAGTCGAGTGCCCTGTCATAACGTGTACCTGTATCAGTTGCCAGAACACTCTTTTAAGAATACTTGAATAAATAAACATGTGATTAGAAGGAGCAAACAAATGCATAGCATATTATTTCTTAGCTGAGACTGCCTTTTTCATGTAACAATCTTAGTAAATAAATCGAAGCATTATGGTTAGTTCAGCAGCCCTTAGATGGCTGACAATGATACCCGCTTTGCTGAATAACCAGAGTGAAAATTTATGGAATATTTGCATGTACAATATTTGCACAGCTTTAACCAGAGTTTCCCTACAGACGTAACATCCATGTGACCTTCATATATTTTCCACCTTTTCTTCACTGTATGAAGCACCAGAAAAAAGAATGATTGTTGATTTTGCTCAGTTTTAAGAGCTGGAGACTGCACTGGAAAGCCTGAGGACTTGACACCAAAAGAAACACAGATTATGAATGCTTCTTTAAATAAAAGCCTCTCAAAGCCTTCGTATCGTAGCAGTAAATGGAAAGCCCAACTAATAACTTTTGGGATTCTTTCCATTTTCAAAAACAAGTCTACTAAGACAAGTTAAAATTACATTAAATGTTCCCTAGTATGATTTCATTACAGTCATTTATGGTAGAGAAGGATAGTGTACCACTCTACTGAAGTGATACTGTTCCAGATATAAAATGCTTGAGATCTCACAAATGTGAAGGTAACAGCCCAGTGAAAGATGATAATTTAGCCAAGGCTTCACTGCAAAATCCTAACTTTTGTGAGTAACACGTTGACTCAGCCTACTCACAGATGAAATCATTTGAGCCTTAAATTCTAGCCAGCTGAGACTGGCTGAGGCAGATGCTTAAAATGTATTGAGGATCTCATACTGAACTCTGCCTCAAGTGGAAGAATTTAAACTGTGAAAGTCAAAATTAGTAAGCTGCCAGAGGAAAAGTTACGACGTACCTGGCTCCTGTCTTGCTCTCAGTTTTTGACAGTGCTTGCTGTCACTTTGAGATTACTGGTTTCCTGGAACCTGGCTTATTGACCAATCTTTTGTTTGCATAGATGATGTTGTTTTTGATAGTGCAAGATTTATACAAATTTACCTTCACAAAATGAAAATAAAATATGTTTTTTAAATGAGAATGTTCAAAATAGTGTGATTACATTCTCTCTACTTGGTTTATCAACCTGCTCTTACCATATTTATGATACACCTCCTACAGTGTCTTTCTAAAGATATAAGAGGAATGAGTAGCTGATGTCAATATGTCTGAAGATGACATGGTCAAAAATTCTTGTTTGTATCTGTCAAGTCTTTGAAGTGTAAGGACTATATAGCAGGGGTTTTGTGACACTAGTGGTGCTTCATCTGAGAGACCGGAAACCCTAATCAACTAATCCAGGCAGAAAGTGGATGGAATCAACATCCTTGTAATTTTATTTAACCAAGGATTTGCTCCTAAGGGACTATCTTTTCCTATAAATATTTAGAGTGAAAAATTAATGGTATTTTTTCTAATATCACAGTGTTTTCCATGGCTACAGAAAGAAACAGTGAACAGTCAATCAGGACAAGAAAGCATTGAGGAGAAAAGGCTGTCTTTTACTATTGATATTCTATGGGGTTTAACTTATTTCCCTTAATTACTCCTTTTACTTTTAATTATTACTATACTTCCCTTCGTTTTCTAGAAATCCCCCTTTAAAATTTGTTGTCTGTGACCTTGAGATCGAAAACCAGTTAGGAAAAAAAAAAAAGCATTTATTTTAAAACCAGAGAAAATGCATTCTCCATTAGAAGTTCACCAGTTCTTCAGCAGCTCACTTTATTTTTTGGCAAGGAGAACTGAGAATTTTTGGGGAGAATCTACCGGCCACATGCTAACAAAGAGAGATTAGCTCAGGGCATACATTACAGTGAGGTTTCACATTAATAATACCTCATTATTTTTTACCAAAGGTATCACAGAACAGTAACCTCTATGATCTGCAATATTTTAAATTATTAAAACTCAACAACAAGTACTATAGTAAATGAACTAAGTTCACATCATCATCTATTATTCTTTGTTTTTAATCACACAGGTGAAACTCATTAACTGGTGAAGGGAAACAAAGCTTGCTTCAGTGGCGTACAACTGAAATGGAACTTAATCTGTACATTAGTGGTAGTTTCTTTGGGCCATCACCCTCCATCAAAGTGAACTTGAAATAATTTGCTAATTCATGGTATGCAGTTCCAGGGAGGGGGAGGGGGAAGGGCAGATTATCCAAGTTGGTTCTAGTGCAAAAAGCTGAATTCTTGCCCTAAAAGCTGTAGAGGGTGTGCTTTAGACTGAAGAGAAACCCCTTTAATGAAATATGGACTCTGGTTTTCTGCTTTGTTTTTAAGCCCCATTCCCTGTATAAATTAATAATTAGCACTTAAAAGTAGAGAGCAGTACTAAGTAGATACAGTTATATTTAGATCACAGCTGCCAGTAACCAAATTTGATGTGGTTTCATATTTTTGTAGGACAAACTGCTGCACTCACAGAGGTAAAATAAAAAAGGGAAAAAAAATGTAGTTCCCATACTGAAATATTAAAGCAGAAAAATGTTACAGTGAGTGTTTGCAGAAAATAGCAGGCAAAGGAATCCCTCTTCACCTCTGGGAGAGAGATGATGGGAGGCAAGGGGAGTTCTGAACCATCGTATGGGAAAAGGGGAAACAAGGAAAAAAAAGAGAACTTCCCGTTGCTCTTGGGGAGAGAAAAGAAGCGTCATCATGAGTAAGAATAGCAAAGGGATTCCCTCCCTGCACTGAGAGAAGACAGAAGGGGAAGGGAATTCCCCCTCTCCATTGGGAAAGAACAGAAGGGAAGGGAATTCCCTTTCTTGCATTTATACTTTGAGCGCTAATTAATCTTGAAGGTTTTGCACTTCTGTTAACATCAAAGCAATTCTGTACATCAGGCAAAACCTGCTCTCCTTGAGCTGTGGAAGTCAGTCTTGAAATTCTGATTTAGGGATTTATACTATTATTGTCATGTGGCCAGATGCAGTCTGTAACTTTTAAATATAATCTACAAGGGATCTTGATTGCTTTAGCTGCAGGCTTGGAGAGATTTCTATTACTGCTTAAGATTTGTTTGTCTATGATTTAATTGTCACTTCGGTTAAAGGGCAAGCAGCAGAGGTGCCAGTAGAGCAGCAAAAAGCGCCAGGAGCAACATATGGGACTGAAATTCCTTATAAAGTAAGGATCACATGAACCCAGCTGCCTGCAGGGGGAAGGTTGCATAAACAAATATTTAACAAGGAAAAACAGTGAGGTCTTTGCAGTAATCATACACAGATCCAAAAATAGCTCATGAACACATATAAAGCACACAACTTCCCTGGTGTGCTGCAGCCCATGCGCACATGCTTGAAATAGCATGTTGGGTTATGCCTCTGTTGTGAAGATGTTTGGAGTTTTGCAGTTCTAGCGTAGGATGAAGAGGGGGCAGTGCTAGGTACTGTGACCTTCTAGAAATCCACTTGGCTTCTCCACTGCTAAATGAGGTTAGTTCCAACTAATTTTCTGAATGGTTTGATGACTGGAAAAAGTGGCAACAGATCAGATGCAGTTGTGATCATGTCGCAAGGGGAAGGTTACGATGCTCAAAGACTGTTTTATACATATTTCATTGGTTACAAGGTTGAATTTCTTATCCTGAAGGAACATCAGGACTCTGTTATTTCTCTTGCCTTTATCTCCTTACTTTATGTGCTAAGGTAATGCTAATTAATGCCTGGATGGAAAAATCAGCTAGTGTATCACCACAGCAAAGAAAACTTGCATTGGCAATTTCACAAATCTTCTGCCCAATTTTGACTTTAAGTGTGTAGATGCCACAATCACTAATTGATTTGGGACTTGATACAATTAGCTGGGGACCCAACCAATTTCATGTGTACATAATTTGTTGTACAATTCCCAGAAGATACAGCTGTTATTTCCACTTGCAGTGAACAGTATCTTAAGTAACACTTAGCACAGGCAGAACACAGTTTGTTTTACTCAGCTGGCTGTAACTAAGTTGTGGTCCTAGCAATCCTTAAAAAAGGACAGTGGGGGTTGGAGACTAGATGTTTGCTTGAAAAAACAAACTTCTAGTGTACATAGATGCGAGTAGTGTGTGTATTTTGACCTATTTTAATTTGTATCGCCTATGTTTGAAGCAGTGTGGGGAAACCACCTGCTCACGCTGCCTTTCTTCAAAGTGAAGACGTCAGATAAGAATGCCAAATATATCACCCTTTGATAATCTGTCAAAACACTTTTTTTTTTTTCTTTCTGATTCTGTCTGCAGAGCAACCTCTGTCTGAAAAGCTGTTCCCAGGGTAAATAAGGAAATGCATGAAAAAAATCTGGGGGAGGTACCAAGACTGATCTTATCTTTTGTGTCACTATGTTTTAAGGCACTGAAGTTGTAGAGAAGAGAAACTTCAAAACAAAATTGTAACATTCTTTATCCCCCCCAACATATCCCAGAAACAGATGGGGTTTTTAACTTTAAAATTGGCTACCTTTTCATACCTGATCTTAGTTGCAGAGTGTGACAAGATCACTAAAAGAACTCTCTTGTTTTGTACTTTATCAAACATAAACTTGAAAACATAAAAGAAGAAAGAGCTTTCTAGAGTTTCATTAAACATTTATAAGTGCTGCAGTAATTCTCTGAATTAAATTTATTTTTATGCATGGAAGTATACTTCACTGCAGTAGTTGTAAAAGAAACTAGTGGCTCGTTGAAAAGATCATGTCTTAAATAGTTCAAATAAAACTTCTCCTACTCTGTTTTCCACTTGCTCAAAAATTAAATGTACTGGAAATTGAGCTAAACCAGGGGAACTGCTGACACTGTTACTGCAGGTTCAGGGCATAATAGGTGGGAGAGGTAAAGGGAAAACAACCTCTGTGACCAAAAATAACATCCACTAATGCTCATCTTGGGGTTAAGTAAGTATTAAAAACATTTATATATGTATCCCAAATGACCCTTGCTAGGTAGTATAACCATAAATATGATCAGTCAAGAATTTAAGTTTTGCAATTTTGGGAAGATAATATTGAGACCATGGGAGAAATACCTATGATCCTGCTAAGGCAAAATGGGTGATACACAAAAAGGAACAGTAATGTGGGAGCAGCAAACATATAGGAGAAGTTGTTGGAAGAGCAGCACAAAGTGCAATGTATGCATCATCTCTACAGAAAAGCAATGACAAGCAGTGAACCATAGGAATAGCTCTTCTACCACTTTGTTTATGAAAAGTCACTTGCTGTGAAGCCGTTGGGATCTGAAAGGTGAAGTTTGCTACACACAGATACTGAAAAGCTGTTTGCAAGGAAACAGTATGGCGCGACAGCCTGGAACCAATCTTCTCACACCCACCCTAAAGTGCTATTTACAAGCAATTCACCCACTGCAATATGGTTATTTGAATGTAACAGAGGACATGGGAAATGTGTATTTTGCTAGAGAAAAGGGACATTGTCAGGTTGCTTTAGAAATCTGTTAATAGTACATCTAAATAGAAATAAAAGGTCACCTCCTCAGCTCGGGTATGTGAGAATGGCCTTCTGAATTGAATTAAAATAGTCTAGTTAAACTGTGGAGGATCCAGCCTGCTGGTCCTATATTGTTCTAGTAAGTCAGTAGTAACCATCAGTGCCCGCAGAGCTCAAATCTTTCATAAACACTGTGGTATCTCAGTTTACTATATCACATGCCAAGTTTTTTGGAAGTCGGACTATGATGCAAGAGTGTTGTTACTCAGGATGAAGAAGGTACATGGGCTGAGTTCATCAGTGTTAAGCTATATACTATGGCAAAGGCAAACGATCTCATGTAACAGTGCACAGATGAGAGGGAAAGCACTGTAGATACAGTATTTGATTATCAAAATTCATCAGCTGTTATTGAGAAGATGCATTTGGTTAACTGTCCACTAAGTAAAAGCTTTTGGAAATAAAGTGTGCCCAACCACACACTGAAGCAAAAGTTCAGAAAAACTTTCCTGTAGTATAGATGTGTACCCTGACATAGAAATAGCTTGTAGGAACCATTCGGATACCTCTTAAATACCCAGGCACAAAAATACTGGCAACATTGCCATATTATGAAACATACAATTAGGTAGTAATCTGCTTGCTTTTTATATAATTTTCTATGTGACACGGAAACAGTAATCCTCTGGCTGTCATATAATATTTGGTGTCTGTTGTGTTTGATGTTGCATAATGTGAAAGGGGAAATATAAAAGATCAGAGATACGGCCAAGGTTAAGGTATGTGAGAATAATGTTTCAGTGTGTAGACCTCAAAAAGGGAATGAAAATGAGCTGGTCTATCCATGCTGGCAAATGAGGAAAACAAAGCCAGGTCTCACATATAAGTTGGCTAAATAAATACATTTTCTGGTTTAACTCAGGAAATACTGTTTGAGAGTTAGGGGAATAAATCTTTTCTTTTAAAAAATTTGTATTCAAAGAATATTCTCCTTATTTCCCAAATGAAGTATTTTCAGTCCCTTCCAAATGGTTTAGTAAAGACTGCCAGGAAGAAACAGAATTTGCCACTGAAGTCTAACAGGAAAGGTTCATCCCCTTTATTCAGTCCACTTCGAGTGGGTTTATGGTAAATAATGAAAACAAAAAAATCCCATAAGGGAGGGTTTTGACAGAAAATTTGATACAGCAGCACATGGCAAGTTTTTAGCCAATGGTACGTTTCATAGTTACAGAAATGTCTTTCAAATGTACCTGGGAAATCTTTTAAAAAATTAGAAGCTGTGAATCTAAATAAAAATGTATCCAACAGGAAATTATAGTTTAGAAAGTATAAATTCCCTGAATCATGAATTTGTTGATGCAAAGAGGAAAAATCCATAGATTTCAACAGTGTTGTTAGCCAAAGACTTAAGAAAAAGTGTTCCTTATATTCCCTTCTTATTAATGCTGTTGCTAATGATGGTGGCACAGATGAGAATTTATATGGCAATATCGTTATGAGATGAGAGGCAAAGATATGACAGGGAATCCTCCAAACCTAACTGTCATGATAAATGATTAATTTGGTAATATCAAATTTCTAACTTACCACTTTTCCAGGCATCATGTTTTATTTCAAGTTAGTCTGCTTACTTGTTTGGGGGGGTTTGGTTGTTTTGGTTTGGGTTTTTTTTCTTTCTTTTCCAGATATCTAACATTTTGACTAAGATCTAGAAAACACCTGAATGTCATAAGTAACATTTGGATGGGGATGATCTGGCACCCAGTTGGTAACAAGAAGCAAAAAGTGACTAAGCAAATAACTGCTTTTTTTATCTTGTGTTTGCCCTGCTGCTCATAGATGAGTGCCTCTACCGCATTCCACCATGTCATTACAATTCATTGTCAGCTGTCTTTAACCTATCCCATCCCACACATCAATAATGGCAACAGATACCAGGTCTGTCTGGGACTTCAGTTGTGTTCAATTGCTTTGGTATATTTTGGTTTACTAATGGATTTCTTTCCTGCTAAATTTGTCAGTGGTTCTAAATGTGAAAGATCCACAGACACTGTGTATCCAGAAGTCTTTCATTGTGATTTGTGCTTGCTAGGCAGTAATCCATGCATTCCCTGTAACAGATCCCCACTGGTGCCGTCATTCTGGTTTTGTTTTTGGTTTTGTTTTTTCAGAAAGACTCTATTTCATAGCTGAGCTTCCTCATTCTATTTATTTCAGTTGTGGTACTTAAAGTGATGCAAAGTTGAACAGAACACAAGAAGAAAAAATCAAATCTCAAGTCAAAGCACAGCAGAGATCTCTGCTCTGTTCTGCATGCACATTCCCATTAAAATCAAGGAGACTGCACAAGCAGAAGACAGTTCAGAACAGGCTTTGATCTGTAACTGCTGCTACTGTGCAAGGGGATTTACAACTCTTTTAGCTGTTTGGTATAAGGGCACAACACTTGCTTCAGTGGGAGATATCTGGTTCATTAAACTGAACAATTAGCCTCAAGAAAATCTATACATTGGATTAGTTAAATCATCTTTTGTAGGTACAGAAGTGCTCATTAATTAGTAGCACAAATAATTTGTGGTTTACTGCAATATCAATCAGGATTAAATGTGTTATATAATTCATTCATTAGGCAATACAATTATGCTGCAGTTAAAAAAAAAAGTAATTTTTCTGTAACTGAATGACATAAATAAAGGAAAGCATACAGATATGCTTATTATAACCACAAAAGAAATTATTACAGATGATACAACTAGGAACCTATACCGTTAAAAGAAAAGGTGTGATATGACTTTCTTGCCACAATTTCCTTGAATTGAAGCTGCCTTGAATATCTGAATAGCTCCATCAACATGTTTCTTTTCATTCATATTTTTAGATGCTTAAAAATTACTATAGCAATGTTTTGCATTGCCCCCCAAATCCTTCACTGCAAAGTAAACCAGAATTCTTTTAAAAATCAGAATACAGGGAAAGTATTTCAGCAGTGCACCATACCATAAACTTACACAGATACAAGTAATAACTAATCATTTTAAAATTAACTGGCAACATCAGCAAAGGAAAGAAGCTTAGATATTTTAAGAGTTCAGTTACATTTTGATCAGTGACACTTCACCTCACTAATAAGCAAAAGGAAATACGGCATTCCAGACCAAAGCATCTCCTTTATTTTTCTAATCCTGAAGTTAAAAGCAAGGAAGAAATGTGTCAGTCTCAGTTGTGGCAAGCCCTCTCCAGACCCATCTTTCTGACTTCTCTTTACCAATCTGGGTTAGTTTAAAATGCACTTGTATGCAGTTTTTAGCCCAAGTTCTAATTCTAGTTAAAGTGATGCACACATCTGGAAGAATTTTAGTGGAATGGAGTTACTGCAAAGGTACATTCACATCAGAGAAATGCTGACTGAAATAGGCCTACACTTGGGTATCTTTAGTTTTGGGCTTAGATCACAAGACTCTTTTAAAAATGCATTCTATCATTTGCCATAAAATAATCAGAACTTTACAAGCTTTGATTGGAATGGATAGGAAGTGCTTTTCAGCTCTTGCTTAAAAGCTTGAAAGGTGTTAAAAGTTTTATTCTGGGTTTATCCTGTCACAGTGAAAGGCCTCTCGCCTAAGTGACTTGAAACTGTGTTGGATGAGACTAATCCTTTCATCAACCTAGCAATTAGACTCCAGTTGTCTGTGTTTCTTCAACTAACAAAGTCTGTTATGAAACAGTTTTTCCAGGAAATCTCAAAGAAGAAATGTGAAGAGATTTGTTCAAGACAAGTAATTTCAATCACAGCTGTAGTTAATGAGTAAGGAACCGAACTTCTACATGGAAGTAGTTTTGCTGTTATTCCTCTGATCTTCCTGACTGCCTGCTGGCATAACATCCCTAACACTTTGTATTTACAGTCCTCATATCTAAAGACCTAGTTAAGAAGTATTGGTCAGGATTAGCAAGAAAGCAAAGACAATTAAATCAGGAGTTTAACTATGTGAATTTGTGCATGTGTACAAATGAATTATCCCTACAGATTTCTCCACCACTGTTTTAATCTTGTATCAGGGTTATAGCAGGGACTGCTCTGACTCTCAAGAGCTGCCAGAAACCTGATATCTGGCAAACTGTCTTGTCCTAAGGCTTCCTGTCAATTATAACAGCATTACAAATGGGTTTGTAATTTCAGTTTTTGCCAAATGCATTGGAGGAGAGGGCTACTGCATTCATTTTTGTTGTACCTAAACCTTCAAAAGCAGAAAGACTGTCAGGCTGTTTGGTATTATAAAATATATATATAATTACAAACACTGATTATATATATCACTTAAGCCAAAGATATTTCTAAGGAACAATGTAAGAAGTTTTTAAATTAAATTTGAGAAATTTATTATTAAAAAAAAAAAAAAGTAAACTTGCAGTAAAAGCAAAAGCAAACCAGAAATTTTTTATGACTTTGGATTGATTTTGGGAAATTTTCAGTCAAAGAGAGTGGACATAAATTTTAAAAGGTTAGTAGGTTTTCTTTAGACAGCTTCATGGGTGTGCAGTTGTGAATTGCACTACTGATGAGGTATTTTGTTGCCAAAAGGGTTTCTTTTGACACTTTCAAAAAAAAAAAAAAAAAAGTTTTCAACCTTCCCAGCTTGGAGCAGTAGTTTTGGGTTTTTTTGTCTCATTCACTTTATTGAACCTCTCCCCGCCAGCCCAATACTGTTGTGGTTTGACTCAGAGCAGCTTTTTTTCTCTCCAGTTTTCAGTCCACCAAATAGAAGAACCACCAAATAGTGGTTCACACCATTCTTCACACTCATTCATAATAAAAGCCAAGTGCAAAGCAAGTGCTTGACTCCCTGAGTGCTCACCAAATGCTTCCCGTTCTTGTATGCAAGAGTCGGAAAAGCAGGCAGGAATGCAAATGAAAGCAAGCTACACCTTCTACCTGAGAAAGCTTAGGAAGAACAGAGAAGGTTTCAAGATAAAAACTCCACAGGCTCTCTTTTTACCTGTTTAGTAATTGATTATCAGCCCATTTCTTCTGCTGCTGCAACACCTTTGCAGCTTGTGACCTTCACCCCATTTGTTTTGAGTGGTTAGCACTTAGCCGGTACCCAGTCGAAGTAGGGTGTTGCTCTCTTACTAATGCCGTGCATATCATGGAGCCTTTGGTTGTGGCTTCCACTTCAGTGGCAGCCTTCAAAAAGGAGAGATGATGAGAGTTGCCAAAGCTAGCTTTTGTGAGAAAGAGCACACTAAGCTGGCATTAGTTTGTCCTGCTCCTTCATCAGCTCTTCTGGGCCCAATACATTCTGAGACCACTGTCAAATAAGCCACTGTGGTATCTGTAGCCTTTGTAAAAATTGCATTCCTCAGATTTATCTTATTTTCATTTGGATACTGGGATGCAGAGCCAAATTATACCTCTAGATTTAAGTAGCTGTTAGCAGCCATAACAATCTCTATAGAATTCAAAATAGTCACCTTTACTACAAATAGAGCATTATTAGCCACACTCTACAATTGAAGTCCTAGGGTAACACATTAGTTATGCCACCCACACAAATATTTAGCTCTTGAAGGAGGACTGCTACATCTTAAAAGATGCATTGAATTAAATATTAGTAATACAATTTCAATAACATGATTAGTAACTCTTAAGCTTAATGGGTCTAGTCCTATTTTTGCAATAGGCTGGAAGAAATTGCCTAAGTGTTATATTGATGAAAAACAGGTAAGTGAGAATCCGGTCCACTGTAATTTAGTATGTATTTATATTGTTGCAGGAATACCATAAATATTTCTATGAGAAAGAAAAATACTTAATGCAGTATATCTTAGTCTTTACATTGGCTTTCTGTACTATTTAGGCCCTTGATTATTTGTATAACATTCCTATTATTTGTGCTATAACAATATGTATTTTACCGCATAATTCAAAGCACTGTGAATGCCTTTATGGTTGAATTCATAGTAAGTTTCAAAGCTGGCCAGGCAGCCGTAAGTTCAAGTCCCACACTAAGACTTGGACAGAAACCCAGAAGTGATACCGCAATGCAGTATTAGAGATAATACTGCATTTGATGTTCATTCTTTAGGATAAAATGTTAAGCTTGCATTTGCCTCATTAACCTTGAGTACTGGCTTTGTGGAAGTGGTTCAGAATGATGCTTTTTAAAAAGAATGTATAATAACCTTATTTCCTGGTCAGCTGTCATTTCTCCTCCTACTCAATATTTAAAAATTCTCTTACAAGCTGTTAGTGAGCATACAGTAGTTGTTCTTTTACACATCTCATAGGTATGTCACTATTTTGGGAAGTACTTAGAGATGAGCATGAATGTATCAGGTCACATTCTAGTTTTGCACTTCTAACACTCTCTTTGGGCTGTAGAGTTTTTAAGAAAAAATGTGCACCGAAGCGATTGTTAAGAGTTCTGGTGATCTGGGGCACTGCAGTAAAAGCCCTGCCATCTTTTAAACTGGTACAGCACGTAACACTGTGCCGATAAATAGGCAAGCTTGTATTACCATCCACCAAGTCTTTGCATAAAGCTACAAAGGATAAAGATTCTTGAATTTTCCATCTACTCATTTTACACAAGTGGAAGACTGGAAAAACAATTAACATGTATATAGGTACCTAGTTAGATTTCGCCCTGAAGTATCTGAATGCTCCATACAGACTTTGTTTCTTAATCTGCTCTCTGCTCAACTTCCAGTACCTGCCTGTTTGCCTAAGTATGACATGAAATATTTTTATTCAGTGAAATAATTTAGGGCATAATGGGTAACTTTAGTTTCTAAGGAAATTTTTGTTTGGAACTACAATTTACCTCTTTTTAGCTGTTGGTGAAAAATTGTGTCTGAAATTTTGTCATAAGGATATGTGCAAACACTGGTTAGTTTTTTTTTTTTTTTTCCAAAGTATGACTGTTCTTTTGAGTTCTAATGAAAAGCTTCTCCATAGGAATCTGTGCTCAGTCTTTGGTTTCTGTATATAACCTTGAAACAAGTATCACAGCTAATCATGACTTAACTGTTGATTTTGACATACTTGGTTTCTGCAGCTCACAAGTAAAAGCTGTGCAAGGACCAAGCGATGTCTTCAGTATTAGAAAGTCAGAGATTTGTCCTGAGCTTCTGCTTCCCTGATGGGCTAATTTATGCTGCAACTGGGAGCATAGACTTAAGGGGCAGTGGCAGAAATAGTGCTTTCAGCAATAAAAAATACTTTTACAATAGGAATTGTAATCAATTTTCCATGAAACTGTCAAGTATCTGACATTCGCCCTGTGTTAGCCTCTATGGCTCTACAGTTAGGAAAATCCCAGTGTTTCTGGCCAGGATTAAAATGAAACACAACTAAGCAAATGGCAAGAATAAGCAGAACAGTTGGGAACTAGAAGAGGTAGTTGGAAATTGGTCTCCTGTACCTTCACTGAAGAACAAATTTAAAAATACAGCCTAGACATTGAGGAATTATAAAAAAAGAGTGGTGTCTCTGGGGAAGAAAGGCAGGCATTTAAGTTTTATAAAATTTTGTGAAAGTAATTATACATTTTTATAATTAAATCATAAAAAAATGATGGATAAATCTTAAATTTTTATTTGGCTGTTCACTTTTATAAATATGTGTATTAAATGAAAACACCATAGATTTTGTCTTAATTTTTATATAATACAAAGGATACTACAGGATCCTACAGTAAGAACATCACAGACCTATTTTTATCTTGTAAGTATTTTTAATATTCTTTGTAAGATATATTAAAAATCTTGTGAGGATATTTCTTTAATTCCATATCAGCTATTATAATTACTGAATATCAGAGAATCTCAGAGGTTAAACATACTAAAAGGTCAGAAGCTTTTCTTTACCTGTTTTTCACTCATAAAAATGCTCCAACTGGTTCAGAGTGAACATTGTAAGGATATAATGCAGATCTAAGGGCAGGCTAATTTTTAACGACATTTCACATTTCAGAACTATTACAAGTTTGAAACTTGAGGATTTTAAAGAAGGTTTTGTGAAACAAACTCTATGCCCATATTTGTCTTGATTATGGGATGTTTGGGATCAGTATTTGACTTCAGATATTGTTTATTCTCCTCTTCGCACATTTCATAAAGCCTTATTAATTACTGATATTAATGAGAATTACACAGTAAGACTAGTCACATTTTTCCATTAAGAATTAATGAAATTAAAGTAATATTTTAATCACATATACGTCCACCTTTCTACATTGTTTGTTTGATTTGTTTTTTTTCCCTTAGAAAACATTCCCAAACATTTTTAAGTAGAAACTAATCTTAGGTCACTTTCACCTGAAGTTTTTAATATTTTAGTCATATTCAATTCTTGTTTTGGCAGTTTGAAGCCAAAAGTTTTAGCTTGGTAGATACAGCAGCCTTCCCCCTGTGCTTAAATAATGCTTGCTTTTTTCCAAGCTTGCATTTTGACTCCTGTTTTTCCTTCTGGCCTTTTTGCTGTCTTCAGAGATGTCTTCACAAAGGGCCATACTTTGCTTTCAGTGCTTTTGTAGCAGCTCAGTGGGAGGGGGTCTTCGCTTTACATCCAGGCAGTTGAACTCCTGTTGGTTTGAGTACATTTCCATTGCAGGGCATGTGCCTCCCTATAGCTCTCTTTGCAGAACCTGCCTTAGGTACCCTAAGGAATTATGTACCTCAGTTAGGTAATGCCTGTATTTGAAGGAAGTTTGTAAATAATGTATGGCCAATGAAGCTGTATCGTTAACAAATGGGCAGAGATGAGTCCTCTAAATGGCAATAGTCAAAACTTTATTCTAACAAGTTGGAAATAATTAGTTTATGTTTGTGATTTTAAGAATAGCTATTTTGCAGTTGGGGCCAATCCAAATGAAGAGATGCTCTTCAACTTACATCAAACAGACATCTTTATTACCTTGATGCATCAGATGGATGACAGGAAAATATAGTTCATTTTCCATATGAAGGAATAAAATGGTTGTTTAGTGAAAGGCTTTCCCAACAAAATACCCCTGAGATAGGTATGGTGAGAAGGGTTAGAAGGTCTTTTGAAGTTTTTCCATGGACTTATTCTCAGGTTGTGCTGACAGGAGTAGTGAAGTAAGACTGCTTCTGCCCTTAGGAGCAGTGTGAGGCTCTGACCAGCTTCTAGTTTCGGAGGACCTGAGGCTTAACACTGGGTTTGAGACTCTTGAAATCTTTGAGTTTCCTTGGGCCCAGGTTGCTGCAAATTTCTCTCTCCATTGCCACACACTGGAACTCTAATTTTCTAAATAGTAAGGGGAGTGCTCAGGAGTTAAGTTTACTGCCAGCTGTGTTAACTCAGATACAGTCCTTCATATTCACATACACATGTATGAATCTGTGCTGGGGATCTGGGTCATATTAGCACCTGTGTGCTGTGGACACAGCTGCACAGCCAGGGGCACCACTCAAAGTAGTTCAGGCTGGTTCACAAAAACCAGCTATGAAATTTACAGCTGACTCCCAAAGCAGCTGTTAGCATGCTCCCCAGCACACCTCGCTTTAGCCTCTCCTGGAAGTCCCTGCCTTGTACCAGAGATGATGAATGGTGTCCTGCTTGTGATGAAGACGAAGAAGCAGGAAAGAGAAGATGAAGAACTGTCCTCTGAACTGAACTGAATTTTCAGGCATTAGTCACTACCCTGCCTTGCATTCTTGGCCCTAGAAATCCTTGGGCCTTGTCTGGTGATTACTTCTTATGACTGGGAGAGGATGCTTGTTGACAAGAGTCCCTTCTGCACAGCTCCCTGGCTTTCTGCACAAGTGTTTGTTATTGTTATGCTATCTTTTCATGCAGAAAGAGATGCCTGAGCATTCAACAAAAACTGTACAGACCCGGCAATCTAGTGCAGTGTAGTTAACAAACTGAGTAAGTAAGAGCCCTGGCCCAAATTACAGTAGCTCTGCACTGTACATGTCATAAATCAGACCTTCAGAAATACCTAATTAGGTAGCATCAAAAAGTCCTGGGTAATTCCTCTCCAGTTATTTTAATCACATTTTTTCCTAATTGATTACTTTAGAAAACAGATCAAATATAGTGAAACAGAAGCCCATCAAGAAAACCTAGCATTCAAATAATCTACATGCAGCATCTTCTCCCCCCACTGCTTTACATCTTATATCTTTACTCTGCTACAGAAAAAATCATTACTCTGACATTGTGCTATCCTATAAATAACCACGCTTTTATCAAGGTTCAAGAGAAGGAAAAACCGTTTACAACACTTCCAAGAGGGAGTCTTGACTTTCAGTCCTCTGCTCTGCCTGGTGTGTGCTTGTTTCCGTTATGGTAGATGAGGGAAAGGGGTGTTAGCTCACCTTCCTACTCTTCTTGTAAGCCTAGATAAAAGACAAAACCAGCTCCAACCTGAATTATGGCATTTCACAACAATTCCTATGGAATCAACGTGTTAATTTTACTGTAAGATCTGTGGTCCCTGTTCACGCTCTCTTCCCACCTGATGGATACATGCCATCCAAGATTGCTTGTGTGGCCTTTCTGTTTCCTTTGTGCCTGCTTTGTGCTCTTTTATAAGGAGGTGATAAGCCCTGTACACTTGGAATAATCATTGTAATGAAGATGCTGTTTGCTGGCACAAGCCCAAACCAACCCTGAAAGTTTAATTTTGACGATCTTACGTATTTAAATTTCCAGCAGACCTCAGATCTAAATTTCTCATGGTAGAGTAAAAATGTCCCAAGACAGTCTTCCTGCCCTTGAATTCAGCTATTTTAAATGTAGGTACAGAGAAATTAAGCATTTGCAGAAATGACTCAGTTGAAACATGACATGAAAAGTTAGTAGGGTGGAGCCTGAAAGGAAATATTTCTGTTGTTGCTATCCTCAGTTCTGCCAAGGACTAAAATATTTCATGCAGTCTCATACAGTCATTTAGGCACATGCATTCTTATTGTTCTTATATATTCCTTACAGTGCTTATATTTACTTTCTTTCCTTTAGGAATGTTCTGTAATAATACAGCTTCTCCAGAGGATCCTCACTCTTGAAGTCTGAACAGGGCTCCAATTCAAGTGCTATATCAAGCTTTCTGTTTGACTTTTGCACTTTAATTTAATACAGAGCCAAGCCAATTTCATATAGTAATATTGACTGTATCCTTGCTTGATAAATAGTGTTAGGCATCCAATTTAATTATAATTATATAATTATGAGTAATTACAACCACCATAGTAAATCTATCTGAAGCTATTTACTGTATTTCCCATAAACTATATTAAAGTGAAAAATCAACATTGGTACCAAAACCAATGCATATTTACTGCTGGATATTGCCAGTTGCTCTGAAGAAATAATTTGTAGACTAGTAGGGATTTTGTAGTTTGTCCCTTCTGTTTTACCATACCTATGATATTTATTTTAGAGGTGACACAAAAAAGATGTTCAAATAAGCATAAGTAGCAACAATGAAAAAAACAACATTAATACTACATTTATTTCTATATTATAATTTGTAGATATAACTGGATGCAGTATATTATGACTGTTTTAAAATTGCAGAAGAGAGATCCTCTATGAAATAATAAAAACAACAGTGAGCTATTCAGCAAATCAGATTTATAACTTCCCTAAATTTGCAGCTCAGGCTAGATTTTCAGAAAAGATCTGCTCTCATTTAGGTACAGAATGCAGGCCATTATTTTCACACCCCATAAACAATGAAAATCAAAATCCTCACAGAACAAAGAGCTGAATATTCTAATCCAGTAAATTTTTTCTTGAAAATCTGGCCATGCCTGGTACTGCCTGGCCTGAAGGAAAGGTGAACATATCTCATAATCTGAAAAAAATTACAGGGTTGAAACTGTGGGCACCTCTGTATAGAAAGACAGTATGATTCTGGCTAACTAGTAAACTACAGAGTGGATTAAACAGCTACTTGCCAGGCGTGCTCAGCTAACTCATGTTCAGCATATTACCTACCATACCAGCCACTTTACTTATGTTGAGTTGAAAAAGAATTTCAACAGAAGGAAAAAAGTAATTCTAGTAATTCTTGAGAATCCACATTTCCCTTCCTCTCCCCACTGACAGCTGTAGTAATGTTAAAAGTGAAATGAACTTTATGCATGGAGCTAACTCACAACTTCTCTGGCAGGTTTTTGCATGCTTTTTTTTCCACTTGCTTAAACACACAAGCTTCTCTACGACTCAAAGACAGTAGCCCTGAGATCTTAAAATTTCTCAAAATAGAATTGATTTGACCACTGATTGAAGGCTGATACACTTTGTGCAACTTAAACTGATTTCAACTTGATTCAATCCTATTAAATTTTTCCTTTGTACACTGCTGTTGCATAAGAATGTTGTCAGTTTGCTAAAAGTATTGGTAGCACGGCAGAAGACAACAGACTCAAAAACCTTTTAGCTTTTATTTTTTTCTGTTTATTTTCCTTCAGTATTTTTTTCTTCTACAATATATAGGTGATATGTCCATGGCAGATAGTAATGAACTTTCTTTATAGTTCTTTAATCCCTTTTGTAAAGTTTCCTTTGCAGATAATATCTTAGAGATAGCCTGTTAACTTTGAACCCTGATCTGGGTTCAGCATCACAGTTCTGGTATTTATTCCCATAAAATGTAAGATACCATCAACCTCCAAAACAGGTATGCATGAAGGCCTCTATACTGCCTAAAATATTGAAAGGAAAGCTGAATTTACCATTGCAGGCTTTGGAAAAAGCAATTTGGAGTGATGCATAGTAGCCTTTAGCCAGACATTTTGCTTACCCTTTTTGCTGCACTTCAGAAAGGATGATTAGGTAGGCTTAATGGAATTGTCAATCCTGTACTCAAAAAAAGGTTTATATTTAGCATTACCACTTTAAAATAATACACTGCTTTTTCCCTGCCAATAGACCTGGGCAGTTCCATAGTTGAACTCACTGCCCTGATCTCTAAAATTTCTTATTAAATTCCCTTTGATTATCTTGGGTTCCAGGGAGAAAATGGTAATTTCAAAGAATAATAAAAATGCCATAAGCTCACATATTAGGGCTGTACTTAGTATGAAATTACTTAAATTACTTTAAAATATCTCTAAGTTATTTTGCTCTCATAATTGCTTGCAAAATGTACATTATAATATACTGTGTATCTAAAAAAGAATGACTCATCAATAGAAGGGCGATCTGTTCAACAAGGTCTCAAAACAGCATATTCTTGTAAAGCCTTTATCAAATACCTAAATATTAAACATATAACTATCAAATATTTTCAAGCATTTCCAATCCAAATAAAAACACACAAGCTTTACAGTTATTAAAATATCTTCTTAGAAATTAAACTTATTTGATTTGGGAGGTTGGGTTTATATTTCTTTTTTTTTTTTTTTAGAGAAAGACCATAAATAACTGGGAAGTAAACACCATTTCTGAAGTTATGTTAGTCATAAGGGTAAGTTGTTTTATAATACCTGTTTGTAAAGAGAATTGTCTTTCTCTACAAAGCACAGTATCAGAAACAAGGCTTAGAAAAGCCATTCTTTTGGCTCTTGGTCACATTCTGACTTTACACAAGCCTCATAAAGCCAAGTATCTTTAACTGCTCTCCTTGACAAAACCAAATCTGACAATAGCGATTTGGTCCAGTCGGAGAATGAGAAAAGATTTGTATATTCTCATTTCTTTAAATTAAAAATAAGACATATGTCACAGTGCTACGCACACAAAATTAACCTTATGCAGAAAAGAAGCACATACAAGTAGCTACCCTGAATACTACACTGTACGTTACATGCAGAAATGATTGCAATTATACTGTCAACGTGTGGATCTCTCATTGACTACTGTAGAAGCAGGAATGGCTTTGCATCAGAGTTGAAATAAAAAACACACTTAAAAAAAAAGACCAAATCAGAAATCCTTACATAACACTACGTTGTAATGCATATGCTTGATAGGTTCTCTTCTGCACCATCAAATTAATTGATTGTAGGGGCAACCAGCACTGGTAATGTAACACCACGAACTGCTGTTGTACACCCCCAAGATACTTTTGTCTGTCATATGGGAAGAGAGTAAAAGACAGTTTCTTTTAGAGAGTCAGTAAAGTGGGTTTTATTGATGAACTTTTTAACATCACATTAGAATGGTTAAAAATAAAATCCAGCATGGAACAAACAGATTTGCAAGTGTCAAATATACAAGCAGTAGGGAGAAAATTGTTTTAATACTAAAATTAAAAATATCGTCAGTGAAGTTTTAGTCAGTGGAAGTGTATCTAATGAAGCTTATCAACACCTTCAAACAGCAGTTGAACTCATCATTAATAATATTCATTAAATATGCTTTAATTGTTACATTATGATTGTCTAACAGTCCTTGTCTATCTATAAAGAACTGAAAGAAAACATGGAATGGGTTACAGACCTGAGTAGGCTGTCAGGCCCCCCCAACTGGGGTGACTTAAGCTAGTGAGATCATGTCTCAGTTATCTTTTTCAATATCCTCAGATGGAATCACATCCCTAAATGATGGGTGTTTGAAGAGGCACTGCTTAAAACCATGGATCTGACATCAGTGCAGTACCACAAAAGCTGCCAGGACTCCCAATGCTCTGCTGCTGACACAATATGCTCAGTGGGTTAGGGGCCAGCTCCAGCAGGGTGCTGAGCGCCATCAGTACTGGCAGCCAGATGTGCTGAGCTGCTGTCAGGAGGTAGTTAGCGCACTTCGATATTGATTGTGTTGTTTGATGGGGTAGGGGAAGGGTAGTTGGCATTGGCCTAAAGAAAAAGGGCAGTAATTAACCCTTGAAGGAAACAGCAGATTTCTCTCCTGTAGTCACTAACCTGGAGGAAAGAGCATAGGACAAATCACTCTACCATTTCTTGAAGAAAATGTGAAGTAAAAAGTGGCAGAAGAGAAATGGAGAAGAAAGTGATGTCTTTTGCCATGACTTATATAAGGAAATATTAGCCACAAACTTTTTCTTCTGAGTGTTTCAATAAGGTTACCTTGCTACTTAAAGTCTCTACAAGAATTCCACATGATGTGAACAGTATTTCTCTCTTAGAAGATCTGTTTTCTGCACATCTTTAATGATGGGAATGAACTGCTGAATAATGTGTGCCAGGGATGCCCTAGTTGTTTGCCAGTGGCAGTTGCATTTATCTCCCAGTATAAGACAAATGATTATCTGCTTCTAAAACTTACAAAAAGAACTCCATTGCAATTATCTTTAGCATTAAGCTGTTTGGATGACTATAATCCATGGGAAAGTAAGCATTAGAATGTCTGTTTTCTGCTTAACTCAAACGCATGCTCGTATAAAAAATCTCCCAAAGAACACCAGGCAGATGCCTAACAGGCCAGGCAGATTGCCCTCCAATACAGGAAAACACTGAGCATATAGGTCCTCATAATAAAATGGGTAGCAACATGGAATTTATACCATGTAGCACATCAGTAATGACATTTGGAAAAGATGTTCTTGCAAACAATATCTAGGCTGCAATTTCAATCACCTTTGATGTACAATGTAAATGCATGTACCTAAATTACGTAAAATTTCATGTATAAAACTTGACATAATACTGAACATTCAAGTAAGAGGAATCTATAAAGTTAGTACAGAATGCCAATTAGTATAATAAAAGATGTGTAAAATACCTACATATTACGGGATTAAGAAAAAAAAAAATATTTTCCAGAGGGAAACACCCTCAAACACCCTCTCTCAAGCATAACAGTAGTCCATTCAAACACTAAGAAATAACTAGATGTATCAGAATACCACATGGCTCAGCAGAGAACTCATGACTGAGCTCCAGTGCAAAAAATAAAATACATATAAAGGAGGTGGGAGCAAGCCCAGGCTATGAAGGAGGAATATAGAAACACTGCCCCAGCATGCTGGGATGGTCTTAGGAAAGGAAAAGCTGAGCTAGACTTGAAACTCCAGGGATATCAAGGGCAACAAGAAGTGCTTCTGTTGCTAGCTACGTTAGCACTAAAAGAATAAACAAGTATAATGCGAGCCTGCCACTGAGTGGGGAGGGTGATGTAGTCACAGTGGATGCAGATAAGCTGAGGTACTCTACGCATTCACTGCCTCAGTCTGGGAGACATTTGAATCTTGGGACAGGGTTCAAGAAAGACAGGGTTCAAGGTAGTGGAAGAGAATTGAGTCAGGGATCTCTTGAGAAATTTGAGTCCACCTGTGTCCAGGATAAAGCATACTGGGTTGTATCATAGCCAGCAGACTGAGGAAAGTGGTACTTCCCCTTTCCTCCATGCTCATTACGTCACACCTGGAATAGTGCATCCAGCTTTCGACCCCTACTACAAGACAGATGTTGATAAACTTCAGCAAGGCCAGCAGAGGCCACCAAGATAGATATGGATGTGGAGCACATGTCCTGTGAGGAGAGGCTGAGGAAACTGGCCTTGGCCTGGAGCCTAGGAAGAGATAGCTTTGAGGAATGTAGTAACAGCCTTTCAATAACTATGAGAAAAATACCAGGAAATGGAGGCAGGTTCTTTATTGAGGTGCATGGCAGGAGAATAATAGGCAAGGCTTTAAATTAAAATGGGGAAGGTCTTGACATGGCATAAGGAGAAACCATTTTCGATATGAGGGTAACTGAGCACTGGAACAGGTTGCTCAGAGAGGCTGTGTGGTCTCCACCCTGGCACCCAACTGGACTAAGCCCTAAGCAACCTAGTCTAAATTCTGCGTTGCTCCTGCTTTCAGCACAAGGCTGGACTGGATGACCTCCTAAGTCTCCTCCTGACCTGAATTCTTCTTTATTTTATGAAAATATGATGGCTATAAGAGACCAATCTAACAAAAGGACTTCTTTGCTATACTGGAATGGTAAAATGTTATATATTAGTTAGAGTATGTGCCATGCTAACGGAGTGCTTTCTGAAAGCAAACATGGCTGAGTGATTGCTATTTAAAGATTCCCATGTGAAACAAAGCATTACTTGTTATACAGATTGTGCCAGTTTCTAAAAAAAAAGATACAAACAAAGGGTGAAATCCAAGAGAGGAAAAAGTTACAATCTAAACTACATTATGAGAATATCCCTGGTTAATATATCAAGTTTAGAGATGATCTAGTTGAATCTGAACAGATGTACTATATCCTGCAGAAATGTCCATTTTCCCATTGGTAAGTTTATGTAACGCTCACAAGTACGGAGGATCATGGAGAACAGACTCCATTATACACACCCAAAAAGCTGAATCAAGCTGGAGTCTGATGAAATTTCAGTTACTTGAATGTTTGGAGAGTGAGAGTTTTTTTGTTTTGGGAGGAAATAAAGCCTTGTTCATTATATGATACATGCAGCACCAGTTAAAAACAAATAATGCTCAGATAAGATATAGTTTTGCTTTCTTTTAAAATATTGACATGGTTTAAGAATGATCCATAGGCTCTGTATGACTGATTCATGGCTCCTGAATAAGTGCTACAGCTATCAAAACGAAGTCCAATGTGAGACTTGCAAATGAGAAGGTTTTTCTGTTTGGACAAAGTGTGAGCTTAGCAGCCACTGACCTTTCTTAAGCATGCCTTCTATATTTTTTTCTTTGTCATTTATTTGGTAGTTCTATTTTCTGTATCAAGTTTGGAAACCCTGAGGGCTGAACTTGATACAGGGGTTACATGGGAAAAAGATGAACATCGACTTGACTCCACCTTTGTGTTCTTTAACCCTGTGGCAAGAGAGGTAACCAGTTTGGCCCCGTCTGCCATTCAGATTAACCCCAGCTGTCTCTAACCCCATTCTAGCACTTGAAGATCATTACATTATGTATCCTCTCTAACAGAAGATGGAGTTTCTCTAGAAATTATCCTCTTTTATGGACAGGACAGAGACATGTACACAACTGCATCATACTAGGGTGTCTCTTTCCTTGGACCTGGTCTGTGGTCTGAGATACTCATTTAAGAATAACTCCTATTCAGTGCAATTCCTATTAAAGATGGTTTTACAGAACTATTCCCTGTTGAGTATCATTTAATATTCTCACTCTGTTATCAGTTTCTTGGACTTGATCACGTTGGGGTTGGGGGTTTTTGTGCATTTATTTATATATACACAATGCTCTTGTCTATACTGGGAAATGTTACAATGCAACTTTCATGTAGTGTCTTAGAAAAGAGAGGAGGATAGTGCAAAAATACAGTAGAGAATGATGGTTTGGAACTGTAAGCTTTTCAAGAATAATCTGCCTTTCAAGGTAAGAGACTCACTGCATTAGTCAGCCAGCTCATTAGGAGTCACTTTAATTTGCTGTTCCTTTCAGACTTCCTGTGATTGAACGTATTTAGTAAGAATAATGTTTTATTAGTAAAACTGCTGTAAACTACAGAGGATCTGTTTGTATTCTATGATGAGGTAGAAGGTAATTTTGGCAGCTCCTCAAAGTGGCTGTTAAACCTCCTGAGAGGGAGAAATGCCCTTTTATAATATATATATATGTGACATAATACATATAATTGAAAATCTAGTCCTAAATTTGCTTTTACATGTAAAAGTTCAGGTCAGTCATTTCCCATGGACTAACTGAACCTCAGTGTGATCTTTGTAACTATGATACTTTAGTTATGTCTGATATTTTAGTGGCTGTGGCCCCTAAGGGGCAAAAAAAAAAGTTTGGATAATCTACTTTCCAGGTAACAATCAAGGTTAAACATGTAGAATTGTTTCTCCATCATTTCAAAAACCAGTTTCTTAAATTTTTAAATTTAATTTAATTAAGTTTCTTAAATATTTTCTTAAATTCCTTAGAAAGTGGAAATAAAGTGCTTTATTCACAACTTTTTTTATTTACAGGAAAATGATCCCAAGATACAAGGAAAAGGGATTAAGACCACAATATTACTTAAAAGGGAAACAATTCAGTCAGCTCCCATGAAGCAGGTACAAATGCTCTTGCACACTCAAACGTGAGAGAAATCATGTTTGAAATACAGACAGCCACACACAATGTATTTACCTGGCTAATTATTATGTTTTGCATATGTTGAGTTCTGCTAATGCTACTGGCAATTCTGCTTCTGCAGGTTCTGTTTTTTTCATAAATGAGGTCAAAAGACAACCAGAAATGCATGTAAATAGACCTGCATGGTCTATTGAAAAGCTCCCTCAGCTGTAATATTCTTGGTTTGTGTAGTTGTTTTTATAAAATAAAATTGCATATCTGTCAGCTAGGAAGAATAGTTGTCTGCGGACCATGTATTCTTTCCTCTTTTCCCCTTTAAACAGTAACCAGAGAAGGGGGATGCCACCTGCACCTAGTGCCTGATCTGCAAACATCACACATATCAGACACTAATGCTGCTTGTAGCTGCAGTAGCAGTTAGTAGTTTTTAATTAACTTTTTAAGCATATGGGAGCAGCTCCTTAGACCCTAGTTCTACTCCTGACATGGGAGAAGTGATTTGCAAGTTTTAGGATAAAGAGAAACAACGTCTTAATACAGTTTTGTGGTCACCCACATACAGTACTCAAACTCTGCTTTATCCCTGTACAAAACTCTTCTTTGAAACTGGGGGTAAAACAGTAAAGCTACTTCTGTGTCGCCCCATATTCTTGTTGCCATAAACAATCAGTATAACGTAAAGAAGCGCTAAGGATGCTCTGAAATGTGGACCAGCACAGACTGGCTCAGGATTAACATTATATATGGGCTGTCTTTCACACCAGTTCATGAGCCACTCCATTAATCCACAGAGAAGGCTCAGATATTGATTTATAGATACCTGGTTTTGTACTTCAGGGCTGTTATTATCTCACACAGTATGGTATGTTGTCCATGACTCCAGAAATAGTCCTTGGGAAGTCTTGTCTTTCCTGTTAGATGGACTTTGGTGTTAAATTGATTCCTGGTATATTTTATCATGCAAAAATAATGCTGGGCATTTATTGGGAAAAAAATGAACACATTTTCCTTTCTTTTATTATCATTATTTAAAATTACATGAACTTTAGGTTTTCTTTCTTTCTTTCCCATTTGTGAATTGAAAGCCATTTTTTCAAGCAAGTAGACAGAATTGCAACAGTATTTTACATTAAATACCATGACAATAGGATTTATGGGCTACTGAGTTTCATGTTCTTTTGAAAATATAAAAAGAAATGCTTTCTTGTACAACAGCCATAAACATGCAAAATACTAATGCAATTATCTGGCATTTTTTCCAGAGAGGAAGGAGTAAAGCAGATTGGCACAAATGAGTTTTGAAAGGAGGAAATTTGCAAGCTATTTTCAGAGATATGCTTACATTGATTTGAATAAAAATCAGTAGAGAATGCTCTAAGAAACAAATAATCTCAAAAGGGCACAGACTCCAAAGTCTGAGAACAGCTGGGTACAAATGCTTTAGAACATGTGTGTTAGTGATGAAACATATTTACATGATGATTAACTGCTTTTCAAACAGCCTAGGTATAAGACAAAGGCAACCCCCCCAATATATATCTATCCTTGTTCTGAAGTCATCTCTGTCTCTCTACTCTGTGTATTAAAATGGAGGAAGGTTTTGTCTGTGTTTTGCATGTTTCTTCATAATTTGTTGTCTTTGTATGTAGCAGCTCAGATACAGCTAATAGTAGCAATGGCTTATTAAGTCTCTACCAGCAGTGCTCTAATACCTAAAGATCAGGATTTTCAGTATTGCAAAAATTAAACTTCGCAGTTTAATTCTGTGAAAGCTGTGGGTGCACAAGCCCAGTCCTCTATCTGTAGGAATTGGTATCTTGCCCTCAGGCCTTTAGGAGTGTTTCTGGGAGCAGAAACAATCAGTTACTAAATAGTCCCATGTATTTGCTCTAAAGAGGCCAGCATTTCATGAGTTGATACTGTCAAGGATCAGTGTATTTGGGTATTGTGATAAATCCTAATTTCCAAGTATTTGAAGTAAACTCTTGTTGTGTTTCTCTGAACTGAACTGACCATTCAGGCAAGACTTTCTGGTTTCCACTGCAGTCTCATGTGGCAAATCAGGGATTTAAATGAGGTCACAGGAAAATGTAAAAGAAAGGATTTTTATTGACTATGGTACTATGGAGGAACAAGGATAGGAAAGCAAGAAATTTCAGCAAGCAGGGAAGTACTGAAGGCAGCTGTGATTTCCGGCCTAAGCTTTCTTCTGGTCACTTCCACTCAACTACCAGCAATGAAATAGTTAATAATGTTGACACTTATACAACATCTTTAGGTTTTGGTGATATGATGGCTCTTTGTTAGCAATGAAGCCAGAATATCTTCTTTTTGTGGATAACACTTCAGTGCTATAATCGAGGGCATTATCAAAACTAGGTATAATGAGATCTATAAGTAAAGACTGGTTAATGAAACAGGAAGAGACAACAGGACTTCCCCTTTATACTGTTTACTTTGGCTTTTTTTCAGATTGAATTTTGGTATCCTTTGTGGTGATCTTTACTAATGATATTTCACTGTGATTGCAGAATTTAAATAATTAAGAAAAATAGAAACAAAAAGGCTATATTGTACCAGAAAGTTGGTGAGGGAGCTCAAGATGGGGTATCAATGGAAATACTGGAGGTCAGAAGCATTTTGTGACTAGTTATGGCTGTAATTCTGCATTCCAAATGAAACTTTAATTTCTAAGAAATAATTCAAATATGCGTGTTACTTCCTTTAAAACAAAACCAGTATACTACACCAGAAAGTTCAAGCTATACAAAATTATTACACCAATACGTCTCACCTCAGAGATTGTGAACTTTCAGAGGTGTAGACTGCATGAAACCAGCTCTAACTATAGAGCCACATTACCCCACTGTTATTGTCATGCATCTGCTCTGCCTCGATCTAGGTGCAGAGCTACAGTTCTGACTGTGTTTGAGATATGAGATTCCCAGAGTGAGTTAGCAATTCCACAGTCAGCTTGGTCTTGCTACTCTGAATCCTGTACTGCTTGATTAAACTTTTTCCACGCTTAGCTGGGAAGCTGGGAAGAATATTGACTGTCTAGCACATAGACTGAGTCATACACTGAAGTCAAATATGTAGGGAACACTTTAAAACTGGACTTGAAACCACCAAGATAAAATCTAACCCACACTACTATTCTCTTTTCATTGCTTGAAACCTGAAAGAACAGCACCAATGTCAACATTGGTACTATTCAAAGTGTGATATTCTGAAGTTTGTATAATACCAAACATGCATAAGGCTGCTATTAGAAAAGCAGTTGCTCTTCCCCCACGTCTATAGCAAGGTATGATGTCTGATCTGCTCTCTGCATCTCTTTTTTGATATATGGGCCAATTTGGTGGAGAAGAGAAAGAGCCAATCGATAACGCAAATTAGGGGTATGAAATAACTCTCATCAGAATGTAACATTAGAAAGGATGCACACTGAAGATGGGAAGAGGACACAATAAAATCATGTAAAACCACACCAAAAAAACAGACTGACAGCTTCTCTTCTTTCTGTCTCATAACCCAAAACTAAAACCAAAATAGCTTTCACTAAAACTGAAAGGAGCATATTCAAAGCAGACAAAGACTTCATCAGGCAATGTCTAATTAAAAGATGAAACTCTTTTCCATAGGATATTATCATTCTAAACAGCTTAGAAAAACTAATATTGAGTATGTGTATCATATCATAACTTTCTAGTGCCATTTGACTCCAGAATGTGACACCTTTCTTACCACTGTGGGACTTCATCTTGAGAAGCCAGCAATCACTGATGCTTTGTAGCTCAGCAAGGGAAATTTTGGTCCCTTGATCAGTGTAAGCTGACCCTGTGACTTTCTGAATCCTGCTGTAAAACTGTACTATGGAAGTCCAGAGGCAGAACAGTTCCCTCTGGACTCTGTACTGAAATGAAAGACGACTCCTGATCCACTAGCCTGCAGGTTTTTTATTTGTGCCATGGAAGGACTTAAAACTGTCAGAAGGGATTTTTCCAAACTGAGTAAGATTCTTTTTTTCTGTTAAAGATGCAGTAGCTGTAATAATAGCAGTTGTATACTTCATTGTTCATTAAAATGAGACATATCTAATCATACCTTTCTGACCCTAAACATTGACAAAGAAAATAATTTTAAAGGTGCTTTAATTGTTCCTTTTTACTCAGATACTGTCTCTCACTAGCAGGAATACATGCATGGGAAAAAATGATCTATAAACCCCCCTTCTTACTGAACATAAATTCATCTTAACCTGAGATGAGAAAAGAATATATTGGAAAGCCAAGGAATTGAAATATATAGTTGAAATTGGCCCACAAATAAACCTACTTAGTATATCTGAGAGCTGCTTTATCATAATCATTAGGTATCCTATGTGAAATGTAAGAAGTGACCCACAGTTCTGGCCAGGCACAGGAGCCATTAATGAATGGGGATGGGTAAATGAGATATTCTGATCATTAAGGTATCGGCTCACTGTGGATGGTGCTCCCTGTTGCAAAACCAGCAATACTGAATGGGACAAGGGACAGTCTTGTGTCTTAGGACAAGTATTAAAACCTGAGGTAGCAACATTACGCTACAGACATAAGAAAAGGTTATCCATTTCCAATAGTTCAACGCCTTCACTAACATTCTGGATTTGATCCAAATTGGTTTTTTTTTAAGGATGTTTGGAAAAAAACTTGCATTAAGACAGTTCTTTTGGACAGGTTTTTTTTTTTTTTTTGGGGGGGGGGTAACACTTTCTTTTTCAAGTCACAGATTATTT
>JANZLQ010000001.1:33718546-33809523 GCA_026212715.1 Elanus axillaris | reverse complement strand
GCGAAGTCACCGCTGGGCCGGCGGCGGGACGCCCCCGGAGCTGGCCGCGGTGCTGAAGCCGCCCCGCCGGCGCGCAGAGAGGCGCCGGCGCCCGCGTCGGGCCCCGGGGAGCGCCTGCCGCCCCCGCCTCGCTCCTCTCAGCTTCTCCCGGCCCGCGGGGGTAGCCAGGGAAGCTCCCAGGGGAAGCGGGCGTTATTTTCAGGGCGTAACTGGGGCTTCCTGCGCTCCCCAGCAGGCAGAACGGCGTGCGTTCGGGACGGGCGACGGCCAGCCGCGGGGGACCTCGGCGAGGTGCCACGGGGAGGGAGCTGGGGGCAGCCGTGCGGCGCTGGAAAGGCATCCCCGGGGTAGCGCAAAGCGGCGGCGGCTTCTTCATAAACTCACGGGGAACGAGAGAGCGGCACCTGCTCACCGTTCTTTGTAATGGCAAGCCCAGGATATTGAGCCGGCGAACCGCCGCCTCCCACCTGTTCTTCCGCAGCACACGCAGGTGTTTCCTTATTCCCGGGGGCTTTTCTCAGGTGCGGCCTCGGTTTCGCTGTTACCGTGTGTCATCCTCTGTATTTATAAATCAGAGGAGGGACGCAGCCTGTGAGGGAGTGGGTACATTTCTCGACTAATGAAATTCATTTCATCTCAGCGGAGTCGTTCTGGATTTCCACAACTGTGAATGATGTCTGAAAGTATCATTTATACATACATAAATTGTATTTAGAAGGCTGCATAGTAATTGACTGTATACTAATTACAAAGCCTCAGCTACATTAAGTGATTTGCAATCAGGTGCATAATCAAACTTAGGAAGCGAGTGTTGCTTATTTACAGAAGCAAATGTTTTAATCTCTGTACTCGGAGGTTTGAATCAAAGGAATAACAGCTATATATTCTCTGTAATCATAATATTTAGAGAAGTCTAATATTTCTGTGACTCAGCTCAACACTAGTGAATAAAATTCTTACAATATTTTGACTCATTTTTCATGTCATTTGGACAGTGGATGAAGCTGCAGGTCAAATTTTTCTTTTTCTGCTCTTTGTCTTGACCAAGAACATACATTTCCCTGAAAATGTATTCAAGTTCCCAAAGGCAGCAGTAGAACTAGCGTACACAAAGTGAGAGGAGCGTATTTACTTTTAACACTTTAAATAATACCTAACATCTAGTCAAGTCATAATGGCCAGCAGTGACTTCGTTCTCATTTTTACATTAAAAAATGGCACTTTGATATTTCTGTAACAGCAATAGAAAATAATCACAATAAAATTGTGACCTGTACTTAACAACCAATGTTTGTTTCTAGTATTCAACAGTTAGTAGCAAACTAGATCAACTACAGGCCAGTAGAGTTCAGAGTCCACTGCTTTAGGTGCCTGGCTGGGAAAAAAAAAAAAAAAAAAAAAAATTTTAAGAATTCAAATCTCACTGAAGCCTCAACTTTTCATGTTAAGTTTGAGAGGCACACTATGCTTGCCTGAAAGCTGACATAGCAGAGGCCGGAACTCCAGAAGACCTTTTCTGTTCTGCGTCCTGATGGTAGCTTGAAGTTTGTTGTTGATTGTATGCATATACATTAAACAGAGTCCACATTTATTACTTTTTTTTCACCTTGGTTGGTTTAGAACCTGATCAAGATGCCCTGGTCAAAACAAGATAACCGCTGCTGAAAGACAAGATATGAGATGTGGGTTTTAGCAGACAATGAATTCACAAGAATGATGGGATGTAACAACTACATAAGCAATAGGTGGCATCAGAAAATCTTTCATCTTGATGATTTACACTCCTGCAGTCTTGTAGATGATCTGTGGCTCCTGGAGTGCTTAATACTCATTGTGCATAATGCTTTATAATTTTCTGTAGCAAGCCAATACTGAGAGAGGAAAATATATTAAAACTGGACAATTTACCACTAACACAGAGAATGTAATGTGAAAGAATTTGTATTTGATTGGGAAAATATCCGTGCAAGTGGGAAAGTTTGGATTCATCATAGATGTGCCTCTCTAGTGTGATGAAAGAAACTGAGAATGCCATGGAGATATATGTTTTATCTATAAAGTTGCACAGTTACCAGCTCTGCAAAAGACCAAAATAGCGAGGGAGGGTGTCTCCAGAGCCAAAATCCATCCAGCAGGACTGATCCCTTGTCCTCTGCCCCCTTGTGATATTGCCCCTCATGGCATCACCCTCACCACAGCCCAACAATAGCTCCCCAATGAATGCTGCTGCTTTACAGCGAACTTATATCTGGCATTTCCTGGCCTCAAGGATGGCATCTGATTTTGAAATAGTGGTTTCAAGGTTTTTGCTAGCATTTTAACTACTTCATTCTCAAGTTTCTTAAGAGAATTTAGAGGAATATGTGCCTGGAGATGTGTTATTGATCTGTTTCAACATCTTGGCATTTAGCAATGAAACCTGTTATTGTTAGAAAAAGATTACTCTGGAGAAATGGCTCTAATCATATTTCCCATCATATTTCTGGTGAAAGAAAAATATAAAGGAGACAGTCAGTTTTAGTCCAGCATTCTTATCATACTTGACTATGTCTTTTACCCTTTGATGCTCCAGGAGACTCCCCCTAAGACAAATAGTCTTTCCTCTTCTGGCTTAAATAACCTTTAACCATACATTGTTACTTTTCAAAGTCCTGTGTTTTCCATTTCATTACTGTTGTGATTCTACAGTTTGCCCTCCTATAAGCAGAAGTTTACTAGTGCATTCCCGTTTGAATAAACACTTTTTGTACTGGAGTAATACACTGTTATACTGTTAAGCCTTGATAGTTCTTGTGGTTTTTCTTCCCTTTTTTTTTTTTTTTTGTGTGTGTGTGTTTTGTTTTGTTTTGTTTTCTTCCAGCTAGCATGGGATGTCTGTGTTGCTTTTACCATGTGTGCCCTGTCATTTATTCATCCATCTATGCTATGTATGCTTCCAATTTTAAATAAGGCTGGGAGTGTCTTCAGAGCTGTCAAGTGAAATACTGAAACTTTATTTCAAATCCCATTTTGAGCTAAGATGGCCTTTGTGATTCCTTGACAGATTTATGTCTCTTATCATCACCTTTTGGTTTTTATCACTCTTGCTTCCTTCTCTTTTTTCTGTTTAATGCCTGTCCAAAATTTCAAGTTATAGCTCTTGATTTTGTTTTAATACTTTACAATAATAATGATGATCAATTAGATTATGACTGGCTGGGCTTTAGGTGCAGGCAAAACAGGCAGTTGCCTGGGGCAACAGAGTGCCAAATTCCCTCTGTTGGCAAAGACAGAAATCAGCTGTTTGAGCATCACAAGCAGCCAAACAGCAAACCTCTGCCGGTGCTACCAAAGGAGGCATAGGCTGTGTGCGATGGCAGTTGCTGTTGCCAGGGCTGGTTCCTTCTGGCAGTAACTTGGCTTGGCTTACACTGCGCTGATGCCCCAGGACCAGTAACTCTTTCTTAATCCTGCAGCCACACAGTCTACAGAGCTGCCTACATAGCAAAATGGGAATACATCATTATTGTTGTTACAAAATTCACCTTGAATTAGGTCTGATTATGGTTATTTTGTGTTTCACTTTTGCTCTCTAAAAAAAGGCTCCTATTTCTGGCAAGAACACTGATGTCGATGAGATTGCACAGAGGTGATTATTGTGTTTGGCCTTAAGGTTTACTTCTTCACTGTGTCTGCATATGGGTCTTTCTAGTATTCAGGACTTCAGATATCTCAGTGAGAGGAAATGATATCAAGATTTTAGTATCACAAAAGGACAAAGGAAGCGTCCACACCAAATTACGCTCTAAAAAGTGATTACAAATTTCTAGTTAATTTTACAGCTAGTCTAGTCACTAAGTAGCACCAAAAAAAAGTTATGTTATACTTATTTTGGATTTTGTTCAATGTATATTTTACATAAAATTCTCTCTGAGGGACTGTAATTTGAAGACAAGAATATGAATTATAAATGCAAAATCTATAATAGCAGAACTTGTGAGCTGAATTTCCAAGGCTGATAAAGGTACCATCACATGGCAAAACTGTAAGACAATAGGCAACTTAACTTTTTCTGGAAGGATTCATAAGAAGTTAAGTTTGTTATTCTACAGTATACATTGCTGTTATTACTTGCTATATTAGAACACCTAGGCATTCAAAACCTCATGACTTGTGATCATTTTGGAAGTAGTATGTACAGGTCATGAAAAGAGAATTACAAAAAGCATCAATATATCCATCTACTTGATGCCCTGCCAGTGGATCGTTCCCTTCAGTATATTTGTGTTTGTATTATTCATTTAGCATTTAAATTATTCAAGCAATGAGGCTTCCACTTCTTCCTCTGAGAGACTCTTTCAATGTCTCTCTGTCTCACCACAGGGTTTCATTCCCTCAAATTCAGCTACAGTTTTGGTGTGGGCTCTTACTTTGGGGGTTTGCATTATTTAGATGCACATCTTGTTTCCCTGGGTTCTTGGCCAGTAATGGGTGCCTCAGACTACTCCGTGCTGACCCCCTCTGGCCAATTAAGAGTGACAGAAATGACCCCGGCACGTGCTGTGCCTCTCGAAGATATTATAGCAGGATTACAGTGCTATGTCTGTCATTCTGGCAGCTGTCATTCCAGAAAGAATAGGCAAGACATGAAACATACTTCTATTTATTCTTTTTCTTGTACTATTTATAGAGGATTTTTAATGGTATACAAAAGCAGTACCCTACTCCATATATCTGTGAGTAATTCTGTACCACGGGAAATGTGATTGAAGATAAATAGCTGCATTCTCTGTAATCTGTCTTCCATCATAACAGAAATTCAGGAATGATATTTTAGAATAACAGTGCATGTAAGAACTATTATGACTAGGCCACATATCTTAAGCTTGTTGTCTTCAGAAGTGGATGCCTAAAAATATGGATTAAGCTGGAAAAAGGGGCAAGTTCATTGCTAGAGCACAAAAAAAGTAAATTATTGTCTGTAAGTTATTCATTTAATTAGATCTATGTATTTCTAAAACTAATTCTCTTTGTACCCAAGTTCCCACTGCCTTCTCCACAGAGTATTCAAACATTAAGAGATAGGACTGCCATCTGCCAGGTGAAGTTCATTCCTTTTCTTAGCTTCTCCCTTGAGTAAACCATGTAGTTAGGGTTTCTTCTTCTATGTCTGCACATTCTGCGTGTGTTTTTATTGATAATGCTGAAAAAGCACACCTTGGAGCGGGTTTATGGTGATTTCTGGCTCTCATCCTAATGCCAATGAAAGGTAGAGCGGTGGTGTAGAGCTTCCTGAGGTTGCAAGGTTTCTGGTTTTGCTGAAGTTCCTCCTAGTTCAACTGCAGCAAGGTTCCAGGGCATATGTCCCCAGAGAAAACCGTGGGGTGAGCTAGCTCGAACTAGGATCTTCAGTGTGTGTAGCTCCAGCACATTCTGTGCAGGCACAATTTCCTTTCACAGAGAATGTCAAGGTGTTTCATTTCTAAGCAATAATAAGTAAAAATGTGCCATATCAAAATCTTTCACAAAATGGAATCACTGTTCCTAACCAGCTCTGTAGTCACAGTGCCTCTCTACTGGTGGAGTTAACTTCAGAGAGGTCACAAGATGCAGAAGGTTATTTCTATTCCTCAGCCTTTTTCCTTTCCATAGAAGCTGAATTCCTGCTCTGATAGCATTTCCATATGCTGCCAGCTTAGCAAGCAGTAGGTAGCCAGAGCTCTTTTCCTTTCCTCTGCCCTGCAGCAACTGTCAGTGAGGCATTGCTGAACAGCTGTAGGGGCGAAAAGGACAGCAGCTGCTCTGAAGGAGCTTGGTTCATGTTAGACATTTTTACTTGAGAGTGACGAAGAGGCAGCGAGACCTTTTATCTCCTATGGACAATATCAGATTGGATGTGTTTTCAATCAGTAATCGCATATAAATTTCTTCCCACCACAGGTTCACTTTAAGATCAATAAAATGCAGTTTTGAAGCATATAAAGTGGTTCCTTTTGGGCACCAGTGTCCTGGGAGCACAAATATTCTTAGCAGATTTTTTATTTTAATAGATAAATAGAGGTTTGGTTTTGCTTCCTTTTCTTGGGCCGATCTGTTATCATTTTGGATAAATTTCTTTCCTTTCTACCTACAACCCTTTATGCCATGTTTCCCATTGATCTCAGCTTTCTGTCTCCCCTGCTTGACTCTTACCTACTAGTTATAGTTAGTTATTTGTGGCTTTCAGCCTCAGAGACAGAGGGAGAGAGAGAACAGGTAGATGGAAGTATAAATGGACCAGAAATTAACTGTCTGATATGAAGAACAGAGGCAGAGAGACAGATTCATAATCCAGGGTCAAAGGATACAAGAGAAGAGACTGAAACTGGCCAGAAATTGTAACTTGTGGTAAATTTTAGCAGTAAAAATTAAATATGAATTCAAACAGTTTAGGGTGAAAAAAAAAAGAAATGTACTTCCACCAACTCTAAATACAGTTTCAGAAGTTTAGTCCAGCTTAAGTGTTTCCTGAGAATGATGTTTCCACTGTACCTCAGAATGATTGTTATATATCCTCAACGACCTCAGTCAGAGCGCAGTAACCTTGATAAATTTGGATATGGCATCCCAGAATGCAGCATAGCAAATAAATCCCTATTTTACTCAGAAGAAAAAAACGACCAACATAGTATGAGCCTTTAGTGCCAATGGCTCCATCCTGGCTTGATGAAGGTGATATTTTTTTTTCCTAATATCTTTGTAGTAGTACATTATGTTTCTATGTTAATCAGAAAGCCCCAGCAAGCAGAGTATGCTTTTTCATTTTTAGTGCTTTATACCTTCTTTACTCTTTCTGCATTCTGTTAACATACTTTACTCAGTCACTTCATCTAAATAAGGTAACTGCAGTTTCTACACTGCACTCACTTAGTCATTAACAATTTTATTATTAGCATATTCTAACACTCAGTTCTGTAGGCGAAGCTTTCTCCACCTGGCATGTATATTTTCTCCCTACAACTGTATTTTTCCACATTTAATTTTTTAGTATTGTTCTCACAGTAATAATATTTCTCTGCGTAGAGTCCAGAATTGTGTAGAATAATTATTCCTGACACTGTACTTATCAGAGCTGTTGTTCACATTGCTGTCAACAATAATCTGCAGATATCCATGTCACATATTTCTCTTTCAATATTCCCACTTTTCTTTCATAATATCATAGAATGAGATCATGGCTAATTATATTACAAAAATCGGTGTTTGTCTAATTCATTTGAAGAGATGCCTGTATCCTGAAATAGCATTTTCTGCCACAAAGGTAGTGTATGAGCTGATCTGCTGCTTCTGCAGATAAAATACGTATCATATAGCCCACATTTTCAAACCCAGGTGCCTGTTTGAAGCTAGCGTCACCAGAATTATACTGATGCAGCTGCAAATGAATGGCTAGATTTTTCATCAGTGCTAAGGACTGTATTCAATAACCCTGCTGAAGCCAATATGAAATGCAGGTACTTGGCAAATTAGAGTTTTGCTCATAATCTATATTGACAGAAAGAGATGCTCAAATGACACATGTTGTTTTGTGAAAGGGCCTTTTGCTGCCTAAGATAGAATTTATTTAAATAATCTCCCCTAGATTTCCTATCTCTGCCATTATGTCTATCTCACTGCAATACAAGTAAGATATACATTGTCAGTCTCCCCCTTCTAGTTTTTCCAGTACTTGTTTACCACCCAGTGCAATTTGTTTGGCAGGAAGAATAATAATTTCAGATTAAAATTGAATTTTCTGCCTGTAAAGAGCAATAGAAGCACTGCTATACCCCAAAATATATTCAGAAATAGCAAGATTTCCTCATCATTACAGAGTAATTTATTTTGCTTCTTTTTTATTTATAATTCTTTGTCAAGTTATTTAAGACAGGTGCATATTAGATCACAGTAGAGATATTCATTCTGTTGATGATTATGATAATTTTTACTATTTATATAGTACTTATTTTCACAGTATGATAGCCAAACTGTTCTGGCATGCTTTTTGAAAGAGGAGGTCTTCTGTACATTCTGTAGCACCCAAAGCAGTCACTTAGAAACTATGCTTTAGCTTGGTAATCAGATAATTCACAGGTGGTTTTGAAAGCCTAGTTGCACAACTTTTGGAAAAAAAAGATCAATGCAAACATACACTAATTAATATTTATGCCATTTGAGCTAGATAAATATTAATTCACCCATTTTCCTCATGTGCCGGGTCAATAACTGGAGAGAAAGCACATCTGAAGTTTAAAAAAAGCACCATGTTCTTCTGTCAAGTTAGGACAGTAATGTGCAACTCTGATGAGTACGTCTTCAAACCGGCCTGTAGACTTCCAGAACTTCCACATCCTGGCAGGTCTGGGGACAGATTCAGATGCAAAACAATACTGCTGAAAACATAGGCCTTGTTTTTATCTTCAGTCCCAATTTATCATGAAAAAAACAAACCCATGAAATTATATTGAATATTTATAGAAAATATTTCCCAACAGCATTTTGATTTTTTCTTAGTAAAACATAATTATTTTTTTTTCTAGGGAGTACTGACATTTTGGGAAGTGGACATTTGAAATCAAAGCGCTGTTCTGAGGGAGAAATTGTGATCATCTCAAATAGTGATTTCATTGCACTCATTCCTGAAAACTCAAGACTGCTGTGATTCACTTCAAAGTGAATATCAATTTTCAAACCATGTCAAAGATCCCAGCCTAGGTATATATATCCTTTGGAGCTAGGAGGTGCCAAATACATCTTCAGTTTAGGATAAAAATATAATCCCATTTAGTGCTGCAATAGTCCTTTCTCTGCTAATCCCACATAGACGTGATGATTGCCCCAGAGAAGCTGTGCAGTCCCCTTCCTTGGAAGTTCTCAGGACCCAACTGGATCAAGCCCTAAACAACGTGATCTCACGCCTCATCGCTGACACTGCTTTGGGCAGGAAGTTGCACATCTCCTGAGGTCACTCACAACTGTATTATCATATGTTCCTATGATGGTGTGTTTGATGTTTTCAGATACACTGAGACTTGATTTCTGATTATCCAGCATGTGCAGATGAGGTATGAATTCTGCTACTTGTGCTTTCTGCCTATAATATCTACGTGCTGGCCTCGTATGGCTCCCTGAAGCACATAGATCCATTTCTACCATTAACTGAAGTTACCAATGGTATGAATAGAATTCCTGAGGCTTGAGATGTTCCATAAATGATACATTATTGATTGACATTTTAAATGTCTGTCATACACATGTACAGTAGCAGGATACTTGTCTGTGATACCTGAAACCTTTTCAGACTGAACATTAAATATAAAATGACAGCCTTTGCTTGTACCCTTTGTACTTCTTTCTTAACTATCTAGACAGAAGACTCATCTCTCCTGTCTCTCAGAGCTTCTTTGTATCAGCATTGCTTTTCACTAATGAGACTTAGATGTTTTACAGTGTTATTTATTAATCTGCCATAAAGTATTTTCAGTTCTATAATTCTTTCCTGACATTCAGGGGTAAGACTTTTATTTCTTCCATAGCTCCTTTGTGCTAGCATAATTTCTCACAGGTGGAAGATTTTGGCTTCATTGCTTGGTTACCAGATTTCCCTCTTCCTTTTTATTGGGTCCCTCTATCCTCAGCACCCACATGTCTTCCTTTCCAGTATTCATGTGAGCAGGGTAATTTGAATAACCACTATAGAGAGAAAGACATAAGGAGTTTGATTTAATTTTGTTACAATTTTATTATAAGAAATGTAATTTGATAGGGAGTAGTAGAATCACCGTGCAGATGGCAAGTGTTAGGCAGATCTTATTACCTGGAACAATTGAGCACTGTCTGCCTTCTCTAGTTTTAGTTGGCTTTCCTCCATCTTAAAGTATAAAAATTACAATGCTGCTCTTGATGAATCCTGACAAAGGACAATGAACTAACTTAGTTCTACTTCAGTTTCTATGTCAGGCAGTGAAGGTGAGTGCACCAGCCAAAGCTAAAAGAAGGCGAGCATGTGGACAAGTGATGGCCAAAGTGTGCACCTCATAACAATTTGAATTGGAACAGCCATGTTTAAAAGACTAAATAGCCATAAGGGAACAATTTATTCATATCAGTTCTCATGTACTATCTTAAGATCCATCTTCTGTCATCCTGTACCTTCTGGGATGAATGACTCATTTGAGCCACTTGCTGTAGACCTGATTAACCTCAGGACTGTGTTTTGTATGTTATGGTCTTTGCTGTTGGTCTTCTAGTGAACATTTTACTGCCAGAAAGAACCCCTGAAAGTAAAAAAGGAAAAGAAAAAGGAAGATAGGAATTACCAATATTCTGTTTGATATTAATATTGATAGACTTACAGCTGCTACTGCTTGAATGCACACACTTTCCTGGGTGAATTTCAGACAAGCCAATTAATACCAGTTAGTAGAACATACCTGCTTAGCCAGAAAAATTACATGTATTTTTTTACCCTACAAGAAAGTGGACAGCTGTGGATCTTGGGAAACGTTGTCAATTTATGAATCTAAGCACATATACAGCATTGAAATGCTTCTGAAATAGTTCACACTTGAGACAGATCATGGGATATGATAATCTGATAGTGGAGCCCTGGCTACAACACCATCTGCTTTTCCTGTGTGAAAATACCTCAGGAAGGATGGTAGCATTATAATACTATATGACAATCACTGCCAAACAGCATATCTAGTTCAAGCTGAAATACCTTATTTGAGAACATGAAAGGAAAAGAAGATTAGGGGAGAAAAATAATAATTCTTTTTCCCTAAAAGTACATTTAATTAAAAAATGTATAGCATTATATAGAATCAATTTTGCCAATAATTGTATTTTTCTTATTTGAAGTCTTTTGAATATTTGGATAAATAACAAGTTGGCAATCGCTTTTGTGTTTAGTGATTAAAAGACGTTTTTAATGTCTGCTATCTCTAATGTCTACTAGCCAAACAATTTATTTTACCTTCCTTTTTACTCTCTATGCTATATAATGTCTCTCTATAGTTTCTATTCTTCCCATGTAAATCACATGTGATGGGGTAGCTGTGATTCAAATATGTAGTTTTAGGATGTTCTTCACTAAAAGATTCAGTCTTTAATGATCAGAGTTCTTCCTTTGTTTCTATTAGTTAAGTTATTGTGAGACTGATTCAGTAAAACAAAAAAAAATTATAGGGCTAGAGTTTCATAAAAGAAGAGGAAAGATGTACTTTTTTTCAGGGGATCTTAACCTATTAAAAATGTCTCCAGAGCTCTTCCCATGGATAAACATCCTTTTTCCCGTGGGTTTGATATGTCAGTCAGACTAACAAGCACCATTCCATTTTTTGTCTAGCTTGTGTTTGTGTAGCCTTTTGCAGACTGTGTTTATTTTTAGATGGGAGGTATTTACATGGTTTCTCAATACCAATTTTTTCTCATTCTTTTTCTTAAACATGTTTCTGCTTTTTTATATATATTAGTGTAACTTACACTTCCCTACTAGCAAAATCATCAGCAAACGTGTGCTTTCCTAAAACATATGCAGCACACAACAATAGACTTCCCTGCAACCTACTGCTACTAAAACATTTCAATACAGCAAATCAGCAACTGTAAAGCTCACATTACTCTCCCACTTCTAGTAGTTTTTAAGGGACCTGATTATACTCTTTCTCTCTAGACAGCTCTGTGAATTAAGAGTAGTTCCACTGAAGTCAATGCTGCCATATAGTACATAAAGGAGAGCAATTGTTGCCGGATCCTCTGGTGAAATGAAAAGGTGCCATGGGATTAGAGATTAACTGGTTTATAAACATACCCAAGTTGTTAAATCAATACAAAAAATGTTTTCTTTTAGCCTACAACAATAATTAGGCATCTGAGTTTACACAAAGTAAGATTTGTGACATCTAGCCCAGTTTCTAAGAACTTTGCCTTCTAATAGTAAAGCACCAGCCAGTTTTACCAAGGATCTTGGTAGCAATGTATAGATACTCATTTGTTAGGTGCTGAGCAAATGTAGTAAAATTCATTCTCTGTTCCAAGGGAATTATATTTCTACCCTTAAAATGAGGTGGGGGAAAAAGTGAAAGAACCTATCTGAGGTGGCAGCAAGAGGCTGATGAAAATGCCTAATAAGTCCTGCAAGTTCTGAGTGATTTTTTCTTATAGATTAGCTACATATTCAACTTGCCATTATTGTGATATTTTCTTTTGCAGTTCCTTGAAACAAATAAGCAGGTTATTAAGAGCAGCCTCAGTCCTTTAGCTTCCTAGCTCAAATGTTGACCATTATAATCAGATAGAGATGTCTGCCTCAAGGACAGTATTTTCTGTGTAAATTCTGCCTGCTTTGGACGTATAATCACATGGTTATACAATGTCCCCATGATCACAATGTAACGATTATTTTTGTATTTGCTTCTAAGCTAACTATATTATAAAAGAAAAAAACTTGCAAGTTACACAGTAATTAATCCTTGAATGACAGAGTATCTATAATTATGACCACAGGAGCAAATAATCTACAAGAATGTAATTACTTTGGGCTGTGTTCATCAGAAATCATCCATGAAGGCCCGTGGCAGCTACTGAAGGTCACGGATCATGGCTCAGCCAGGCTATTCATTTGAGCTCGGCCACCTTTGTGTGTCTCTGCCTCACCTTTTGCACACAGCCATATGCTAAGCATGTACACCTGGCCACAGGAAAGATTTCTATCCCCCATCTAAATCTTTGCCTAAGTCAACAGGCCCTAATGTGTCCTACTGACAAAATAATTAATCTATCTCAAGGATAGCTTATGAACTCCAGTTTATATTATATATATATGTCTGTGCATATATATACAGCACACTATAAACATGTATGTATGTATAGAAGTACATAATACTTGCATAGACTATACTATAGTGTAACTGTTTGGCCAAGTTTAGTTACAGTCTTCTTCTCAACATATACCAGTTCTTTCTAAAATGATAGTTCTAGCTTGAGAAATGATAGAACCCCGTGAGTTCTCTTTATTTGCAGAACAGAAAGAGAAAGAATGGAAACAGCATAAATACTGTACTGCCCTGTTTTACTACTCTAGTTCATAACTGATTTATATGAGCTTCTACTGGCCATGAAAGCCTATTGGCTGCATCAATTCATTGCTTTGCTGATTTGTTTTCAGTTTTTCTTATTGAAATAAACTGTTCATTTTTATTTAAGTGCTACTGCCAGATATTTCATGTAGATTACATTACAAGTTCCCACTGAGGCCTGCAACCTCCCATACCCAGATTTAACTTTAAATAACCTGGACTTAAATTGTAACTTGAAGTGCAACATGTGCATAAATCTTTGCAGGTCTGGAATGTAAATACAGTCTCTTAAAATAGTAAAATAGAATCTCTAATCTCTTAAAATAATGTGAAGGCTACATCGTTTAAATCAATGTCAAGAATGTCAGGAAACAGAATATGAAATTTTATCAGAGAAATTAAATTGCACTCTAGTGTATTTTATGATAGTAATTGCACTTTGTATGTATTTTATGGTAAGTCTCCATTTAACAAGTTAATAACTGTAGCAGGTTTCTAGATTCTGATGCTAAGAAGTTGCAGCAAGCTGGGAATTTTTAAAAAAGGTGATAGTAAGAATAACATAAGCCAGGCGGGATGGTTGCATTTTGAGATTCTCATACTCATTCTTTCATTTCATTGGATGAAAATTTACCTTCCTTGAAGGAAAGGAAGTTTCCTTCACTTTCTGATTTCGGTACCAACTCATGGTTGACTAATTTACTGTCATACTGTTAATCAATGCAGGTACAGACATGTACACATACCTGTTAACCAGCTAAACTGAGCCTTTTTTTTTTTTCTAACAGAGAGCTCAAGAACAAAGTGAGAGAATAAGAAAGTGGGAAAGAAAAGGCAGGGTGAACAAGCATGATAGCAAGAACACCAGCTTTGCCTTCTGGGGATATCTAGTGCTCAAGCAAGCTGAATGGAGGCAGCAGCTTTACGCGAGTCCTTCTTTTTCAGTCTACTTTCATTAGATTTTTGTCTTGGAATGGTGACTCAAGCTTAACAATGTCATGGAAGATCCTTGTCTTCTCAAGAAACAGTGGGGACGACCCTCCCCATGGGTACCACTGAGACCCACAGTGCTGGTGTCAACAGCATTCCTGTAGGTGGGTAATACGGTCAGACAGTAGAGCTGGCTTTAAGTGCAGCTTTGGAGTCACACGTGCAGAGCAGTAGAGATTTAATTTAAAAGATGTAGTGCCAGGATTTCCTTGAGTTTTAAACTCTGTCTTATTAATCTAACAGAGGTGCTGAGTTATGTCCAGGTACACTGACTCCCCTGAGAAGAGAGAACATGTACCTTCAACCCTGATTTTGAATCCTCATCTTTAAATAGAAATACTATTGATGGAGGGAAAAGCTGCTATCAGGTTGCTATGCTGTTACTATAATCTATTTACTGTAAAATGGAAAATGACCCAGGGAAATAAATGTGCTATGCAAGTCTGGGTAAGAAAGGTCTAATAGAAAATGTTTATTTAAAGAGAAACATAGTTTTCCTGCATGTATGTCACAGATTTCAAATTATCTAAAACATGACTACACTTCGGAGCTGCCAGTTTTCTGTGCTGTCCTTGCTAATGTGAAGGGAATCCCAAAGAGTGTGTTGTCTAAAATCCTTGCATGAATGTGAAGGGAATCCCAAAGTGTGTTGACTAAAATACTTGCATGCTTACATCATGTCTGCTGGCTGTTTACATTCTTAAATGGCATGTACCCAGGAACCTAGAAAGAAACCAAGCGGTGATAGGTTAACATTTTGGAATGAAGTGCATAGGATCTGCACTTAAAAGCAGGGCTATTGCCAATTCAGTCACCAACCAAAGGCATTAGAAATAAACAGGAATGAATAAGTAGCAAATGTGAAGAATTTAATTTTTATATTCATCTTGATTGTGCATAGACTCACTAAACAAATGGCAGCAACAGGAAGGGTACTGCTGTGGAGGGTGAGGATATTTTAGATTTTATGTGATTATTCTCATTATTTAAGTTGTCAAGGAAAGAAAACCCAAGCTGGTAGGGCTAGCTAGGTTATTTTTTCCACTTACTTGGACTAGCATAAATTGAAACCTTTGGGTTCTTGTTGCCATGTATTTATATATGACCCAGATTTCTTCTCCTTTTTTATTTTTTTAAGTCAGTATTGCCTTGGTTCTTGATTCATATCAGCATAGAGCAAATTGGAAAATATTTTTTTTTTAAATTTCTGAATAGGCAAATCATTTGGTATTTAAATTGTTAAGAATTTGAAAATTAATTGTAAGTTATTGTTATACATTACTATGTAAAGAGTACAAATATTTGGGCCTATGAAAATGCTATTCTGTGGCACTGATCACATTTTATTCTATAAACATTCTTAAAGAAATGGATCAAATACTCAATTTTCAATTAGAACACGAAGAATTCACAAGGAGTTTCAGCTAAATTGTGCTAACCCCTGTGAAAATACTTTAAATAGCGGATTGGAATATGAATAAGACACCCCTTATAAATGCATGTTCCTTAATTATAATCTGAATTTTGTCATAGTGACACAACATTAAACAGGAAAGTTTTATCTGATCTGTGGAGTTAAACATTAGCTAGCATTAGATTAAAAATATAGGCAAAATAAATAGACTTCAATTTTGATCACAAAATGAATATGTGGCAATTGAATAAGTGAAAGCCAAACTGTGTGGTTAGAGTATTTCACACAAAGAAAGCATAGAAACACTGGATAAAAATAGGCAAAATGGGAATTCCCTTGGTACATGAAAAGAACATGGGATAAAAAAAGAATAAAAATTGCTGGAAGGAACATCATGCACATGGGCAGGTGAAAAAATTAAGTCACTTTTTCTATCAATCTGGCTTAAGTTCTCAGCAATTCAGTGTTATTCAGTGGTGTCAGATACCACTGAAATGTCCAAGACCGTAATAATCAATTGAAAACTGTGACTGATTAGGGATTTAAAGGATTATAAACATTGTTCATGCTTTTCTCTCTTCTACGGCCACCCAATTTGACAGAAAATCCATTTCTTACTACTTTAAACCCCTAAACTTCACAAGATATTTAAAGAATGATTTTAGGAAGTGCATCCTTGTCTGGAATAAAAGATCATGGATGCACTGATTTCAAGAGGGCTGTGCCAGCTTGCATAATTCAGATACCTGGCCCAAATCTTTATTGAAAAATGAAACTTCAGAAGTGTGGCCACATGAAAGCTGATACAGTGTTGACTCTCACAAAGAGACTGAAACAATTCAGTGGCCTAAGATACATAAGCATAGACTTCCTATATGAAACATCAGAAGACAGAAACCTATGACCATATTAACACTGAAACACAAGTGATTCCAGTCAGATCATTACTACAGTGTCTTTATAATATCCAGCTTTGGATTAACGCAAAGCCATTTTAGAATTTTTGCAGGATCATCAGATTTGGAAACTATCTAAGAGTACTTAAGTGTCTCATCCTTCATTAAATCAGCATAAATATTTCTTTCTCATGATACCAAAGCAAAGCTTAATTATTGAATTTGATGACAGTTTTATGTAGTAGCTCTAAGGGAGATGATTCCAGGGCACCACTGCTTTGGGGTGCTGACTTTAATGCCATGGCTTCAGAGCCTGGCACCAGTTATATTTGTTTCCAAAAAAACTGGCCTTTCCCATCTCTGTCTCCTTGTTTTGCTCCTGTGCTGCCTACTCCCATATGCCAGCACAAGTGTTCATGTACTCACAGTCCAGGTTGAAATCAACCTAGAAAAAGAGCTGGTGGATGCCAAAACTTTATTTTTGGCAGGAATGCCAGGTTAAAGTACACTTAAACCGTCCATGTTACTTAAGAACTGTGACACTGGGGAGCCCTGCTGTTGCCAACCCAACAGAGGTGCTTTCTGCTGTGTTTCAAGAACAGGAAAAGCCCCATCACCTGTCCTCCTGTTTCCCTGACCCCTGAGCTGCTCTAGCTGCCGGGGCCAAGTGTTAGAACTAGAACCGCTTGTTTCTTCTCCCAATTCCTCAAAAAAAAGAAGGGTTTGTATTCTTTTAAAAGCAATAAAAATGCCCATGCATCTATGGGAAAGAATGAAGACTTTCTAGCCTTATCACACCAATAGGGCAAAGTGGTGCTGCCTGGGTTAGGAGTTGGAGATGCAGCACAGGATATCCTGAGCTAACTCGAGCTTGCCCTGATTGTTTTAGGCTTGAAAACAGATTTTAGGACATTCTGCTTAAAGATCTGCATGTAAGATAACAATATTGCTGTGTGGAAAATACCCATTAAAGACCTTCAAACAAAGAAAGTGAATAACCCGTTAGTCAGAAAGTAGCTAAACAGATAGGTTTCTGGGTTTTTTTTTTGGTTTTTTTTTTTTTTTTTTTTCTTGCAAGTTATGCTTAAAAGTAGTTTTTTAATGGGAATAAAGCTAGGAAAGAACTAATGAAAGAACAAAAATAATTCTTTGTTGATGGTTGGAGAAAGTTTATTCAGATAAGAATAAAGAAATACGACTGCAGGTCACCCACTCTGAACCACCACCTGACCTCAGGTAAAAAAGTGAGATTAAAATCATGTAACTGTGGCACATATCAAAAAATTGTGTAACTAGGTATTAATTTGCTTCGGAAAGGAAACAGGGGAATACTTAACATCTGCTTGGAGACATGACAGGTAGTAGAGTTGGTTAATTAAACAAATATTTGCCAACAATTTAGCTGAGATTGTTAGAAAAAAGACCTTGATTCTTTTTTTGTTTGATGACTGTTATGTACAGTGAATTTATGGAACAGGGGAAAATTATGAATAATTTACCCAATGATTGACGGGGCTATAATTACTGATTATATTAATGGACATTTTTATTTGACTAGCTATGACAGATAATGAATAATCTTTCAATGGTCTTGGTAACATAGAATAAACTAGTTGTAGCCATGAAGACAAAAATAAAAACATGTGTATAGATACAAACCCCAAGATGTTTGGTTTCTAATCCAAAGAATTCTGTGATTTTTTTTCTTGAATCTCTTCATAGGGCACTACTTCAGATAATGTGTATTTTGTGCAGAATCTTATAGCTGTCACGAGATGTGTGATGATACAGTGAATACAAAGCCCTAAGAATTGCCAGAATTAATGCAAATTTATGTAATATATTCAAAAGTCATTAGGAAACACATTTATACAGCAATAAAGAACTATGGACATGTCACGTGCTTATGATGACAAAAATCTGCCTCCAGGAGGAAGTTCATGTTCTCGTTGCCTTGGGACTTCTCTAATTCCAACTGCACTGGCCCTTGGAGCACAGGAGGATCTGAGCTGAGCTTGTGCAGCCGTAGCTCCTCTGGTGCCTTATATCTAGCTTGTTCTTTCTTGTTGTGTTTTAAGAATGAAGGAGGGATAATGAAAAGTCAGCTACACCAGGCATTTACCCATCTAATGTTTTGTTGGGAAATCTTTATTCCTTAAGGGCATGGCAGAGCAGAAAAAAGCACTGTTTGTAGACACAGACCTCAGTCCTCCTCCTGCTCATACTGAAAAAGAAACTTGATGAGGTCAAGAAACAGGCTGTGTTCATTCCTTTATATATAACTGTGCTGATTTTGGCTGGGATAGAGTTAATTTTTTTCATAGTAGCTAGTATGAGGCTATGTTTTGGGTTTGTGCTGGAAACAGTATTGACGATGCCCAGATCTTGTTACTGCTGTGCTGTGCTTAACACAGAGCCAAGGCCCCTTCTGCTTCTCACCCCACCAGCGAGTAGGCTGGGGGGGGGGGGCACAAGAATTTGGGAGGGGACATAGCTGGGACAGCTGACCCCAACTGCCAATGGGAAGTGGTGAACGAATTCCTTGGTTTGCTTTGCTTGTGTGTGCGGCTTTTGCTTTACCTATTAGACTGTCTTTATCTCAGCCTATGAGTTTTCTTGCTTTTACCATTGTGATTCTCTCCCCCATCCCACTGGGCAGGAGCAAGCAAGCAGCTGTGTGGTGCTTGGTTGCCGGCTGGGGTTAAACCACGACAATAACTCATCCTTAGTGTGTACTTACTGTGTAGTCTGCCAGTCATCTCTGTGTCAAATGCTTTTCTGCCTCTAAGAAGAAGGAGGCTGCTTAGTATGCTGCCTTTAGAAGAAGAGTGATGACACAGAATGGGTGAAGAAGGTGTAGCTGTCACACCTAAACTTTTCCGGCAGCGTGCATGCAACATGTGACGTGGCGGGGGGTGGCTGTGTGGCTCTGCACTCTCCCTCCCATTCCTATTGCATCCACATCTGGGCCTCTTAAGACCTTGGCTTTGGACTGGACAGACCTGCATTCGGCTGTCCACAGCCACTGAAGCCAAAGGCCGGTTATGTTTTGTGAGTCTGTTTCCTACTAGTAAAAGAAATACATTTAAAAAATAAGGAGGCATTCAGATATCCCAGTTAAGAGGGCTATGGAGATCCTAGAGATTATTTGATCCCTCCCGCCACCTCAAAAACTTGGTAATTACCTGGAAAATTAACGCAGTATCTTTCCAGTGAAATACTCCCTGTCTGACAGTGAATGTGTATTGCCTTCAGGAAGTGATTCTGGTGTCTTTCAGTGGGCTCTACAAAGGAGATACCATCCTTAATACTACTTAGTAAACTATTAGTATAATAGATATACAAGGACAGAGAATCAACATTTTGGACTACTATTATTCAATGGTTTTTAAAGCCTCTGCTGTGATGAGAATACGTAGCAACTTTCAAATGCTCCTGTGTAGGCTTGTATTCACCAGGTGCCTAAGGTCTCTTGGAAAGGGAAGTAATTTTCATTTAAATAATTTATCATCAGAGCCACAGTGAACTCTACATCTGAAATGCAAACTGAGTATAGCTTGCCCATCTCCAAGCATTCAAAAAGACTAAGTCAGGATCCAAAAAAAGGTAAGTTTGACTTAAAAAAAAGACAAAGTAAGACAAAAATAGGTTTATGTTTCTTTTATTTGCTTATCTTTTTGGAAGTCTATACAATGAACTTTTCACTACTGATATGGTTAACTACATTTACCTGTCAAAATGCATCTGGCGTCTTGACATTTTAAAGCTCTTTCCATTTCATGAAGTTCAAGATTGACCCATTTCTCATTTTGCTTTCCATCTTCTATTTTACCAATATAGATTCCACATTTTTACTTTCCACTTAATAAAAACGCATGTGTTTCAGTAACAAGAGAAAGCTTTTAATAAATGAAGATCTTAAAAATATGTGAAATGTGTTGAAGAAAATGTAGAAAAAATGAAAAATTAAAAAGTCTTAATAACATGAATAAATTCTACAACCTCTTTTTTTTTCATGAAGATGTTATTCTTAGGGAAGATATTTTGAGTGAAAGAGGTCAGCCAACTTTGTATATGATGCCTGCCATTTATGTGTTTCCTACATTCTTGTTGGTCTTTGTATCTAAGCATATGAATGTTTTCTTCTAAAATGTATTTGCTTTGCTGGACAAACTGGCTATAGGATAACTTCCTCAATCAAAGAGGTTACCCCAGAGAAAATAATGTGTATGTCCAGAGGTGAGTAACTTTGCCTGTTGGCATGATAATTTTTCTGTCCCCTATTTAATTAATTGTCACATCTCTTTTCTGGAGTCAGAACCTCCAATCCAGAAGTCCTTCTGCTCCTTCATCTCACAGAGGAATAAGGAAAATGAAATTCCACAGTGAACCAGACCTCAGTGATTTGATTTCTGTGGGGTGAAGCACTGTCCCTGCAGAAAGGCCAGAGCTTCCTGAGCTGTGTAATGCAAACTTCTGAGCAAAGAACAGTTTTGTGCTTGGCAGTTAACCTGCAGTACTGTAAAACCTTCCCAAGGCCTGAAGAAATGTTTCTGAAGAACATTGGAGCTCCACATTTCCTCTCACCTGGATCACACAGACAGGATAATGGATATTCCCTTTTAAAGACTTTGTGCTATTGATTGTCTCGTAGGATTTATCACTGTTTTACAAAAAGCTGTTTCCTCATGTAGTTCTATGTTCATTATTCTACTTCTGAGAAAAATATTAAGTTCAGAGGATCCCAGGCAGAGATTTATCATCCTGGACCAAATGAGTAAAACTTGATAATTCAGAAGTTGTTGGCAAGCAAACAGCAGCTCCATGCCAAGTCATGTTCCCACAGGCTTCTCTGATAATCACTAATTTCTTCAAAATCATATATTCAAAACAGAAAAGGGAGCTGATTTCATGAAGTGACATCAGTTAGAGATGACACGCTACATCAGCCTGCCCATCAATAACCATGTTTCTTCTATTTAACCGGTGCCGTGTTTATTCTCATTTTAGATACTGGAAATGCTGAAGCTTCTGCCATTTCAGTAAAAAGACTTTCTCACCTGAATAGAGTTCACTCTCAAATAATTCCTACAAACATGAATTTTCTTCCGATTTTCATACTCTCTTGTACTAGGCTAAATAATTGCATTTTGCTCCTTGTTAACGCCCTTCGATACCTTTAAGCATTTATAATGTGCCCAATTAGCTGTATAATGGCAAGCTATACAAATGCTAGGGGAGGATCTTCTAAATGAAAAAATAGGAGTTAGGCATTGATTTTCAGTAAAAGCAGAGCACTTAACTGCACAACACGCTGCTCTCTCCTGGGACAGATCCAGGAAAGGGTTTAGGCACCTAAGACAACAGTTGGGCAGATACAAATTATCTGAATCCATTCAGCCACTATTTAACTTTTGGGGAGCCTAAATTTGATAAGGAACTCCCTGTTCCATCTTAAAATCCCTAAGCATCTAGTCTTGTGCTTCTGTGGACACTCAGCGCAGATGGTGTCTATGTAGTCATCTTCTTACTTATTTTCCTTCTAAATATGACAGGAACCCCAGCAGTAGACATTCCTTCGCTTGAATCTACTTCAAGACTTAACCTAAGAGGGTTCTTTGCAGCATGCCAAGAGCACATCTACCGAAAAAAGCTGCCTCTTTCTGCAGTCTTCCTTTCTTTAAGTTAAAGGAGAAAATGACGATGCTATTCACTTTGTCTGTCAGATTCTAGAGTTCACCAGCTCACAAAGTAGGGTTCGAGTTCAGCTTCTTCCTCAGTCAGAGAGCACTAAACACACAGCTTCTGTCTCAAAGGAAAGTGCTTTCACCGCTATTCAGGCCCTCAGCTGCATCGTCAGGATAGAGAGGAGAAACCCTCGTACCTTCGGTCGCAGCTGTGCCGCTGTGGCAAGGAGTGCCAGGGTCTCTGGCCAAGGAGACACTGCCATGCTGTAGCCTGTGGCGTTCCAGAAGGAGCATCTACAAGTCATCCTGACCTGTTACGTGCAGAAGCCAAGGAAAGCAACATGTGAATTTGGGGGTCTATTATTAGTTTCAGGTACCCAAAATGTATATTTGATATCCGTGTGGTTAGCCTCTGTCCTTGAGTTAGTCTAGCTCCTTACCCGTACTTATTTTTTCCTCTGGAAATATCTCAGATTTTAAGAAGGTAACTAAGGTTGGGAGGAAATTCATGAGAGAAGCATTGTCTTTCTTTTCTTTTTAAGTTCTACTCTTGATTTATATTTTAATTTTTTTTCTGAACATTTCAGCTCGCATTACACATTGGTTATTTCCTTTTGAGCCTTTGATCATGTTTTGATATCTTTTTCTGGGGCATTTCTTGCTTTGTACATCTATCTAGTATTGAGTTTTAACAAAAATTGAGCAGTATGTACCTGTTTATTTTATCCCTGTATTACACTAAATATTTATGTTTGTTTGACTTGTTACTCAGTCTTGTCACAAATGTCTGTCTTCACAGATTGCTCCTTTTTCTGACATACAGATTTTTGAAACTGTTTTTCTTGAGACTATTAACTTAGAATTTTTAAATTTAATCATAATTGTTTTATTAATAAATGTCTTCTCTTCCTGGATAACCACTTACACTATTCTGATGCATTTATATGTACTCATAACCCTCACTTACAACTTTAATGTATCAGAATCCTTTCATGCAAGCCACTTCAGGTTGTTTTGCATGTAACACATACTGAGGTGCTTTTTAAAGGGCTTTCTAAAATTCAAATATAAATATATTTTTAATTTAAATATATTAAATCTACTGCCTTACTTCTCTCTGTTGATGTAATTCTATCAAGAAAATAATCAATGTTGATAAAAGCTGTTGTTTGCAAGCACATGTTGAGTATGGCTTATAACAATGTCCTTGTTAAGCTAATATGCATTTTGAAAGACATGTGTTGAATATTTGATGAAAAACACTGAACTTAGGCACTGGAGCTTGGTTGGGTAAAGCAAAATAGTAGCTAATTTACAAGACTTAATTCTGATTTTAGCATACTGCTTTATCCCAGTAAACTGTGTTATTTGTCGGAGCTCATCAAACAAATATTTTGAATAAAAAAGGAGTGTCTGGTTTGTTTCCAGAAATCTCAGTTTGACTATCTATTTGTTGTTACTCATGATATATGCTCATTTTCATAAAGCAGGGGGCATTTTTTTCCTTATCTACATAACTTCAGAAGTTAAGCTTAATTCCAGCAAATACCAGCATTATATTATAAAGTCTATTTCCTTAGGATTACCTTTACATACTACATTCTGGGAAGGAGCTTCTGTTTCACAAACACTTCCAAATGAGCTAAGAATCAGCAGTGTACTTTCAGACTGCAGATAGTGTATTGTGGATTAAGAACTGTTATTATTGTGAGAATGAGTTGTTGGATGTTTTGTTCTTTATGACAAAATCCCCTGTGGTGACTTCTTGTTAAATTATTATTTTTCAGTAGATAACAGCAAATTGAAATCTCTACTCCAACATAGGAAGAAGTTCTGGCTATAATGGGGAAAGAATTATTTATTGGCTCTTTTTTTCATACTGAATCCTTTCACTACTTGTTCTACTTTTTTGCCCTTTTCCAGCCATTTTTGTTTCTGTCTTAAGAAGCCTGATCCTCCTCCAGCAGGGGTCAATGAAATCTTGCCATTAACCATGAAGGAAATGAAAAACCATCCCCTCAGAAATCATTACAGCCTGTTCTTTTTCTCTCCTGCTGATTCAGTCTATGGTTTTGGTCTTTCATAACTCTTCTGTTTATTGTTTCAGTTTGCAACTGTTCCTTCATGTTTTGGCTCATTGATTTTGCTTCCTTCGTTCTCACAGTAGTTTTACTACTCAAACACTCTGTTTTCCTTTCGACAAAGGAAATAGGTATTTTGCTGTACAAACAGTTTTTTTGTTGGATTTGATGCAACAGCAAACATCAGCCCTCCATTCAGTAAGGTTAATATCCTGTGAACTCCAGCTTTAGTCTACCACCATTCCCTCTCAGGTCCATGGCTTATGAGGGGATCACATTTTATTTGCTGGACTTATGGGTGTTTTCTTCTTCTTCTGGTAATTGCCTGACCTGCTATGATTGTCATTTGCAGTATTTACTGACTCATAGATCTTTGTGCCTACTTTATCTCTGCTTGTTCTTATCAGCAGAGGCTCATTGACATTTTGTTTGGTCAGTGCCCACACACAGACTTCTCAGTAAAAGTTCCCATATTCTAATGATGGCCACTTTGATCTCTGTAAGGTTTTCTGGTTTGTATAGCATTTGGGGGAAAAAAAACGTCTGAAATTAATGGTATGTTTTATGTGATAGTGTACTGTTTTTTACTACATATTTAAAACAGAAAGCAATTACTTTCTTTAATACCTGTTGTGGTTTAACCCCAGCCGGCAACCAAGCACCACGCAGCCACTTGCTTGCTCCTGCCCAGTGGGATGGGGGAGAGAATCACAATGGTAAAAGCGAGAAAACTCATCAGCTGAGATAAAGATAGTCTAATAGGTAAAGCAAAAGCCTCACACACAAGCAAAGCAAACCAAGGAATTTGTTCACCACTTCCCATTGGCAGGCCACCTCTAGGAAAGCAGGGCTCCATCACATGTAATGGTTACTTGGGAAGACAAATGCCATCACTCTGAATGTCGTGTCCCTCCATCCTTCTTCTCCCAGCTTTACATATTGAGCATGATGTCATATGGCCTGGAATATCCCTTTGGTCAGTCGGGGTCAGCTGTCCCAGCTGTGTTCCCTCACAACTTCTTTTGCCCCCCCAGCCTACCCACTGGTGGGGTGGGGTAGGAAGCAGAAAAGGTCTTGGCTCTGTGTAAGCACTGCTCAGAGGTAAGTAAAACATCTGGGCATTAGTAACACTGTTTCCAGCACAAATCCAAAATATGGCCTCATACTAGCTACTATGAAGAAAACTAATTTTATCCCAGACGATACCAGCACAATACCCCATGACAGTCATATGTTTTTGCTACAAAACCAAAACTGAGCTAATTTTACCACATACAAAATTAACAAAATTTGCTTGGAATAGCCTCTCCCCCCCAACTTTAATTTTGTTTCAGAATGTTTTTGTTTATCCTTCTACTGCAAAATGTAAAGTAAATGCCATTAGTGCCTTTACACACTGTGCTCTGTGCAATTTATGCTGAGCAGCAACAGACTTCAGCAGTAAGTGGCCACATAGTGAGATGAATAGTTATGTAACCACAGATGGTAATTGGATGCTATTAATGAGAATTTGGGATAACACCATTTTTTAGCCCCAGACATAGTTAGCTTTTTATAATCTCAATTAATGCCATATACACTCCTTCTACAATGTATAATTATTTTCCTAATCTCCAGTTATGCTTTGCAGAGTCACTGAAACAAGGACCTCTCTACGTTACCCTGATTTATCCAAGTGCCTCAGAATGTGTAGTGCAAGTATGGATTTTTGGACGGTGCCTCTGCATATGGCTAGCTGAAAAGTTGTGCCACCTTGTAGGCAGCTCTAAGAAATCGTACTTTTCGGAGTCCTAATTATTTTACCTTTTTCCTTTCATTCGCCCTGTTCCTGTGAGTAAGTGTCTGTACCCCTAGAACAGGGTGGCTGCTTATATTACACCTTCTCAGATAGGCTGCCTGGCCAGAAGCCAGAGCAGGGCAGAAGCAAGCATCTGTTCATATTTTTTTTTTCCTTGCTGTTGGCTTATGAAAGGCAATAAATGGGGAGCTGGGGTTAGGCCCTGCAGCAGACCCCCATTTTTAAGGTACCTTCCAGCATGACAACCCTCATTCTTCTCTAACTAGATGAGCCTGGGAACTGATCTGGGATGTTGGCAGCTTCAAAGGACACAGCTCCAGCATCTGCTCTGGACAAATAGACACATCTTAGGAGAAGGTGTAGCAAAGTAAAAACCACCCTAGTCTTCAAAATGTATAATTTTCCACTGAAAACCATGACCTTTCCACGTGAGTACAAGCGTGATCTGACCTGATTTCCCAGGTAATTGTGGTTACTGCAAATGAAGACAGTTGGAGCTGCAGGTGCTCAGCACTTTGGAAAATCAGGTATCAAGTAACAAAGCTGAACTTGCTAAGTATGCTTTTTAAAAAGAATACCAGTTGATCAATATTCAGTTAAACACCTCAATTGTGCTGTATGTGATCATATTCAAAGGACTTCATGCCTATAGCAATCTAATACAATACTGCAAATGAAAGAAAGTATTACAAGAAATTAAAGGTAACTTTTTTTACTGTGTGTTGTGGTTTAACTGCAGCCAGCCAGCAACTAAGCACCACGCAGCTCCTCACTTACTCCCCCACCCGCACCCAGTGGGATGGGGGAGAGAATCGGGGAAAAAAAAAAAAAAGATAGGACTCATGGGTTGAGACAAGAACAGTCTAATAAAACAGAAAGGAAGAAACTAATAATGCTAAAATAACAATAATAAAATGACAATAGTAATAATAAAAGGATTGCAATATACAAAGTAAGTGATGCACAATGCAACTGCTCACTGCTTGCCAACCGATGCCCAATTAGTTCCTAAGCAGTGATCCCCCCAGGCAAACTCCCCCCAGGTTATATACTGGGCATAATGTCCCATGGTATGGAATACCCCTTCGGCCAGTTTGGGTCAGCTGTCCCAGCTGTGTGCCCTCGCAACTCCTTGTGCCCTTCCAGCCTTCTTGCTGGCTGGGCATAAGCTGAAAAATCTTTGACTTATTATAAACACTGCTTAGCAACAACTGAAAACATTAGAGTGTTATCAACTTTCTTCTCATACTAAATCCAAGACATAACACTATACCAGCTACTAGAAAGAAAATTAACTCTATCCAGCCGAAACCCAGACACTGTGTGTTATTTCTTATTTTCGCTTAGAGTCACTAAGATCTATCCAGCTGGCTGATCTTTTATCTTTAACTAGAGTCTGTGTCTATAGAAATTAGTTTTTACAGGAAGATTATTGCTAGGTGAAAAGCCTGGAATTCTGGATAAAATGCTTTGGATTAGAACCTTGTGGAATGTGATGAAGCTACCTTCTTGCTGATCCTTTGAAGATTCTGAAAGAGTCTCGTTTTACACAGTTTGCTGTTACTGGTGCTTTCTAGCCCAGGACACATTCTCTAAGTAAGCATCCTCACTTCCCCTGTGCTTCAGCACATTTCATATCAAAAAGGTTGGCAAGTTCACTAGCACTCCACCTGCTTGAGCACTTTAAATGAAGTGGGAATTTGAACAAAACAATTTAAAATATGGCTATGAGCCTGGTTCTTTGCAGAGGATTTTGTGCAGTCTCCATCTCTGGAGGGTGTCAAGACCAGGCTGGATAAAGCCCTGAGCAACCTGGTTTGATCACACAGCTGACCCTGCCTTGAGCAAGAGATTCAACTGAAGACCTCCTGAGGTCCATCCTGACCTGAATTATTCTGTGGCTTAAGATTCTTGCTTTTAAAAATTCTTGTGCATCTGGAATGACAGCAGGATTTGGTGGGAAGTGCTTCTCTTGCTGTGTTCTTCCCAGTGTGCCAGGGAGAGCTGGCTTTGGAAACTCCTGCTTTTTAAGAGGCAAGATTCCCTTGGTTTTGAAATTATTAAAGGCTGGAAGCCAGACAAGATGCAAGACCTAAAGTAGAAGAAGTTACATAAGATTGTCAGTATTATTAGTATACTAAAACTAAACATCCTTTATATTTCAGCAGTCTGTAACATATGTCAATGATCCATGTTAACACTATATTTATTTTTCAATTGAATTGTCTCATCTTATTCCCTCTGAATGTATGTATTTTTTCTATCTGTTATTTTGCATCAGAACTACCTGCAAAGTGTGTAATTCAGTTTGTAGAGGAGTGGGATTGCAGAAGAAAATACAAGAGCACCGTGTTACATTTTTTTAAGAGATTGAACACTTTTGAACTAAGACTCTCAGAAGTAAAATGTCTGAATGCTTCTCTAAATGAAAAGTTACCATAAAGAAAAAAATTGAGGTGTGAATTTAAAGCTCATAAGCTACTCCATACTAATTCCTTTTGCAGATTCTCTTAGCTAGCAATGTGTGAAATAATTTACTCCACTTCCGAAAAGGATCCCTAAATTCACACCTTAGCTTTGATATGGAGGAGGTTATCTCATATTCACTGTGCATTGGGTGCCTACATGAGTAACTAGTGTGTTGCAAATTCACAAACTCTAATTAATGTTGCTGTATAAAAAAACCCTTGTGTGCATTTTGGAGTATTCAGACATGTTATAGAAGGAAAACATGTGATCAGGATCAAGGTAAAGCAATGACCAGAGTCACCTTAAACATATTCCTTAGGTTGTTCCTAAGGCATGCAGCAAGTCTTCCTGAGATCAAGTGTTGCTCCTGCTCCAAGTCAGCAGTGAACCTGAAACACTTTGTATGGAGAAACAACAGAAAAGTGGGAAATTTTAGACCGATTTGACGTCTAACCCTTGTCCTCCACTGCTTCTAGAACATGCTCTTCTTCCATCCTATGTCTCTGTTAAATGAAGTGTTCCGGTATTGTGGATTGCTGTTCTGTGCCCTGCTGTGGAAGGTGTGGCAAGTTCAGACCCCCAGATGCAACGCTGTGTCAGGCAGAGTGAAACCCCAGCCCTGGGGCAGCCTCTGCCTCACCAAGAGCCACGGAAAGAGCCTGGAGCTCCTTCCCCGCATGGGAAAGCTCTCTAACTTTTGTCACTGGCCCATGTAACTTCAGGAGCTTCTTAATAAGACAAACAAATGCATAGCTGACAATGATGGCAATGGCAGGGTTCAGTCATCAATAGGCATATTTTCTGCATGTTCATACTTGCCCAACAGGCAAAGGTTGCCGAGGGCAGATTTAGGCTTCAGGCTATCCCATTCTAAGTATATATGAAGCCCTCCCAAAATACTAAAATTGAGTGCACATGAGACAGTATTCAATCAGTTTACTAAACCTATCAGCGAAATTCAGCAGATTTATAGCATCAGTTCGGTTTGAAAAACTTCCCCAACCTCCCGTGCTTAATCAGCCTTTTTGATCTAAATGCTGAGCGGGAATTCTCATTATGGGTTTTTTCTTACAAAATTTTCAGCACTTTCTGTCTCTCACCAAGCCAAAAATACTGAGGGAACAGTCTTTTCTGTGGCATTTTGGCACTTGTAATCCAGACTGGAACCATGGTGTGCAGAAAGCTTAAAAACTCCAAGGAAAAGCTAGCTATACTTTATGAATCTCTAAAAAAAATTTCTCTTTCAGGTGAAATGATGATTGTCTTCATAAAACAATTTGTCCGTTCCAATTTCAAAATCATATGATGGTTTGGCTAGAAGAAAACAGATAAGCTATAACATTTCAAAATAGATTACAGAAAACCTCATGTTCTTGAAAATCTAATATTTGGAAGACACTTTTGCAATTTATGCCTATGCTCAGAATGTGTGAACAAAAATGATCCTTGTAATTAGTTTACAGGCTAAAAATTCAGTCTGCTTAAAGTCAGCAAAGTACATTAGTAGAGCTAACTCCAGTTGTAAAACATCCAGAACAGGGTATCCAAAACTCATTAGAATGGCTGAAAAATCAGGAAAAAATTAAGAACAAGAAAAAGTGAGTTCTCTCTATATGAATTCAGATTTTTGAACATTATTCTTTAAGGGTTTAAGAGTTTCTCTTCAGATGAAAACTGGAACTCTTTTATAATCACACAACTTCAGAATAAAGAGCTTTCAAAAACATGGCCATTACCCATAGTAAAATTAGAAGAGATAAAATATTGCATACCCTTAAGAGCCAGATGAATGCACACCTAAGAATTTATGGGATGGAAACCTACATCAGACTAACTATGGCTGTACTACACCAGTGAAGGAGTGGAGATATGAAATTAGTTGTGAGTGGTGGTAGGTCTGGAACTGGAAACTGTCTGTCCAAGCTCATATGAAGCTGAGACACAGCATTTATTAGCTGAGGTGTAGCAGATTGTGGGATTCCAGCTGCAACAGCACTGTATTATGTGAGTTTTCTAATCTGTTATCATGACAACTCTGTACCACGTTCATTATGTCATGTATACGTAATATGTATGACTCAAATATAGATTTTTGCCCCAACATTTGACACCTTCACCAGCATTGGATGCTTTGAAGATTCAGCTGGAAAGGGTGCTGGGCCATCTTGTCTAGACTGTGCTTTTGCCAAGAAAGGTTGGACCAGATGATCCTTGAGGTCCCTTCCAACCTGGTATTCTATGATTCTGTGATTCTATGATGATCAAATATCAAGTGAAGTGCCTGAAATGTTTTAGGAGTTGTTTATTTCAGAAACATTTTGCCTTTGAATATAATGTTGCTGTTTCCTTTAGCAGAGAGAGATTCCCACAAAGCAAAATCAGAGGAGGGACAGAGGGGTTCCAGGTCTGAGAAACCCCATAAAGGAAGGGATGAAAATGAGAATGGAAGGAGGATGCTTCAGGACATGTTCAGTAGGATGAGGAAGGTACTGTAAATATATAAATGGAGATAAGGGTACTGAGACCTGAGTGTCAATATAGGCTTTAAAGTCCAGAGCCCTGAAGAGTGGAAATTTGAAAAAGTGTCCATTTGATTATGTCAACAACTATGGGAAAAAAGCAATTAATCTACATAAATGAAAGTTATGACACAAATCAGAAATGCTGAGCTAACTATAATAGCAATATAAAAGGCCATCAAGAGGCTTGCTATTGAATACTTTGCTTAATGTTGCTGTTATTAATTGTGCTTACTGATATTACAACTATACCAAATAATTTAGTATGTATGTACGAAGACAAGAGACAGTCAGTCAACAGATGGAGAGGGTAGAAGCAAACAGTAAATGCTGGTCAGTATGATAGGCAGTGGTCTTAAGACATGGGCTACTTAACCTTTGTCAATATTTTTAGGTGTCACCGAGGAAAATTTTGAAGGTGGTTAACCAGTGACTTTTGTAGGTATTTATGGGTGGGTTACAGTGCAGGTGAGAACAGGATGTTTGGCTGTGCTAGGCAGAAGGATTCAGTGAGGGGGATGATTGCATGTACAGTAGGAAAGGGAGATGTGTGCATCATGCAACTCGAGAGGAGAGTGGCAGACAGGTTTTCATTGTCACTTCTAAAGACTTGCAACCCCTGGCCAATGCGGCCAATGCGTCTCAAATGTACAAGAGCACTAGGCATGCTTCTCATGTTAGCCCAGGTGATTGGTACTCAGTCTGAACATCCACGTTAACCCCACTTACAGCATCTTGCTGATAAGCAGCTCTTGCATTGCGGTATCATCACTAATTTTGCAGCCACTCAGGGTTATCTCTGGGAATATGTCTTTCTTTTTTTTATGATGTCATACTGTTTTCCCCTGCTGTGAGCTGCACTTGCAGGACAGCTACTCTGTCCTTGTGGGAGCGTAGGAAGCCTGAGGTTTTCATATGGATCACTACAGCAGATGGCTTAATTCCTGCCCCAATTCAGGTGGGCTGCAATTTCTACCAATAGCAAGGTCAATATATCATTAAAGCTTTTGTGTGTAGACTATAAAAAGGCTTGGGCTAAAACCAAGTGAAAGGCCTGACTTAATGGAGAAGCACCCTTAAAGGCAAATGGGATTTTCTTTTTCCATATGCTCTCCTGGTGGTTCGTAGCCCCTTTACGTATTTCCCTCTTCTTTCAAGCTAAATCTCTTCCTTCTTGATGTCTCTTCCCTGATCTCTCCTTCCTAGGAAGCCACCAGGCCTTCCAGTTCTCCCTAGCAAAGTACCAGCCTCAAGTTCCCTATGGCCACCTCTGCCGACAGCATCCTCTCCCCATCCTGTCCCCCGACTCCACCTGCTCTGGGAGGTGCCTGGCAGTTAACCTCTCACTGTAACCTACATTCCCATGAGCTCTCACCCCGCAGGGCAGCTGGGGAGCCTGTGAGCACCAGCTAGTGTTGTTTGGACATTCTGGGAAGATGTCAAGTGCAAAGAATGTTAAGTACAGCGTAAGACTGCATGAACAGTATGGATGCACGGCCCTCCAAAAAAACAGGGTTCCCAACAGATTTTTGTAAATTTACCCTCAATATTTAAAAAAAAATAAAAAATTGAAAGGCTCAAAATAATTTACAATGAAGGGAACTTAATTGTCCTTACTGTTTGATTCTAAACCCACTGAACTTCTAATGAAAACAGAAAATACTTTAAACTGAGAGCTCCCTTTATCTGTGATGTTAATAGGGACATATTGTACACTTCAGGTTTTTTCCATTCATTTGCTCCTAGATAAGCAGTATGCTATTACTCTCTAGTGGTGCTGTCTTCAGGGACTATTTCTGTCCGGCACTTGGGAGAATGCATTATGAGATGTCAGCATGTGTGAGCAGAGATAGTATGGCTTGTCATGTACAGATAGGCCATATTCTGCTATAAAATGATGGCTTTGTCTTTTATCACTGTCACAGTCTTACTTAACAAGCTGTGACTCTGTGGTTCATCACAAAGAAAACTGTCATCCCTAGATACGTGCCTTGAATGTCCTTTCATCTTCCATGCAGGTAGGATCTGCCATGTGACATCAAGCAGAACAGTAACTCCAGATGGACTCTGCTAGCGCAGCAGTATATTAACAAAGGGGTTCGCTGGCACAAATCCAAGCTTTGCACCTTAGATTAGATTACAAGGAGGAGGAAAACATATGTAAGCTTTTAAACGAAGCAAGACGTAGTAATATGTCATAAATATAATTAGAAAAGGAAATGCTAGTAATCCATCATGTTTAAGTGATAATTTATTTATCATGGTGTTATTCCGAGCAACAGATAAATCAATTAGAGTTGCTTTTGAAAGCAAATAAATAGTGTTGCTTCAATGGAGTGATGACAGACAAAGTTGTTTTGAGGAACTCAAAAGTTCTGTAGTTGGATTTCTCCACATAATTATGTTTAGGGTGAAATCTGGAGAATCACTGGCCTTCACTAAAGACTGCAATGCTGCTAGCAATTTTTCTGGATCTTTTTGCTTCTGTTCATAAGGTCACTGAACAAAGAAACAGTGCCCGTTGCTAGGATCAGAGGCAGACACCTAAGGAGAAAAGCCTTCAGCATTTCCAGAGGGCACATATATTAAATAGTTATAGAGGGTGTTTAGTGAGTGCTTTGCACCAGAGCCTTCCTGCTGGTCAGAATTTTTCTGGCAGAGGAATATGGACATATTCTGCTCACTTCAGCATTTTCTATGGCCATGGGACATATTATACTGCCAGAGTTGTGATTCTGCAGATCGGATTAAACTACTTTGTGGACATTAAAGTATGAATATTTCATGTGAGCTTTTACAGGGCTGAATTTAAACTAAGGTGCCGAACTACTTCTCCACATTCCTCTTTCCTGGGATTTTGTATTTCTGAACTAGTCTTCCCTTGCATAAAGTTGCTCTTCCATGGGACTGCTTGTTAATTGTCTAAGTGGGCAAATCAGAAATACTAACCCTCATGAGGTGCAGGCTTCCAATCCCAGTGCAGTAAAAGGAAGGAGAAGAAAGAGACGTCTGTCAGTCAACAAAATTGTCTTCTGAGGGTGTAATATTACAAGGACTGGAAACAGAGTAGTTTGTCCATTGATGGAAAAGTGCAGCATTCATATATAATAGTGCTGCCAGGATTTGAGGGATGCCAAGGAAACCTGTGTGGACGTGTTACCAGTATAAGTGTCTGCCTGGCTGGTGCTTAAAAATAGAAAAGAGGGTGTTGAGTACATAGAAACTGATGTTGAAGAATTTATGACCTCTTTATTTTAAAAAAGTGTCATCCCCCTCTGCCTGATTCTGGGTGTTCTCACCCCCACCAGTGCTCAAAGATTTGAAACAGCATGTAACTCTGTGGAAATGAGGTTACAGATAGTCTCTGCTTGGATAATGTTTCTCCACTGAGTCTGAAGGCATGCTTCCCACTGGTGACTACTTTTAGCTATACTAAAGATCGGTATTACTATTACACAAAAAGATCGACCACACAGATCATTTGGGCTCCTTATCTGGGAGATGGAGGGAAATGAAACCAGGGGTTTTGTTTCACTAAAAATCTATCTTCAGAAGAGTGTGAATGGGCAGTGAGTTCATCTTTCCCTTCCCTGGTATGCTGCCAGAGGGATATCCAGCTCCAAGGGTCCCATTCAACTTGCTTTGTGCTTAAATTAAGCCCCACAATAACTTCTGGATGACTATTTTGCCTCTCCCTGTCCCAAAAGCCTGTGTTATGTATTTGCACTAAGAGTTAGACTCGGAGATGTAAGCCCACATTCACCTCTAGGCAAAACACATATATGCTAAGATTAGGCAGAATTAAAAGAAAAAAAAACATTATTCTTTTAGTTGCCACATGGTAGGATTAATTTATCATGGCAGCTCCATCCCCTTGGGCCTTTCTACTTACTAAAGGTCCTAGCTCTTGGACTTACCTCTTATTAAAAATAGATTTGGCTCTCCTCCTGCATGTAATGTCTCTCATGGAGATTAGAATAATGAAAGTATATGTTGGTGAAAGTCCCATTGCAGTGACCAAAGGCTGAAAACTCCTGTGGCTTCCTGACAAAAGGCTCAAGTAATGCCAGCTGAAGATTGTGTTTTCATCTTTTACGGCTGGACCACTGTGGGAGTTGCACGGTTTATGGGGTAGGTAAGCTGCATAGCTGACAGTTTCTGAGGTAAGTCTGCTACTGCCTAAGGTTGGGCCACTAGTGAATTTTGCAACACTAAGGTTGGATACTGGTGTTCCCTTTACAATGCAGAGAAAGAAAGAGGATCCACAGAAGCTGGCATAGTGAGGAGGAACCCACTTGAGGGAGTTCATTGAAAGGAGAGGTAAGACTTAAGTGTTTCCTAGAAGCTTAAAGGACTTACTGATGCCATCATAGCCCCGAGTTTTCTCTTGGAAGGAGACATTCAGCCCTTTTCCCAAACACCAGCAAACCTTTTCAAAACTAGCTAGTGGTACTGCAGGCCATTTCTGTAATAACTCAGTGACAGCCTAATGACTGGGACACTTGTCATGCACACTAATTGTTACACTTCCCTTTTCCGGCTTAGGAAAGATTGCATTTCTATTGCATTTCTGTGTGTGCACAAGTGTGCAATGGGCAAAATGCTAGTGCTGTTGCAATAAATCCTCTGTGTGTATGCACAGTCATTTAATCTATCGGATTTAATATTACACATATTTTGTAGCAGTCACTGGATATCTTTGGAATCAAAAATGATATGCAACATATCAGTTATCATTTTTCTGCCTTCCTTTTCATATGTTGCAGTAAGTCAGTGTACATAAGGGCTTTAGGCTATGATAATTGAGGCGGAAGAATGTTGATTTAGCTATATCATTAATTATGACACTGATGTGATGAAGACCTGTCTTCACGGTATAAGAATACTTCCTGAAAGTGATGGTGCTACAGTGTCAACTACCATGCCCCTCTTTGTTTTTCAATTTGAATTAAAGATCTGTTATATTCTGGCTTTATGAAATCAAATGATACACTGCTTTTCCTCTAGAAAACAAACTGTTATACCTCTATGTGCCAATTTTTCATTTCAACACATTATGTAATAGTTCAAATGAGAGCACAAAACAAATAACACAAAAACAGCTGGTGGGAAACTTTATTCAACATTAGGTACTTTCAAGCCTGACCAGTGTAATGTGCATGGCTTAATGCATCATATGTCTTTACTAATTTAAGCCTGATTGTGCAAAAAGGGCTGTGTAGGGACACCAGTGGACAGTTTCTGTTATGGAGTCGTGCTGAAGTTAAAGGTCTGCCTACATTTGCTGCATAATGGAGCCAGGGTTATTTTTACTTCCCATTTTGTGTTGTTTAAAAAGTAATGCTAAAAACGTAGAGGTGGAAAACTGGTTTATATTCACAAAATGTCTGTGTAAATAGAAGCATTGGAGAAGGGTATTATTCTCTTGGGTAGCATTCTGAATTTAAATACTTGCATCAGCTTTTGAGTTTTTGGACTTTCAGAGTTTGAATGGACAAGTATCAAGAGATTTGGAGTTGTAATTGGATTTTTTTTATATTGTGCCCTTTTTGAGCCCATTTATGTCTCTGATAATGCTGTCTTTATGATACTTTTGCAATTTCAAGGTTACTGAAGAGGGAGTTGCTGACAATTTTGGCAAAGCTACCTTGAAATATTGTTTAAACAGTCAAGAAAAACCCTTGATGTTGATTCTTGATTATGTTCATTTCGTGCAGCATTTAATAGAATGCCAGCAGAACTAGATTTAAACATAAATACAATAATGAGCAAACTATGGCTTAGAAAGGAAAAGATGTATGTTATTCAGAAGGGGAAGCCTTGAACGATTTTGTAATTACAAATGTAATTAAAAGTACTGGTCAGGTAGTATAATGTTTATAAAATGATATGTATTTACTTGAGATGAGAAAGGCCAGTTCAGGAAAATAAAGTCATCTGAGTTATTTACTTTCTCCAAATGCCTGCAAGATAATTATTGACCTATTTCAAATTACATCAGTAACCATGACTTCTATGAGAAATTCTCTCTCTCTTTAACCTTTACAGCATCATCTATACTTTCATCTTGCCATAGAGCCAGCTGACTCCCTGCCCTCATCTGCAGCAGGCCCTGGACATGGGATAGATCTGCAGAGGTGGTGTGGTTGTAATCAGTGGTTCCCCTGGGTGCTACCAGTTTCCATGGACAGTTGTCTTGCAGAAATGCACCCCATGGCATACTGGATGCTTTTTGAAGCTTTGTGCTGGTTTTCAGCTAAATTCTTAGCTAGTCTTCATATGCTAGAAGGGCACAAGAGTGTGCTGGGCACCTCTGTTCTGCACTTGATGTATTTTCTCAGACTGTAACCTCCCTGTGAGACTGTCTTTTTCTGTGTCTTTATTCATTCCCTAAGGCAGTAAAAACCCCACAACTCAGCTGAGGTCTGTAGGCACAAGAACACAAGTAAATAAAAATCTGTGATATACAAGTGCTGAAAACCAAATAATGACATTCTCGGGGTACAGATCCATTTAGTTGAGTGAATATTAATGATTAAATTTCATTTATAATTTATCTGTTTACTGCCATTTTGTTTCTATTTATCTATTATATAAATATCTATTAAAAATATCTCCCTTTTTAAACAGAAGACAGTTTGGGGTCGGTACAAACATAATAAAATTGTGTTACATGGTCCTTATAACCGACAGGTAAAGGTAAGGAGTACAATTCTGGCTTCCAAAAATACCTCTCTGTTGCAGCACAACAGTGAAAAACCATTTCAAAATGCTGACAGACCACTCCTCTTCTGGTCGTTCTAGTCTTTAGCAGGCTATCCATTATCTGAATAATAGATAAGACTGTTGCTTCCAGATCTAGAGCAGCTGCTGCAGAGTGATCTCTGAGCCATACTCCTCCATTCATCCAAGCACAGGGAGACTCACCAGCAGTGGGGCGCAGCACAGAGCCAGCCTGGGAGAAGCAGGGTTATTTGCCAGGCTTCAAGCGCTGTGGCCAGCCCCTGCTGCCCCAGCCTGCGTGGCCAGCTCTGCACCCCCCGCTGGGTGCTTTGCCTGCATCCGAGACATCCTCCTCTCCCCCTCCCCGATGATGGAGAACTCACTGACTTATTTGGTACTGACTGGACTGGTTTATTGGGTTCCCAGAAAGTTGTTCCATAGCATTCGAGAAGGCTTGGCAAAATTTATGCTTTTATACAACATGCAGGAGAGATTACCCTGCTTTGCACATAATGAGAACAAAATAATTTCTGAGGCATGATTTTGGTGTGGTTTGTTTTCCATTTTTACGAATCCACTGAGAGGTATTGGTTTATTTACTGGAACTCTACTTTCTGTAATCATAAGGAATTTATTCTGCTAAAGAAAATGACTTCCTTCAACCTCCAAACCTGCATCTTTTAGCAGGGCAATGTAAACAACTTTTAGTGTTTTCTGTTCCTGAACATGAAACTCCTTGTTGTAAAGCCCACATGTGCTATGCTTCCCCCCCTGTTCTTCACATGATTTTCAGATGAGCTTAGCTGCCCTGGGAAATAGGTCAAGGCTGTGCCCAATGCAATGCTACTGCTCAGGTGTTAGTCTTTGCAGGGAGAAGAAAAGCTGCTCTACAGGACCAGCCTGGTTTAAACGGGAGGTGAAGGACATGGGCCTTATTAGCAGCCCTGGTGTCAAAGCATTTCTCTGTGTGTGTCAGGCAGAGAAGCTTTAGGGACAAGGCAACCTCCAGAGAAAGTGTGGGCCAAGGTTGTCATTTTGTCATTTGAGTAACCGATAGATGGGTCAGTCATCCTGCATAGCTAGGCCTCCTGGTATACTGTAGATCTTCTCATGTGAGCCTTTAAGGTAAAAATTCAGTTTATGATAATTAATTACTTAGTGAAGTTTCTGTGGAATATTTTGAGAAGTTAAACTTTTGTTTTCCCCCTTTTCCTTCCCATTCCTTATTTCAGCTACTGAACATATCAGACTTGTATACAATTCTGTTCCTTGTTTAGTCTGAAATGCTTTAATATTTCTACAAGTGGCAAAACTGTGTTATTTCTCCTTTTGAGGTATTCTAACATACCCAAAGTATCTGTAAAAAAAAAAAAAAAAAGTTAACAGATCCGTTGAAATAAGATGAAAATAATTTAAATTGTCATTGGAATGGCATTTGTTGGTAATGAGGGGGAAACCAACATTTAAAAAAATCTTTGAAATGTTTCAGTTTCAAAATAATTAAGCCATTGCTCTCCTTTTGGATAAATAGCATTTTTATTTTTACTTCTGTGGTTACAATTTTGTTATTCTGCTTTAAGGAAAGGCTGAGGGGGTGCTGGAGAGCAGGTGCTATAGGGCCAGAGGCAGCCTGGGGCTGGGAGCTGCCTTGCAGGTGGTGCAGGGGAAGGATGGAGCCAGAGTCCCAGGTGTTGTGGGGAGGAAGCCAACTTTCCTTCCCTAGAAAGGCCCCCTGGAGCCATGGCAAGGATTGCTCAGATCCCAGCAGTCACTGGAGCTGGGTGAAACACAGTTGAGAGTCTGTGAGGGGGTGTGAGACAGGTGCTTGTCATATTGTGATTGCCCAATAGTTGCTTTTCCTAATGATGAAGTAATTATCAGAGCTCCCGCTCTGAAGAACCTGATTTCTTTTTTGTTTGTTTGATTTTAAGCCTCTTGATCTTATTGGAGAGCTCATTATGAAGCAGGTCAAGCCAAATGCTTTGCAACACTGCTGATCAATTTTTGGTCCTCTCACACTGCTATAAAAACTGTATAGGACTAAATTTGGGGTTTTTACACTTGTGCAGCTGCAAATAAGAAGTACATCTTGTGTTTCAGAAACTGCTAAAACTTCAAAGTTGTACTTTGCTGGGAATACTTTACAGGTGAAAAAAGATGCTGATGAGTGCCACTGAATGCTGCCTTACAAAGCAGCATGAGGTAAGAGTCAAGGTTTAAATCTATGCTTGAGACAAACTATTGCTTTTTCTCTCTCACATCAGGATGATTTTTTGGCTTGAGCAAAAGAAGAAAAGTGTGTGTGGCTTGTTACTTTAATCAACTTAATGACAAATACTCTATGTGAACTGCAGAAATTTCTTCCAGGTTTTCTGCAGTTTCTGTAAGTATAGAGAGTGCATAATGAATACTTCAAAGACTAAGTGCAAATTTGATGATGCTATTTTAACTTCAGATTGTTGTTTTAGCAGAGTTCTGTGGGTTCACAGAATAAGAAGAAAATCGGCTCAGGGAAGTCAAAGAAAATAGGAAAGAAAGGAAAAACAAAAATCACAGATGGATGATACTATAAATGGATGAAACTGTAAATAATGAAGAACACAATTACCATCTATTTACAGACTTAGATCAGTTAAAATCAATAGAAGACAAGGACACTTCAATACAGACAAATGTAGAACAAGGAGGGCTTTTTACAGAGTCATGCACTTGGCAGTACTTGTTTGGGAAATGGTGGGGAGAAATTATAAAAGGGATAAATATGCTGGGACAGATACAGAGCTGGTGTAGGTGGGCAAGGTACAGCTTTTTCCAGTTATTCAGCTTCCCTGCCAAGTAAACACACTTCAAAACCAACATGTTCAGACCCAGCTACCTGCTGCAAGCTACCAAGTGTCTATTAAAGGAAAGAAGAATTAATAAATAACACTGGGTGGAAAAAAAAGCAGTCGAAATTATTTGAACTAGAACTTTTATTTCTGCTTGTATCTTCTGATAGAGAAGGTCTGCCCTGCAGCGTGAACTGTTGTTTACACTTGTCTGAATCTGGCCAGATCGCAGCCTTAGTTTCTAGGTCCCTGGCTTTGGTGGGGGAAAAAAAGCTCAAATCTGGTTTACCTATCTTGGTGTGGACTTTGGCAAGGGGAAATACCCTGATAGTGCAGGCTATCAGAGATGAATGGTAGAGGCCAGAACAAATTGTCACCTGTAACACCTTTCACACCTGATAGTCCCAATGCCCTGGCCTTCCTTAGGAACTCCTGACATGCTAGGGGTAACAAGAGTTTTACTGTCTCTTCTCAGTGTTGCATCCTGCTGTCTTCCTGCTTAAAAAGCGTGATAAAACCCTTCATCTTCCCCTCCCCTTACTCCGATGCCTAGCAATAAGACCTGATAAATCCTGCCATTCTCATGGAATAATGTATTATACTCCACACAAGTGAGACAGATCACATAAGATCACAGCTACTGGAGGGGAAGGTCAGTATCCAAAAGGATGACAAAAGGGAGAAATGAAAGAGCAAGAAGTAATGCATTTAGGAGAAAGAAACAATAAATTATGAGCGTCCGGTGTGTCCGGAACAATTTTCTGCTGAACTCAGCAGGAGGGGAGCTGCTTTCCATCTCCAAGTCCAAACCCAGAGAGCAGGGAGACTCTTTCCCCTCCTCCCCATCAACACACTACATAGGACACAGCCCATGCATTTTGCTGGGTCGCATTTTTTTAGGAGATGACTGAGTCATTCTTGTGCCTTCATTTTAAAGGTATATTTCACCCTGTGTTTACATTTGTGGACTGGAATATCAGTGGTTTCTTGTCTCTGTTTCATCTGCTGTAATGGTTTAGTGGGGTTCTGGCAATGAGTGGTGCTTTGTTGTTGTCCTGTTATCCCTGCTTTGTAGTCAACTCCAGTTATCTCACAACTGGAATGACTGGGTTTGGGGAAATGGAGCCCATGAGCTGTGCAGGGCTCTGCTCCTTTCAGCTCTACTTCTTGAAGGAAAGAGGGAGCCGAGTCATTCACTGGAGACTTACTATTGTTATCGTTATTATTATGGTTATCAGAAGCCTTCAAACATTAAAGATGTGTTACTGTCAATACGCTAAGATAATTTTTAAAAACTTTGCAATAGTCAGACTATTCATTACCTTTGATTAAATAGCACTGTTGAATATCTTCTAAACTGCCACTGAAGCTACTTTCTGCAAAAGTGTGAAGCAACTTCTGTTATTGCCTTGTGGATTCAAGAAGCAAATCTACATAGGAAATATTAATTGTAAATTTTCATAAGTATGCATCAGACTTCCTTCTTACAGGAGATCAGTGAATCTGGCCAAATGGGTAAGTCATGCCTTTATAATACCAAGCTCAAAGGACTGAGCATTGTAAGGAATCCCCATGGTATATGCTTGAATATATGTGTATACCAACACATATTGAGGGTGTGTGACAAGTGAATACCTCTAAAGAGAAACCCATGTTTGTACAGATAAAAGCATATAGGGAGAGAGGACGTTTGGAACAGGACTAACAAGGATCAGTTAGGTCAGAGAAACTACATTAAGAAGCCTAAAGGACTAGAGAAGGAATTTGGTTTCAGTAATCTGTCCTTGTGGTTTCCCTGGTGATTTCCCCTGAAGCACTGGCTTCATGATGCCCCTATGCCAGAAATAATATATCAGGATGTAAGAGAACTCATCTCCTGACAGTCCTCAAGACAAGCTCTTTGAGAGAAGATGGGGACAAGCCCTCTTGCAACTGACAGCCCAAGCAAAGAGTAATGGATGACTTAGAAGAAGCAAGCAAAAGAGTGACACCAGGCCCAGAGGCTGTCTAGTCCAGCAGCTAAGTCTAGTAGCTAAAAATTCATCACAGAGCTGGTTAAGTGAGAGTAACCTGCTATTGACAAAGAGTAGAAAGAAAACTTGTTTCAGCTGACAGCAATTCTGCCAGTCTTCCTTGTCCATTAGCAGAACAAATAGTGCACAGACTGATAGGAGCCATCATAAACATATATTCTCTCCCACTGGGAGGTTTAATAAATACTGGTAGCTCCTAAAAATGGCTAAAATGTTTATTGATTTAAGCCTCTGAGATTCTACTAAGGAATAATCTGTGGGTTTCATAATGTAAATCATATAGATATCTATATAGAGTTTTAAACCACAACGTCATTGCTGTAAATCTAGATGCATTATTTGTATGTGTATATACTTTAGGTAGAGATTGATGCCTGTAGTTAGGATTGTGTGGGTTTTGTGTAGTTCTTTTGTGGGATGAAACTTCTGTTCACTTTTATGTTTAGTTTATTCCAAGTTGGTTTATAACCCACCACCTACATTTTAAAAAAAATTAAGGAGTCTCAGGTTTGAAATTTAAGGTTATCTTTATAACATGATCTTTAACTACTCAAAGTGGTGGTGTTGGTGGTTGTTCTTTTGGTTTGGATTTTGAGAATAAGGCTAGAAATGTGATTTTTTTTTTTGTCAGATTTAAACTCTTCTCTGAAGACTAAATTCTTGTGCAAAGCCAGGAGAAGCTCCCAAATTCTGTAGCCAAACTGGTATTTGGATAGTATACACTGAGTAACACACAGACCCAATGGTGGAACTAAAAGAAATAGTGACTAGCGATGAGCTGATTGAAGTACTTCCTACTGTAAACCCAGCAATCACTCATTTAAAGACTGTATCATAAAGAATAGTGCAAGAAGCCTGAATTAAGGTTACATTGGCAACCCGTTGTGGATGAAAGTATTAGCAAGGTGATGATTTAAGAGCAAATCAAAATTTATTAATAACTAACAGCACTTGATCATTAACCACTTTGAATACGTACAAAATAATTCAGGAAAATGTTATAATTAAAAAGAGCAACTTATCTACAGATTCTAAGATGACAAGATTCACTCTATACTTACTATATGGTATCTCAAATCAAAACATATATACATGCGCATATACAAACACAAAACATGCAAACACACATACACATGAGACAAAAGTATTTGGATCCAGTAGAAGGAAGTACATATCTACACACACCAATAGGCAGAGAAAGAGTAAGAGAAGCTAGCTCAAAGTAAAAGTTCCCTCCTTGAGTTTAGAGCAAATACTCACAATGCCTTGGCATTCCTCAATGGGGGATAGTTGAGCCTCAAGTAGGTTGACTTTGCCCCAGCCTTCTGTCAGCTCTGGCAGCAGATGACACCTTTAGGTTTTGATGCCTAAGAGGTGTCCCAGCTCAGGGGAGATGCTGGTCACAGGCTGCTGCCACCCAGGAGAGCTCAAAGGGTCTCACCTGGAGTCGCAGTTTATAGGGTCCAAGATAATTGACTTTTGTCATGTATTTTTGCTCAGGCCCAGCTCAAACAATGAAATAGTCTGAGACTTTCCAGCAGTTGCACACGGATTTGATGCAGGTGCAACTGTTATTGTTCTTATTTTATTACATCCCGGCTACAGGGGTGCCAGGCTGTTAGGAGGTGATAGACTGTTAAAACCCTTTCCGAGTGATGGGGAGGGGCAGGAGCCAGGCTCGGTAAAGGGGCACTTCAACATTCTGATTCACTGCCCTTCGCAGTCCTTATCTCTCCTGGTTGACATATAGCCTGGGGGAGGTGGGTGGAATCACACTTGGCACCAAGCAACCCAGGGGGTGAGAATTGCACCACCACACAACCATGGGTTTACCAATATCTCCTTTGGGGGACTAAGTTTCAATACATTTCAGTCTCAATGTTCTTTACACATAGTGTTTGAATAAACTAATAACCAGGTAGTTATAAATTCACCTGTGGTTTTTATGTAAATCTATGGCAAGATTAATATATAGAAGAAATATAAATATTATTACAATAAAATTGCTGTGTTTTTTAGCATGTAGAGGGCTGACACTTGAAAAATGAAGTAGTTACAGTTCCCATAGCTGCTGGGGAAAATTCAGTTCCAGTCTGAACAAATGAGCTATGCTACTGTGTCATCTGATGCAGTGACATGTGCTGGGTAGCTGATGAGAGGAGTGGTGGAGAGCTCAGCCCTCTTAGCTCCTTACTTTCGTGCCTCAGTAAATCCATATGAGGTAATCTTAGGCCTTTCCTGTTGTTCATATGACCTGCTTTTATCTTCAGCTACATCCAGGCAGCCCTCCTTAAAATCCATTATAGCTCGGCAGGTCTGTCTGAGGACAGACTGTATGGGTTAAGAGCCCTAATTATTCACCAAAGGTTGCATTCTGTTTGTTACTCTACAAAAAATGAAATCAATGGGAGGCATATGTAGCCTCAAAATAGGAATAACAGGTCTTAGAATGAAGTAATGGTAATCCTAAAAGAGGGGAAAATAGAAGTTACAATAGGTTGCATAACCGCCCCTAAATTCCCAGAATGGGAGATATACCTCCAAGAGCCCTGTTTGTGTGTGTGTGTGTGTCAACTCTTACCCAGGGGGTGGTGGGATCTGTCCCCACCAGAACTTCATAAACCTCTTTCAAATCCTTTTGTGCTTTTGCCTTACCGGTGTCATACGGTGGCAAACAGCAACGCTGTTCACCTCTGCTGTACCATGTGTACCCTGGCTGAACTACAAACCTCCTGCAAACTTGTAACAATGTAGTAAGAAGATAAGAAGATATTCTATGTTTTGGGGTTTTTACTTTCTTTTTGTCATGAATGTTTAAATGATTTACAGTGTCCTTGTGCATCTGTGCCCCTCTGCTGTAGCCCTGAGCAGGGATTTGGCTGTGTCTCCCAGCCTCACAGAAAAGGGCAAACGGCAGCTCAGGCTGTCATGAAGGGGGGGATGTGGAGGAGAATATTAAAGGGAAAAAGGCAATGACTATCCTTCCTCTTCTCATAAATGTAACAAGTAAATACTCTGGCTGGATGAGAGTGATGCTGGAGTGGAATAAATGTCTATTCGAAGTTGAAATACTTTGCGTCTTATTACTTCTAGACCCCACTGGATCTGCTTCACCCCTTCTTCTCAATTGCGTGACTCGCACAAATGTTTGCTAAGTTTTTTTGTAACTCTTTTCTTGGGATGCCCATCCTTTCAAACAGAGAATTCTGGCCCTATTCTTAGTTACAGACAATCAAGTGCCTGCCAATATATTAGGACTAGTTAGTGCTTAGACAAATTTAAATTAATTTGACTTCCTGAGTTGATAAAACCCTCTATGCACTGTGCAAACTTTAAAATGTTTAACCAGCACAACAAACTTGTTGCATCTAACACTGCAATGATTGCAAGGATTGCATAGCTTGTCTTGACAAATGAAACAGTAAATAGCAGAAGCACTGCTGAATCTTAATCACCGGTAACTAATTGAAGTGTGCATCTGATTATAGAACAATTGAATAATCGCACCTCTTAGCCTTACCAAGAAGTTGCCATCTGGGGTAGGAATAGTGATGTGCTGGCAAGACCAGATGGTCTTCACATGCAGAAAGAACCTTTTTCATCAATAGCATGACTGCACTGCTAATTAGAGAAGAATGAACAAGGCATAAGGAGGAATTTCCAAATCTAGATTAAGTTTAAGAGATCCATTTCAGGGCCAGGGTTTGAAATTATATTTGTTAATGCTGAAAACATGTGAGAACTTAATGACTTGATAGTCTGAAAAGGACATAGGCCCTTAAAACAAGATACAATTGGATTTTCGGTACCTAATTAAAAAATACTATGTGAAAACTCTTGACTCTTACTTCTTTTCTTGTGCTGGAAGCTCCCCAGATTCATGATGTTCACATTTCTACATGCCCCCCATTTCTGCCTAAACTTCATAGCTCAAAAATCTAGAAAAGGTGCCTGAAAAGGTAGTGAGTGCCTCTCTGGAGGAGGAATGCTTATACTCCCCATGCACAACAAAGTAGATGCCTTCAGAGACAGGGGTATTGATCACAAAATACAACCTTGTCTCAACTCCATTTCATTCTGCCTCAAAGGGGAGGGGGGAGAAAAAACCACAACCAAAACCACTGAAACCAAACAAACAAGCAAAAAAACCCCATAGGAGAACGAAGAGATGGATTTACTTCATAAATAGACATTAATGCCTAGTTCTACAATTTTCCTACTGAGTGGAGATATTTTGGCGATTGCCTTCCTGATGGATTGTCAATCTCTTTGGGTCTTCTTTCCACCAGAAGTTTTTTCCAGGCAGAAATTAGCAGACTTGGTCCATTTATTTGGTACATCCAGAAATTTGGAGCACAAGGACAAATAGCTGCTTTTACACATAGCCTTTGAGTGGTGTGTGGTCTGGGTTTACTGTCACTATGTAGATACAGTGTACTGTGTAGAGTTGTCCTACTAATGCAGGTGGTTATGTCTGGGAAATCTTGAACAGGCACACATAAATCCCTCCACTAACTAAATTTTAGGTTGTACTGTAGAAGGCAAGAAGTTGAAAGCAAAGTATTCTATACCTGATAAGCTTCTCTCTCTCACTCTTCTATGTTTCTCTCACACTTCTATGTTTTAAGGTTTTCTTTTTTAAAAAAAATTATGATATGATATTCAAACCCTTTGAGATTTTAGATAAAATCATGAAGAACCAGGTATTTTCCCAGGTTCTTTCTGTAATGTGCTCAAATACGTTGTCCTTAAAATCATGAAGATTCAAACAGGAGTAGGAATCTGTTCTGAAAGAGATTTGATTTCTCAAAATGGAGACCTGTGAGCCAGCTAAACTAATGTTCTTCAGATACATGTATCTTAACTTTTCACAGCTCCTTAGAAAGAAAATAATAAAGTTTTTACTCTTACTTTACTTTTTTAACTCTCCAAAACTGGCAGTTATTAGATAACTTCCTTCTGAAACTTTAACTGGTTTTACAATGTAGTTTGTTGCTAGTCACTCTCAGAGTTAACTGGAAGTAACTTTTTTCTTTTTTTACATCAGGAACCAGCCTGTACCTTCACAAAATAAGGGTTGATAACCCTTATGAATTTACTATTTTTCTAAGAATTGTTAGTAATTTTTTACTTGTTCCAGCACCTATCCATTCTTTTATTAGAGAGTTCCGTAGGTTATGCGATACCTTTGGAAATTAATTCCATGTGTTGGTTTTTAGTTATTGACAAATAATGTAGGTAATGTTCTAAATTTGATACTTAACAATTGTCTAAAAGTTTAATTAACAGCAGTGCAAATATTTAACATAAGAAATCTAAGCTTCAGTGCCTTATTCTGTTATTCTTTAACACAAATGGTATTGCTATTTAATACAAGTGTACTTTTCCTAAACAGAATTGCAATGGTCAAATCTCAAGCTCCAGAACACTTTTACTGAGTCTTATTCTTACTATTCTGGCCCTAGAATAGAAAGTAGACAAAGGAACAACCAAGGATAAGATACCTGAAGTGAAAGGTGATCACAGCTAAGAAATGAGAAGCAGAATACTGGCAAAAACTAAGGGTTTTCTTTTTATTCACTTCTTGTTATACAGAAGCTAATAGAATACAGATACCTATCCAGATCTACTGGCAAATGGATTGACTTGCAGAATTGATGTAGTACAGATGATCTAAACAGACCCTATAAAAGGAAACTCTGATTTGTTTAAAATTGTCAGTCTTATTCGTACACTTTGACTCTGAGGTCTGATAGTGTAACATACGATGTGCTAAGGATGATACTGACTAATACTCCTAGAAAAAAATTGTCTGTCTTTTAGTTTGTTGTGTCAGAGAAGATCGAGATGGGGAAATTATAATAAAATAAAAATTAAAATAAAATTCTCTTTGCTTTTGCCGTATTTCACTCGATAATGGAACAGCTTTGAAACTGGAGATGCTCTTAACCCATTGTCAAAGCTAATAGTAACATTATTTATTAGTATTATTTACTCAGCTGCTGTAAAGCTAGTGTCTATATAGCCTGTTAACACTGGGGCATGAATTGATCTCTTTCTGTCTCCATCATGTTCTTGAGCGTACATCAAAAGAGGCCGCACAGGAAAGTAATCTCAGATGTTTTCCACCTCTGTGTTCTAAAGAGTGGCACTAATTTAATGGACTGGGAAAGGGTCTTGAATCAGAAACATGGATGGAAAACTTTGTCAGAGATTAGTTTGGTATATTTTTTATTTCTGACATGTCAAGTGGAGTTTCAAGGATGTTGGGGGGAAAACCCCCACCTTTCAATCTGAAAGCTTGAAAATGATGGGGTTTGTTCTATTCCTTTTGAAGGAGAGAGGGAAAAACATTCTTACGTATGTCTGTTTAATAGCAGATGGGCACGCACACTCTCAAAGAACATTCATAAGAATGCAAAGCTGATCTCTGGAAACATCCTGTGCCCTTTCGATCTGACCTCTAATTCCATGGGTTTCGTACATCAGCCAGGCCGCAGGCCGCACTGTGCCTGAGAAGGCAACTGCTAGATGGTATTTTGTTTTCTCCTCCACTGTTCACTGTGTGCCAGCATTCTTTATGAATTCAAACCCTGCTCTGATGATTGGGTTATTCAGTACTTTTTAAATACTAGGTCCAAATCCCAGCTTCTTTCTTCTGGCTAACACTTCATCCATGTGTTGTCTTCATCTAGGCTCACTCCTCTCCCAGACATGCTTTTCAATCTTTTTTCTGTCTCTGCTGGCTCCTCAGTTAAATTCCCCTGGGGGAATCTCCTGCAGCTTCAGGGACTCTGGTCCTCTTGCTGGTACCATTTTTTTGCCTCAGTAACTCACAGTTCTTCCTTTACACACTAGTGTCTTAACAGATATATCTCTTCTCATGCCTCCTGCTTTTTGCATTCTTGTTCTTTTTCTCCCTTTATCCCAGGGCTAACCCCAGTCTGTGTGCTGCACATCAATCCCCTTTTTCTTTTAATGGATTCTAATCCCATTTCCCTCTAGTGTCATCTTCTTTCCCCTTTGTCTTGTCTTTTCTGTATTTAAATATGGCAATAGCTCACTGAGGTCCATGGAGACACAGGGCACATGCTCTTAAATTCCTACATCTGGCCTTAGTGTTGCAGGAGACATCTTCCTTGAGCAACTTCTACTGAAACCGAAGAAATCTCTACTGAACAGGAGCAGAATTTATCAAGCCCTCTCATTATGAAATTTCAAGATGTTGTTCAAAATCTTGGAGACACTAATACATTTCTGTGACAACTACATCAAGCCAGGGGATGGCGAGTTAATTTTTTAAATGTGCATAAAAGACTCTTTTAACCTCACTTCTTGAGGCAGTCAAATTGTTATGATATTTCTGCAGAATACCTAGGATGGAAAATTCCAGTCTAGACTACATAAAAGTTTTCAAAGTTATGAGTAACTAAAAATTTAAAAACAGGATCTTAAAATAGGGACTGTTAAGCAATCTTACTAACAGTTGGTATCACCAGCCCCACCTATATAAAATATAAGCATTGCTGTTCTAATAGCCTAAATGCACTAAATACCACTAATGTAATCTTAGTAATTGCTACCAGAACAATGTGGCTGCTGTTTTCTTGACTTTATTGATCTGCCAAAATTATAAAGTGGCAGTACTTTATGTAAGCTTTATTTAAAAGCATAACTGGAGAGTGATGACAGAACAGTTTTATATACTAATGTGGTAAATATAGCTAGAACTCTGTTCAATATGCGAAGGAAGGAACAAGCCACTGAAAATGCTATTTATTCACTACAATTAAAGAAAAGGTTGAGGGTTTGGGTGGGATTTTGTTTTGGTTTTAACTTTTAAATGGTATCCCTAAATGAAGAAACTTATATATATTAGGGCCCAGAAGCATGACCAAAGTACTTTACTGACTGATCCACAGTATATTTTGAACACGTTCAGATGTAGCAAAAGTGGGCCAAGAACTAAGATTGCATTTCATTTTCTGAGGGCTACAAGCATGCACTTGAACATCATCGAACTTTTAAGAACTCTATCTCTTAGTAATTTCCTTTGTCTAAGCTTTGGTTAGTACCAAGACTCAGATCACGGTGTTAAAACACTCAGACATAAGGCCACAAGAGAAACATATTTGCTAGTGCAATTACCAGTTCAGTTCATCCTATTGTGTTGGTGAATTTCTTTGCAGTAAAATTAATAACCTTGACAAGGTGTATTTTAATACTGCACCTCAGAGTTCATCTTTATATGAAAATTTCCTTCTCTCCCTACCTCCCTGCCCATTTAGTGCAGAAGCCTCCTAGCTGCTATTACTATACAATGTAAAAAAATAATTAGGCCACTGTTCCTTTGAAGTTCAACACTTTGTGCCATTTATTTTTTGCTTTTGGTTTGTAGAGGATGTTGTTCATGGCAGAGCTGTTGTTTCATAGTAGTTGTATATTTGCTCTTCTTTGCTTTGTAAATGATGTTTATTGTCTAAGCTTTTAAAGAATAACTACAGAGAAAGCTGTAACACTTGAACCTGTGAGATATCATAGATAATCTTAAACACTATGTTCTGTTCCTTGCTATCTAAATAAAAAATTAGAATATGCAAAAAGAGAGAATTTCAGTGATGAGGAATCTTGATATAGGGCAACAGATTCTGGAGATATTGGGGAGCACACTGAAAATATCCGTATGTTAAGCAAAATACTTCATCTGTACTTAGGGGCATGCTTATGCCCATTTTCATTTTTCTGCAGTGAAAAATGTGGCTCAGAGACCTGCAAGTTATTGGAGGCTCAAAGAAATTAAACTGTATTCATTAGTGCAGTGGACAGTTAATTAGGTATGGAGGGCAGTAAAGCTCCACTCACACTTGCACCATTCGTTGACACCAATGGCTGTGCTAGCAGGTGCAGAACTGAGCTCTGTGCGTTTTCGTTCACAACAGAAACATACCAAGATATTTTCTAGATAGTGCCTGTGAGTGTTAGACTCCTAACCCATAGGAGTTAATGAGTCTTTAAAGAGGGTGTTAGTGACAATGATTCAAAGCATCACTGCCTTTTTTCCCCATTCCAGGTATCTGCATGGTTCCTATTGACTACTAAGCCTGCTTCAGTTCTCCTGCTAGCACATTAATGAAGAACTTGCATTTCAGAACAAAATTGGTATAATTCCTTGTGATGTTAATTAAGGAATTCTTGTGTGAAATCAGCTCCTGTTAACGTCCCAATCAGTTGTCTTGTGGGTCATCTGGTCAAAATGACATGTGCAGGTTCAACAAAAAACAGACTGTTCAGGCAGTTAAACTGTCATGGGATAAGAGGGGAGATCCTTTTGTCTGTTAATTCCCAGTTAAAAGCCAGAAGATAGAGGGTAGGAATAAATGGTCAGTTTTTGCCTAAATAAGAGACTATGTATGTGAGCCCATTGAAATTTGTGTTGCATGTTCAAAGTTTTCATACATTCCTTCTGTAATACGAAAAGAGTAAGCAGAAGTCTAATAGGTGAGTCTAACACTTATTGTAAAGAATTGCAGAAAGTTCCCATAATTGGATGATAGGCTAGTAGGTGGTGATCAATTTTGATAAATGCAAAATAATACGCTTGGAAAATAACATTTATAAATGCATATAAATGATGGGCTCTAACTTAACATTACAGAAGAGATTTTGGTGTCAATGTGGATATTTCTTAGTAAACAGTAGATCATTGCTCATAGCAGGAAAAAAAAGAGGACAAATTGTATGTTAAGACTTATTAGGAAAGGAATTGATAACAAAATAGAAAAGCACCATTATGCAACAGAATAAATCTATGGTGCTCCCACATATTGATAACTACAAATGATTTTGATCATCTTATCTGAAAAGGCCGCAATAGAGCTGGATTGAAAAAAAAAAAAGACAAGGTTGATAAAAAATGTGGAATGAAGCCTGTGTAAGCAGAGGCTAAATAGGCATTTCAGCTTTGAAAAAAGATGACTGAAGGAGGCCAGTGGTGTATAAAACCACAAATGTCCTAGAGAAGATGGGGGGGGGGAGGGGAGATGTTAACTTTTTCTTATGACAGAAACAGCGTAAAAATGTCCAGCAGCAACTTTACAACAGAGTAAAGTACTTGTCATGCGACATAGAATTAAATTGGAATAACCTTTGACAGAAGGTTGTGATTGCCAAAAGCGTAAATAGGTTCAGAAAGAATTTGGGCAAATTCATGAAGGATAAATCTGTTAATGGCAGTTAAAATTATGGTTTAGATGCAGTACTTGCATTCAGTGTACTGCAACACTAATTAACTATTTTTACACTACTTCTTGGACATCTGCTATTGGCCAGTAGAAGCAATTAAATTCTGAGCTAGATGGTTCTTAAGTATGACACAGCTTGATCACTGTCATGAAGCTTACAGTCTTTCTCCGGGAATGCCAAATCTTGGGCACATGCTTTTTTGATGAAGACAGTTTGTAAACACTGTGTGCATCGCTTTACTCTTGCTCTCTTTTTATAATTAAAGAGATAAAACAATATGCAAATTGTTAGTTAATAAATAATTACTGCACATAATAACATAGGACAGAGTGAGAACAAAATCTCTTTTGAGATGTTTCCACTGTGGCTGAATGCAGATATGTTTAATCAGTTTTTCATTCTAACGAATGCAGATACACACTGTCCTCCACTTTCAATATTTGCTCTTAAAGAGAAAAGTACTGTGGCTGCATGAGAAATGATCACTCTTTTAGGTACAACTGCTGTCTTTAGTTTCTTTGTTTGCCTGGCATGACAGTCAAGAATCCTTGGGAAGCTGCTCTATGGTAGCACTCTATCAGCACTGTATTCTCAGTTCTATATGCAGGGAGGAGAAATAGATATTTACTTTTCTTGTGTTTCTGTACTATAATGATAAACCTAGTATTTTCACCACAGACCATCCACTGTGTGACAGGTATTTGAAAGTGCACCCAGCCATTGAGCAGGTGCTGGAAAGACTTCAGCAGCTGTAAATTTTGAAGGAAGAGAGAGGAAACATTTGCACTAAGTAGCCCCTTGTGCTTTTCAAGAAGAGAAATATTTTCAGGCTTTATATTCCTATAATCTATGATATCTGGAACGTCTTCCACCAGATATACAGTGCTATTGTCAATATTAATGGTATTTTGGGCTTCTGGGCTTTCCTAGCTCCATTTTCCAGTTGGAGTTAAGATATTTAATGTATGATATTCTCCCTCTGATTGCTTGTACTTTTTGCTCAGTTGGAGAAAGTAATCAATGACTAATTAGACACTGAATTTCAGCCTAGTAATTTATTTAAATAGCTTTTGTAATTCATTGGTGTGACCATTTCCGTGACAAAATATTGGTCAGGAAAAGTTTATGGGAAAACTCTTTAGACTTGTTGGAAGAGATGTTATGAAGGATTTAAACACATAAGACACGTACTGTAGCAGGCTTCACACAGTATGTGGGGAGAATCAGGATTATGACAGTACAATCTGGCCCAGACAGATCTCCTCTGCTAAGCTTGGTTTAGAAGAGAGCACTGCCCTGTGTCTGAGCTATTGCCATATTGCTGCTGACAGATTATATTATCTCAAGCATAGTCTACAACAGCTGCCTTGCATCCAGCTCGGCAGTTAGCAAAGAGAGGGGATTTCAGATAACCTTCTGCCTGTATGAAGGTATAGCCCATACCCAGCAGTGAAGTCTGAAAACCCTTGCCATGGGAGGCAGGCAGCAGTCAGTGCTAGCCATTATAAAGCTTTGGGCCTGTGTAAATGTCTCGAATCCTGTCCTGCTCTCCAGCTGAGGTATACCTTGCTCAGGGCCAGAGTGAAGGATCCTGTATGATCTTTATCTACATTTCTAAAAAGAGCCCTTTACAACTTCCGACACAGGATACAAGGTGGGAGTAGGGGCAGCAGCAGCTTCTCGTAGTTTTTGAAGACCCCAAAAGGGCAGGGGCACTCCTAGTCTATGCCCAAGTGTGTGGCTGAGCTCAGCACAGCATTAATGCTTGTAGCTGCACTCATGATACTAAAGGGTAGGTCAAGCTTGTTAGGATGCTGAACTGAGTCTGAACAGCTCAACTGAAAAGCATAAATGCAGCAAATCTGATGCATCTGAATGCAACCTGAATGTTATGTATAGCCGCCATGGGGATCCCACCTCGGGTTTGCAGGTAAATAGGTGCTATGTGACCATTCATAAGGGGCGGACTGAAGTTCTCAGATTCAGGAATTCCATGGCTGGATCTTTCTAAAACACTTTCAGATGAAGAAGTGCCAATAACCTCAAGTATAAAATCATAAGACTTTAATTCCTAGGCATTTAGAAAATGAATGCTTTATCAACAAAGCTTAAAATGTGGTTAACTTAGTAGAAGAGAAGCCTTTGGGATATTCATATTAAGCACATTAACCCCCTTAATGTAGATCTCAAAACTATTAAATGTAGCAATCCTTCTATCTGGGAAGCACTGGCCTGTCAGTTCATATTGAAAGAATACTCTTCGTATTTACACAACCCTTTTAATTGCAGGATCTTAATGCACTTTTACAAACTGCACCTATGCTCTAGGAGGCAACTACTTTTGCTACAGATAACTGCAGAGAATAATATAACAGCTACTTTGTGTAGTCCCTATAGACATGAATGGAGATTACTTCTGAGCATCTTAGATCAGGATTCTACAGCTATTTGCCTATGACTTGACCATTGGGACCCTGGTGCCCCTCACTTGGTGTAAGCCACTGCTGTTGCATTTACTGAACTTGCAATTCTAGAGCTCATGATGAGATTCAGAGAGGTTAGGGTCTGTAACTTGGGGACTGGGCAAGGTTTAGGCTCCTGAGTTACAGGGAGCACTGTAACTGAGCCCCCAAATCAGCGTTGCCTTCCATTTTGACACTTTGACCATAGCCCAGTGGCCAGAGCATGTAGTCAGAAAGCAGAAAGCCTGCTTTAAATTGACCTGACCTCTAGGCAATAAGAATGGGGGAATTTGCACATTGAAAGCCAGGCAGTGCACCAAGGAGAGGGCGGGAGTGAGATAAAGTGTACACACACATGGTCTTATAGCCTATTGTTTAAAGCATCCTTAATTCGTATGCAGGAAAGTCTCTCTTCCAAAGTCATATTCTGTATTTTATCTGATAAATGTTTACTCCAAAATACATGTAAAATGTAATGTTACCCAAGGACTGCAGATGTTCCTTGAATCCGAAATAAGCACTTATCAATGCATTATCAATGCAGGATGCAGCCCATCTGAAGGGCAGAAGAGGGAAAATAGGAATCTACTGCCTTGGAACAAAAACACAGTCAAATCTGTAGGATTCATTGCACTGGAAACTGGATCTTAAGAAAATGAGTGTAATTTATGTACTCCAGGTTAGAAGTTGGTTAATGGAAGACCTGTGAAGAAAGGAAAAGTAAACTGTGCTCTGTAAATCACAAAAGAGATCTGTAGCCTTCAACAAGAGTTAGTAGTAGACTTTCTGGGTAGCTCTAATCAATGCCAGATGCACATATTGTAGTTTTAAAGGATTTGGGATAAACTGGGAAAAATGAGCATGTATTAATTAGGTTTATGACCCACGCTGTACATGACTTCAGATGTGTTTAGAAAGGATTTGGAGCAGACAGAGGTGTTACAGCCCAACATATAGTCCAGTGCCAACTCCACCCAGGCTGGAAAGGTATTGGTCATTCCTGTGTACTGTAGCCAATAATTTGCATCAAGTAGTCTGCTAGAATCACTGCAATGCAGTGAGATGGTTTCCAAGGTGAGCTGTGGCAGGCCTGTTTTGACTGGCTGCATTGCTAGGGGATGTCTGTTTTTGTGACATCTCTCATGAAGATGCATTTTATTTGTGCTGCCCTTGAAAGATATGTGCCAGTAATTTTGAATGGGAAAACTGTGTATTTGTGTCCCTGCTTTCGTGGAAATGCACTCAGGCCTAAGAACTCCCTGGGTCAGATTGCCAGGGCTTTTCATTTGACCGTAGTTTTACACATTTTCTTTCATGTGCGCAACTCATTCTTGGAAAGCAGCTTCTGAGACCAGAGGTTTCTGGATAGGTTATAGCCAGAGCATGTGCACTGAGTGCTGAAGAACACTTTTCTAATGATCCTTGGGCTCTCCTATACCAGCATGCAAACTGTCATTATCATTATGATCTCACTAATATTACGAATGGCTTAAAGTGTCTAAGCCAACAATTCTGACTTGCAGTTGGTAAAAGGAGAGAAACATAATTAGTTATGAATATTGGTATGCAGAAGAATGTAGTCTGTGTCCCCAAACCAATAACTTCTTTAGAATATTTAACTGTCGATTCCATGATGCTCCAGTATTTCTTTGTTGGTTTGTTGGTCAATTTGAGGACTACTGTTCCTGCTTGTAGTCTACTTATTTGCTGATAAATCAAAAGCAAACTGAATTACACTCATTGTAATACATTAAGACCAAGTGGGAGACATTTGCATTTGTTATTAGGTGATAGAATCTGCATTCAAGAAAAAGTCAACTTCCAGTGAAATCAAAGGTATCATCAGTAGTAAGGTCTACACATAGGACAGTTTCAGTGGTATTTTCCCCAAATCCAAAGAGTTAACCCAAAGATGCCTCTTTAGCTATACATATATTCATGCAAACACAGTAAAAGCTGTGCTCTGAGATAACCTGTAGACTTTCTAAAGGTCTAACTCTAGGTTTAACTTTGAAGAAATGGTGGTTAGGGTTACCTTTCTGCCCGCAGAATGACTGCTACATTATTCTTGCAGTCTTGGTATCTGCTGTATCAAAAACAGTCTATACAGACGAGAGTGATTCATTTTTCCACAGCAGTTCTGAGGAGGAACTGGGCAGCTCGGTGACACAAGGCAGTGTACCTGTCTGCCCTGTGATGCTGTCTCCCTGTATGCAGCTTTTGGCTATACCAGTTTGCTGGTTTCCGAGCTACTGCCTCCAACACAGTTCTACTTCTGAGGAGCAGAAGTAAAACAAGAACAAATGCTAGAGTTGTTGTCTGAGGGTGGGTGTTTGTGACTAGCAGTGTTTGCCCAGGGCTTCCCTCAGCTAGGGAGCAACCAGCATATTGGGTGCATCAGAGAGGGATCCCACCTGCGGTTGTCCTCAATGCTGCCCTGTGCAGAACTGCACTAGTGGGGGTTTGATCCTTAGCGCACAGAGGGAAGCAATCCCAGGACACCCTGTGGAAACGAGAAGCTGATCAGCCAGCTCCAAACCTTTCTGCTTACCCTGCTCACCCTGAAGGACTGACATAACCTATGGCAATGTTTTCAGCAGGGATTTTTCTTAGAAGACATGGCAGTGACTGGGCTCAGTTTGAGTGGGGATTCATGGATTTCTCAGTGGCTAGTTTAGAGGTAATCAAGACTGAAACTAGAGTGGCTTTCTGAAGAGGTAATAGAAAGGACAATGAGTGAGGGGGCAAAATCCAAGGGCTGCAGAAAAGAGGACCCTCACAGAAAATATGAGACTAGCACAAGTCACAAGGCATGAGAGCCTGTATCAGGGAAGTCCTCAGCCACACCATGGAGTGTCAACCCTACACTGGGCATAAATTACTAAGTGTGTAAAAGTGCACATAACCAGCTGGTAATTTGCTTCAGAATAAAGTGGGAAAAAGCATCGAACTTTAGAGATCAGAGTAGGGAAGTCTTGAATTAGTTTTTCGCTCCTCGGGGCAATGCACAGACCATGAACTGTTGCCCAGAGTAAGTTAAGGCTTCCTTTAAAGTACAGACCTGCCTGCTGCCTTTTGTGATGAAATTCTGCCTTCAGTTTCTCCCTACCCCTATCAAACTTACATAAAGAAGAAATACTTTCCTGTGAAAACTGGGACTGGGACTGATTCTAGCCTAAAATGTGAAATTTCCAAGTCTTGTTTTACACAAGGTAAATAGCATCAATTATATGTAATATTTACAGATTATTATTACAAATCACTGCAGCTAAGAGCTGCAGATCCTATTACAAATGAAGTTTTGGAAAGAGCGGACTGTCATGCAATGTGTATTAAATTTATAGCATGGCTGCTCAGTTCAATAAGGTACAGATTATGAATTAAAAGTCAATAATGGGATTATAAGCATTCAGTTACAGGGTACTTTTTCTAATTATCTACAATCTGTCATCCAGAAAGTCTATGATAACTCATCTGAACATAACAGCGATGTATCTGCTGCTCAGCACACAAAGAAAGCTGACCCTCCCCCCTGCATTTTAATGTGTTATGACTTATGTGTTCTGTCTTTTTTCCACTGACTGAAGGGAAAAAAAATAATCTCTTGATATATATAGACCTGGTTTTACCTTTAGTATGAAAATAGCTCTCTTGGAGATACTGTACCTGAAAATAGGCTGAAATAAACTGTCCCTATTGTTTAGTTCAACTCCTCAGCCAAGGGGAAGGGAAATGAGATTTGCATTACGTTCCCTATTCTTCTACTGACTCTATTTCTGTCTGACTCTTACTCTGTCTCTATGCATCTGTAAAATGGGTACACTACTAACTGAAAGGAACTGAGGGATTTTAATTATGGCTTTGAAAACTACTATGATATTCAGCACTTCTGCTTAGTTCATTGTGTAGAGTGACTCTCTGGGGATCAAAGGGGAAGAAAAAGGCAAGGACTGGAAACGGAAAAAATGATGGTGGCCATCTTGCCTCCAGGAACACATTTTGGAGGTCTCAAGGAGCACCAAGGAGTGAAGGCAAAGAGCTGATAAAAAATTTTGTCAAAATAAACTTGCAGATAAAGCAGAAATGCTAGAGAGAGGATGAAAAGGGAAACTTGACTGTCAGGAATAATTTTTGTCACTGCATGTTGTGGCCTTAGATGTTAGACATGGGCCAATTGCTAACCTCTTGGTTGGTAGTGGAAGAACCCAACTATTTTCCCAAGCTTTTTCTTAGGAAACAGACTGAGTGATGGTGACTGGGTTCAAAAGGTGGGATTCTTTTCTGAGAAGGGTTAGGGTCAGGGTTCTGGGAAGGTTTTTTATTGTGACCATTGGATTAGCTGGAATTTTGTCTGTAATTTTAAATGATCTGTATATTTTCCCTAGATCTTTGGAGAGGCACATTTTAAAATCTAAAGGAATAAATAGAATAAATAATAGAATATATGTTAAGTTCTTCAACTGGAGGTTTTTTGAAAAGCCACTTAACCTATTTTGGTCTGGAAACAGTGATTAAAGGTTAAACTCTCTTGTAATACTACTCCTGGGTTTGGTTGGATATTTTTAAGATACTCATTCCCATGGCATCTGCATTATATCTGTCTTGTTGTTCCTATGTGGCTTGTGGCTGAAATTTTGGGGTGATAGTTAATTTCTTATTGGCATTCCTACTTGTTAGGACACTATTGGCTATTTACCAACAGCTATTTGTCCACTTCGAAACATGTCATTTTGATCCCATTGATCCACTCCTTTGTGTTTCAGTTTGTCCCCTGTGTCACCTCTGTGATCTGGGTGCATCCATCAGTTTCATGTCATGTGGAACTCATGACGTTGCTTCCTCATAGATAAGATTTTCCATGTTAGACTCCTGAATATGATATCTAGGTACTCAGATACCAAGGCTGTGTTCACAGCATCAGGACTCAAATAGAACAAAGTAAACCTGGTTTTGACAACAGTTACAAATGCTCATGAATTTTGTCTTTGTTTTATTTTCCCCGCTGCTTCTCAAAGACTTTCAGGTGCTTCCAGTGATATATTTTGCCCAGTTAAACACACATTTTATCTGATATGAGTTCTGCCTAATTAAATTATGACAGTGTTTTTGCCACGCTTCAGAACTGCTGCTGCAAACGCAAGCAGGCATCACGCAGAGATTTACAAAATGAGGTTTTAACCAGAGCACTGAGTAAGAGCATCCTTAGTTGTGCATCTAAGGTAACCTTGCTTAAGGTACCATGACACTGTGAATCTGCCTTTGGGAGAGAGTCTTTTGGGTGAATAGTTTTAAGGGGCTGCCTGTGAGGATTTTGGGACAGATCTGAATTGTTCATGTGGCTGGGAGAGGGGGCAGGTAGGTGCTGTTGATCACTGTCTGTGCTGCATGCATCTGTGTTTAAGCCTGTTACTGGTGAAGGAGAGCTGCAAACCTTGTATAAGTTGTTCCTGAATAAGCTGGCTCAGCAAGCTTTTGTGGGATGTTGAGGGGTGTGTGTGTGTTTGGTTGGTTGGGTTTTCTTGGAAGACTAATGCATATTTTCAGTTGTCTAAGTCTGCCACATTACAAAATTTCAAGGGCAAGCAACTGTATGTGCTTTCCTTCTATTTCTCTATTTACTTTTGACAAACATTTGTCAACTCAGTACTATATTTTTCTCTTCTCTAAAGATTACTCTCTTTTCTAGAGACTCAGTGAAGACTAGCATGGCAACATTTGAGAGATGAAAGGTAGGAAGTAACATAACATCATCTGCCAACTATGTAAAATCTACAACAAAATCACAAATAGGCCCATTATGAAAGTTTGCTTAGAAAAAGGTCAGATTTTTAAAACATGGTCTTTTTTTTTTTTTTTTTTCACCTGTAACTTACTGGCACAGCTGATGTCATTTAGGCTCTGATTCAGCAAAGCACTTAACCATGCTACTTAGTCCTGTTGACTTTAATGGGAAGTAATTACATGTTCCAACAAAGCACATACAGAAGTGCTTGGCTGAATCAAGGTTTTAGACGACATAATGAGAACCTGATTGGGAGGGAGGGGGGAAGGTGAATTAATGCTGTGCTCAAAATCAAGTCCATACTGTCAAAAAATATACAGTAGGAACTCATTTGTGGCAGTGCTCTCCCTGTGTTGTGACACACATTGATCTCATTGCTATATGAAAATCAAGAAAATAAAATTCTAATGACCATATCCATGCTGTTGCACACAGATTATCACAGACTGTAACCACTGCATAGTGATTTAACTCCAAGTGATACTGGTTCTTTCTTCCTTCAGCATTTTCCCTCCTTTTTGGTATTCCATCTCTCTTGCTTTATTTTTCATTTTCAAGTGGGGACAATATTCCTGTCTTGCACTTGAATGGACTGCCATTTTGATTATGTTTGTCAGTGCTGCTGTTGATGTGAGCTGTATTAAAATAGCAATTTGAAGTAACACTGGCACCAGACAGTCACCACTCATTAACATCATTTCCAGCAAAATCTTACAGCAGAGTTGTAAGACTACCTGCTCTATAGCCCTCAAATCCTACTATGGTACAGACTGTCCACATAGTGCTACTGAGGCTTCCAGTCACTCCTGTTACATTACACTGAGTCCGATTTCTTCTTCTTGAGAAGGTTTTATTACTGAGCATGGAGCAAATCCTGCTCACTTTATATCCCTGCTGACATTAATGGTCCTACTTGCATAACAGATTTAGTTCAAGGGATGTATGGGTAACAGTATTGCTTTTCTTTAAATTCCCATGGAAAGATGCTGCTCAAGATGTTGTGGCTGAATTTGGGCAGCATTTTTTTTTATAACAACAGAATCTATTGCTGATAAACCAAAAGGGAAAGATGATTTCTTTCCTTGGTGTGTGTCTCTGAGTGTGGACGATGCAGCACACTGTAAGCTAATATCAAGCTGACTAATTGTTCCGTAGTGGATTTATTTGAACAGGCTATTGGGGTTAATGGGATTACTAGGGTCTTGATTTCCAAGAAACACCACCAAAATTCAGTGGAAGAGTTCAGTCCCATCCCCATCCATCTGTTTATTGGCGAGGACCTGAGTATTCAGATAAGTAGAGGCTGCTGCCTGCACTTATGTGGCTTTGTGGCTTTGGAGTTGCAAAATATTATTGAGGAGGTCACTCTTCATCAGTAATCTTTTCTGTTAGACTATCCTGCTGAGATAGCCACAGTCGTCCTACAAGCCCTGCAAAAAAATCTGGGCTGCCTTAAAGAGAAAATCGGGTCACAGCCTAGTCCCCACCTTCCCAGCACTCCAGCACAGGAACAATTTGCGTCAACCCCCGGCCAGCACCCAGTGAGAACAGACCTGCCCGTTGCCCGTGGGTGCTGGCCCCGGCCGCACCATCCCCGTCCCCTCGCGGGGAGCTGCGTGGGGGCTGCTGCCGCCACACAGATGACAGGTACAGCCCGGCGGCGGGAGGTGTTTGAAGCTGTCGTGCTTTCCTGCAAGGTGTGTTTGTTCAGATGGAGCTTGGCCCAGTAAAGGGACCTGCTTGTGCAGTGAGGCAGCCCCAGCCCTGCTGGCTGCTCCCTGGGCGAGTGTCAGTCTGGCCCTTTCTTTGCCTCTCCTGACAACCTATTGCCCCCTTCTAATGCTCTGCAAGTTCTTTGGTAGTCCTCTACAATATCTTAGGAAGCCCTCTGGTACTATTTTGTGGGGGGAGTTATGGGCCTACTTGCCATTGTTCACTTAGAGGAAAGCTTAAGGAGAGTCCTGGTAGGTCTGGTAGCTCACAATATTTTATCCAAAAGTTGGGGTGGGGGGCACCCAGGAACCCCTTTTCTGTCAGTGCAGCAAGGTCATCGTCATCTCGCTGTCACCAGGATGGTTACAGTGCTGTGCTCCTTTTTCTCAGAGGAAGAGTCCTTCCGGCTCAGCCTTAGCAGAGCACAGTGTCCTCACCTACTGAGTGCCGGGGTGGAGCTCGAGAGGTGCTTTCCTTGAGGAAAAAGTACAGGAGAGTAAGGCTGAAAATGCTGGATTAATTGATTTAACTGAAAATGCGTGATTCATTGATTTTTAACTGGCAGAATGAAAAAAAAAAAAACAAACCCTCCACTTTTTTTTTTTAATAGGATAAAACACCTTGGGAGAAAGTAATAACTAGTTTCAAAATGATGGTGTTAACAGTTCTCCACTGGTTTCCAGGACATTTGGGGTTTGGCTGCTTTCCTTACACAGCCTCCGGGGTTGAGTCTTGTCCTGCTCTGCTCAGCCTGGCTGGAATTTGCAGGAAGCTGTGGGCAGCTGCCCGAAGACAGAGGGAATCTCAGGAGAGATAAAACGACAAAGAGATGCAGAGAAAAATAAATCCCAGTGACATTGAAGGAATGACTCTATCAGCATATTCAGACAATCACGCAAGGCCATCTGTGCTGGGCTATACATCCTTAGGCAATGCGAGCATGATGGGCCAACACAGGGAATGGGCACAGGGTGTCTGTGCCCTTGTGCAGTTATGGACTGTTTGTTTTTATTCTCTCTTCAACCTAAAGTTACCGAGTTCTTGTACCACTGCCAACAAGACAGTGAACTAACAGCTATGCAAGTTTTTTTACTTCGTTCCACTGGAAAATATTTTCTTTAATGAAGGGTCCTGTGTGCAGCTTCTGCATGATGCTCAAGATAATGCAGACACTGCTGGTTTGCTAAATGGGCAACTGCATGTGTTTCTCTGTTTCTTCCCTAGCAGCTATGACTGTGTATGCACTAACAGCACTGAGGGTTTACGATAGACATAAGCTTCTAGAAACATGTTAGCCAAGGATGGTGACTCTTAATCATATTTTTAAAGCTGTTAAACTCAGTATATCCTAGATATTAAGTGACATGTGAAAATAAATGAAGTGACATGTTATCAAGCATATGTAAAGCATCATTCTTTTCCTGATTTCATCAGTCACGTTCACAACATTACTGTTGCTTTTTTATAATTGGTGCAAAGCTTGAATCCTAATCTTTCTAGGTGTTTGCTGTGGTGTGGGGGAGCTTTGGGTTTTCCCTTTCTATCAGATACTACTGCCTCTCTGCTGCAATAGATCAAAACAAGAGGACAGGCAGCTGGTGCCCTTCCCTGACTGCTCTGGCTGACGTTCCTGAAAGTTGAATTAGGGACAGTGTTATTTACTCTAGCTTTTGCTGCACTGAGAGAATAAATACCAATGTCCCTACCATGTATGTTGTCTTCACACATTGGAAGAAGAGACCGTGTTCCTTCTGAAGGAGATTCTTTACCATTGATGGGAAATTAATGATGGCAAGTAAAATATTGCTTATTAGGATTAACTAAAATGATCAAAGCCCAAATATTGTTTACTCCCTTACTTCCAGTCTGCTGTGGGCCCATGGATGATCATAAGCAAGTAATTTCTTTTTACTTCAAGAGACCATTTTACAAGGGGAAAATCGTATCACACTCCACTACAAAGTACTCTGCTGCCTATTGATAAAAAGTACTATTTCAGGATCAGTTTTTTTCCTCACAATTTTGTATTTGTAGAACCCATTAAGGTTCTCCCTGACTTCAGGAGAAAATGAAAAACAAGCTCTGTCCTTGAACACCATTATTTTTCCAGTAATTTATAACCAAATCCTTTAATGCCAAGTGGCAAAATCTGACCCTTACTGTATTGTAGCCCTTACTGACACGCAAAATTCCCACTTAGTTAAATGAATTTTTGTCTAAGTGCTGAGCATGACAAGGTCTGATGGTTTTTTAAAATGCTCATATAAGAACTGAGCCTGCTCCAGTGCCCATCAGAGGGAGCAGGAACACATCTACTAAGAAGGCAAAAATAAACCACAGTTTAATGAGTTGCAAAAAGGCCTGGTCTCTATGCTCTCTTAAGCAGTCTATTTTAGAATGGCTGTTGGCATTGTCAGGAGGGTACAGCACAGGAGACTTATATGGTTAAATTTTATAGTAGTCTAATAATGAAAAAAGCATGTGTAAGGCCTCTTGGCAAACAGCCCATAGTCGTGGCAGTATTCCTACAAGTAAAGCTGCAAGAAGGGAGAGAGAGAGAGATATAATTAATGGGGACCTGCTTTATTTGCCAGGAGAGATTATTCTTATGCTAGGAGCAAAGGGTATGTGCCTGAGAAAAATGTAGAGAAAACAGAGTTGTTTTGTGGTGCCCTAAAATACAGTTTCATGAAAATGAGAAAATAATGGGAGGAAAGTCACTTCTATAGTCTCTGGCTAGCTGCCCAAATATGAGTAGAGATGCGCTGGCCCTGGGCTGTGCTTCCAACACAACTTGCAGAAAGCTAATTGTTCTTGCACATATTTGGTCTATTTTCAGACACGTGCTATTTGAAACCACATTTTCTCTTTTGCTCTTTGCTTCTTCCTTGGTCCCAGCTGGTGGAGAATTTCCACCTCAGAATGTTATTTCTTGAAATGTTTTCTCTTTGCAGAGCAGTGTCTGTTGTTTTCCATTCTCACTGGGGTGACAGTAGGAGTCTGATGAAGTTTGAAGGTACCTGGAATTATCTCTGATTTTCTAATCCTCAGGCGAACCTGTTTGGCAGGACTTGCCTGAGCTGCAGAGATCCAGCTCTCAGCTGCATCTCAAGAAACAAAATCATGCCAAGCCTCATTTTATTTCTTCATAGCTTGAAAATGTTCAACTCCTCTATCCGGTGTATTAAACTCAGGAACCCCTGGTTGTACATGTGACCTCCTCTTCTGTTTTCTCACTCTTTCATTTCTCCTTCCTGGACATTTACACAAAGGTGGAGGAATAGACCGTGAAATAAGGTAAATCACCGGCACCAGTGGGACCATATTTATTTACTCCATTAGCAGATCAAGCCCATACATCCAGGTAAAGGTTTTGTCCAGGCTTTTTTTTGGTTGGTTGGTTTTGTAGTGCCATAATTAAAATGATATTGTGCAAGTGAATGATGGAGTAAGTTACTATATGAGTATATTTTTGGGGATATAAACCAATAACGAGTATCCTCCACCTAAAGCAAAGGAGAGCTCAGAAAAAGGAGAGTGATTTCTGATCCAGAAATTCAGTTATGTTCCTTCAGATTTACACCAAAGTCCATGAGAACAGAACAGGATGCCCTGAATCTCACATATACGTGTGTCTTCAGTTTGGCTTCATATTTCTGTCAGCTGAAATTTTCCTTTACCTTATCCTATACACTATGGGCAGAGATCTGATGCCAATGGTATTTTGAATGATGTGTCAATACTAAACCTAGAGGAAATCAGTGAAGTAATTCCCACGAACATGTACACAGTGCAGAAATCAAGGGATCAGGGATGGAGGACAAAACCAGGACTGCCCCAAACTAGCAACGTGCATGTACCTGGTGGGCTATGATGCATTTGTGAGTCACTTTTTGGAATCTGGAAGGGATGGTATTAATAGATATTATTCACATTAGATCTCTGCCCCCCTTCCACACGTTATGTATAGTCATTATCCAAGAATTCGCTCAGTGAAAGTGGTCTTCCTTATTTTTCTATGAACATCAGTTTCTGGAAAGCTATTTCAGATGATTACTGCATGTTTCCTTTCAGAATTTGATCTACCTCTGTCTTTTCCAAAGAATACGACTCTTGTCTGGAATCAAATTTATGTTATTAATTAACACATTTCAGGGCATTAAAGTTGGAAATTGTGCAAAGCTCTTAGGCTTTCTCTGCTACATGGTTAACTGTCCTTTAATATCAAGGTTTTAAAGAGATTTATTACTGAGACTTTGAATTCACTTACTTTATAGCTTCTTTGCATGTATTGTTCAAGACAAAAATTATTCATCCTTTTGCTTTAGCAGTAGAGAAATCCCTCCTAATGCTATTACCTGAATGGTACCGCTTTAATTGTTATTGGTTCCAGGAGAAATAGTTGTGAAAATATTACGAAATATCATTGATAAATGTAATAAGTAAAATTTTGCTCAGCATTTTTCTTGCTGGGGCTTCTACTCAAATCTCTTTTGATTTTTTAAAATGTTCATAAAGAAAAGATGGATAATTTTGATGCAAATACAAAAAAAGGAATAAAGCTGATCGAAAGTATAGCAAAGAACTATGTCAAAAACATCCCATTAGATATTTTTGGGTTGTGTGTGGTGAACCGTGCTATGTTTTTGAAGTGAGCTCTTCAACCAGCAGAGCTACTGAAGGCGTGTCTGTGTCAGTACATATTTCTCCTTGCTACTTTCCCACATGGAACTTCCACAACAGGCAAAGCATTAAATACAATCCAAAGTACTCTTAAATGTACATAATTAACTATTTTATACCATAAAAACAGGTATGGAAGACCTGTTCAGTCATCTAACTAATCCAACTGCCATCAGAGAGTTGTTTCCTTGACAGTTGGTCTTGATTCTTCAGAAGGTTACCTGGCACCATTTCCTCTGGGAAGTGGTCTCACTGCAAAGTATTGAGGCAACAAGCTGCTACTTAGTGCAGATAGACAGCAGTAAATATCTGATTTTACAGAGTATATGCTTACATATGTAGGGATTTTCTAATTTTAATTTCTCCTGACTGAGATATATATGTTCCCATGTCTGTGAATCACTTCTCAGATTAAGCTTTCCTGTTTTTTCATGCACATTTATTTGTAAGAGATTTGTGTTGGTTCTCTGAAAGACCCAGTGGACAGTGGTCTGGGTCCAGTCTTATCCCAAAAAAGGTATTCTAGGAAACAAGATCAGAAGGCTAATGGAAGACATCCAAGAATCATGTAACTGTGGGCTGAGAAAGCCTTATTTAAGGCAATTTATATGATATATATTAGGAATGCAACTTGACCCAAAAGGGTCTTTATCGAGATATCTGGGACTTTGACTTTAAAAACAGTTACAGCAGACCTCAGCTTAACTGTGGAGCCATTCTCACTTTATTCTATTTCTGTACATGTTAACAGAGATGTGGAAAGGTTGTTTGGTATTGCCACTGTTTTGTTTAGGTTTTTTTCATGGTTTTCTGTTTTGTGCCATACCGACCTGCTGTTCAAAATTGTCAGCTTAAGTTTTGATCTGATGTAGTTATGCCAAAGTGCAATCTGCACAAGACCAAATTTTCTTTTTATATCCTTTAGCTGGGTCATTATGCCTACTTGCTCTAGTTGCTCCTCTGAGGGCTTACAGTTTACCATACCTTATCTGTTTGTTTATGTAGTCAAAATTATTGAAGAAGAATATATGGTCTAGAGAGATTTGGGTTAGATGCTTGTGCAAAGCCATTCAGTCTCTCTGAACATCACTCTTAACTATAAAATTGAATTACAATAGTTACCTGACCTAAAACAAAATTCACAAGTATTTGCAGTCTGTACCAGCACTAAGGTAACAAAGGACATAAATGCTTCAATGGATAGATGCAAATTTAATGAGATCATTTACTTCTGACTTGTTTTATATTTGTTTAATTAAAAGTCCAAAGGAACTTCAAAGCCTATGAGGCAGTAAGTGTCCCCCCTTGCTGATTCTATTGTCAAAATCACTGGGAACCTTTCAGCCCACCTGCTGAATAAACAGATACAGAGATTAAAATACTCTATCCTGAGACTTACGTTGTTTTTTTTCTTGGAGGTTCTGCCTCTTTACTGCACTCTGGTAATAGCTCTGTAGTTTGTCATAGCAATGAAGTATTACTGAACTGAGCACTGCACTTCGTGTTATCCTCAGTAGCAATTCTCTAAGAAATAGGACTTAGGTGAGTTATGATAATTATAATTCTGTTTGTGCATGCATCAATGAAAAAAACAGGAGCCTATTTCCTATGCTTTGATATTTGATAGCCTGGACACTTTGGAGAGCTGATTTTATAAGGCATGTTAAACAGTCACATCATAGCATATGAGTCATCTGAATTCTTACTGTACATCAGCTTGCTATCTTGGGTAAATGCTAGCCATATGTTTGGCAAACGTCATTAATTCTTTGAAATATTTGAATGACAAAGTAAATAATGAATTGTCTCTTTTTGAGTTAGCTGTTTACTGTTCTTCGGTATGTTCTCCCAACTTGGCTCATGCGTTCTGTGAGATGTTTTTGTTCTTGGTCATATGCTAACATTGTCATCGCTACTACTATTATTATATGAACTGGAGGCCACAGCTGAGATCATCATTGTACTTGGCGCTGTACTCATGACAGTAAATGTCAGCGAGTCTTTAGTTCATTGAAGGCAGAAGTTACAATGGAAGAGATGGGAGGAAAGAGTGTATGTTTTACTGATAGAGCTGAAACTGAAGAAAAGAATGTAAAATAATGCAGAAATTCTGTATTTTCTGGGCACTCACACCTCATCAAAAAATGACAAACCAGGAGGGGCCTTCATATTTAAATATATTTAATTAATCAGGTGTTTTGAATAGATGACAAAGATCCTCAGTCCTTGCATTCTAGCGGGTTTCCAAAGAAGGCTTTTCAGAAGACAAGAAAAAAAAAACCCTAATACTTCCCCTGGTTGGGATACAGATTTTTGTGGCTCAGTGTTCCTTTTGTTATGGTCAAAACTATGAAATGGAGAGCAAGTGCAAAAACAAAAAGAAAAAACCACATCAAACTTCAACTTCCTCTGTTCTTGGTTTTGAATTTGGCTGTTTGCAGGAAGAAATTAACATCCAGTTGGAGCTCCAAACAGTTTCTACATTCAGTGCTGCACAGATACAGGATGCTGGTTTGAAATGAGGTCTAATTAAACCTTAACTGCTTTGCTGATACCTGCTTTTTGGGTGCAGTTCTATGACTTGTGATATGTTTTTCCTCTGACAACTTTCTGTGGCTTTTTTTTGTGTGTGTGTGTGTTTATGCTAGGTGTAGTTTTCAAGCATGCAGGGGAAATAACAAAGTCTTTTGTAATTGTGAAAGGATAAAGGATGCCACAACAGCTAACTCAGAGGGCTAAAGGCATGCAACAATACATCTACTCTTCTGAAGAATAAAAACTATTTAGAGAGTGAACATACAAGGGGAATTGGTAAAAGGTCTGAAAATGAGACTGCAAAATTCAGAAGGCAAAGATACTTTCACATGATGAAAGAAACTGCAAAAATAAATAAATTAATGAGGCCAGGCAGGAAATATAAATTCTGGAAATGGAGTAGAATACTAGGGACAAGTGAGCTGAACCAAAATTATGCTTGAATTGGTAGATGTCAGGAGAGGCAAGACATATTTTCTTAAGTACCAGATACTTGAAAGAATGATAAGATTTTAAGGGTGAAAGTGAGTGTTTCCAGGCCATGTACTCATCATATACATTGGCTGAAATGAGGCAATAAAAAAAAAAGGTGTTTGTACATCTATATATAATAACATTATCTTGACAACCTTTTTTTCTGGACAATAAGGCCGAGAATGAAGCTTGCCAGTTGGTTCTGATAAAGTATTCTAAAACTGAAAAAGGAAGACAGTCATTATTAATTCCCTGTTCTGGAAATACTACTTTCTTCCCTAGTGACTGGAAGTAGATAGGTATTATCTTTTATGTACTAGCACAGCTGGGGACTAATGGTAGATAAGGGTTAAACATATGTTGCTGGATATCTTTAGTTCCACTAAAAATAAATTTTAAAATTTATTTGTATGTTTATTTTAGAGTGAAAACCTAGACTTAAGAGAGCGGCAGTATTTAAGAGAGCGGCAGTATCAGTTTAATATCCTACTATGTAAAACACTTGCAAGATAACATAAAACCAGGAGTTGCTAAAGGTTTTCCAAGCTGCAGCACTAAGTCGTAACAACTAAAAGGAGAATAATTTAAGAACAAACTCACAGTAAGAGTTTCTTTTAATAGTCGGATGATAACAAGCAGTAGTACAAGTGCAATTGTTACTTAGACATGCTTTAGTATTGAAAGTCTTTATGGGGAAGTCTGCCATGGCAATTCTATTCTGTCACAATCCTGATTCTGTCAGCAGTCTGACTGGAATAGGAGGGAATGAGAGAAGTGGTCCTTCTCGCCTTCTGAATCCCTGAGTCGTCCTCCTGTAGAGACTTAGATTTGTCATAGACCTGATACAGGATGAAACTCTTTTGACTTAGCCACTTAAAAGCAAGTCTTCAAATCAGTTCATGCTCTCAATTAAGCTAATAGGACAGTCTATAGTAGGATCAAACTTTGTAAAATAGTTAAGCTATTTCTTTCCCAGCTTAAATGAGAAGACAGAAAGAGAAAATACTTTCATTGGTAAATGTATTTTGGGAGGCACTCTAGGGGTTGTCATGGTAAGAGTCACATCTAACCGGATTAAACAGAGAAGGGAAGGGAACTTTTATCAAAGTAACAGGAGGAGGAACTTGTGTTCAGATGGAGTCAGGTCTGCATGATCCATGGGCAGTTTCCAGGTTAGAGACTGCAGAAGGGATTAACCCTACCAAGGTGCAGAGGTTCCTTCACAGGGGCTGTACAGCTCCACTCAGGTCATTGCTCAGGTGTTTGGAGGAACAGCTCCTCTACAGACCAATATAGGCATGTTCACATGGGGTCTTCTCTTGAGCTCTGAGCCCTCCTGCAACCTAGATTGCACTGGAGGTCTCAAACTGGTTCTGCAAGCACTCTTTTAGGCAGGGAAAACATAGCATTCTTTCAAACTTCTTCATTTTGGGAATAGTTAGCTCCATTGGCTATATGAGTGGTTAAGGTCACCAGTTTTCTAGACACTATTGGGATCGGCTCTTCCAGTTTACCTAATACATGGATTCCCAGGATGTAGTGCCTTGTCCCAAACAAGTTAACTCTGAAACCACAAGCCTTAAGGCTGTGTTAGCAGGGATAACTAACCTAAAGGCAATGTGCTGAAACGTGGCTCTTCTCCTTTGGAGACTCATGTTGATGACACGGTGGTCATGCACTGCTACTTTACTCTAATGTACTAATGTATTCAAAAGAAGTTTGTGTTATCCTTAGCACACAGTCATAGAATCACAGGATAGTTTGAGCTGGAAGGGACCTTTCTTTAAAGGTCCATTTCTCAGTGTAGATATACCCCTCTGCCTAATGAGGGAAAAGTCTAATTTCACGAGAATGCTATTTATTGATTCCTTTGAAATTAAATACATGCATTTGAGATTTCTTCCACACACTGTGCACTTACTTTCACCATTAGAAATTCTTGCAGCTCTAGTGATTTAGGTGATTCTGGTTGGGTTTTGGGGGTTTTTGTTTGTTTGTTTGTTTTGTTTTGTTTTGTTTTTCTGGATTTCCCCTGGAAAACTGGTGTGGTTAAGTGCATCTATTTTGTTAATCGGGATGATCAAATATGTAAATATGTAGTGGACAGAGCAGATACTTTAAAGACATTTTATTGTAGGGAACTTCTTGACATTTTCGTTATGGAAGAAGTATATTCTGAAACTGTTACAGAATTAAAAATAGGGGTAAATGTCGAGTAATTTTTTTTCAGTGCAGTGGTATTCAATCAGAGTAGTGGTGAACTGTTTCTCTTTTAAAGACTCCAGCATTCTTAAAATTTGTATTCATTCAAAAGCAGTCATTGTGCTGAGCAAAGTATGTAAACCACAAAGGGAATTGGAGGATAATTGAAAAGTTTTCTTTTCCATTTACAAGGTAACATATGTAACCTACACGACAAAATGTTATAATAAAATTAAACAGCTTAAAACCTAAATCTAAACCCGTTGCTATGGCCAAATGAACAATGACCTTGCAGGGCACAAGTGTAAACAGCGTTTGTACAAAATAAAAGGATATTTGTTGCCATCTAGTGGCAGTTGCGAAAAGGCTACGCAACTTTTTCAAGGTCCCAGAATCTATTTTTTGTAACCGAGTTTATATACTGTGCCTTTAATCCTTCGGCCCATCAGTGGCATGGATATGGAAATCTAAATATAGCAGTATTATTTCGTATTAACTTCACAGGTTAGTTTCCTATCGGCTCTGACTGAGTATATTGGCTTTTTTCGGTACTCCTACCTTCTTGACCACTATGCCCCAGGCCTGCCACAAACAGTAACACTTCTAAGGTTACAAACCACCATCTAACCTAGGAAGCCTAGCATATTTCTAGGTTTAAGATTTACATAAAATATCAGAAGGTGAAAGTGCCAAGCAATTTGAAGGTAGGGAATTACTTCTTTAAGCCTAACCACATTTGTTGAAGGATTAAACCTATTAAATTTAAATAAATTAAACTCATTAAGTATTAAACATATATAATTACCATATTCAGGATAAAATATTAATATAATGGTCATAAACCATGGCATTTCGAGTAATATCTATGTGGCATAAATATATGAGCCTATAGACAATTTATGTTCATAAATCATGTAGGTTCATTAGAAAAAAAGATAACATCCCATTTTGTAGTTTCTGGTGCAAATTAAGCAGTAGGTTGTCCTATAGCCAAGTCTGAAAGCACCATATGCAAACCACCAAACACTGCCAGCTGACAAACCACACACATGTGTATGTGTATGGCAGGGGGAGGGGGCTAAAGAATAGAGTGGGAGTCAGAATAACAATTATTACACTATTTTATATGCTATATTAGGGTCTTTTTTATGGAACTGTCTTTCTAGAGTGCCACAGCCCAGTTTCAAGAGAACATTACTCTGTTATTCCCTATGATATCAGCCTAAGGAGCTCCAGATACTGCACTGTTGAAGTGACGGGTGCTAACTCAAGAAATGACTTTCAAGAGTGACTGCAGCCTCTCTCCTTGCTGTAAACGTGCCGAATTCCAATTAGTTCTAGTCTGACCAGCTAGAAGTCAAATTAAAAAAAAAAGGGGGGGGGGTGGCAAAAAAACCTGCATGAGGTTCTTTCACTGCAGATTTCAGTTGTCGTCTTTTAAAAAAAAAAAACCCACAGTATCTGAGTATCACCTTGAGGGAGAGGCAAATTAGGAAATCTTTCCTTTCTGGGGTTGATAGTCTTGGGTTTAACTTTCTGCTTTCCAGTTCTCTGTATAAAAGTTTTAGCATAGAAAATGGCAGCAAATGAGCACTGAAAGAATATTTTGCTGAATGAGCTTCTTACAGACAGTGTGATGTGAACTTTCTTTGCAGTAGGAAAGGTAAGAAGCAGCTGATAATGAAGTCTCCAGCTGCGCAACTACAAATTATTGGATGCGTTCCCTCAGATGGGCCAGATACTGTGTGGAAGTCCAGAAAGAAAGGAAAACTAAATACCCTGGCAAGTGGTAATCCCAAGGAATTTAAGTGTCCAGAGTACAAGTGAAGCTGTCAAAAGTACATGATTGGTACAGTTTACCAAGTGCTTCTGGAGCTTGTCATCATTGCTTGCAGAAACATGCAAAGTACTCATTCAAGTTCAGGCTTTCTTGTCTTTGGCTGTGTGTTGGGGGCACAGGTGCAATTAAAGAGCTCCTGGTCACTCTTTCTGTGAGCATCTCTTCCATGGGATGGTTGGTCATAGGATGGGTAAACTCTTTGGTGAGGTTGCCTATTGCTACCTCTTTCCTCCACTGTGGTACCAGATGCAGCTATGCTGTCTCCAAAGTGCAGCAGAACCTCTCGCTGACAAACACATGCCTATGCTTTAGGTCACCTAGAAAGGATATATGCAAAAGTGGAGGAAAACCTGCTGGGGTGGGAGATCTGAATCTGTCTCCTGTGACAAGAGCAGACTACCTGTTTCTCATGTGACAGAGAGGTTTCTGGTTTGTTCAGCCCTTAAGTGTCGGTGTGTCTTAAACCATCAGAAATATCCCTGCCCTGAGAAATTCACAAGTTGTAGAAGCAAAGCAGATACCCAACCAACTCTGTTGCTTATTCACAGGCAGAGAACTGGGTTAAAAAGAAATGAGAGACTGGGTCAAAACAGCTCAGGAAATTACCATCAAAACTGGGAACTGGCCCTGGAATTTGAGAGTACAGATTGAGAGCATCTACTATATGAATGTATTTCATCCAGTCACATATTTATGAACATTTCATCTAATGACTGTGTCCAGTAATTCACTGCTACTCCTGCTCAACTGTAGTATGTAGCCACCAGGATTTTAGCCACTGGTGAAGATTAACACCACTTTACAGTTTGGGTAAATTGTGTATCCCTGTATGAGTTCCAGTGAGTAGGCACAGGCATGGAACATATATGTAACCTAGAAATTAGATGATTTTCACTGGAAGAGAAATGAAGTCAAAATCTGGTATGTAGCTATGCATTAGCAGTAGTGGGAACAAAACAAAAAATGGTTTTCAAATGAAGATCTGTACCCTTCCAAAGGCCATTACATGGTATGGTGGCCTCCAGTAGCAAGGACTTAATTTAATGACCAGGATATCCCATCACTCTGATATCTTAAATTGCTAGTAAAAAAAAAAGATGATGACATGATAGAGTACCAAGATTTCAATACATGTACTTCTGAATGGCAAACCTGACTGTCACCTCAAAGCCCCAAAGAACAGTGCATTGTTGACTTTTGTTGCTCCACATATTTTTAGGGAGAAAGTATTTTATGCTTTTTTGAGATGGCAGAAATTCATCTTCTCTTCGCATTATGAAGCCAGTTGATTTGGAGGAAGAAAATGCTGCTGAAACTAAAAGGCCTTAAAAATCATCCAAGCAGCTCCTTGCTCTCTCTCTAGAAGCAGCTCATATAATAACATCTTACTGCTCATTGTTTTAGTGCTTTCAGTACTAGGTTTTTGTTTTGTTTTTGTTTTTTTTTTTTGTTTTGTTTTGTTTTGTTTTTTTTTTTATGCTATGGTACTAGAAATTCCCTGAGGTACTGTTTTCTATTAATTGAAAGAGAAACTAAAGACAGCTCCATTCTGTGCCACTTACCTAGGATATGTCAGGCAATTTATTTGTTTTTCAGGCAGACAGCCCTCTTCCCCTGGATACATATCAGGGGAAACAAAACCTTTTTCTCACATACTGCAGATTGCAGGTCAGGTCTGTGGTGACAACAAGTAAGAACAGTGGAAAAAGAAGTTTGAACATACACCAAAAAAAAAAAAAAGCTGATAGATGAGCGCAAAGGTAAATACTGCTGATTAACATGAAAAGTGACCTGAGGGTAACTTTTATTGACTCCAAGAGGGCAGCTAACCTGCCATGCTTTCCCTGGATCTGAACCTAAGTCAGTAGAAAGGAACTTAATGATTTACTAGTTTTTGGATGTGATTTGAGATTAATCACATTGCCCAAATTTGGTTAAATTACTAGGATTGGGTCAATCATGGCTCATCTACATGGGTATGAGAATAGAATATGTTTTCTTCTTTTTCTGGTATACATTTTTCCTGCTGATTTCTGAAAAACTAATTCCTTTGCCTTTTATATGTCAGGCATGAAAACTCTCTTTATGTCCTATTTTTATTCCTGCAGCTGAGTACTAACTCACTAAAATAAATCTTTTTCTGCCAACTTCCAGATGCATCCTAACCTTCAGACTTATTTTCTCCTATCCAAGTCTACTTTTACTGCAGGAGAGTTGGATTGGGCTTAACTGAACATATGTGTGTTAGATCTAGCTGAGATGGGAGCTCTAGTAAACCATACTACTTAACCACCCAAAGAGTTTCTTGTGGTGTTCCCTGTGCCTGTGAGAAAGACAGAAAAGATCCAGGTGCCCACAATGCAAAATACTTCTTTCTAAAATAGGAAACTGGAAAACTTCCCAGCTTCCACATCTGCCTCTAATTTACACCTCTGATTACTAGGGAAGGCAAGGAAAAAATAAGAAGGATTAATGGACTACTCTGCTCAACTACTGTGGGAGTTGCAGAAATCTGGCAGTGACTGGTTAGTTACAAGACAAGCACCTGAAGAGTATCTGCTTTGCGAGCTAGAGATTCCTTATGTCCACCCCTGATCCATCTGCAGGAGAGACTACTTGTACAGAAAAGGACAAGGCAGCAGATGCTTAGTGCCTGCTTCTAAGCACAATGAGAAACAAAAAATCCTGACTTCAATCAAAAGATCCCATATTGAAACTTTAATAGAGTAGGAGCTTACTCATCCCAGGCTTAATTCTCTTTTCACTTCAGTCCAGCTCTCAATAAATTGAGCCCACGTGTAACTCTAAGCAGGTTAGCATGACACTGAGACCAGTGTAAATGTTGGAGAAAGTGACAGTATCAGGCTTGGCAACAAGATACAGGATGCAATTAAGCTTAGGTCTAAAGTGAAACCAGCCTGACAGGAATCCTGTAACTAGTGCGACTTACAGGTGCCTTTTCAGTGCACTGCATGGCTACAGGCTATAGTATGAGATGTTATAACATGAGCTGTCATAAGATGGGAATTAGTCCTTGCAGTACTAGTCACTGGAGCAAGCATGGATTCCCAGACCTTCATTCCACTGCATGGTTCTGTGTCTGGATTTGATAATACCCTTAGCCACATGCGAATTGCACAGACTTATCCTGGAAGTGGTGGAGGATGGTGCAGAAATCAAGCTGGCTGGATCCCAGTGTCAGGGCGCGGAGTTTTCGCTGTTTCTTTTTTGTAGTGCCATTTGCTGCAAAACACCAGCCCTGCAAACTGAACAGGGATGCAAAACCAGGTCTGCACAGAGCCATGCATATGTAGGGCTGCAGTTTTGTTTGCACTCTGAAAGAGGGGATGTATGAGCTAAAATAATGACTAATTTCAGCTAACGTGCTGAGACTCCTTGCTGAAAATGGGGTGAGAAATGTGCATTCTCAGACTTGGGCACAGAGGTAGAAATGTAGCAGATACAGCAAACCAATAGCTTCATGCATGAGCAAAAATTGTTATTTCCTGCATCCCAAAATAGGGTAGAAATCCTCTGCAGTAAGCATAAGTGCTTCCAAACACTACAAGCCCAAATCAAAGCAGAACACTTTAAAAAATAAAGTGCATTGTCTTTGACACACAGATAACATACAGGACCAACTGAGTGTACTCTTTCATGTGATGTTTAGTCAGCTATTTTAAATCCTGTATATAGGACACACAGCTTATTCATCCATTTAAAAATAGTTAAACCATGTTTGGGAAGCAGAATGGTGAGACTAACTTGGACAGTACATGCTGGAAGCTAGGGTGTATGTTGCCTCTCATTTTGGGTGGTTTGAAAGATTTTGCAGTTAAAGAGACTTTTCTTCATTATGTTTCTGTGGAATAACAATGACATCCAGTGGCTGGCTACTTTAATAATACATATGTATCTGCTGCAGATATAATAGGCAATAAGATTTCTCTGGGGTCTTTTCTTTGTGGTAGCTGAGAGTTCTTTCTACCAAACTTATCAGTGATGATTTTGGGGTGGAGGACGTGAGGGATGGAGGCTGGGCGTGAAAAATGCCCATGCTTTAATGAGACCCTACAGTAAGAAAGTCAATTCCACTTTACTGGTATCTAAATGCCAGTTTAGCTTCAGGGAAGAACAAGTTATTGTAGTTTGCTCATTCTCCACTCTTCTAAAGAGACTTAAACCCAGATTTCTTTCCTAATAACTGAAACCTACAGTGGCCTAGGCAGCAACTGTATCCCATTTCCTTTTCTCTTATTTGGAAGTGTTAATCTAAAATATACGTGTTTTGATTCTTAATATCATCATATTTCACCTGTTTTCATTTTTTTTTAAATACTTTTTTTTTGCTGCCCCATCGATGTTCTTTAGGCTGCCCTGAGGCATCCTTAACTTACATACCAACAAAGTGTATTTTTTTTAGGATTTTTTTTATTCTACTTAATAAGAATAAGTTACCATAGCAACTACCACTCACATGGTACTTATTGCTATGGGATTTAGTTACATTTCCTTTTAATAACAAGAACCTTAAAACAGTAGCACATCATGCAATTTTTCGCATTTTATTTTGTAGCAGAAAATTATATACTTTTATATTTTTCTTCTAGTGACTGGTTTGTGCATTAAAATTTATTTTCTCTTTTTCCTTTTAAATAAAGTCTTCCAAGAATCTCAACAGGGTAAAGATATGGGATGCAATATAATTTCTCTGAGAAAAAGGCTTATGTGTGTAATGGACAAAAGAAAATTAGATGTTTGAGGAGTGGGAACACATTTGAATAATGAACATGGGGTATTTGGGCGTTCATCTAAGGTATGTTCTCTCCACTCCCACTTGCTGCCTTTGACTTCCCTGGGGTAATGCCATGACTCCAGTAAGGCAGAAGCTGAAAAACTGTCTTTTTGTGATAGGCTGGATAGTCTTGTTTTCAAGAAGAGTTCCAGAATCTAAATATGCATGTAAGCTAAAAGATGGCAAATTAATTTGTAAGCTATCTCCAAGACATTATTTTGCTTACTAATTAGACAAAGTAAAAAGAACAGTAGTCTATGTAGCCTCATAAAGCATTTTCATACAAGTACATAAGAAGTCTACTTTATAACACAAGTGGGTTTGCATAGTTCATTCTTTGTCTCATGGATTTAGGATTGCTTGAGTATGGACCTGAAGAAAAAAAACTTTTACAAACTTATGGCCAGAACCTTCAACTCCTGCTCATTTAACAAACATCAGTCTTACTGCAGTGAGGAGAACTAATGATAGAGCTTTTTGCTTGAACAGGTCTAGCTGCTAAGTAAGAGGCTGTTATGTAGAGATTGCTTTTTCTTTTGCAATACGAGTGCAATTCATTGCATGTAATATGGCATGAAATAACCAGTAAAAGGTAGTGGGCTGCAAATATTCACAGAAATCAAAGAAAGTTGGTTTAAACAGCAGATATTAGCTAATCTAATGCTCTGCTCGAGATGAGCTAGGGTGCTTGTGGATCATTGCTCACAGATAATTTTCTAACATTCTTATACACCTTCTGTAATTAGGATGCTAAAACCAGTTTGCTCATCTCTGTATTGTTGCACAATAACTAATAGATCTGCAAATTAAGCCCCTTAAGCCATCATCCTCATCTTAACAGTACTTTGTTTACCTTAGGATTGCTTTTACATGACCTTCCATCACACCTTGAGTAAACAAAGCTAATCTTTTCAGCCATTCCTCTTAAACAACTAATTTCTATTGATTTTGTGTGGATTCTCTCTACTGTCCTTACTGTTTTCCTTCAAGTGTAGTGTCCAAAACTGGGCACAGGATTCCAGCTGCGACCTCCCAGTGCTGAAGAGATTTGAATAATCACCTCCTCTGTCTTGCTTCTGGCAGTCTGGCTAATCCTTCCCCAAATGACATTTTCTTTCTTGGTTTCTATTCAGTTTGTGGTCTGCTGCAGTCATCCCATTTATTTTTTGTCAGTGCAGCATCTTGCATCGTTCTTTACTGAATTATCTTATGGATTTCAAATAATTTCTTCAATTTATCAAGATGATTTTTAATTCTAGTCACATCCTCCAAAGTACTCACAACCCTCCTGTTGGTGTTCCCTTCAGTGAGTATTTTCTGAGTGTTATTTGTAAAGATACCTTGCAGTGGTAGAGACAGGATAGACTGCAGTGATGATAGCACTTTGATTGAAGCTTTTTCAATCAGCTGAGGACACACATAACAGTAATTTCAGTGAGACAGTATTTCCCTGGTCTCAAGGGGTGTATCGCAGAACATTCTTCTGTTAGGGCATGCTGACTTGGTTAAATCAGAAACTTGTGTCAGCTTAGTTTGAAACCTTTGGTGGAAAGTAAGCAGCAACCATGCAGGCTCCACTTAGCCATTGTTGGGAGTTCCTATTCTCAGAGTGGCTTTTTTCTTTTACACTGGCAACCAAGGAAGCTTAAAAACCTACAGTGCTTTGTTTGATTTTAAAAAAACCCAAACTTAAACAGTAAAAAACTTTTCAAATGAACTGGAATGGATTTTTTTTTTTTTTTAAGATAGGAAATGCAGGAATTTTTAATTCCAAACCCGAGTTAAGTAATTTTAAAGAAATGTAGAATTTTCCTGAGATGGGAATTCCAGCTCTTTACTACTTTATCAATCAGTATTAAATGAGAGCAAAGACTACTAAAAATACAGTTTTATAAAATCTGCTACTCCAGTAAAGGAGCGAGTCCCTTCATTGAAAGGAAATGTTCTTCAGATCCTCCATTAAAGATCATCCTTCCACATCAGTTTCTGGCTTGTAGATGTCTGAACTGTTCTTTTTTCTTTTTAAAAATAATTATGTGTGTTTATTCTCTTCTTCCTTCTCTGCTGCCCTCACACCCCCATGCTACATTTATCACTGACCTCTGAGGAAGAAGGCAGGTATAGTAGTTTAAGGGATGCCATAATATGGTGGAAATGACAATGATGCATCTCATTTATTAAATGTGTTTGGAGGGAAATTATGATAGACATGCAATTTCGCAGTGGTCTAAAGGATGTTATTTTATGGATCAGACAATGAAGGATGCATCTGGGACTTAGAGGAATCATTTGGGTAGCAATTTGGGAAGTTCCAAAATGAAAAGGAGTGGAGAAAATTGGTGAAAATATGGCTAGGGCTCCATGTGAGTAGGAAGAACAAAAAAAAATTATTTGTATTTGTCCTATAATGAGACCACCATTAAGTACCCTTACTGCAACCTGTTTTGGTGGAATAATTAAAGAATTAGGTAGCTGGACACCAAATACCAGGAGATGTGGGGGTTCTTAATCTTAGAGGAATAAGCTCTGTCCCAGTTCCATTGTTGCTTTGGAGATGGAATGCTGGATGAAAGTTTCAAACCAAACGAATATTTTGGCTAGACTTTTTTTTTTCTTAACCAGTTCTTAACCATATTTTAGGCATGTTTTGTTTCACCACAGTTTATCTCAGAAAAAATAATTCTGAAAATCTGAAAAACGTCATATATTTGTGATGAAAGAACTCTACATAAATGTTCAAAACTTTTGTCATTGTTTTTCTTTTTAAATCAAGATTCATTTTCACAGTCAGAACAAAGCATTCATGTGGAACATTTCTGCAGTGATTTAGAACCATTCAAAACCATTCCAGTTAAATTTGGAAAACTGAAAGAAGTTAACTGAACATGCAGATGTAATCAGAAACAAAAGGATTTCTCAGTGATAAACAGGTTTATCTTCTTTAAGCAGAATAAAAATATCTTTATTTTTATCTTAAAACCAAAAAAGAACTAGGGATAGTTTCCACAGAAAATTACACAAGTGAAAATACAGAATAAATCAATTGACCATTGAACAACATACTCTTGAGGTAATCACTAAAGTGCAGGAGACCTGTTAGCTTAACGAAATCCTCAAGGCCATTCAGCTGGTGCTTGCAGGAGCATTATTTTACAGTTACATGAGCCAGGATCTCCCAGTCACACATCCTGATCCGTGGGGTCTGAGGGTCACACCACCTTTCATATTTCTAACAAGACTTTTTCTGGGAAGAGGAACATTTGGGATGTTCTGTCCTTTGGCTTTCGCTGTGCCAGGAATGACTTTGTTTGCTACAGTGGGACATTATACAGCATTGTGCAGAGTGGATAGAAAGAAAAGGGAGCAATGTGGCATCTGTATGTGAGATTCTGTCAGATAATTTGCAGTATTTTGTTTTCTCTTCATGGCTTGCTTATTTACTGGATTAAAATATGTTTAATACAGAAGTTTCAGTGATGATGACAACATTAATTTACTATTATAAATTTGGTACTGTGTTCTTGCTCTCTCTCTCTTCCTACTTTCCATGATTTTTTTTTAATCCCATTACATCGTTACCATAGCAATTGTTCCTGCTCCCTTCAGCTTTCCCAGCTGCGTTTGAGAGCATTTATTTTACAGAATGCATTCTAGTTCTCTTTAACTCCCTGGAGAGACCTAAACTAAGTTAAAGTGTTGATGGTTAATTTACCTTCTGATATTTTATACAAATTATATCACAATAATCTCTGAGGTATGTATACATGAGGGCATGAAAAATACACTTATATGTAGAGACATAGAGCTTCCTATAGATGTCACCGTACTCCATGCATTTAATTGAGAGCAACTATGACTTACTGTAAAGTGTGAAACTAGGTTTTTAAACTGGTGAACTATTACACAAAAGAAGGCAGTGAGAGCTTGATTCTCTTATTCATCAGAATAGCTACTATGTCTTCCAGAGCAGACTATCTTGCTGAAATCAGGATTTCACCCTTGAGCAAACTGATCCTCATCATGAATGAGGGGACCAGAACAAGGCATCTAGTAGAGTAGGCACATTGTTAGTATCAAAATAGCCCCCAAATGATGAATATAGATAATCTTCAGGCTCATTTTGGTAGTCTTTGGCTTTGCTTTTATAGACCAAAACTCCAGAGAATTTCAGTAGGTTTGTTTGCTTGACTTAAGCAACACAGAATTGAATCCTTTATTAATAATTCGCATTGTTCCTTTGACATCCAAGCTAAAGTCCTGCAAAAATAGACTTTTTGTTAGAGGAAGAAGTAGTATCTTTTGTAAATAGCATCTTTTAATCTTTGAAAAATGTAGTTTTGGGGAATGAACATTTTTTCACACATTTTACTTAAGTTCCACAAATATATTTCGGTGTAAACAGGAGGACTTTATGCTGACATTTTCAGAATGCTTCCTTGAATCTTCTATCTTTCAAATAGTTTTTTTTGTTTCAAGATACACCCATTTTTAAAAGCTTAGGAAGGGTTAAAAAGCATCACTTAAAGCCCAAGATTTTCACATCAGGTCCACATTAGCAATGTAGGTCAATCTGAGTTGCATTTTAGGTGGTTTTATTTTGCTTTTATGAATGACAATTCTCCATCTTTGTTCAACCCAAAGAATTTTCTTTTTAGTTGCTTAGGCTGGCCACCAGCTTTTAAATGCTATCAATTCCACACTTCTGCTGCATCAAGAGCATGCCTCTGAATCATCTATTTTGGCTAAACCAACTTTTAAAAAAAATAATTAATAATATTTAAATTCATGTTGTTTTCTCCATCCAAACACTGTGAAATCTTAATCAACTGAATCAAATAATGAACAGCATAAGAAATTACTGTGTAGAAACTTTCCAAAAAATGGTCTTGTCTCGACTTGTCTTCAGGGTCTTCATAGAAACTACCACAAATGTAGCCAAGAATAACTCTTCCATTTGGTTAGGGATCACCTGAATCCATTTTCAGAATGAGATAAGCTGTACTATACCATACTTTCTAGGAACCCAAGACAGTCAGGAAAGCCTTTATTTTTTCAATGTCAACTTGCCCACTTTCATTTGCAGAACTTACACCTAAGCTGAGCTATGCATGCAAATTAGGTAATTTCTAAGGAAAAGAGCACTGAGGCTTGAGAACAAGAAGTTTTCTGTAACTCGCACCATACTAAATCTCGACTAGTTCTGGTCACTGCAAACAAAGTCACTTGCTTTGCATGTGCAAGTCTACAACTGTGTGTATTAATTAGACTCTTCTCTTGCAAACATGCTTCTTAGCTCGACTGTTTAAATTTGAGCCTTAATATTTTGGGGGATTAGAGAAGGAAAAAGGAGTGCAATAGTATCAGAGTGGAAGGGAGCACTGTAATTCGTCATATAGGTATTTATATCAACATTTCCTTCATATATATCAAGGCGATCAGAACTAAGGATTCAAAGCTTTTCCCTTTGCTTGAATAGCACCTGAAAAAGGCTGTGATTTGCTATCATGTCTTGGACATAGCTGCTGTACTGATTTTTCATCTCTGTTGCGAAAAAGAGCCATTTTCCTCACGAGCCAGTAACGCGCTTCTCTTGCATATAACCATAACCTTTCCCTGAACCCAAGCCCTCTGCAGCAGGTTGCGGAGGCCCAGAGCGGCCAGGTGACATACAGTGCCATCTGCACTGCTATACTGGTCATCTGGCCAGAGCTCTGACCTTTCTGAACATGATACAGCGAAATCTAACTCCTGAAAGCTGCTCGGAGGCAAAATCTGTTCTTCACCGTCAGTTGCACTACTCAGTCACTAATTGTCCACTGCAACTGATAAAGTAACCATTAGACTCAGGTCATGAACTACAGTTTATCATTCACACGCAATAATACACCCTTGAACCACGCCGGTTTCTAAATTATAGCAATGCAGACTTATTCAATAAAAGAGACTTAAAGTACCTGGAAATTTACTTAGTCCTGTGCTGTGAAACAACGGCTGAAAACAGATTGTTTTTTGCAGGGAGAAGCTGCTGCAATCGCTGCACTCCATGGTTTGCACTGCATGCTAGATAAAGACTGATGCCACTAAACAAAACATTAAAAAAGGTTTTAGACTGACAATAACGCTTGATTTTGCTCCCAGTCTCGCTGCTGTCATTCAGGGTCACTCTGCAGCAGATGCTGAGCTGCGCGGGCAGAGGGGTGAGGGCGGGAGCAGGCTGGGAATGGGGCTTTGGAGAAGGGACGTGCTCCTGCCAAAATGCATTTTCCTGTTTAGTTGTGAATGGGTAAAAAAGTTATTCCAGGATCAACTTCTGGCCTCTAGTTTTAGAACCGGTATTTTAGAAACACAAGCTTATCTCACTCTGTGAGTTATACAAATCCCTTGTCATTTGGAAGAGCCTTTCATCTGAAGATCATAAGTTAGCTTCATAAACGTTTGTTCATTAATTAAGACTTGAGTAAGGTCGAGGCTATTGTCCCCATCATATAGACAGTCAACCCAAACTGTAGAGAAGCACAAACCACCCTGCATTCCTCCTGTGTGTACTCTCTGTCCCTCCGCTCTCCTTCCCCCTCTCCTCCAGCCTCATCCCACCCGGCCCTTCCAGGGCCAGTGCCAGCCACCATGTTCATCCTTCCCAGCCCTGGGGGTACTTAGTAGGTACTTAGCTACAGTGGGGAGAATCCTGCCCCAATTAAGGTTGATCGGAGCTTTCTGGGAAAGCAAGGTCTCACCTACTGCTTTTGGGAGATCTGCGTGAGCCGAGTGTCTCCATGTTGCCCTGACATAGGCTGGGGCTTAAAAGATGAAGTGCGTGCTTTATTACTGTGATGAGTGTCACACAGTTTAGGGGGGTCCACAGTTGTATTTATTTGTCCCAAAATTTAGTCTTGTACTTTGTAGCACTGGAGTTCCTCCTGCTTTGCAGACATTTAGAGAAAAGGAATTATATTCATAGGAACTTTTGGCACTTCCATTATAAATTCTTGTGTAAGAAGCTTACCATGAGTAACAGAATTTGAGTTAAAATAAAGAGCAATATCAAAATATAGGTAAAGAAGGATTTTTTAGAGCAATAGAAAAATGTTAAGAATGACTTTGTGAAAAGAAGTTGAACAATAGGAAATTATTTAAAGTGATAGAAAAAAGTGCCATAACAGGAAAAGAAAATCTATATCTAGTGAATAAAAAAGTTCTCATGAAATAAGAGTAACTAAACTTAAAAAACTCCCAAGGTACCAGAAAATCAGACCAAACAGTTCTGAAGGTGGCTCATTCTTCATTTTCTGCTATCTGGTACACACCTCTGGTATCCAATATGATGAGCAATAGAAATTTTTAGAAATAAATGTTTTAAATGTAAGTTCTTCTGAAGGTGTTCATGAAGTCTTCCTCTTTGGGATGCCTTTGGCAAATTCTTCCATGTGAGTGTGTGTATCTATATATAAAACTATATATACATATGTTGTTGCTCAGAGAATGCTAAGCGGATTGAGCCTTCAAAGAAAAATTCTGTGTGAGTGAAAACTTATATATAACTTGCAATCCCTGTGAATATTGATCAGTTATTTAAAAACACTCAGATTTCTTCTATTTTAATCTGGAATTTCTATCACTAATCTGGTATCTCCTTTGAGAAATCTATTTCTAAGAGTTACTGTTGTACTGCTACCAAAATTTAAGAAAAGCAAAAGTGAGTTCTGACACTATTGGTGTGAGTTTCCTGACCAGGATCTGTCCTGTTATGACCCCCTTCTGTAAAGTCTGCACTTGTAAAGACAACAGATCACACAAATACACAAGCCTGTGTTTAACTTCACAATCTGTTACTTTGCAACATTGGACACTGACTGGAAATGTATTGTACAATCAGTGAAGTAGGAGATTTCTGAGGGCATCTTCAGAGATCTTTTGCATGCCCTTCAGATTAAACTTTTTGTAACTGTTTTTCAGATGCATATATGGCTGCATCCAATTTCTATATGTAAATGAATTCTAGATTTTTTTTTCCTGAGAACTTCTGGGGTTTCCCGATTGTTCTGTTAATCTAAACTGTTAATCATATTACTTTATATGATCATGGGAAATTTAAATTTCTTTCATAGCTCTTTCTGCATGGGATGGTTTGAGTTCCCACAACAAGCTTTTTTTTAAAAAAAACCCAAACCAAACCTTAAAAAGTACAGTCTCAGACATGGATAACTTACATAAAAGTGAACATGTCTTCCAAAATGGTGCTAAATCACTGGTAATTTCTTTTATAAATGGAATTGACCAAGGTGGGACAGTTTTCATTGTGAAGAGTCAAGAGACCATGGTAATAAGTTGCTCCTTAGTAACCCAGAGTTATCACCAAATATCCTGCATCTTTGCTTTGTCCTACACAGAATTCAGGTAAATTCAGCAAGAAACATACCTGGGAATAAAGGTACTCCCACATTATTAAGACAATCTTCTTATTGAGAAGATGGAGGTGATGGAAAGGTGGTGGAGAAGCACAAGTATGCTCAGCAGAGAAACCCTACAAAAGGCAAAGCAGCCAGAAATTTAAATTTGTATTTGTCTTCACATCAAAGCAGTAACAAAGTTTAAAATGTTTTGTTTTGCTACGAAATCAGGTAAATGGATTGATTTCTCTCCATGTGTGTTTTTGGCAGTGCTTGAGGAACAGCGTGTGATTGATTGTATTTCATCTATGTGCTCTAAAAGGCATTGCCTTATGTCTACGTATTCATCAATATAGCACAAATAATGCAGGAACCTCATCTCCTCCATGTGAGATGTAGTTAGAAAACAAGACAATGTGCTAGAACAAATAGCCAAATCTACATTCCCAGATTCATGCAAGAGTGATTTATTTGTAGTCTTTGTGCAAATAATTCTTTAAAATACTTAACTACTTAAACTTTTGAGCTTGGGCATTTTATTCACTGTATAGAAGTCCGTATCAGCCCAGAAGATTATTTTTTGTTCAACAGCCTCTCTGGAAGTTGCTCGATTTGGTTTCTGTGTCAAGCATCTCTAGGTAAAATCATTACCCTTCATTGTGCAAATTAAGCTGTGACTCACACAGAGTTTCTAACGTGATGGGGCTGTGCCCAGGCCGGGTAATTCATAGAGAGGGTTAAAAAACCAGAATCAAATGCTGGCTATGAGTTAAAGAGAATAGGGGATAAGAGCTTAGGCTTAACCTATACGGGGACCTAAGGAATAAAGCAAACCAGAGTCCAGCGTGGGGAAGAAAGGAGAAAAAGCAAAAAGGCTAAAAGAGATCAGGCCTAATGAGCCTTTCGAGGAAAATGGGAGACTGGAGCCTCAGAACGAAAGAGTGGCCCAGCAAAGCAAGGATAAAATGGATCAGCCACAATGTCACCAAATTGATCCAGAGTTCAAAAACCGTCAAATCACCGTATACAATAAAATAAATTAAAAAAAAAAGTTCAAACAGTGTCAGGCTCCTTAAAGCTCGCTTGCTGACATCAAACATAATAAGAAAAAGACCTGTTTGTAACATAATGTGACTCTTTTCTAAACAGAGCCTTTGAAATGTATGCGCCGGTCTGTCATTTTCTGTTGTACAGTTTGGCAGAATTTTTATACTATATGAAAAAGAGAAAAATAATCACGGAAGAATTAGATATATTTAGTCTAGGAGGTTTTTATCCTGCTGTGTTAAGGAGCCATGCTACCATCTAGACTGATGGCTTGAGAAATGAGCCGGAGAGGGAAACAGAGGGAGATTCTGGAGTGCAAATTAAACCAAACAAATTCTGTGTATAAAACCACAGTAAACAGCTATAACAAATGCATGCTAAAGGAGCAGAAGGTATTAATTCCTATCAAGAGCATTTCTAATGTACCTATTACTCTAATGTGTAAGTGACAAACAAGACAAAGAAAATACCCCATGTGTCAAAGCCCATATATCTCTTCATGACGTAAAGAGGTGGTGCTACCCATATTTAGCAGGTTTTATTTAGCCACCTACGCACCTCTGACTTGGTAGACTTATTTTTGATAAGTGGTGCTTAAAAGTGTTGGTATGAAGCATAAGTAGCTAATGCAAATATGTTACCGACCCCTACCAGAGCTAGCAATTATGTAAATTTTCAAAGCCTTCATCTTTTATAATTAGATGTGGCTGGCTTAGAGTGAAGGACTTCCATTGCTGGCCAGCTCAGTCCTTATTCCAGTATTTCACCAGAAATTATATATTTGAAATCAGAGGAATGTTATATTCTTTAAAGTGATTTAAGGTATAGCTTGGAATATTTAAAAGACCTTTAGTGATTAATTTCTTGTTTGCCATGCTTGAAAGATGAATAAAGGCATGGAAACACTTGGTGAATAACATCCTGTAACTGATTATAATTAAGTGTAGTTTTAGTTCCTCCTAATTGTACGAAATGCTAATTATTTTTCACAAAATCCAAAACACAAGTTTTCTTAGCTTGGATAAAGGAGAAAGCACAGGTTTATGTACAAGGCTAAAGATCTGTCCATATGTAAATCCTAACAATCTTCCCTATTAAAAAGATGATTCCCCTATAGGTTAATTATTGCTGGACAGCTTCAGGGGCTGATGCAAATCTCACTGAAGCAAACAGAGGGATTACAAAGATTTCAGTTTGGTTTGGATCAGGTCCTAAAGGGCTCCTCAGCCACAGGAGCGAAAGCACTGTTATATCACCCTAATACACGTTCCATTGTCATACAAGTGACAGATTTTTCTCAAAACTTCGTGTCTAAGGATAGTGTTAAGATATGCATGTGTCCTTGTGTATATGTGTCTTTTTGTGTTTGTTTTTGGTACGTGTGCATACTTGTGATTTGCTGTGAGAAACAGAGGCTCCAGTGGATCTGATGTGTTTTCCTGGTGGCATTAAAGTAGCTTGAAATAATTATTGGTACTAGCCTCAGCACAGACACTGTGCGTGCCCGAATGCCACCTATCAGTGGCAACACTGTCGTGTTGGAGTACTCAGTCCCCTCCGGATACACCCGAACTTGCGGCTGGAGGAGCAGCACCTGCCTAGCAGGGCTGTGCACCCGGGCTTGGGGTTGCCCTCGCTCCCTCCGCTCGGCTGCCCACTTGCAGGGTTAGGACGTATTCTGGGAGGCCAGAGCAATTCCCCTGAATTGGGCACTCGAATGGCAGGAACAGAAGGGGGAAAAAACCCTCACTGATATTTCCACTGCTTTGCCCTTTTATCTAGTCATTATTGCCTCTGCAGAGTGTGAAATCCTGCCGTTCAGGCTCAGTAGTGATTTACACCCATTTTGTAGTGGTTTAAATAATTCCCGCAGGTGCAAGACAGTGAAGAATTGGGCCACTGGGATGCACTAGCCACAAGGGTGTACTTAGTGCCTCATATGGCAATGGGATTGTGAAGAACACCATAATGACTCTTTACATTCAATCCCAGCCCCACTTAAGTGTGTACGTGTACGAAACAGCTTTAGAAGAAGCGTCTAGCAAAGAGCCTGGAAAGCTAAGGAATAATTCAGGAAACTTCTCTAGGTTAATATGCTGAAACTTGCTAGATATATCCTCACAAAAGGAAAACACTTATTAGCATACCTAAGTGAAATGCAGGGCGGATGTGGTATAAAGCCGTTCACCTCAGACACTACAGTTAAGGTGAACTGCTACGTGCTTGTAGTCACAGCAAAGTGTTGGCTCTGCACAGGGGCCCAGGTGCATTCTCTCCCTGAGAACTGATGATGGAAAT
>JANZLQ010000001.1:33702048-33717164 GCA_026212715.1 Elanus axillaris | reverse complement strand
CCGAAACAACATCTTTTGGGAGCCCTTGAACTTAGCGATAGCGCTTCCAGGGCAGCGGCGGCGGCAGAGATGCGCTCTGCAGCGATTAGTCCGTATTGACGACTGAAGGGATGGAGATGGGATATTTTTTTTTTCCCCCGAGGCAGAGAAATGCGGCTGCAGCGGAGCCCGCGCTCTGCCACCGGCTTCTCTCACCGGCGGGGACGAGTCCGGTCTCGACACAAGATGGCACCAGGGACCAGCCTCTCAGGGAAGCCTTCCAAACCCATAGCCTCGTGGCCCGCAGCAAGCCAGGCGTTAGTCTTCTCCGTTACCAAAAATAGCGGGTGAGATGTGTTTTCAGATAAACAGAATTTCTGCAGATATCAGCAGTATTGCCGGCACTGGTTGCGCTTTCACGCACACGCTGCTGAAAGGGGTTCCTTGTGGCACGACATGGCACTCTTTCCCTTTATAAAGAGCTGCCCTCCGAGGAAGTCCTGCGTGTTTCGGCCTCTTTGAGCCCCAATGTGAGTGTCTTTCCTTTAGCTCTAAAATGCAAATCAGTAAGGTGTTACTCCCTTTCATTAACTCTCATGGACTTCCTAGCAAAAGAAACATCATTTAGCTTTTTGTGCCTCAAACTGAGGTTAAGATGTCTAGTTTCCAATGCAGTTTGCAGCTAAACATCTGGGATGTCTGGAAGTGTATTCTGCTTAAATGTGTACGGTAATGAAATGATTGTAATGCTGACAAATGTGAGAATATACAACAGTGTATAGTAAGACCTCCCTATAAAAAATCATTTCCCTTTCTGTTACTGGCCTTTCAGAAATTAAATGAACTTAAAATGGAAATTTGGACATTCTAGCATGAAAAGCACACATATTTTTAGAAGCTCTGTTCATAATCATTCCTCTCTGTAGACAAAAAGTGTGCACTGGGAAAAAATGGGCATGGGTCAACTTCTTACCTGTTAAAATTAATTTCAGAAATGGTATTAAAAATCCATAGTTTCCCTAATTCATTTTTTCTGTGTGAATAACTGTTGGAGTTGCCACGCTGACAAGTGAATGTAAATGAGAAGAAACACAGTTTAAAAATGATTGCTTCATTAGTACTTGGCTTGCAGTCTGGGGGTGTTTGGGGATCCCCGTTCAGCTCGCTGGCAGTATAACCTCTCTGAGCCAGGTTGCACACCCGGCGGTGAGCGTGCTGCGGGGCTGTGCGTTCTACAGCAATCACATAATTAAGTAGCAATGACTGGCAACACTATTGCTCAATTAGTCTCATACAGTATGTCAAGCTAGAAGATATTTCACAAATAGATCTTCCACAGACACTTGCCTCAGTGAATTCACTTTAAGACAAGGCAGCGTAAAGAGCTCTTTTAACTGGAACACGTTATCCCATAGCATCCTAATTTTTTCTTGCGGCTAAAAGCCATGGGTCAAATTCTGAGTTACACCTATAAAGACCATAGAAGTCAGTACATTTGGACAGATAAGACTGAGCGAAGCATTAAGCCCCGTCTCACAGTCAGTGTTTATAATAATCTGCAGACGCGGACCATGCAAGAAGGACTATCACCCTACTAGCAGCTTGTCATGAATTGTCAATTGAAATGATAACATAATTGTGCGCATGTACCGTCATGAGGTGGCCTGAAGCCAGAGCCTGAAGCAGCCAGATGAGCTGTTAAAGGGAGGTGATGTCTTCCAAGTCTGAGCAGGTGGAAACAAGATACACATCTCACTCTCTCTAGCCCATAAACATGCTACCGCTTCTCTAGGTGCCCTTTAGGGGTCAACACTTGGGATGAAAAAAGGCTTGGCTGTTCTGTCCTGAGTGTCAGACTACTGGGAGATTAGAGGTTGCCACAATCTGAGCATCCATAAGGCGAATGAGTAAGCTCAAGGTGCTCGTGCAGCTCTCCTGTTATTCCAAAGATGTCCTGTGGCGGTGACCCTTCATTGGGACCAGGCTCTGCTGTGCTGTAGTGTGTGGGCATAGACACCATATAGAGCTCTTTATTTCTGTATCTTTGACATATTTTTCATTTATGCTCAAAATTTGAGAGAGGTTGCAAGAGCAGATTGGGAAACCAGCATAACTTTTTTAGCTAAAAAAGGTGTGAGAGCTGATCCTCCCAACTTTCTGAGAAGGTATGGGAAGTACTTGTAGGTTGCTGTTTTCCAGGGAAGTCAGGAACCATTGTTCAGCCCTACCACTCACCTTCCTACCAGGGTGTTACAAGTTTGCCCTAATAATTTACTGCTCTGGGCATGATTCGCTATGGTAGACTCAAACGTGTGTCCTCCTGCCGCCTGTTGTCTTTCATCCCCTCTGTCCTTGCTCCCATTACCACTGTATTTGCCTTATTTCCTAGGGCTGAACAGGGATTCTTCTCTATGAACGTCTCATTTAATGTGTGTGACTATGGGAAACGACACAATGCTCTCTCTGTGCCATGATCTGTGGCCTGAGGACTAGCTGGGCAAGTTTTGAACCGTGCCCGTCCTTGGCTGCGTGCTTGGCTTTACTTGTAGGTAAGCCTGTCAGGGTCGCTGATGTGCACTGAAACTAGTCCTACACGTAGCATTTTGCTGGAATTTGGACTTGTCAGTTCTAGGGAAGAGCTGGCCAGGACTCGTTGCTCCTTTTTAAGAAAAAACGGGACTTTGGAGAGTTGTGATGAGCACACAGAGACAGCTAGTATGAAGGCTGCAGTTGAGAGAAGGCTGTGCCAGAATATCAAGGAAATAGAGAAAGGGAAGACTTATCACAGAAAAACAAAGGAAAAAGAAGGTAGAAATTAGCCATTGAGAAGACACATCCAGGAAGAAAGAATACAATGTTTATTACAGATGGTGAGAGGGAAAATTTAATCAGGATGGATTACTTGATGAGAGAACTTTAGATAAACATGGCATTTGGGAAAACTAATTAGATATTAAATTAAGAGATTGTATAATAGCAAATCAGGGCAAATATTCCCATTATCAGGATTTCTGCTGAATAAGTTCCTAATAGAGTTTTTAAATCTTCCCTCAGCATATACATCTTCTAGCATGTAATTTCTACAATATACATCAAATGGAATCTGTTTCTATAACATCTGTAAATTATGCCTTCATACATTTGAAGACCCTTTGGTAATGTAACGGGACTGAGTTTAATCTGCAATAGGCATCTGAACTCCAGCTTGCTAACTTTGGCGAGACCAGCATTTCAGCTGTAATGTGCTATTAACCTGCTTTCATGCATATAATGTAAAAAAACATTCTATAATCAGGAAAAGAGAGGTGGTATAACTTAGTCATTGAACCCAGCTAAATCCTCCTCATTCATTCCTCACCCATTTTGCATGATCTGTGTTCTGTATAGTAACAGGACAAATATAAATCCTGCACATACATGAAAGAGAAGAATACCTAAGTAGAACCATTTAAAGTAGGGAGCCAGCTCTATTTAAAATGCATTAACATTGATCTTTTGTGTTCACCAAATGACAGCAAAGTATGGTCCTGAGTGCCTCATTTACCCATTTCCTTACTTTTACCAGTCTGGCCTAATGTTCTTTTTCAAAACAAAACAGTTGAATTTGGTCTCTAGTAAGCAAACTCCTCTGGACTCATGGAATGGTAGTTCACATACCAGTTATTGTTTGCCCATTAGGCTTGACAGTTTTCTCAATGTTATCACATGCCTTTGGCTAGGAGCTAAAAATAACCTGTGCCATATTAATAACGCTATACACTCAGATAAACACATCAGATCCACAATAAATTAAATACGTACGGGAGCCAGTGAAGTGATAGGAATATGCCAAAGTTCACTTGTGGTTTTGTCCTGAGTGGGGGTTTAAATCTATTCACAAGCCCAAAACAAACTGCATAACTCAGCCAAGCAGAGGGATCTACAGGTTGGCTGAGTCAGTAGCCAAATAAGGGATGGTGGGTTTGTGTCATGTGCGGTTTTACACAATCAATTGAGCTCTGAGGACTTGATTAATCATTTTGACATATAAACTGGACCCAAAAGGAAATCACATGAGTTAAAGATAAATGCCACTACTCCCCCAAGACAGCATGCAGCAGCCCTGTCTAGCTGAGAAACTGCCCCAAAGGAGGTCAAAGACCCTTGAAAAGCCCTTAAGAATAGCTAAAAATACAATGTCTAAGAACACTAAGAAAAATAGAGAATGACTTCTAGGTACAAATGGTTTTGTACCTAGTAGAAACCTGCAGCCCTGTTGCTGTAATAGGTGCATTTCTGTGATTATGACTGTGAAGAGATTCATCTGACTGTGGTAGAACTTATTCATAGCTCTCCATTTAAACGTTTTTTGCACCTTCAATTTTGCTCCCCACATTTCCTGACCACAACGTTTGATTGGAGATTTATAGGTAAATGAACACTACCGACAGCCATTCCACTGCCAGCCTTGCTGTCATTAAGTGGCGCATACTTGTCAAGAGTTTAGGAGCAGGGACAACAGTGTGATGGGACAGAGGGAAAAATAAAGTTAATTCAGTCTTTCCCCACTAAAGCTAAACACCTGAGGTTCTAATGTGGCGACAAGATGCGGGGAGTGTAAAACAGTGCATGGCATTGGTCTTTTTTAGAGAGATCTTTACATCAAACACATGAAGGGCTTGACCAAAGAGGTTCTTATGATTCATGTGAGGTTCCTCTTTGCCTTGCCTTTCATTGACTGTGTGAAGATGCCCAGGTGCGACACAGAGTGGAACAGACCCATGCAAGACTATGCAATGCTGAATCCTGCCAGAATATGGATGTTCCTTACAATGTCTTCTCAATACTTTGTCCAGATCCAGAAATCAAGTATCTCAAAATTATCTTTAGCCACCCAAAGCAGGTCATCCCTTTCTTTTGGTGTTTACCCAGTTTGTCTGATTGCAGTTGGTTACTTTAACCAGCCAGCCCACATTAATCAATCTGTTTCGCACACACCAGATACGACCTTAGCCCCTCTAGATTCATACAGGAAGACCTAAAATGTTTTTAATCTTCACTTAACTCAGAAGAAAGCTTGAGCTCAGCTCCTAACATCTCCTCCTTTCACCGCACCAGAACAATGCCTGAAAAGTTTGAGTTATTTCATGTAACTTAGAAATGTGAATGTGTTACGAGTCAGCTTTGAATATGGCCTCGATTCCAAAAGGTGTTATCATCAAATCAAAATTATTCACACATGTCAAGTTAACATTTTATTTTTATTCCTTACTCAATTTTTGGCAAGCTTACAGGAGCTGTCAGTGTTTCAGTATTTTGAGAAGAATATTTTAATAAAACAGTGATGTGCTGAAAGGGGTTCACAAGAACTCACTAGAGGCCCTTGTTAAAATTCTGCCACCCTTCAAAAAATTATTCCCTTGCCTCTCAAGGAGTTCACCCCCTCTCTGGATACTGCTAAATCATTTCTGCCAGGGATGAGTTTCATCTCTTGGGGCTCATAAAGATACTTCTGAAGAGCAAATTGTTTGCCTTTGAAATAGACCAGATTGCATGAAATAGCAGACACTTTAAAAATAAATTCCTGGGGTAGCAACACTTTCCCGCTCCCCCCGCCCAAGCATCCGATCCGATCTCTGCCACCCGTACCTCTCATTGTGTTATACTATCAAGTACTCAATCTATTTCTCAGGAACAAAGTATAAACAGTTCCAGCAAGTGCACTTAATATAACTTTTTTGCCAAGTGGCATTGCATCCCTGCTAGGCTGTGGTTATAGGAAAGCGTTTATATTTAAAGGTAACCCCCCCCCCAAAAAGCTAGGTTCTCCCTGTGAGCATGCAGGACTTGAGTTTATTTCAGTTTAAAAGAGGAAATTTTTGTATGACTCTCATGTTAAAGTATTTTGACATATGACTGTAATAAAATAAAAGACGTATTAGGTGCAATGAAAAAAATGCAGTACTTGAAATAAAAATGGGAATTGCCAAAATTGCCAAAACTGTTTAATTCTTTATTTCTATTACTTAGTTTGATGTGATTGAACATTTAAATTATGACTGTGTGGACCTAAATGAGGTTAGCCTGGAAATGCTGCTGTGCTAGGAGCCAGATAAGCCAGAACTTCTTTTCAAGTGCTGAATCGAGAGAAAATATCTGGGTTGAAATCTTCTTTCTCCTACGTATGAACTTACCAATCACTGAAAAGCAGGGTCTCATCTGTATAGGATATGCATGGTCCACAGTTTATTACCATTAAACTTTGTTCTAAGATGATCTTTGCTCTAAAACAGAAGTAAAACCTTGCCTATGTGATCCAAGTATAAATTAATACTTTTGCATTTCATTAGCCAAAAGAAAATCTGGAAACTCTGAATGGCCCTTTTTCCTCATTGGCTTGTTAATCCTGGAACTCAAAGATGATTATTTAAATGGGAATATTATGAACTCCTTTCACAGCAAAATTTAAATGGCCCATCTGACACATTGTCTAGCTTTGCTTGGATTGCTTCTGCCAATTCAACGTCTGTGGCAAGTGAAAGGAGAATATAGACCACCATTTAAAATAAACAGGTCTTAATATGACAGCTAACAAGTATACCAGCTATTCCCCTCTTGCATTCTTTGTTTTCATATCTAAAAGATTCATTAAAATACCTCTTTTATTTAAAGTGCTATTGTGAAACTAAGCTTGCTGTTGACCTGAAGGGCTAAAATCCTGTTTAGTGGAATCTTTCTTCTGAGCAAGGTTTAGGTTCACCAACTACTTGTGCTCACTGGTTTGCTGATGTTTGTCCTGCTTCTAGGGCCAGTGTTGGAAAATAGCATCGATGTGCATTAATGTGCCTTATGTAGTCTGTTGTCACCGTAAGAAAAATGAACCAACCAAGCAACATGTTATTAGGGACTAATACTTAAACCTATCTCAAGAAAGTGGTGGTTGCCTTTGAAACCGTGATGTCATTATAGTTTTACTGGTTTCATTGCATGGCTATTAACATGTAGCATTATTTGGACAGAGCATCAAGAAGCCTAGGCTGTACTCCTGCTACTCATCCACTGAAAGACTTGGGGGAAGCTACTCAGTCTCCTTATATCTTGATTTCTCTCTCTCTTAAATAGGGTAAGATATTTACCTCCTCTAGGAAGTGTTCTCACATGAGTTCTGATGAAAAGTGTTATAGGAAAGATGAGTACTAACAATATTTCAATGGCCTTGCAGCATGGAAAGTGGCTGAATATCCAGGAAAATGAATGTGCTCCTTAGTAGTTCAGAGTCATAGTCACAGTAGGTTTTGCTGACTGGCAAATGGCTAAAGCCTGGAGTTTCTGTCTTATTCTGAAGATTTGAAATGTGTAATTACTCCCTTAGAAGAGTTAGAGAAGAAGGGAAATGCATAATGTATAAGCACATATCAGAAGATGCAGCTTCACATGCAGTTTAGAGTAAGAGGAAAAAACTTTTCCTTAGGAAGTAATTGAATGTGCTGATACCCATAAACCCATAGGTCATGTAATTCTGTGGACCAAAACATTAAAAGATAATCTCTGTGGGGTTTGTACAAACCTTTTTGGTTTTGTTGTTGTTAAGATCATCTTCAGAGCTATAGCTGAAAGCCTGTATCTAGCACTTCTTGTATATCCAAGTCTGCAGTTGTATGCAAAGCAGGATTCAGAGGGATGTGCACTGCCTTGCTGAGGGGGGTGTGTGTGTGTGTGGATTTTTTTTCCTGCATCACATTAGAAAAAAAATTTATTAGGCAACAATACTTGTAAACTTACATTTCAGTTGAACATTTGCCTTGTTATCCACTATGATGGCTTATTCAGTGTGCATTTGTTGCAAACAAATTTTCCAAGAACTACTTGTGATCTTCTATTAATCAAGAGTTGCGCTGATTTTGCAATGGTAGCAGTGGAACTTGAAGTGTGAAAATTTTTAATACAACATCCAAGCAGACACCCCAAATCCTAGAAAAGCCCTGAAGTGCTGATTTCCTTGAATTTAAGTAGCTGGAAATATTTGCAGTGGTGTAACAGTCTGACACAGCGCTTATCACTGAAAACAAGCGCAGCATGTCACCCTGGTGAGCAAACCACCCTTTCTGGGAGGAAGTGTAAAAGTAGGAGTCAGGAGGAGGAGAATGTGCAGATGTTGCAGCCAGTCCTGGTATGAGAATCAAGGCAAGTCCTGACTGAGGATGTCTAAACATCCATTTAGATAGAATACTTAGTTATTCAAGCCAGAAGAAACTGCTGAGAAAAAGAACGGCCTGTGCAGAGGATCTCTATGGACCATTCAGCTTGGTGGCAGTTACAGATAAAGAGATCCTTTTTTGTTGTTGTTTTGACAATACTTCTATTGAATTAGCTTTATCCTGACTTTGCAGGCTTCCTGGGACATACTAAACAGAAATGGTAAGCGTTAGATCTGTCCTCTGAGTCAGCAGAGTTTTTAAGGAAAATTGAAAGGTATCGTTAATTTGGACTGCTTTGCAATCTATTGTGCAAAATCCCTAAAATACAAAAAAAGAATATAAAAAATGTCAACATAAAAAATGAGTAATAAAACTTCCCTGTTGAGATTTCACAGGCCAACTGTCCAGGGTACAGCATTTATTTTGAAAGAACAGTTTGTTGTCAATACTAGCTGATTCAAAGCTTGCATTTCTTCAAAATATAGCTGTGTGTGCATTGAATTCTGCATATATATTATCTTTCTCTTTTTTTTTTTTTTAATTTGTGAACTGCATTTAAAATTCCTTGCAGAAATGTTAGGATGGGTTATAGTTGGTAAAAAGTACATATGCTGCTGAGTGCAGAGTGGCAATGACTTATGTTGGTATGTAGTATAAGTGCTATGGAGATATGCATTGCAATGTTAGATGAAGATTGTTTCACTGATAGTGCAGAGCATGTATTTGCCAACTTTTCAGATGATGGAAAGACAGAGTATATTACCAGGACTCTGATAATGAATTTAGAGACAGGTTTGTTCCTTCGATATTACATATCACATAGCAGCCTATGCACAGTCCCAGTCTGAATTGTTACAGGTATTTCATTACTGTTCAGGTGATGTGTTCATGAAGCCCCATTTTATACTAGCAAATTGAAGAAATTAATTTTGGTAAAAAAAGAGAGGTGCCTGAATAGAATTCTCTGTATTTTTATTGTTGTTGTCTTGCAGAAGGCTCTGTTGTTAAAGTTCATTAGCACGGTGCCTCTACACCTTGGTGAGGTATTTACTGACTTCAGTTCGACTCTGCAGTCGCAGTGGTTTAGGCATGAAGTAGCCATAGATAATTCAGAGTTTTATACAACAATGTGTATTTCCAAGAAAAGGAATTGACTGCAGTAGCCTTCAGCAGAGGCTGGTAAAATAGTTCCGTCTTGAAGTAGAGAAAGAAAACATAAGGAAAGTGTCAAATCATAACTAATTATTATTTGTGAAGTATGGCCATCCAAGATTGCATAATGGAGTAATTTAGATATAAACACTTTATAATTGGAAGGGGATATAGAAGTCTCAGACTGATAAGGCTTTAACTACAGTGCAAGTAGAGCATGGGTCTTCTCATACTGCAAGGAGAAAAGACTGAGATGCCACGTTACACTGAGCCTCAGCTAAAATACCCGTCTTACTCTGCTGCATGGGGAAGGTCCTTAGGCAAAGATCATGTTTTCTTATCTGTACTGTGTGATGCTTTACTCTCTTCTGCTTTCTTTTTATGCCTTGAAACGCTTTCCTTTACAGGTTTAAAGTAATTGATTTCTTGTAACTGCACGCTCTCTTTTAAAACCACTGCTTTTGTGAAATAGGCTGTTAATTCTCAAAAAAAAAAAGAAAAAAAAAGAAAAAAAAGAAAAAAAAAGAAATCTTGCAGTGCTGTGGATTATGTTACTATCTGTGGCCCAACACTTCGAGTCATGCTTTATTCCAAGAAGAAACAAAGAGCTTGCCGTTCCTGCCTCCGTGCTTGGGCTATACTAACTGAAAGGAGGGGTAGGCATAGGACTGCTGGTTGCACTGCATCATTCCCAGCCCAGTTATGGGCCATGCTGATTTAACTTTCCAGGACAATGTCTGAGCAATGTTTGAGGGTTTTCCTGTGTCAGAAATCATTCTCAATAGGTAGTGTGGGGAAGACTCTTCAGATTTGCCTCTCTGCTCTGTACACCACCCTCCTGCCAGACACACTGGACAGAGACAAGGGAGTGTGCAGCCATGAAGTTATCTTTCCATTAGCAGCACCTAGGTCAAGGAGAATTCTTTTAAACACTGATGATACATACTCCTGTAGAGCCATAATTAAGTATGGCTGAAGAAAGAAATGACTAATAGTCAGCAGGTAAAGAGATATTGCAAATGTAGGTGCAAGTGACTGGGAGGCTGTGTTCATGGGAGTACTTAGGAGGCAGGAACTGGAATCAGCATTATTCAATATATTCATTAGTGACCTTGAGGATAAAATTAATTCCATACTGATTAAAATTTTTAGACAACAGACCTGAGAGGAAGAGTAAATAGAGAAGGTGGTAAATTAAAAATCCAAAGGGGTCTGAATGTTTTGAGGCATTGGGTGGATCAAAAAGAGATTAAGTTTATGTAAAGAAAAGGAAGGCAATACATCAGAAGAAGAATTTGAAGTTCTTTGTTGTTGTAAGCATCAGAGAGTTTTGGTGGATTTTTGCACCATCAGTTCTTTCATTTATTTGTGACAAGACCATTCTTTGTCCTTGAGTTCCCGCTAATCACACGTATGGGCCAACAGGACAATATGGTGCAATGGCATCATTAAAAAGGTCTGAGTACCCTAGATACCTTTGTTATACATGGACTTTTAGTTCCAGATCCTCCCATCTAACTCCAGGCACTTAACTGAAGTACCTAGATTAGATATCCCACTATGAAAGTTAGGTAGGATGAATCCAAGCCTCACAGGTGATCATTAGAAGAGCACATACAAGATGACTTTCATCCTCATCTTTTCTCTGAGCAGCACCCTGGCCTCACCAGCCATCTTGGCAGAACATGTTTTATTAGCAGAGAAAAATAAAAAAGGAAGGAGTCATGGGTCCACAGAGCAAACTGCAAGGAGCTGGAGCACCGTTCCCATTTCATGATAAGGAGTAGAGGCAATAACACCAATTTATCTTGTGATCCAAGTGTCCAAATGAATTGAATCATCAAAGGTTATACTGAGTAAGTGTTAAGCAGAATATGGTTTGAAAGAAATTAGTGTCTTGTAATAACTGCAAGGATAAAAGAGCCTAAAATATCCAACTATATATAATATCTATGAAATTAAGTTGCATAATGTAATGACATGTTATGCTACCATTAACACATTATAACTATGTAATTTGGAAGGCTAATTTTTTTTTGTAAAACCACTTAACTACATAAAATTGAAAATAATGATTATTGTAACTATTTCCATTTTTTGTCTTTAGAAGTTCAAAATTAAATATGCCATATACAGTTATTTTATGGTGATGTGTAATTTTATGAAGTGGTCATATAACATGTACAGTAATTATTGACATAAAAATCCTAAATACATAAATCATCATGTATAAAATCTGCTATAACACATTAACTTTACCAGCAGCCAAGGTAAGTCACTCAGCATCTCATTGACTTAACACCCAGAGTTGACCAAGGAATCCAGATAAGATGACAGAAAATTGCAAATCTCAGCTAAGATATAAAATAATCGTATCAAGGCAGCCTTGGATCTGAAACTTTTCCATTCTCTTTTCTTTTGACTTTCTAGTACCTATTTACTTCAAATCTTTGAAGACCAACATGGAAAACAGTAAGGCCTGGCAGGTCACCCAGATGGCCCTCCGAGTCTAGTTGTAAATGTCTCTTGTGGTTGGGTTCCCATCAGTCCTTTGGAGACTGTTCAACTGCCTAATTCAGCTCATTTTCAGGAATTTTTTTTTCTGATATTCAGCCTAATTTTTTCTCTACTGCTCTTGCTAATATGCTTTAAAAATTTAGACTGTTATCATTCTCCCCATATGTCTTACTTATGACTGTGTGAAATTATATGTATACACGTCTTCCAGCCTCATAACCATTTCTATTAGTCTTCTCGGAACTCTCTGTAAATTGTTGCTATCAATTAGAGAGGTCTTCTGCTCTGAGTCATAAATCCATACACATTTCAGCTACTTTGGGGAAACCAACCTTTCCTGCTAATGAATCAAAGTTATTAAAAGTAATATTTATTTCATGTCAGGATTACGTGAGAGGGAAAACTCAGTTGTCAAACCACCAGCAAAAGTGTGAGCTCATGATAAATTAGAGCTGATCAAAAAATGTCAATTCTCACATTTTTAAATTTGCTTTCATTCTGAAGAAGTAAGTTTTTTTTTTTTTACTTCTTCCATATAGTTAAAAAAATTACAGAGACAAAAGAAATATTTTAAAAGGTAATCTGTGCTAATAACATACTTGGTTCTGAATTTGTAATATTGTTGTATTTTTATATTTAAATAAATCAAACAATAAAAAACATTTTCAACAATATAATTATAAATTTCTTAATTTATCAACACATTTTGAAGCTTCCCATTTGAAATTCTGACAATCCAGTGCCTTCACAGGGGAAAATGTTTCACAGAAATTTTTTGATTAACTAATTTTTGAGGAAATGGAGCTAGAAAAGCTACATTCTCTCACATATCTCCTTCACTGCACAAGCTGAAAGAAGATCGGCAGTTTCAAAGCACTTCTAATTCTATTATACTGTATCCTCAGAGAATAGGGCTGATGTACTAATGGGCACAGAGGATTTTACAGAAAAATACAGAAAGAGTTTATGTGAGTTATCTCATGTGCAAGCTAGTCTTTGCAATCTCACAAGAGGGGTAGGTTTTACATGTTCTTTGTAACCTAATGTAATGAGTTGTGTTAGATATGGGCAACTTTGTTCATCCTGGGAGTTTGGAAGAACAGAGTAGGACAGAAGAAGAATGTAGGAGTAGGAATGTCCCTCCCTCCTTTGGAGCTTCTCCTGAAGGTCTGTGCTGCCAGAAGCTGTCTTCTGCTGCTGCTTTACAATGCCAGAAACCCACCAGAATAGACATCTTGCAGATGCGGGAGAGGTGGACAATGTAGCCCGTACTCCATGGTTGAGTAGATGGTGACAAAATGATTGTAGGCCTCCTGCAGGTATCCTATAGTGGGGACTGCCCAGAAGGATGGAGGCTGAAGGGGTTTGTGCACCTGATTCCCTTTGTGTACCCTATTTCTTTCCACTGACTTATTCTGGTCTGCAAGCTGTATCCAACCACAGACGCAGATCCATCTCAGCCTTATCCACTGTCCATCACTGAATGATACAGCACTATTAAAGAGCTCCCCAACAAGCATGAATGATGGCACAAAGCCAACATAACCAGCTCAGCATAATGAGGTCACTGTTTCCCACTGATCTAAGAGGAGTTTGCAGTATGGTGGAAACATGAAGGATGAGAGTGCCCTGCTGCAAGATTTCTTTAGCATCCAGAGAGTGTTTACAGAAGCACTGGTTAGCCCAGGATTCCCCCCTAGCAGCTGGTTATTTGCTGCTCAGGAGCCTCCATCAGTAGATTTTTCTTCCATAAATCTGGTCACTCTCTCCAGCATATTTGGAGGATCCCTAGATTGCTTTACCAGGCACCATTTAGGTATTTACTGAGGCCAAGTATCAAGAGAACAGTGAAGTATTTATATGAGATCTTTCATTAAATGCAGTGCAGGTATTCAGAAAAATCTGGCCCAAGCAATTTTACTAGCATTCTCAAACTTTAATACACCTGAATAATTTATTCCATCATGCACGAACTTTACTCCTGACATTTATTTTCTTGAGATTGTATATCCAACATGCCCCTGTAAATTCAGCTGAAATGATGGAAATCAGGTGAGTTTTTAAACTGTTAAGTATTCTTTTCAAACAAGAAGTAGCAAGAATTTAAAAATCTTCTAAGAATGGAAAGCCAAGGTGTTAGCTAAAAAAAATTAAATATTGTTAAAATGTTGACAGAAGCAGAAGTTATTGAATTGAAAATTAATGTTGCCACTCAGAATGACTAGCCTACAAGTGTGGAGGTGACAGTGTGCTAATAAGATGCACTGGTATTTTAATACTAGGCTTTAATACTAGATTTTGTGAGTATTAGTCCTGGACATCAATGGTTTGTTTTCTTTTCCCTATGCAGTACGCACACACAAGTCCCATTAACGTCAGTGAGAACTGGTATCAAGAGGAGACTATAGATCTGTAAAATATTTTTTCATAATGTTGAAGACTTAGTTGAAGAAACTATAGGAGATCAATTACGCACTGAGGACACATTTTCTTCCTAGCTGTGACATACCGCATGTTTTTTAATGTCAAAACTCAGGTAGGAAACGGAGGCAACAAGAAGTGGAAATAGCAAATCATTTGGCTGGCTTATTTGAACTGAATAGCTTTTTTCAATGACAATGTGGAGCATAATACAAGTAATTATTACTGATTCCTGTTACTATATTTTTGTGTTTCTTTCAGAGTAAATGTGACATCCTACTGCTAACTGGCAATGTTATCTAGTGTCTGTTCTGCAAGCCTGTCTCTTTGACTAACAAAATATTAACTGGCAGGGTAACCTCAAGAAAAGCCCAAAGGGAGCTAGGTATCGTCATGATGCGTTATGTGAACAGCTTGGAGTTGAAAGGTATCCTGCAGTAACTATTCCATTTACACAGAATTTCTGCAAACAGAGTTAAGTAAATGTTTTATACCAGTATCCTGCTGGCTTTTGACTGTAGATAAAGATGTCGAGCATGGCGCCTTTGAAATACAGGCTCTAATTTATGCAATTTGCACTATTTTTAGTGTCAGACAGCTGTTATATCTGATTTTTTTTTCTCTTCAAATAAAGGACATTTAGGATTCCTTTTAGAAGTTAATAATATTGGTTTACCATTTTTTGTAATATCAAGCTCAGTATGCATGATTATGTTTAAAGAGGAATAACCTTGAAATTCTGGAGGGCTATAATGTGCCATAACAGCACTGTTTTCCTTAAATCAAATTAAATTATAATTATGAGGGAAAACCTGTTTTGGAAACTTGCTACTTTCTTCCAGAAAGATAGTTGCTATTGAAAGTAAGGTC
>JANZLQ010000001.1:33682273-33702032 GCA_026212715.1 Elanus axillaris | reverse complement strand
GGGGAGGGAGAAAAGAAAAAGAAAAAAAGAAAAACAAAATAAAAGTGTGAAGAAAATCAATAAATACCTAAATTATTTAAGGACAAAATACAACAGGGTGTCTTACTGTCATGCACCATACCCTGTGTCGGAGAGCAGACAGGTGGATTGTCTATAGCCAGTGCTGGGTTGGACACTCTCTCCAGCATGCTCATTAGTAGCTCCGCGCCTGGGCTCCCTGTTAGTAGAAAGGCAGGGATCACAGCAGGGAAGTTAGATCTCAGGCTTCTCACATTCCTGCTCTATCTTAGCAAAGCTTTGCAAAGCCTTTTCTGGCAGCTCATTAGTAGGTGCACTGATGCATAAGAGAAAGTCATTAGAAGTGTTTTTCAACATTGGCTTTTGATCAGGTGACTAGTAGCTTCGTAGAGACATTTACTTACATTGTTTTCTATAAGAGATTCTGTTGCTATATTGAGAATGACATACATATAAAATGTGGAAAACTAGCTTGACCTTTCTACGACAAAAGAAAAAAAAAGCTCTATTAGTTCCCTGAATCTTGTCTTTATATTATCAACTATGACGTAATAGAAGTACAGAGTACTCTTAGCTTTAATAATCTATGCCAAGTTCAGCTATATTGTTTGATTTAAGGTTATGACAAGAAGGACATCAGTGCAAAAGAATACAGCTGGCATGCCTTGAGCTTTATGAGTTACTTTTAACAATAAGCATTAGCTACTTTCTTTCTCCATGCAGACTGGCATTTTTAGCATTTTAAGACTAAATCTATCTACAGGGCAAAGTAAAACAGTAAAATTTTAGTGGATCAGATAGGGCAGACTGCTTAAGTGCCCTGAGTATTGTCTTCTCTGGAAGGATTCCTTGTTGCATGGGAGCATTTTTGCTAAACCCTGAGAAAACTATGCGTGTTTAATTGAAAATAGTTCTAACACAAACTATACCTAACATCTTATTTTTTTAAACCTGCATAAATAGGCTGTAGAAAATTAACTTGGGCACACAAGCCAAAGAAGTACAGTGTATAAGTTATGCTTCGATAACGAAGATGCTTATTTTGGTTTTGGCTTTTTGTAGACACTTGTTTTTTTTATGTAATATTTGACACGCCAGTGTGGCGATACTTCTCCAACCCAAAACGCCTGTGATGACTGTCTAATACCTTTGCTCCGCAGAAAAATGTCATGCTAAGCACATGCAATGACATGCAACCAAAACAAGAGGAGGTAAAGCTGCTTTTGTAAAAGTTTACTGAAACAAAATACATCAGTTTAATCAGGCCTGCTTCTGGCTATGTACGAACATGACATGCCAATTACATAAAGTTCCAGCTCAGCTAAGACTCCTGCTGACTAATTCAGTGTTGATTGTTTTCCGCTACATGGCTTTGAGTGCTTGTTAAGGCTAAAAAAAAAAAAGGGAGAGGGGCAACAATTGTACGAATTCTTTACTTCCATCAAACTGTCTTATGATTGCCAGCAATTAGTTAAGCTCCTTGGCAGTAAAATGACAAGACGGGACTTGACCAAATACAATGTGTGGAGCACATAGGCATCTGCCCCAGCTGAAAGACATTACAATGTTTGTTAACCTTAAGGGTCATTCCTGATTCACTTCTGCAGACAGAAAACAAGATTTATATAACACAGATCAATACAGCCCTAAGACTTTCGCCATTGAGGATGCTAGATTGAGGCACTTCTCTTTATCAGTTTACCATGACACTAATGTATTTTGCCTGTTTTGCCTGGGCAGTGATGAATCTGTTGGCAAGAGAAAACAAATAAGTTCTGTTGTTGAGAGACATGTTGTCTATGATTTGTCTCAGCAGACATGCCAACTTGCTGGCCAATTCATTTCCTATTTAATTTAAGTGGCATATCTGTCTTCCCCTTTCTGGTATGTCTTTTGTCTGCTGTGCACCCATACTGGCATGGCGAGAGGCGCCTGCAGTAGATCTTTTCAGGTAAGACTGATACAACCAAGGCTGAAGCAAAGTAAAGAATCAGAATCCCTGATTTTTAATATGCTATTTTTTGTAAATGGTTCTTTTCTCTCTATTTGCAGTCTAAGGCAGTCACTTTAATCACCTATTTCAGACAGATCATAGTGATTTGTTTTGCATACTCATAACCCAGTGCCCTTTGGAAATATGCCCTGTAATGTGCTATACTGATGTGTGGTTTACGATGCAGCAAAAGTTAACAATTTTTTTTTCTATTTGTGAGAGCAACTTTTAAAAAATTTTATTTGCTTGGAAGATAAAATGTGCATTTAGGGACCAGTCTAGCCTTTACTGGGCAGAGAGAAGCTGGCTGCTTAAGGACTGCAAAATGAGGCCTATAAGTAGTGAGAACAAATGTTATTTACACCAAAAAGTCCTTTCTCTTGCTTCAGGATGAAAAATGCAATTCTGAAGCTGATTTTTCCTGTCTGTGCCAGGTTTGTCATTCCTTCATTAAAACAATTAGTTATACAGGGAGCTCAGTTTCTGGAAATAAGACAATATATAAATTATATACAAAAAGAATGTATCTTCTTACAAAGCCTACTAAAGTGAATGTATGTTGAATGAGCATTTCCCCGAAGAGGCCCTACATCTGGAGGGGTAGGAGCCTGTATCAGAGAGAGCCTTCTCAGCTGAATCCCCTTCAGCCCTGGAATTTTCTTACCCAGTTTGTTAACCTCTAGGGCAGGGTGCAGAGCCCACGTGCTCATTCAGGGCCAGATCCTGCCACTCTTATTTATTTTGAGTGGTAGCATACTCCAAAAGCAGTTAGATCAGCTCCAATGGGACCATATGGTTCTACTCAATGCAAGGAACAGTGGCAGAATCAGGGCCTTGGGCTTTTTCCAAAAATGCATTAGATGTAACAGATAGGCATTTTGTTTCAAGAACAATAACCTTCTTATAACTCCATCCTTGTTATTGTTGTGATAATAGATTTTAGTATTCTGCATTCCATGGGCAACGTGACCTTCTTTGATTCAGGAGGCTATGGCTGTGGGCACAAGTTATCATAAATTGAATTATAAAATAAATAGAATATTTGAAGTGCTAAAAGAGAGAGGGAGAGGAAAGGTAATATTCAAATGGTTCAAGTCTGAAAACTTTTGCTGTCAGGTTTAGTACACGCTATCAAGTACAACCTCATCTGTGTCAGTGTGTCCATCTACCACTGCAGTACTGCAAGTTTCTAGTTTCTACAGGACCATCCCCTAAATTAAGAAAACACTTACTGAAGACAGGAAAGCATTGTAACGTAAAGCCTTCAAACAGTACCACCGTTTAGCGAGGACAGAATTCAAGCAGTGGAATAGTTAACATAAACCACACTTCTCAAATGTGCCAGCTAAATCTCTGTGGCAGAACACATTAATTATAGCAGTCAGTTTACCTTTATCCTTCACAACATTTCTGATTAAAATTTCACACATTACAATGATATGTGTCTTTTCTACAAGCTATGAAATTTACTCAACGTCAGTAAGTTCTTATTTTGTTATTGAAAGAGTTGATGTATGTATAAAAAAATAATTGACTTTTGATCTCCGACAGTGAAATCAAAAACTTAACTTCTGTTTTGGATATAGTCATGCTACCTGCATGTATTATGTGCCTGTGCAAAGCAGTCATTAGTAGCACTAGATAAAAAGGAATAAAAAAAATCCCTAACTTTGCTGCCAATAGAGGGTATGTGGTTTCAAATTTTATATTTGCTAAGCTTAATTAAGCCATAGATTATGTTTTGAAAGGTATGTTCAATTAACTGAATCCCTCATGAGGAATTATATACAGGAAGAGATAATCACAACATTTATCTGGTTTACAAATGTATATGCTTAGGTTAAAAATGTTCTGGATTTTTATTCCATAGAGATACAAAGATTGATAGAAAAATAACGTAAACCAATAATTGCAAATACTTACACATTAATGTGTATAAAAATCTCCAATTATATTCATTATTAAGCATATAAAACTATTTTTTATTGGTAGATAATTACTGATTAAAATCTCTTACTTAAAATTTTATTTGCGTCTCATTCAGGAATTAATATTTTAAATAAAGTTGCATGTTTACAACAAGGAGATCCTGCAAGGCACGTAAAGCATCTAAATCACCCCGCAGAAATGTACCCCTGTGGAAAGAGAAGGTGCAGAGTGTAGGCCCAGTGTAAACCTTTATAATTAAAGCATAAGCAGTGCTTGAATTTTGTTCATGTGTATTCTCCAAGCCAGCTGGATAAGCCTAAAAATACATTAAGCCAATCTAAAGGCAAATACGTGCTGTAATGTACTGGTAATCTTCTGCATCGTCATGTACTCATTGAAAATGAGTGTGTAATTCCATGTATAATAAGGGAAGTGAAAATAGAAAGTTTGACAAGGGAACAAAATCGTGTACTGTCAAAACAAGTGTCTGGACTTTGCCTACACATATATTTTTTGTTAATATCCTTGCTTCCAAAGTGACATTTATTTGCTAGGGCAGCACCACTCTTCCCAGACAATGCATTGACTATTTTCATTTTACTGAGAATAGTTTTGACTGCGAACATTTTCTTTTACTTAGAACATTCTTCATTGACGTAAATGGGATCTGATAGCCAAGGCAGGCTCTCAGCTTGGCAACAGGCCACTGGCTTGATTGTTGGAAGGCTATAACAAAATGTTACAGAAGTACTCCAGTAGAGAGAAATTCCTCCCCTGCCAATAGCACCCTCCTGGGACTGACTCCGAGTGCCCATGTCAGGCATGACCCTCCCTTGCTGGCTGTCTGGGGAGTGGTGGGAAACCTTGTGCTCGGGTGTGCTCCTCTCTGGAGGACACCTCTAGAGAAGGGATAGCTCTTCTGACACAGGGCTCAGGACATGCCACTGGCACTGCTGAAGAGGAAGATGGTACCTACCATCCAAAGCTTAAAAATGCAGTGACTGAGGAACCCTCCTACTACCTGGAAGTTTTAGGTTGCAGAGCCTTATTGGGATGAGAGTGTCCAAGACCACATATGAACATATTTCAGTATGACTGTCTACATTACTCCATTATAGGAAAGGCTGAACCTGGACAACCATCTAGCCTAGTGCTGTACCTAGGGCATTGTATAATACAAAATTTCAGAGTTACAAGACAAAAGAAGTAACAAAGAACAAACTCGAGTTCCTAACATTGTGTAAAGGCGGCTTAGGGATGCAAAAGGATCGTCTTTTGCTCACGGACTGATAATTACATTTTCCATTGAGTTTCATGGTCTGCAAAGTGAGGAAATAAAGGCTGAACCTTTGCCAGAAGAGGTGGAGGATGCCCTGGTCTAGTAATTACCAATATAGTGATTCCATTTCAGTCTCACGGGCAGACAGAGTGCTATTCCAGCTGATAAATAAGCAAGGTAACTCTTAGTCTTGCTGAAAGGTAAATGTTACTGTTCTCTGTTCTAGTGTTGTCTGCACTCACTGATTGCTTCCAAGAAAATGCACAGGTTTTTGAAAGCACTTTAAGACTTCTTCATTCATAATGAGCCGAAGGAGGCCAATCGAATGAACTTTCTTGTTCAAAGGATTCTTACATAAAAATAGTTTAGATAGAGCTCTTCATTCAGATCTCCTGGGAATAATGTGTCCAAAGTAAATACCCAAAAGGCCCCCCTTCTTCTAAGTTCACAGTCTGTATTATCCTCTCTCAATAAAGCATTGGTTTTCTAAATGCTTATGGGTTTCATATTAGGAATTTCATAATGCAAATTAATAAAGTGTTTAGCTATAGGGCAATCTCTGTCTCCCCATCTAATCAAGTTCAACCAGCTGAATGAGTTGCTAGCAGATTAACCAATGCATGTTAAAACCTGTGCTTATGTGAACCTATAAATAACAGTACTAGAGGAAGACTTAATGAAACTCGGCCATATCAGCCCACAAAACCAAGCTGAGCACTTCTTTTTGGTCTCTTCTCAACAGGAAAGGATTTCCTGACAGGTAAATGAAGTCATAGCATCACAAATCTGCCCTGTGGACGTTGTCATAATATGCAAGAGCATGCTCCACAAAGAGATCAAAATTTCATACAAAAAGATCAGTACCATGATAATACTTTTTCCACAATATATGTCTCTGTACATTCCCGAAACTGACCCTGTGAGTCTGCCTAAGTTGGGGATAGGCTGAACCAATTTGAAAGAGGAATATACAATTTCATTTCCCAGCAAGTACTACTCTTCCCAAATTACTAGACTGCATTATATAACGCATTGCAAAAATAGTTACAAGCATTAACTGCTATTCTGCACAGCATGACACCATTCAAGCATTCAAGACCTATCTATACTTAGCAACAATCCATACATTTCAAGATACAAACCACTTTGGTCAGATTTTTTAAAATATTCATAGTCTTTGTGAACATATAAAGCTCTAAGTGAATATTTGGAGTACCAACATAACAGGCTGTTTTGGCGGCTCCCCCTCTTGCCTCCCTCCAGGGAGAATCCCCTTCCCGAGACCCCCAGCCCTGTCGGAGCCTCCACCATGTACCAAGGAGCCAGAGCAGAACTCAAAACTGGACTAAAAATGTTCGCGTTTTGAATACCATTTTTATTTACCTCGTCTCAGAATGCATGTGTTTGTTTTTACAAGAAGAGAAGATGATCATGAAATAGAGGTGTGAAAATTTAGATAGCAGCTAATTAGTTTTAGTAAGACTGTTACAGAGTATAATGGATTTTCAGCTTTCTCTATTCTTTATCCTCTGACTTAAGACAATCATTTAACAGTGCTGGTGGAACAAGTTATTGTTCATAATTTCACAACATAGACTGCACAGTTAAGCTCACACCAATTAATTGAATTTCTGTGAAAATGTTTATTCAATTTCAACTGGATTGAGCTATTTTGTGGCCAGTATTGAATTAACTTAAGTAGTGGCTTCTCAGTTTCATTGTTTTAGTACAAACAGGGCATATACTGCTGTGTATTTATTTCCCTCACTCCTTAGAAAAAAGGAAAATGCCTCATGCTCCAGATAGCTTATAATCAACTTGCAAGGCCAGATTGATTTGGGTTAATGCAGATGATGCTGGAGGGGAATGTAGAAGTATCCTCCACCCTGGGTTAAGCTGGAGAGTGGAGGAACAGCCCCTGAAATCTCCACCCCGCTGAAAAATGACTCGTACTGCAGCTCAGTGGCTACAGCTGCATCAATGCCCCTTTTTCTTATTTATGCTGATCAGTGGATCTGCCTAAAGGCTTCTCCCCCAGGGCCTCCTTGTGTCACTCCTGTCTTCTGCCTCCCAGCACAGGGTTGCTCTGGCAAAGGTACCTAAAGTGTCCTTGCAGCAATTGCCTCAATTTTATAAGGGAAGTCTTGTTCTAATCTGGGAAAACCCTGCGTGGGAAGGAAGGTTCTGCAGGTCTAACACGCAGGGTTTTTGGTGTTAGGTGCCAGGGTGGATCATTGCATAGTGAATAACAAGACTCCACTTTGAAAGTTATTCTCTCCAAAGAATAAAATTCCCTAACACAGTTGTGCATTCTGCAAAACAGTTTTTTACTCTCCATTTCAATTTGGAATACTGCAGTATGTACTACTCTTCTTCAGCTAGTAAAAAATCAAGATCTACCTTTCTTAACTCTTGCTCAAAGCTCTCACTTTTATGGGAAAGAGATCTATTGCAATCTGTTATGCTGATTAGATTTACTGTCAAGGCTACTAAAAGGCACAATTGTTTATTTGTTTGTTCTTTTAGTGTAAACATCGACTGTGTTGTTAGCTCTGTTTCTTATTAAGGTTTCCCAGCAAATCCCTTTCTAAAACTCTGTTTCCCAAGTGTTTGCCAAATTTGAACCATCTGAGGTGCATTTCGCTATGACAACATCTCCAAAGATTCAGATGTTCCAAGAATATGGCTAGTTTAAAGAAAAAAGAAAAAAAAGATCAAAAATGCTGGTGAAATCTGGCAAATTCCTTTCCCAGCAGATCCATCGGCCGTGCATTTCAGAAAAGCAACTTGAAACTTGGCAGGAAGGCAGCCTTTCCTAGCCCTGCGAAAATCTGGCCGTTGCTGTAAGCTTTGCAGAGCTGCAGTTGCACACGGTGAGAGACTTCTATTTTAGCTGCTAAAAGTCCCGGAGGGTCCCGTCACATCGTGCACACTTTCTGGACGTGACCAGATCCCGCCTGTGTGGGCCGCGCAGCCTGCCACAGCCCAGGGCTACCGGAGCGGAGCTGGATCCTCCCTGGCAAGGCGCTTCCCAGCGTGGGGAGTTGGGCTGGGGGCACACAGGAGCTGACAGCAATGAGCCTGTCAACGCTGTGTTCACACACCATGACATGCATTACTGAGTGGCACCCGGGCAGCATGGAGGAAGCTATCTAATTAAAATTCAAAGGTAACAAAACCAAACCAGAGAAGGAAGTAAAGTATGAGACAGGGACAAGGAGTCTGGTGAAACTGGGAATGACTGGGCATGGAAATTATGTTCGGTGTTGGTGAATTAGCTGATTCCCCCCCGCCCAGTTCCAATTCCCAGCACCTCCTGTCAGTTATAAAAACAAGTCCATTTGGTTCATTAAAAATGTGTGTTTCAGTACACTGGGGCATTTGGGAGTTCTCAGAATAAAAGAGCATGGAGAATATTTTGAATTTTTAATAATGGGATCCCTTTCAACATGTACAGTGATGGACTGAAATTGTTCTAAAGTTGAAATTAAATGAGAGGCAGAGGGGCTATGTATCTTACTTAGCTACCACTACACTTCTGCTTGGATATTACTTCACTCAAGAAACATCTTTCAGTTACGATGGTGCTTCAGAAAGTTTGAATTTTATTTCCCAGTTTAGTGCAAGGCATGAATTGTTTTTATCTCTGAGAGGGGTTTCTGTTTCTTCTGTCAACACAGGGTTTCCTGCCTTTGAGTAACATGAAAAACAGCTTTTAATTTGCCATGGGTAGCTCTGCAAAACTCCTGGGTTTTGTGTCTCAGACAGAAAGAAAGCAAGCACCTTAAAATGCCACACATTTTAGTCAGTTTAAAATCATGCTACAGCATGTCATTCAGATTCACTAACTTCAGCCTGATTTAACAGTGCTTGAATAACATGAATTTCACTTCAACTTAATTAAACAGAGGCATAAGCATTTCAGGAATGACTTTGATGCAGTCTGGACACTTGAAGCCTCATTGTAATCTTGCACACAAATGAGCATGCAAAATGTCACTTGAAAGGCAGAGATATAGATACCTAAGTTGTAGAGGCAATTATCCATTTGTGTACATCAGCGTTGTGTTTAAGAATACAAAATATTCGTGTCTATCTACTGGAGACCCATTGGGAGAAAGGGGCTCTTCAAAGTAATTTTCAAGCCTTTTTTTAAAATACAGAACAATGAATTTAAAAGTCAGGATTATGAAATGTTGATAGCAGAAGATCAACACTTTCTCTTTTTACTAATTAAATAGGAGAACAGGAATCTGAAAATCAGAGGGCAGCATTGTGTGTCTGTGTACATGATTTTTAAACTCGTTTATTCAGTTTGAAATTAAGAGGGAAAAATGGCATCAGATAACATGCAGAATTCCGTTGTAACAAAGTTTTCACCGTATGATTTTCTCAGCTCATGACGGCTCTTTGGATTCTTTTTACCCCTGCCATTAACACAGCTAGCAGAGATAAAAATGGAAAATGTTTCCATTACAAATCATGAGATGGAGCTATTTTTGCAAACACAGTCCCCCCCAGCCACACTTTCAGCCCCACCTGGGGAAGATGTGACATGATAGGGCTGGGACAGTGACAAACTCAGTTATGTTAAAGACACTTGAAAACTACACTGGCTCTTCCCACGTATTACCATGTAGCACTGCCTCTGTTATCTGGACCAGAAATATTTCATTTCACTAGATCCCAATCTTGTAAGACAGCCCTGTCATTTTAATTTGTCACTCTTTGTGTACTGCATCGTGCAGGAGTCTCGTCTCCCCAGCCAAGTGCCATAGGCTACTGCTCAGAAGAGAAACCTGTCACAGGGGATAGCAAAGGTAAACACCACAAAACAGAAAGTTTATGGCTGAAATCACCAGCCAGGGCCCCATTCCCACGGGCTTAGCAGATGGTATAATCACCCGCAGCCGAATTGGAAAGATCCTTAATTTCAGCTACGATAGGTACGCACACATCTTTCCCGCCATTGCCTGCCTCCGCCACGGTCCCTGTGCAGCAGTGTCACTCACAGGAGGTAGCAGGAAGGGACAAGGGATGAAAGGAAAGAATCGGTGGTAGGAAAAGAGTTGTGATTGACATCACGCTAGAGCCTGAAAACAGCTCCGGGAATTCTGTAGTAGAGTTGACAGCAAAAGAAAATGTCTGGGGGAAAAAAAAATAAGACTAGGGACGATCAAACATCATCGAAACAACCCAGTGATCCCAGATCACTGGTGCCAGCAGTTCCAAGCCTTTTTCCAAAGAAGGCACTGGTTGCACAAAGCAAACAAGACCAGGGGTCTGTCAGGTTTTTTTGCATCACTCTTAACATTATGACGAATCTTCCTTGCAAACTGTGAGAGAGTCAAAGGGAGTAAAGACAGCAAAGCTTCATAGTGTGTTTGCTTCTTGAGCACAGACACAGCATAGCACAGTTCTGCCTTCCTTGATGTGGATTTTTGGCTTCCCCTTTGGTCCGGCCCCACCGAAGCAATTAATCAAAATAAATGAGGCAGCAAACATCTGATACGAGCTGACTTCAGACCGCAGCACATTAACTGTCTTCGGGAATTTCATTTACCACACTGTGCAGAACACACTGTGGGCAGTACTCCAATAGCTTCGCTCCTGAACAGTATTTTGAAGCATGTGTTATTGGTAAACTACTGACTAGAATAAGGGAATAGCTGATCTTTAGTTTTATCTGTTACAGTTTGTGGAATCTCTATATATTTATGCAGCTGTAAAGAAACCAAAGGTGGTGTTATCCATTGTCAACTGTATCAAGCCTTCCTTTACCTTTTTGTAATAGTATGGTTTGGCTTTATTGGAAGCCCATCCCAGAAAATGAAAAAAAAAAAAAAAAAAAAAGATGTCAAATAAACTAATTTCTTCTCCAAAATTGATCCCTGGATTTTCTATAAGTTTTGTTATCCAGAAGAGCCTTCAAATCCCTAGAGCAGCTAATAAGACCTACCTACTAATATGACTTAAAAGTAATTAAAGAGCACTTCTATGCAAGGTTTAAGTAAGTGCCTGGTGTAAGAATGACTCAACAGTGTCCTTATGCAGATTCCTAGGCTCACTGTTCTTTTACAGAAAGTTATAATTTAAGTTTCTGAGATTGTCTGAGTGTTTAGGAGTTTTCAGTATCAATTCAAAGAGGTAACTTGGCAAATTTTGCAAAGAGATTATGCTAAGCATAAGGAAAGGCATGAAAATGAAGTCAAGAACAGGCAAGAGAGACGTTTGGAAAGGGCATAAGAAGATGGGTAAGAACTGCAGCTCCTGTTGTACAAATGGAGGAACAGAAGCAAATAGTTTCAGCGATTTCATCAAGGTGACAAACAAAGTCACTGGCAGGATGAAGATTTGTAGCTGAGGTGTTACGAGCTGGAATGATCCACACAGCCAGGGGGAATTTGGCATGAAATGTCATTTCATTTCAGTAGGATTTGGCTAATTAATTACCCCTTAACACCTTTGAAAATGTCCACCCCCAGTGCTTGATGGATCAAAAAGGCCTGCTGACTCCCAGCTCCCCTTCCAGCAGACCTGTGCCTTTCTCCCCAGCCACTGCGCTGCCAGCACCCGGCTCCTGGCAGTGCCCTGGGCAGGGCTGCCTGGATCGGACACAGCCCTCCCAGGTCGGGGCCCTTCAGACTCTGGAGAGAAATATCCCTACCAGAGGCGTAATAGTTTCTCTTCCAGAAAGAAAGCAAAAGAAATGCCCCATTTTTCAGGTCTGTCCCCCTTCCCAATGCCCGTTTGAAAAGCAGAGCGAGAGTGGTCCTGAGCACCTTGTGGGTTTCCATCCTTTTGCCTCTCCTACGCTTCATACTCTGTAATTATTCTGACAGGAGTGTTGCTGTTTCGCCACTGAGTACTATATTATATAAATACAGTATGCATGTTAAAATATTAAATGCTTAACTGTTTGTTTGTACACCTATGAAACACTCTGTAACAGGATTAGGCTGGATCCCTAAAGAGTCATTAACTTGCATTACATTGAAGTATTTATTATTGTGGCATATGTAATGGATAATATTTGTTTACATTTTTAATTACTCACATTTTCAGCCAAGCAAATCTCCAAGGATAATGTCTCATTAGAAGTGTCCTGGCAAAAGACAACATAATATAATCACACATTACCAACAATTCCATGACAACCATGCAATGGTTTAAATATGAATTTCAAGTAAAGACATAATTATCGTAAACTATAAAAAACCCCCACAAAACCCAACACATGATACTGTGTATCTGTGTATAAAAAAACCTGCAAAACTGAAATGAAGGAAACTTTTCTCTAGGTGCTGTAGGTTTTGAGCTTGTTCCACAGCCCGGAGAAGTCAAGAGAAAAAAAAAATCCCGTTTTCATCAACAGTCTCTAAGCTGACACCACAAATAATATAGCAAGCAAGTGACAGTTTGTACCTTCAGAATTTCCCAATATATTGACTCCTATGATTAAGATAGAGAAACCTTTTCTCCCAGAAAGTGAATAAATAAATAAAAGAAACTTAAATTTAAGTAATTGAAAAGCTTCGCTTTTGCAAGGTTTCTGCAACAGAAGAGCTTGCAGTAGACTCTGCTTGGATGATAACTTCTCCCAGTTAGAATCAGCCAAGGAATGAGCTATATTAGCCCACAGACTTAGCTCAACCATGATGCATTTTTGGCAAGTTTCTCAGAAATATTCTTCGCAGGGCTTAATGTCAGGTAGAGAATTGATCCGGCAGTAATCCATAACCTATTGTCTCAATCCTTGTTCACTGGAATTCTAATTTGCCTAATTTCAATAGTCTGTAAACAGAGTTTTGGTAATAATACGTAGAAAGAAATAACTTTGGGGTATTATACAGAATACAATTACTTGTAGATTTCCTGGAGACCCACCAATGGTGTGACACAGTTTCATCCTGAAAATAGTAAGAATATATATATTTTAGTAGAAGCATCATGAGGAATAAAATTTTGGAAAACATCCTGAAAGCCAGATGATCAAAATAGAGATTTTTGTGAACTGTATCAAATCTCACATTCCTTAATTTGCAAGAATATATTTCTTGTGCTTGCTGTGATACCTTTCCTTCTCCCTTTCTCACCTTTTTCTTCACTCCTTCTAGGTAGTTCTTCCTAGACTTTATGGGAGATTCGACCACATTGATATTATTCTGCTGGAAGGGTGTTACCAGACAAAATAAGCATATACACCGCAATGTCATAATAGCAGACAGCCTGGCCTGGATCCAAAGTCCACTCCAGCACAGCAGGGAGTAAATACTGGTAGGAGGTGAAGCTTGAGGGTCCTGAATGCTTCACCTGTGGGACATGACTAAGGCAAAAAAAAAGTAAGTGATAGCACAATAGAAATTATTTTCAAGACAAATTTAAGAACCTTGTAAGCTGATTCTCTTCAGACTCTATTTTAATTTCACTCTGTTGCTTGTGTTAACATAAAATAAAAACACAAATCTTCTGTCTGCAGGGGCAGATAAAATAGCCACTTTTATTTTTAGGTAGGTAACATTTTTTCTTCCTGTGGCATAAGGTACCTTGATACTAATCTGAACTACAAAACCCAGTTATTTAGAATTTTTATAATGTATTTTTGATCTTTACATAGAGAAGTGGACCTATGCAACTAAAATGTCTTTGCAGGAAACCCTCTCTTCTTTAGCTGATTGCAGTTACTGAAAGAAAACAGCTCAGCAGAACAAAACACAAAGTGTTCCTATCACCGTTTGAATAAAAAAACCTGTGCACTAAGTTCAGATCATAGTTGCTGCAGTGGAAGGAGTGTATGCCATGCTACTTAATATCTTTGAAATCATACTCATGTCTTAAAAAGAGTGTGTAATTCTCTTATTAATTAATTGTAACAGAGTTTAGTTTGCCCACTGAGAGGAGCATAAACCTTTTAATTGTTATATTTTAGAAGTCTCTGAGTCCCAAGCCAGCGGTAACCATTTGATGTGTATCATGTCAAATGCAATGCTTCAAAATTAGTTTGATTAAAAATACATAAAGTTAATGAATTGTCAAAAATCCAGTGTTCTTTAGAAGGCAGAGTTTTAGAAAATGTCTATTTTAATCTTTGTAATATAACTGTCTCTGGTATTTCTGTCATTTGGTAATGCTTCCAGACACATTCATGGTGGTCATCTTTGATCATATAAATTCAAGAGATTCCAAGGCTTTTTCTATTTGCATAAAAAACAAAGAAAGCATTGTCAGAAATCCCCAAATATGCATTTTGAATCAAGTTTCACCTAAATGCTATACAAAGGCTCAGTGTCTCGATGCTAATTTATTGAAAATGCCTTGGCCTTTAGGAATTTCCCATTGGCACTTAGTAGAGCTGAACTCAAAGTGGCAATGGCAAAAAGCAGCCATCGAAACTGTGTTCATGCTGACATCTAAACCCTAGTGCTCAAATTATGAGTGCCCTGAAACAAAATACTGTAGAAGGAAAAACAAGACAGAAAAAATGCTTTAGGTGCCAAGATTTCACTTGAAAGGGGTGGAGGGGAAAATAAGTTTGGGTTGTTTTTAGTGAAATCTAATGTGCTAAAGACTAAGCACAAAGAAAGGATTTAATGAAGGATGTAAAAGGTTTGATGTTTAATGCACAGCTCTGAAGTCAATGCTTTATATGTATAATTTCTGCATATCCATAACCATATTTAGATTTCAACATATGGTCTGTAAATAACATATGTAAGCCGGATCGTTGAGTGAGATGATTTTTTTTCCTGCTGAATGTACGTGTTTATTTTATGAGCAGAGACGTGAAAAGTTCATTCATGTCAAAATGTGTTGCTAAGTATAAACATGCTGCTTCACTTTAGGCAGGATCAGGAAAGACCCTGGGTGTGTAATCTGTGAATTGACTCTATGCTGATGTTGCCCAGGTTTTGTATTACTAAACTATGGCTCACAACAACAACAAAAATTTAACCTTTAAATAGAGGCACCAAAATAATTTAAAACAGATTGGAGGGTTTAAAGGGCTCCAAGAATAAGCAGCTCATATTTCAGTTCCTCTCCTCTAGGGCCTACCTATTTGGTGTTCAGAGTTCATCTCATATTGCAGCTGCTTATGTTCACATTTTCTGCGGTGTGTGGATGAAATGTCCAAGGAAAAGAAAAAAACAACAACAAAAAGTAAAATATACAACATTAAAAATATCTTCCCTAAAACAATGGCTTGGCTGTTATTGGGCAGGGAATAGGACAAATCACCCAGAGGCTTTTAAGTAAGAGCAAGGGAAAGAAAAAAACCCCAAAGAACGGTGAGAAAGTGTGGAGATTTCAGAGGGTATTTTTTATTCAAAGTTCTTTCAGGTTATGGAGACCATTATTTTTTTTTTTGTTCTTTTATTAAAAATTTCTTTGTAATTCATTTGGACTTCTTTGCCACTGGGCACAGACAGATAGCAACAACAAACAATTATACTCTGTATTTATCACTTTATTCTGTTTTACAGTGTATCTCTGATTATGGAAACAATACATTTTTTGCACCTTTCTTTGGTTACTATTTGTCAAGAGTAGCCTTTATAAACAATATATTTTTCCATTTTAATAAAAGGCTAGAGCTGCACTAAGTGCGTAGGATGGGATTTGAAACAAAACCCCATCAGACTGCTAGACTAAGGTTACAAGTCCTTCGTTTACACCACACCATCTTATGAGTTAGAAAGCCTCCCATCTATTACAATTTCTAGCCCTACTATTCAAATGTAACAGCCATATATCTCTTTAATTAATGAACTAATTCCACTCCTTTCACCAGAATATCTTGCTCTGTGGTCCTGCAACCAAAGAAAGCAATTGCTTTGCAAACAGCCTGCTCACACCAAGCATTGTGTACTAAATATCCAGGCTCGGAGGACATTTTCTTCCTTACATATAATCTATTCCATTTTTTTTTTTAGCTTGTACTTAATGCATATGTAAAGGTATTATTATGAAGGACCCAACATCCTTTGATGACTGAGGGAAATCTGGCCCCTTTGAAGTCTATGTGAGTTTTGCTTGCAGCTGCAGCAAGGGGAATTTCACCCCAGCTGCCTAAGTCTCCCTAAATAATTCACATGACTTGGGTCCAAAAATAGGTTAGTACTGTGTTTGCCAGTGAATGGTAACCTCACTGGTTACTATTACTAGATCTAACTGTAAAACCCCAAAGGTGATAGCAGATATGGTAGATACCTTCTCATATGGTCCTTTCCTCAAGCCTGCCTACAGCCCTCTGTATTTCCCTTCTGTTGTACCTCTCCACAATCTTCTTACAGGAGGGGAGAATTTGCGTTATTTGGGGCAGCGATCCTTTTGACTCCTTTCAAGGCTAGCCCAGCCAGCCATGGCTGTCATTCCTGAGGTGCTCAGAACCAGTCCCATGGATTTGACAGAGATAATACTGAGGACTTGCTTTGCTTTGCAACTCTTCTACTCATTTCTTCAGAAATCTCTTCCTTCTGACTTGCATTAATAGAGTGGAACGTATAGGCCAGGGCAACTAATCTACTGTAGTAATATTTTAATTAATAATTAGATATAGCTTGTTCTCTCAGATTGAAAATATTTCCATTATGACTAAATCTTTATTCTAGAAAAAGGCTAAAATATCACAAATTGTGCTCTGAACCATCACTCAAGGGAGTAACAAAAATCAGGTGTTTAACAGAGTAAATCCTCCAACAAAGAAAAAGTACACTTCTGCAGCATGTCGGCGGAAAGGGAGTACAAATTCCCATGAACCACAATAAAGCCAGGATTCCTCCTCAGCTGTTCTAGCTCCTGCTTCAGGGCCAGGTATCTCCAGACAAAACCAGCTTGCTTAAATATTCACCTGAAACTTGTATGGAGGATGATCTTTTTTCTGTGTGGATAAGGAAGACACGGAATTTGATGTGTTTGCTTAAAAAAAAAGGAAGGAAAAGTGCTACCAAACCTCAGTTTCTCTCTGTTACAGATTGATTTCTTACATGGCTGGGCAGTCATATGGAATTGTATGGAGTATATTTTATTTCTTTTCCAGATCATGTCTATGTTACTTCAGCTATTAACAACTGACTGCAAGTAAGAGTTGCTACCATACAAAACTAGGCTTTGCATCTGACTTTAAATTCAGTACTAGTTTGGGAAGAGTATCATATGAAACTCAGCTAATGATTTCACTTTTGTGGTGTTTCTAGATGTCTGGCTGAAGATTAAAACACTCATGAAAGCAGCTACAGAACCTAGCAATCAAGATACCACTAAAAAGTTTATTCCTGATCTGCAATATCATTAGAAAATTTGGGGGGTTAGCATACATTACATATGGTATATATTTGTCTTTATTTTCTACATACTTATCTGAAAGGTTAATGAAAATGCAGATGCAATGGTTCCTTTATATGGGTTTACCTTCCATGAGTGCCAGTTTTCAGGCTAATTGATTATGTCAGAAGCTCTATAAATATCAATAGCATATGGAAAGGTTAAGCCGAGGTCTCCACATAACTGGATTCATACTCTTTATTGATGGTACAACCATTATCCAACCATAATGGAAGTGCTTTGAGTGTGAAATAGAGTAGAACGTTAGCTAATTTTCACCAACGACTGACTGGAGGACTCAAACTGAGCAACTGAATTCTGCAAACTAATGAACAAACGTATTATGTATAATGTGTAAACTAAAATTAGAATTAAAAAAATCAAGAATAATGTATGATAAAAGGTATGCCATCATTATTTTGTCAGTTATAGTTTAGTACTATTTGGGATGCTCTTTAATTTCCTCTGAAATAAACAGTAGCAGACAGTGTTAGAATAATATCTTACAAAAGAGCAGGTAGTTGACAGCATGCTACTCAGCTTTCACTAACAGATATAAAGATACTTTCCTCCTTAGAGGAATATTAGGAGTCAATTCTTCTAAAACATAGTTTGATTGTGCTATCTTTTTTGAGTGTGTTAACAGCAGTTTTCAGAATGGCTTTATTTTTCTCTGTCAGTTATTATCCTGTATTACCTCTTTCTCGGTAGGATACAGAGGAGTCAGTCTAAACCCGAAGTGTCATTTTCCTGGTAGCTCTGGGTAGCAAAGCGAAAAGTTTCTTCTGCACGAGAGCAGTGTGGCAATGCCAGTGTCACCGCTCCCTGATATATCTGGTGGCAGCGCAGGAAGGGGACGGGGGCTTCGCCAATTGCTACAGAGAAACCTGGGTCAATTTATGAAAAGTTTGAGCTGTTACTGACATATGTTCCACATGCTGTGGAACAAATGGGGAGGCATATTCAGGTTGCCACATGGAGTCATAACCCTATTTTCACACTCATGGCCGGACTGCGCTTGCGGCGGTTCCCCCACCACTCTGCGCTTTCCTCCTTTGAAAACAACTTGTATGTCCAACAGGTTTTGCAGGAAAAGCAAGACCTGTGCTTCACTGCAGTTAATAAGTTAAAAACTACAGAGTAGTGCTTTGAAAATAAAATCATTGCAAATGTGCCAAAGATTTATAACCAGCTTGCAAATGCAACTAAAAATCCTGTACATTTCCAACTCAGGAGTCAATATAGTGCTTTTTCAGTGAGTGGTATCTGACAGTGGTTTGGCTGTTCACATTAGAAATGAAAAGAAATGCTATTGTCTCAGTAGTCAGTATATTATTTTTACACAGAGAAAATAGATAGGAACCAATTGCAATTCATTATAATGCATTTTGCTCTGATAATGAGTATGCATAGGCCTCAGAATGTATCTGTGCTTTTTCATATAAATTTCCCTTAAATGTAGTACATAACAGCAATTAGAAAATACTGCCTTCTTTTAGTCTAGAAAGATTACTAGAGAGAACTTAGGGGAAAACCAGATATAATCAATTCCATTTTTAACATCTGTTTCTAACTGCATGAAGCTTCACGTGAGAGTAAAATTCCCGTACCACCGAAATGAATGGTAAAATTTCTATTGAGTTTATCCCAATTGATCAGGCTATTCCTTTAGGGCCAGACATCTCCAACCTCACTCCCACACTCCACGTGATCCCACCCAAATCAGCACGCAGGAAGATATACTTCACTGTGACCCCTGATTCTCAAAAAACTTCTTTGTCATCCAGTTGATACAGAGTTTATATCTATCTTGGAGAGATTGGTTTCTCCTACAGTTGAGAAGTCATGAGTGACTTTACGCCAGATTTACTTTTATTATTTGCTAAGCATTGTCCGCAGCAGCCTTTGAACTTCAGCAGCTAACCACAAATGAGGTGACCCCGGTTAGACTATTTGCATGAGAAGGATAAACTGCTGCAAGCCGTGACACATGCAGCCTGTTCCCCAGCCTGGACTGGAGGTGACCCACATCATCCCACCTGCGAACAGCTTTAGTCACACTGTTGAGTAGAAAGAGTGGCTGATGGGCCAGTTCCGATAGTGGAAATGCTGGAAAATCTATTAAATCTAAGGCTACAGATACTTCCACATTCCTTCTGCCCAAATTTTCATCCACACTTTACAACTGAAAAGTGGAGAATTTATCGTGGATTTACAGT
>JANZLQ010000001.1:33668833-33682233 GCA_026212715.1 Elanus axillaris | reverse complement strand
GGGGTGTCTTTTAGCTTTTGACGTGAATATAATGTGATATACTTGACGATTGTCATCCAGACCAGTCGAAAATGAAAGGTCAAATGCAACTCATTTTAGTCATGTAAAGAACCCTACAAAGTCAGTTTGACTAATGTTCTTCAGGGAAAGAAATTTAGCTTTGACCATTAACTGGAGCGAAAGAAAGTGTAAAGCCATTGCTTTCTCGGAATTGCAGTTAAGGACACTAAAAAAAGATTTACAAATGGCTTTGAATTCCTTCAGTTAAAAAAAGTGCTAAAGTTTGACTGAAGTAGCTGAAGAGTACATTAAGACCCAGATTTTCCTGATGTCCAGCAAAGCCTTAGACCCAGTTGCAACACAATGCACACTCAAGGCAAATGGTAACAGTCCCTTGTAGACTGGTGCTTCATCCACCCTCTAAATGGAAGATAGTTGCTGGAAAGTAGGTCTAAGAAACCAGACTACACAAATTATCTCTAAAAATAGCAGCATTAATAAAATGCAGTTTTATTAAATGCACTGCTGTTTTCCATTGAGAAATGTGAAGGTCATGAGAAAAGTCACTGCTTTTTCAAATTTTGAAAATAACATAAAAAGATTGCTATGACACGAATCCCATGATTTCTGAAAGCATCCCAAATCCTCATAAATAGATAGTACAATGCCTGTGTTATTGTCAGAATGCCCCTGCTTACGAACTGTGCTTAAATAACCTTGTACTACCCCAATTAGATTCACAACATACCTATATTGCAAAGGGCTGTTTTCTCTCTCAATTAGTTGAAAAGGATTAGACACACTGATAGATGGTACTAAATGCTAATGGGCCAGATCCTAAAGCCGTTATACTGTTTTCATGCTGTCATTCTGCAGGCATTGATTTCACTGGAGTGCTGAGGAAAACCCGAATATGAACATCAGTATGCAGCTCAATATTTTATGGGTTTTCTTGTCTTGGCTTTTAAAAATATTCTCCCTCTGCAAAAAGAGCTAGTTCCAGCCCTGACTTCAAAAAAAGGCTGAGTGACAGTACAGAAGCTTGAGGAAATACAAGTTTATATTTGGGCTTTTTTATCATCTCTAATGGCAAAATTAAAATTAGTTCCCAATTAAAAGAGAAAAGCACAAGTACAATCTGAGAACAGCAGATAAAGGGTGGCATGAAGGGAAGATTATTAAGCAGCATAGTATAACAGGACCCCAGGTGCAGAAGGGCCTCATTATACTCACATTCTTGTGCTGCAACATACAGACGTACAGTAAACCAAAAAAAAAAAAATATTCCAAAGGACAGTTTTACACAGTGGCTACACTTGAGATGAGTACATGTTTTTTGAAGACAGACCATAACAACTTGGTTTTTACTTCCAAAATACAGTGGCACATTAATTGCTTGATCAGCCAAATGAAACTAAATGTAATTAAGACTAGTGTGGGGTTAATTTGGTCCATAATTATGTTATATAAAGTAAATGAAAATTGTTTCTTTCCTAAATTGCAATTCATTAAAATTACAGATATTAAAATAAGATACTATAAAATTACATGAAGCATGTACACATTAATAGCCATTAGTAATAGCTTGATATTTCTATCTAAGCAACAGTTTATTAGAATGCCAAAAGGTTATATTTGACAATTCACATGACTGATTTTTTCCCCATCCTTTCTACTCCTCTAAGAAATTCAGTCTTACTACACACAACATATATGCCATGTCATATTTAAGCATGATAGGCATATTAGTTTTAGATTTGCTTTAACAATAATATTTACTGTTCATTAAAATACTTAAGGTTGACAGCTGTATCTCTGGAATGAACCACACCAACCTCAGAACTTCAAGAGGAGCCGGTGCCACCTTTTCCAGCACAATACAGTGCTTTGTTTTGGGCACAAGTAGTTCTTGGTAGTAGGCAAATGCAGACTTAGATCCTCTTGCCTTCAATTTAACTTAAGCGTAAATTTAAAGCTAAGCCCATGCTTAATGGTTTTGCTATGCTTTAGTAGCTTTTTACAAGGACTTGAGTATTTTACAGAATTGGAGCCACTGGCTCTATACACTGAAATCAATGGCAATGGTCATGGTGTGCAGGGTCTGACCTGTACCTCTTATGAGACGAAACATCCCTAGGTATTTCTACAAAGACTTGCAAACTTCAGGGTATCACATTTTGACCACTCTTATGAATTGATTTCCCACTGTTTCTTTTTCTGAAATTTTTCCTTTTGGGGACAGAAAAATATCCAGCAACAGCATCTTAAATATCAGACACAAAGAGTGTCAAATCAGTGCTTTAGCAATCATAGCATCCATGTGATTTTTGAGCTGGTGGTGAATGGTGGACACTAGAAATATATGTAGTATTTTCAGTTCTTGTATACATCAGATAACAAGCTACAGGCACAATACTCCTTTTTCATGCACCTAGGACACTCCCTGAAATCAGTGGAGGAATAGAAAATGCAGGATGAGTCTTATTATTAGGGTCCTACTTCTTCAACTCCAATATGACCAAATTTAGTGTCAAAGACATGAAACCTCTAGCTGCATTGCACAGCTGGGTATCATATTTAACCACAAGGATTAGGATGTAATCCTGTGATTTCTGAGCATCCTGAATTTCTAAAGTACTCAGTACTTGCAGACTCAGGATCTTGTTATGTTCCTTGAAAAGCTGTAAGCAAATAAGTTTTATTCAAATGTTCTGCAATTGTTTTCTTCTTTACATGAAATAGTAAGGCATCCTTTGTTAAAGGAAGAAACCACTACCATTGCAGTGTCTTTTAAAGACACATGCTTTTAAAATAGTTTTGTACATACTGCTCCTAGATTTGCAAACTTAAAGTAAAATTTATTTTAAAAATAAACTCGGTATCTCTCTTATGTTTGTAGTAACTCAGACTCAGGATGTTTAGTTGCTAGAATCATGTTACTGCCAGCGACAGTAAATACATTTGTGTCTTAATCATTAATTCCAGTAATTGAGCATTTCATAAAAGTGGTTTATAAACTGATGATAAAGGATCAGCACCCTACAGTGTTGGTTATACCTGTGCAAAACATTAATACGGTCTCATTTAATAAGCTGACCAATAATAACATTAGGTAGAATATCTTAATGATGATATCTTACTTTCAACAAACTAAGAGATATGTTTTGCAATATTTAATTGAGCAAATCTCCCAGTGGCTTCAGTGAAAGCTGTACTTGATTAAGGACTACAGAATTTCGCCTTAATAATATTTTATCATTTATGCATGGAAATGTAGGGTGATAACAGTTATTAGCATTCCAGGTAAAGTAGCTCATGCAAATTATTCTGCTATTAAATAGTGAGTCACATTGTATTTAATACCCCCAAATAGTTATGTATATTTAACAGGGAAATGACAATAGAAAAAAATGGATTTAGTTCAGATGTTGAGCTGCTATGTAAACCAATTATCTACCCTGAGGGAAACAGCTCTGTCTACAACTACTTAGGCTCTAGGGCCTATTACAAATCCTGGAGTGGGCTGTTGTTTCAATTCTCAAGGGAATCTGCCACGTCACACTGGAAATAGTTGACAATAATTAGAAAGCCTGCTTCTGCCAGTACCGCACACATTTTTAATACCTTTCTAAGTGTTATGGGAGATAATATATAAGGTTTTTAGAATTCCAGTCAGGCTAAGGTGAACCATGGAAAGGACAACTACACAATAGCCCCAAACTGGACTGTGACAGGCTAATTATTGTGGCTTCATTATAAAACCTCTTTTTGCATAGGTCACCTGGGAAGTGTAATTAAAAATGCATTATTGGTGTATATTTTTATTGAAGCAATTAAATTAAAAAGCCAAAAAAATAATTATTTGACGAGCAAATAATAATGTTGGTCAACAGCGTTTATCTAAGAAAGAGAGAACATGTTAGTGGTTCATTAGCAGTAAATGTGTTAACTGGAATGCCGTTTGAAAAATGAGCCATAGAACAGCTTTTAAATACTCAGATTAAAGGATTTATAATGTCAAGTTTAACACAGAAATTATAGATAGTATTACATTGCCATGAGTAATAACACCTTTAATCTGACTTAGTAAAATGATTTACTACACGTGGTGTGCTTTTCACAGTTAGACAGCTATATATCTATCTAATATTGAACACCTGTATCAGCCATATAGAGGGATATCACCACACACTTATGCACACCTAGGTGAACATGTGGGAATATGTGGATTCTGTAAAAGTGTACATCATCTGCTGCAGAAAAACCTTTTTACCAGTATTTGCCTCGACTGTGCAGATCTCGGGGGATCATCTTTAGTCGGTGTTTAGGTCTTCCTGCTGTGGAGCCATAGGGATGCCCTGGGAGCATGAGGACATGGGAGGGGATATCCCCAGTAAGTTGGTAGCATCACCATGCTCACAACAGAAGTTTCCTGGACAGCAGTGTGTAGATATCCACTGCCTGGCAAAGCATTGCTGTGCTTACACAAACCACCTGTACAACACACGCACACAGTAAAGCCAACTCTTTCCAGAAATGCTTGGTTGATAGAGCATACACTTGACAGTTATTCCTCATGGGATGAGATACATCCTGAGCGTATCATGTTGGCTGTGCTGCTCAGACTCTCTACAGGATGCGTGCAGTAGGATGGATGCTTTTACACTAGGCTCAGTTTGCAGGCTGTGAAATTATCAGCAGATGCACAAAGGACATATTTGAGACTCTCAAAAGCATGTTTATTCTTTCTCGTCCAGAAGTCATTTCATGTTCCTCATCATTGCTCACCATAACTGCACACACAGCTCAGGGTATGCGTGACCAGGGACTTACACACAAGCACAAAGACATTTTCTATCTTTTCTTCTTCTTCTGATAACTCCTAACTTTCTCCTTGCCTTTTGGTTGTCAATAGTATTGTGCTGGCATTGCCAAAGGACTCACAATGCTCTAAGATGTCTCTCCTGAGAGAAGACATCTCTTCCTGTAGATATTCATGAGGCTGTTTTCCTCCAAGTTTTTACCCTTCATTTCATCTGTTATTTTATTGTCTAATCATTCATAAGACCTTTCTGTAATACGTTATACATAGATTCAATCCTGAATAATTCTCATCGCCTGTATACTTTGCTAACTCACTACTTAACATTTTCCAGATAATTTATGAATATGTTGAACAGCAGAATCCCAGCAGAGATCTCCAGAGGATTCTGCCAGTAATCATCCCTCTCTGTGAAAATTGACCACTTACTGTTCCCTTTTGTTTCCCTTCTTTTCACTAGTTGCTAATCCTGAGGAATACCTTCCCTTTAGCCCATGACTAATCTTCAAGTTTTTGTTTCTCTAAGAGTCTTTGGTGAGGGATTTTGTTGAAAGTCTGTTGAAAATCCAGTCACACTGTATCAACTGACTGTGTTATCCATACACACATTGGTGTGACCTATCAACTATAAGAGATTTTGGGGCATGACTGCTGTACAGAAGTTAATCTTGACCCTCTTCCCATACGACTCCTGACGTTTTGTTACTGTCTCTACTTGTTTACCTGATGCAGAAATAAATTACCAGGCCTGCGGTAACTACGATCATTTGCACTTTAGTGAAGATCAGTGTCACATTAGTCACATTTTGTTTTTCTGCCTCTGTGGCTGCTTTAAACCAAAGCACCATTACTGTTTGATTTCACGTAAGGGTTCTCAGACAACTTGGGTGAATACCATCTCACCTTGGCAATTTCTTCTTGTCTCCATCTGCTAAAATGTCCAAACACTTTGTCTATTGTACTGATACCACAATTTGCCTCAATTGCCCAGTTCCTTACCTCTGCAGATGGGCACTGGTGTAAGCCTTCTGAGGTGTTCTTAGAGAGTAAAAATCCAAATAGGGTTGGGGCTTTTTTTATGGATTTGTCTTTGGGTTCACTTTTTACATTATCTTTGCCCCTTTTCTCCCCCTCTCTCAATTCAACTTTCAGATTTGGTCCAGTAACCACTTTCCCTTGGCCTGGTAAAACTTTGAGAACTTAAGGGTTACTGTAGTTTTGGGAATGAATTCAGTGTTTCAGGAGAAGGTTGGTTATTACTGATCACAGGCACAGATTTAAGTAGGCCAAGTTTCTTACTGAAAATATCCTTCCTTATGACCATGTTAATCTCTTTCTGCAGGTATATTTTATCCCACCCTAAATATTGTCACATTTTCACAATAGAAAATTTACAGGCAAGTAAACATCTACAAAAAAGGCCATTCTGTGCTCAGTGCTGTAAATACAAATGTATTATGCAGTGACCTTCAAAACAGCAAGGCCTGATCCTCCTCTCAGTGAAGCCGAGGGAGTTTGCTGCTGGCTCTGCTCCTCACAATAGGACCCTGTTACAGCCGAGCGCTGAAGCATTCTCATCAATAAACAAGAAGTGACTCTTTTGTTACTGCATTTGATTTGAAGACTTCTTCAACAATAACGAAGTATGTCTAATGGTTATATCCTTTCTAAAAATAATCTCTTCCAGACATTTCTCCCCCTCTTTCTCTCTCCATGTTACATATGTATGTATGCATGGATGTACGACTACACTGAAACCAAAGATAAGTTTCTGCCCTTTTTTATAATTTTCATTCCTAACACGAGAGCAGAACTTATGCCCCAATTTGAAAAAATGCCTAAACCTAAAAATGAATTAAACACACATAAAATTCTGTTACTGGTCAGACTAAAACCCTAAGGGTTGCATTCTGTATTCAATTACACAAGTGTTACTCCCATTGGAGTCAGGACTGGAGGGCAGAATTCAGCCTGAAATTGTAAACAAGAAAAATCTGAACTGAGTCTGTTCTTTCCTTAATATGCACTAGTATGTACCAAGATATTGTTGAATATAAGGTCTCTTATTTGGGAAAAAGGGCAAGAAGAAAAAAATCAGTGAGCAACAGGGGAAAGATTTCTCTGGGATAGAATTTACTGTCTAGATGCTTTGGTACAAAAGGGTTTGTTAAAGTGAGGAAACCTGTGTTTTCAGACTCCCAAATTGAGCTTGTTTTGACTTATTCCTCTCTGCTGTGTCTTTCTCAGTCATGCATCTCTGCAGCTGCACCTCCTCTACTGCTCTGCAGTTTCCTCACCCTTCTATGACACCAAATCTGGACCTGCTTCTTCCTCGACACCCACAACAAGCAGGACAGCAAATGCCAGTGATTTTCTTGCACCTGTTTCCAAGTTTGAAGTTTGAGTGTGCTTTCCTTGTGGAAGTTGTGGCACTTTTTTTGAAGTATTTTTCTTTCTCAGATTACATCCTCTCTATGCCCTAACCCAAGCTTGTAATCTCAGGGACTGCTTTTCCTGTTGGTGAAGGCTTTATCACATTTTTGAGTACTGCAGAAATTTGAGCAGAGGGTGCACACAAATACAGGTGTGCCAGCCAGATTTGCATTTTCACAGTGCACCAATTCCTGAGCCTGCCCTCTGCATGACTCCACAGCTTGGGAAGCTTCTGTGGTTAAATAGACACATGAGCCAGGCAAGTCTTTGTGAGGCATCAACTGCTTGGTGTTAGAAAGAGGGTCCAAAACTGGAGGCAGAAGAATGTTACATTTCAAAGAGTTATATGTATAGCTAAGGTACAATTTAAAATAAAGCAGAAATTGTGCGAAAGACAGAGCCTAAGACAGGGCTGACATTCATTTAGTTGCCACAGAGGATGCTGTACAGACAGTTGCCATTTTAGAGTATGAGAGGTCTTCCTGTCTGATAGAATGGAGCCATTGTCGGCAGTGGCCATCCCTCGCGGCTGGACAAAGGGCAGCGTGGGGGTGCGAGCCACCAAAAAAGCAGTGCTGTGAGGAATGGGGGCTTGCTGGAGAAGGCTGTGCAAAGCACCTACTCCATGCTGCTGCTGAAGAGTCAGTGCTTCAGGGGAAGTTTCTTGTGAGTTGGGGCGTAATGTATTTTTCCATCTTTTGTCATCTCACATGTGGACAGACATAGTTGATATAGGATTTTCAAAAAAGAATATTATCTGAAGCTTAGTAGGGATGTTAGCAATGTTAATCCGTGTTCACGAAAATTATTACTTCAGTTTGTCTGTGTACACATTTGGAGCCGCAGTACGATTTAATGTTGCTGTTTTTAAAAGCCAGCTCTGGTAGAACTGAGATCTCCAACGGTCATCGCTGACTCCCATGAGAGAAGCTTGGGAGACTTTGCAGCATGATATACTGCCCAGTTTACTTGGGCTTAGGATCCCTCACAGAAAACATCATCCTCCCTCCCAGTGAAACTGTGACCTACTGGCCCAAATACCTCATCTGATCTCAGCTGCTATGATATCTTAGAAATAAATAGGACTTGTGCTAGCCATGCAGTGATCCTAATCTTTGAAATCTTTATACACCCAGCTTCGTTCTCACATTAGAGAGGGTCTGGTAACCATGCAAAAAATGTTAGCTATTTCTAATATGTGATAAAACTGTAATAAATGTAGAAATGAGGAGCAAATGATTATGGGCATTGTTAAGCAATTCAGAGATTCAGGGAAGATGAACTCTTTTTTTTTCAAAAATTCTAAAACTACCCCTAAAAGTTTAACTGGCAGCAAGTGTGAGCAGGCTCTAGTTCTGAGCTTTTCTTCCTGGAAATATCTGGAAGAAAAAGTGCTTAAAATAAGAGGTAACAATTAACTGCCAGTCAAGGGTTAATTTTTCTTTTCTTAGGGAAGCAGTAAAGGCTTACTTTTTCCATTCTGTGTTATATGTGGCATTATACATGGCAGCTGCAACCTATTTCTGAGCCTAAATTTTGATCGTTTATTGCTGTTGGGGGAGATGAAGGATTTGATCCTTGGTCTAGAATTCCAGGTGTCTGAGAGATTTGCAAGAGCTGTGAAAAAGGGGGAAATGATGCAAAGAATACGACATTTCTGGAATTATCATTTAGATTTTGGTCATCAGGGAAGAGGAATGGGTGGTTCAGGTCATCTGCTGAACTGGCATTTCAGTGCTTGGGCAAGCAGGGAATCAGGTAGACACACTTGTCAGAGTCATGGGTTAAGTTATTGCTTTGAAGTGTGACACCATCATATAACTTACTAAGAACTAAGTAAATGCTTAGTTCTTTCCAGTCTACCTAAGCTTGCAGTTTTCACTGTTGGTTGTTTTGCATCGTATTGCTGACCCTGGAGACAACAGACAACTTTGCCCTGTTTTAAACTTCGTGCAGTTGCTTAGGGAAGTGCAGTGGATCTGCAGTGGAAGCTGAGCTGGAGGTGCAATCTTTGCTCCTCCTGAACAAATCTGGTCAGTATTGGTGCAAGTCTGCTCAAATATAATGGGTAGAGTCTCAGCTGCACAAAAGAGAGAGAAGTGCATACACAGAACAGAGTTTTTTATTATGTCTACTTATTTGAACTATCTTTTCCACAAATCTTTTGCATTTTCTCTTTTCTTTTCAAACTCACAAATATGCAGATTTTAAGGCAAAATGGAATACTACAATTATCTATTCTAATCTTCCCCTCTTCCACATAGCATAAGCCAAAGAACTTCCCTGAATTAATTCCTGCTTCTTACAGCTATGGTTGAACTGAATATATCTTTTAGAGAAATACCCAACATTTTCTGGTTATGATAAGTCCATTGCAGTTCTGACTTGCTAGTTCACAATGCCTAATTACCCACATTGTTAAAAATACAAGCCTTAGGTCTAGCCTGAACTGTTCTCACTTCTGTTTCCAGATATTGGATCTTATCATATCTTCCTGCTAGACTGAAGAACTGTGCATTTTTCAAAGTACTCTTCCCCATGTAGATAACTACAGATTTTAGAAAATGTGCTCTTTTGACCCTCTCTCTGAGAAGTTCAAAGTCTTACCTCTGCTGCCTTGGCAGCAATGCCCAGATTCAGATTTGAGCAAGTCGGTCAAGCCATGTTGGTGGTTTTGTACTACAGGCCCTTCCATGCTTCTGACTCTCATCACGTAACTACATACTTCATTGTGGCAAACACAAGCTTGCAAGCTATCCAGCTGGCCTTTCTCACACCAGGGATGTTTGCACAGAGACAGACCTTGTGTACATATGGGCTTCTGAAGGCAAGGGCGAAATATCTACGTTGTTCATTCCTGAACATGTGCAGCAACTTCCAGGCTCTAATTATGGAGATGAATTTATTAGCCAAGGTGGCATTTTGCAACTTTTTATCTGCACCTATGTCTTGGGCTTACTCTTTTGCTAACTTTGGAATATTTTGCTAACATGGGAATATTGCTAATTTTGCTAACATGGGAATATTGAGAGTACTCTACAATCAGTAGCGGAGAAGCTCAAGAACGTTAGATCTTCTAAACCATTCCAAGATGAAGTTTTTGCATTAAAATGAGTCTTAGATTCATGCCAAACTAAGCAGAGACTGAGTCAACAGAAATACAGCATAGATGATTGAGACTCTGGACTCAGGCATGAACTGATCAAGTTAATAACATAACTTTACCACTAGCATTTTTAATCTTTGCATTTATGTTTTGGAGCTTTTCAATTTTTTTCCTACCTTTTTTCTGAACCCTCATTTTTTTAAACAGCTTCCTTAAAGTGTGGACAGCAGTGTTGGATTCCAACAACAGATGCTCCATTATCAAGGCAATATAACCTCCAACTATTTTCCTTTTTATTTCACTAAATCATATCCCTATAGTAGCTGCAATGGCTATTCAGAAACTACACATACTCAGCTGTCTGCTGTGAACATTATTTCTTCTTTTTTTGGAAATACTGCCTAAAATCTTACAATCCAGAATACCTTTTTTCTAAATATGAGGTATATTTTCTTCTAGATGAACAGCCTTTCATTGTTGGCATTGAAGCACATGTTTGACCGTGCTAGTTCTCTATACAATGCAGATCATTTTATATCAGTGATCTGCTTTTATCCTTATTTATCACTTCTCAGTCTTTATACGAAAACTTTATCAGAAGTGATATGACTAGTTGCTTTCTACAGGTTTTTAATAAAAATATGACAATGTGGAAAAAAATTCCAGTGAGATCCTGCTAGAAAGATACCTGCTCAGTGATAATTTCCCACTTACAAGTAGACTTCAAGAGCCATCAGCTGATGGTTAACTTACATAATATGTAAAACAATTATTTCATATAGTTCTAGATCCCCAATTCAAATCTTCAAAGTAGCACATCAAATGCTTCGTAGATCTTATTACATCAATATTGTCTTTACCAAGCAAATTTTTATTTTCATCAGATAGTTTGATAAGATCTTTCTGCCATTAACTGCAGTTGATCAACATGCATTAATTTCTCTTGTTTAATTCTACAAAACAAAAGGAGGTTCATCCCAGTACTAGTTGATAGCGTTTGTAGTATTTTTGTGTATGACTTTTCACCATAGTAATGTCAAGCTTCATTAGCATTTTTTGAAGTCTAAGCAGGAATTATTGAGAACTTCTGTGATCAGGCTGAGAAGAAAGTTCTCTACGTCTGATTTCTTGTTAAATACTTTTTAGTAACCTGACAGCGAGAGGACTTTGAGGTTTGTATGGCTCCCTCCAATACAGCAAAAGTAGTATATCTTTTTAAAAACAATTGCTTCATTCCTTATCCTTTGCTGAGATTTTCTTAGTGGCTTGAAGTTTGAGCTCTTAAGGTTTAAGTCCTGCAATATTTGTTTAGAAACTGCAGGTAACATTCAGAGTTTCCATGCATTTAATTGTGCATCTCTGTGCTAAGCACATCAAACTATGGCCTTTGTTTTCTTTGAGTAATAGCATGATAATAAGTTAATCAAAACCAAGATGGAGAAAGGTGTGAGGGAATATTAATGACAGCTATCTATTTGCATGTACAGAATATTTATGTAGTGCAAAAATACTTGAAGTAATGCATATTACTGGAATGTATATAACTTACCATATGAATCTGTAACATAGGCATATATATGGAGAGAGTGTGTGCATGTGTATGAGCAAGACCATGGAGAAGAGCAATGGGTGTAAACCAAAGTAGAAGGCAAGCAAAGTGAGGTCCTCAGCCAGGATGGGGGAGCTGTACCACCACTTCTCACTGGTAAGACCGTGTCTCTGGGAAGTGCCGCTCTCTGGCATAGACGAGTAGGGTACTTGGTGTCTTGGATTCAAATGGCTGGTGCTTACAAAACTTCATGGTCTTTCAGGAGAGAGCCACTACAACCAGCATGTGCACTGTGTCCTTTTTAGCTAGGGAAATGGAAAGGTTGTGGCTCCCACATGAGGGTCTCAGGCCAGGCAGAGGAAAGGCAAGTGATGAGAAAACATCTCTGACCATCCAGCCTCATCTTTTGAATCTTTTGCTGTTTGTGAATGCTTGACTTGAGCAGCTGAGAAACATTGAGATAATGGCTTGGGGGTGCCAATGTTTGACTATTTCCCACTCCTCTCCTATTGCTAGCTCTTGCTGTGAGTTTTCATTCTGCTTTTTAGCAGTGGCCTTGGTCTACTGCTGTCTGGCTTGCCCCGTCCTGGATTTCTCCAGCCACCGGTGGTGGTTTGGCCAGTGATGCTGTAGGACAGAAGCTGTACCACACTTGGCAAATCAAACTCCACTGTCGCAGTTTGGCCCAGTTAAACTACAAGAATTCAAGACAGAGCAAATAATAACTATGCTTGCAGTTGCTTATTTTTCTTGTTACATGTACCCTTCATATCCAGTCCCTGAGTCTAATCTGACACAGGTTGTGAGAAGCCAATGTCATTAATATCTGATGCATCTCCATGTGTAACTGATAGGTTCATGGAGCTGTGGCTAGAGGGTCCTACTGCATGTTGTTAGCTCTGACCTTTTGCCATAGGTCAGTAATCCAACATACCACAGGTACATCAAAAACCACTGCATTCCACACAGTTACCTCCATAGTAAAACCAATAACTTCTGCTTGACTACAGTGTAACTTCCTTGGAAGTATCCAGTTTTGATCTGAAGATAGTAAGAGCTGGTAGTACTTGGAGGACAGCTATGGTTTTTGTTTTATATATAGTTTCTTGCTCAGTTGAATTTGTCCAACTTCCACTTTCAGTCACAGCTTCTTGTTCAGTCTGTCTACACGACACTGAAGAGCTCTTTAGTGTCTAGTTTTCTCCCTGTAATCAAATTTGTCGCCTCAAACTACTGCATCCAGGACAAAATCCATCAATAGAGGTAGGAAATGATCAACACCTTTGTCACCACTCTCATCAGTGAACAAAAGATAAAATGAACACGGAGATTCAAATAATAAAATCTGTTGAGCATGTGGAGGTCTGCATTGAGATAAGGGGCAATGTCCTGCTCTTGGAAAGCTTGAAACAACATTATCATGCTGAAAATTACTGGTACCGAAGCAAAGTGCTTCACTTTCAAGAGCAGGCGGCCTCGTAACCCTTACA
>JANZLQ010000001.1:33628399-33668805 GCA_026212715.1 Elanus axillaris | reverse complement strand
AAAAATATATATATGTATATATATTATATATATATAAATAATTCAGCTCTATCTCATATGGCTGGTATAATTTTAATTGCATGGTAAAACATGAGAGTATTTCTAGAAGCAAAAGATAGTTGGGAACACCTGCCTCCTTATGTTCAGTATATAAATTTGTTCATTTTCAGTATGAACTGCTTATTGAGGAATCTTAGCTAACAAGTCCAAGAACTGACTTTATGATCTGATGAACCTGTAGAGTTAATTCACTTTAAATTTTTTTCCCAGAATACTGCTAAGTCCTAGCAAAAATCATTAAAAAGTACCACCCCATACTTTTGCAAGGGAAACAAGTTTCAAAACCTTTCCCGAAGGTAACAAACTCATCCCTGTAGTTTGTCTTGTTTCAACCAGGTTGGACATAGCACTTCAGATATACTGTAGAAAATAATCCTGTATGTTCATGAGGATGAGCAGGGAATATAGCTGAGCTCTTGCTTTTATAGTTTTTCAATATCATCCTGAGGTCACATAGGTCTGTGGAATGTCTTTCATATTGTAAATGAGAAAAAGAGGAAAGAAGCAACAAAAAAGTAATTTCTCAGATACTTCTTTGTAATGAAGCGCTGGCCATTGCCCGTAAATACGCAGGGCTGGAAACTCCTGACAGCTTCTGCAGTCCCCAAGAAGGGTCTGGGCCCTCAGCACTGGTCGCCTCGGTAACTGGTGGGGCCTCTGCGCCAGCAAAAACCGGCTGCAATTCCCACTTTTCTGGGACTACTGCATCATTCAAATGCTGCCACTGTACCCGGCCTCTAACTGACCTCAGCAGGAGCCGGAACCTGTTGGGGAATACCACTGCACCGCTGGGTGTGCTGAAGGATTAAGGGTTAATCTGATCAGGGACTTCAGGTGTTATGATTTACGTTTGTTCACAGCTTGGCCAGGGTGACTGGAATATCCACCACCACAAATACACAATAAATACATACATGTATATACATATAGATGCACTAATATGTGTGCAACTTGTTCTTATGCTGTGTACTATACAAATTGTTAAATGCACTAGGACTATCTAGAATACATAAAAATGCATTTTTTAGCCTATAAAAGGCTAAAGATGATCTGTCATTTTTTTTCCCCAGTGGTCTCAGAACTTTTCACAATCAAATCTGCAGCTCCACATCCCGCAGACCTGCATTTTCTTAATCTGACTGCTTTGTATGGAGAACAAACCCCAGAAACTCCGAAGCCACTTCTGGTCTTTGTTGAACAATACAAGCTTGTTAAAAATGAAGATCGTCCTGCTGAGAAATGCAGAGCAAAAGGCACCTGTGGAATGCACAGCAGCTCTCTGAGGGCTGGGCTGAGGCTGGGCTGCGTGTGGTGAGCGGCTGTAAGAGGGAAGAGGCACACTCCTTCCTACGGCGCAGCTCAGAAACCTTCCCGTGCCCCAGAAGGAATTTACTCTGTGGTAGCGGTGCGTGCAGTGTTGAGTACATCTCTCCATCTTCCCCAGCCATTGCGTCCCGTCAGCTCCATGGGGAGGGACAGCTTCTCTCCGTCTTCTACCTGATGGGGCTTTATACTTGGGCGCAAGTGTAAAACTTGCCTACACGTTAGGCAGGATCGCAGCTGGTCTTGAGAAATTTGTCTCTCAAATGCCAAAACAGACACCGCAAATAGGTAGCGGAACCTACGGAGGACAGCAAGCTGCAGAAAGCAAGAACCCACATTGCCATCAGAAATAAATGATTAGCTACTTTCCTTCCCCACTGGATTTACTTTTCTTTTTCTTCTTAGTAAAAAAAGCCATCCTTTTTCTGGTAGCTTTCAAGTCCAACCACTCATAGCCTGAAAAACAGTATCAGGAAGTATCCAGTTCTTCCTCTCTATCAGTCTCTGGGTGGGTTTCTACTTGCGGGCTTGCAGTCAAGTGCTCGCTCTTTCTGTAGTACAGCTCCTTTGGCAGTAGAGGGCACTTAGAATATGGACAAAACATAAAGAAATGCCTTCTGAAACTTCCTTCAGAAAGCTTTTGTTCAGCTGCGTGAAAGCTTCAGTGCTGTCAAATGTTCTCTAGTTTAAAATAAGGAGATTTTTAACTGTGTTTGACTTTGTAGATTATTTAATATCTCCGCTTTAAACAAAATTAAAAAGTTAATTTTTCTTTCTGTTCAAGTTGGTTTTTAGCATTGCAAATAGTCTATTTAGGTTTACGGGTTTTGTCTGGTTTGCTATCAGCAAAGCAACAATATTTTATTATTTTGCTGACACTAGGAGTAAAGGAAATCATTTTTCCTTAGAAAATGGTGAAAATAATTTTAGTAATATTTTAGGTTATTCTGGGGTCAAGTGAACCCATTCCAAAATAGGGAAACTCAATTATACAAGTGGTACAGAAGAAAGACACTGCAGTGAAAACCTAAGAAGTGGAAAAATGTGCCCCATTACTACATTTCGATTCTTCTAGGACAAATATGAAGCTTTCATGAGAGTTCATAGAAGGACTAGTTCTTCAGGCTGCTAAGCTCACTTATCTCTCCTGAAGCACCTAGAAAGATTTGGACCTTCAGGGGACATGGGGATGTCATCAAAGTTTGGATGTGATTGTTACAGCTCTGCTCATAGTTGAATGATATATTTAAATTACTCCCATTAATAAATTTTACTGTTGAAGTGAAATAGACTGTACTTCACACCTGTACAAACTTCAGCAATAATCCTATAAACTTAACCTCAAGTGAATTGTACTTAAAAGTCAGTGGCGTTTACTCATTTGAGGTGCTTATTTCAGGATCAGGCTTGCACGGCATATTTTCTGCCACTTATGGTCGATGTAATTGATGAAAAAATTATGTCATGTCTCATGCTTTTATATGAGAAAACATAGGGAGCCGATACTGTAAAACAGGACAAAATAGGCAGAAATCTTCTCCTGTAGCTATTTGAAGTTGTTGGATGAGGTCCATAAGTGGAATAAACTGATGTAGCTCCAGTGACTGAAATGAAACTTTGCAGATTTAGAACAACTGAGGAGCTGGTAAATTGTCTGTCAAAACACAGGAGTCAAACAGTGTGGGTGGGTTCTGGTTATATTAAACTACTGTCAGTGTTCACAGAGCTTTGAGAACAGGATAAGGAGAGGACCTTCTTTTCTAAACCTTCTTTCATATATAGTAACACAACATTTAAGTGGCTCATTATTTTTGTTTGGCCTAATTTGTGATATCACTTGCAGTACTTCTACAACTTATACAAAACCAACAGATTCACATTTTTTGCAAGCATAAACTGGTGTAGATGCACTCATTTACATTGAACAGTTACAGAGAGCTTGATGTAGCAAGGCCAGATGTACAGCCATTAGCTAACTTTTCTCACTCAGCTTATTAAATTCTTCTAATGAGGCATCTTTAGCAAGTTTCAGCAGGGATGGTGTCTGCACTTACCAAAATCCTGTCTTCCTTGCCCTCTGGCTGAGCTACCAGCAGGCTCCTGCAGAGACAGTGGTTAGCAGACCTTCATTGGTTCAGCCACAGCACAGCTACAATTAACATATCCATCCTGTAAGAAGATATTACCAATCTCACTCAGCTGAAGGCAGGATTTGTGCGCTCCTACTGAGGTAGCTATGGAGAAAACAGACTGAGAGGAGTAGTATGGTCACCCACCAGCAGGAGAAAGATCTGTCAAGAAGACGAAAGTCTTGGTTGCTCCCTATCTTATTTGGGTGAGACGGGCAAGAGGTGGTGGAAAGTCTGCTACACCCGTTGTTGCAGAAGCCACTGCTGTTACCCGTTTGCACATGGTGTTTGCAGTTCCTGCTCACAATGCCCTTGTACCTCGTGTAATGGAGGCACTTTCCTTCTCACACGTTGTTTCTACCAAAAAGGCAGCACCAGCTTTCTTCTCTCTTCTCTACATCCTGTGTCTCAAAGGCACTACATGAAGCAGTAAAGTACTTGCCATGCATGCAGCAGAAACCAAGCACTTATTTTCAACTCCATTTCCAAAAGCTGCAGGACCATGTTAATTACCTAAGAACTTTCCATTTGAAAACTGGAACAGGAGAAAGCAACCACTGGAAAGGAACAACTTGGCTTTTGTCAACCAGCTATCAAACTGGTACGGTGGTTCACAAAGGTTCCCCGAGATGCTTATTCCTACTCCCTTTTGCTCGGAGTCCGAATGCTGCTTATCACATGGTTAAGATTCAACTCATAAAAACATGTCTTAGCAATTGGAATTTACCCTTTGACCTTTGCCCCCCCCTTCGTCCCCCTGCTGTGATGCACAAGCTTTGTCTTCCCCAAACATCACTGTTATATTTGTGAAAACTCCTTTTTGCACAAGTTCAGAACCAACAGACAGCAGGGACAAAAGCATATATAGATATGAAAATATAAAAGTAATTGTTGTGTTGTCTCCTGACTGCACCCTGAGAAACACCAGAATTTTCTGGGTTTTGCCATTTTACATGCAAATATTTTTGTGCAATGATGCACCCAGCAAAAACAGACTGAGAAGCAGTGAATTAGTCAGTATGCTGAAATATTTCTTTTCATTTAAAGACTTTCTTGCACTGTACATAGGCATGTGCATGCCCATGTGGGCCTATGAATAGGTATCACCCTGCTCCTCTTGGTCTCTAAACTTCTACATGGGGTCACTGTGGAGGAACAGCACATCTGCTTACGCTGGTTATTTGATGACATATGGCAATAGCTGCAGTGTTAGACCTGAATGTGGCACACCACAGCAAGTTAAGCAAAATAAACCCGCTAGCCTTTCTCCCCACTCCCATGTAAAAAATAAAATAAAATAAAAAAAAAATTACTTTTGTACAGGGAAAAAAGATACAATTGGGTGTTTCAAGTGCTTGGTTTCTGTATATCTGTGTGTATCTGTATAGAAACTAACCAGACAGGCAGATAGATCTGCATTGGTAAATAGGGTGCTTCATACACACAAAAACATACACATACACACGTGTTCAACAACATTGAACCAGCTTTTAAGTAAAAATAGTACCCTCAGACTAGCAGCTGAGCTCAGTGTTAATCTATCAGGCATGCAAGTATGGTCTGTGGTGCAATCTGAGGATAGCTCTACTGCACAATTATGAGATTATATCCTCTTTAGAGGGTATAATTATGCCTCCTCTATATATCTTATTTAGAAGGCATAATGCCTCTCACCTGAAAGTGAAAAAACTACTAGGTAGAGATACAGTGATTTTTTTCTTCCAGCACACAAAAGACTGTAGACATCCAGAAAGCTTTTGTATGCAGGATCTTTGGGCTGCAAAGAACAAGGCTGGACTCCTGATACATACTTGAAAAAAAAACCACCAAAATAAAAAAGCTACAGTTTTTGTGGCTTTTGGTGAGAAGAAGCTGCGTCTTGCAAGAGTTTCTCCAAATTCATTTTCACAGATGTCTTAGTAATGACTGTTTGACAGCTTAAATTAAACATGCCAGTCAGTAGCATCGGGATTTTTCTTAGCCATAATAAAATTGAAGACATCTTTTTACGCAAACTCTACTTTGCATTTAGCACTATTAGCTACCAGTAAAATGGGTACAGGTGTTATAGACTCAGGGGGTATAGAAAAGGTGGTAATATGGTAGTGGCACATTTTATCAAGAAGGTGATGGATAATTTTGGTTTTTTTCTTTCCTGTTTTGTTGCACTGTTTAATCTTTCCAAGCTCAAATTAAATGATTGCTCATTTTGGATGATAAAGCTTATTGCTACTGTCCGGTATGCGTCATGACTGCTTAATAGTATGCACCATCATAAGGCAGTAGCTCTTTTTAGTTTGTTTTCAAAGGTGGTAAGGAATCTCATCGCTATACTCTTTTTCATAGAGCTGAGGTTGCTACAAACCTAAAGATAAATCTGCAAATCTATGTGACTATTCTTTATCATTGTCACTAGCTTAGTGGTGGTCTGCCATTTTTCTTGAAAGCCGGGCACCAACTGCTGGCCAGAAGTATTTTTCACTGAATTCTTTGTACTTTAAATAAACTACTGCTTCAAGAACTGCCAAGTGTTCCTCATTCATCTTCAGGACACAGAGTTTCATGTATATCTTTGCAAGCCTTGACTCTGTGAAATGTTTGACTCATCTCTCTGCCATCTATAGCAGTCTTTGAACTCACTTCAGGTTTATTGATGGTCTTGACTAAATTAATGCAGATGTAATTTTTTAAAAAAGGTTTACACTATGACTAATCATGTGCAAAATATATCCTCATTTAGAGAAACTTATCATATATTCTCCTCTTCTTGTTCTAAAAGGTCTTTCTGGATTCATACAGTAAATGTTGCTGAAAGTGTAGGGAAGGGAAGATTGTTGTTTCCTTTGGCATTTCTCATCTTAAAGTGGTAGAAGAATATGCATCTGCTTTTCCCTGTGGAGGGGGAGATAATATGATAACCTTCTGATTATATACATAAGCAGGAACTGATCAGCTTCTCTTGTGGTTCGTTTTTAAGGGCAAGTTCCAGTTGGATTGTGCTAATGCACATATTCATGAATCTCTCCAAACAGGATTCACTGCTCTCCAGGGAACTGTTGAAGTATGCATCATTGTTTCAATGAAGTATCTTCATTATAAAACATAGGGACTATAAAAGGTGAATACCATTTGCCTTGGCCTAATATAATCTCTAGTTTGACTTTCTCCCACTATAGTGATTTTTTTAACAGAATCAGAGAGAATAAAATGAGACAATTTCAAATGAAATATTACATGAAATTAGGTACATGTGCTTTGATGACCAGAGTATTTTATTTTCCATTGTTTTACTGAAATAGGGAAAAATTAGTATCAGTAGAATAAAAAAGATCTTTAGGATCACATAGCTGATTCAAAGCAGCTCAGTGGGGGTTTTTGGTCTCTAGAGGTACATAGCTCCCTACTTCAGTGCATTAAAACAAGTGGGTACGATAGGCTGCAATGCTGAGTAAAGTAAGTGCATTTAAGATTTGGGATAGAAGGCAGATGCTGGAATCTACTCAAATCAATCACAAAAAGGATTTTGCTCATTGCAAAGAATGGGGTGACATAAATGTCTCTATAGACTTTAAATTATTAGTCAAGTTTCATGTTTTTGTATTGTCTAACTACTTTAAAGGGCCCTACACTTTTATTTATTATAATATGCACATTACAAATAGCAGTTAGCATTGCATTTAAATATGGTGAGGGAAAAGGAGTGTTGCAATATTATCTGAAAAGGCTTCTTAAGGCAGGGAGCATTATGGTGGAGAAACACACTTTCCTGTAAATGAATACATATATATCTGTTTATATATTTACATATTGTTTACATATAAAAAAAATAAATATGGGGGTTTTCAGAGTACAATGAATCTCTCATAGAAGAAAAGTTTTTATGTAGCTTGCAGCACTCTAGGCAATGTATAAACAAGGAGATGGGCATGATCCTTGCTCAAGGAGCTTGTGATCTGAGAAGGATATAGACAACTCTGTTCAGATAGATATAGTATAGTATATAGGTTGAAGGTCCAATGTTAAAAGTATTAAAATAATATTGGACTGTTTTATTGTTTTGCTTTGTATTCTAGAAAAAATAACATGGTATTCAAGGTAAAATACTGGTGAAGATACCTAGCTCAGGATGGCCTTGTGACTTCAGATAGCTCCGCGCTACATTAGAAAATGCTTTATATTTTAGTTTGTTTTCACAGTGTAAAATTCATGCTTGTGTATAGGAGTAAAACATGGCCTATGGCCCACTTAAATTCCACTCAAGCTGTATTTGGAAAGCTTAAGTGGGGCTTATATAGTGAATAGGACTTTTCCTGGCACTTTGATCCGTGATGGATTTCTCTTGTTGTAGCAGTGGTGACACAAGTCATGTGTTCTATAATGACACCAGATTTATGAAAACCTGTCATGGTCAAAAGCAGTCACATGCACACACACACACACACACACATACACACACACAGAGAATTTCTGGTGCTACATCATCAGCAATGTTAGAAGAATTACACATATCTCACAGTTTGGTTCAACGTCACCAGGTCTCTGACAACGGATAGCTGACATTCGTAGTATGACTGGGAGTTTCCAGACATCCCACTCCTCCTCCTCCAAATTCTGTTTAATTGAGTATGTTGGCAACCAGACCTTGAAATACGCTTTGCTGTCAATTACTTCCTTTTAAAAGGCAAAACCTCAATATGAGTTTCTATACCACTTTGTTCTGTGATTAGTGTCTTTGGTGCCAAACTGGTGCCTGCAGAATGTATCCATGCTAGCATGATAGAATAATATCCTAGAAATCCTGCTCAGGAGATACAGTGAATCATTCACTAGGGAATGTGTGAATATATTACATAAATGAATATACTATATTCATATATATAATTCTAAATAATCATTTATATATAGTTTATGTGACATATCCTGGAAAACATACATAAGTGAATATATATTCTATATATTATTGGTATACTACAGTATAGAAAAACACATATAAGTGCATTAATATATTGTATATCATATTAAATATAGTATACTGTATAATTACAATATATAAAAATGTATATGTTTATATATCTAATATTAATATCTAAGAATGAATAAATTATAAAATATTTGAATTTTTTTTGTTTCCAAGACCAATTGTAAGTCTCCCAGAAGTATTTCAACTTGATCATTTAAATTTTAAGTTGCTCTCTTTCTCCTAGCAGAAGTAGTCACATAATATTTCCTTCTGTTTCTGGCTGGATAAGAATTAGTCCTATGTGAAGAAGCCTGTGTGGTTTTGCATGTCACAAAAAAAAGAAATGGTTTTGGAGAAAGTGTCATGCCTGTGAGTATATGCTTTTATGCCATAACTGTAGCATCATGTCAGTATAAAACTCAGTGATGAGGTCATATGTAGCATATGACACTGCTTTGGGAAAGGTGTGCTCAGAACTTTGTCTTCCATAATGCTAACTGGGTTATGTATTATCCTGTGATTTTTAGGAATTTATTTCCATACACTTCTAGTACTCTGTCCTATCTCATCCTCAATATCTGGAGTACGTACATAGGTATAGGTATTTAAAATTTGTTTTCAAGTTGTCTCCTAAGTAAATAAAATTTCATGGATGACAGAAAAAGAGTTAAGTCAGAATAAGCAAAATATATTTATAGCACTGGCCTAGCACTATTGTTATATATAGTTGACGTATAAGTGAGATAGCTGCATACCAATGCTTCACCTCCATTGCTACAGGACAGAGAGAAGTCTAGTTCCTCAGTATTCTGGGGAAAGAATCCAACCTATATCCAACAGACACAGGTAGAAAATGAGACCCAGAGGCAAAAAAAAAGAGGAGTTACAAAGCAGCTGATTCATCTGCCCCAGAAAATGGCTGGTTATGGAAATGCCATTTGAAGGAACTGTAAGGGAGGAAACTAAATGAATAAAGTTACTGAGAAGTAGATAGGGAAATCCAAGGATAAGCTTCAGTACATAAATAAATGTCTATGTTATATGCCACTATGCCTGTAGCATAACTGCCAAATGTTTTTACTTTTTTTTTTTCTGATATGTTGTATTCCTCATGTTCACTAAAAAATAACTTACAAGTAAAGGCTTTCATTACCAAAGGAATGACAGAACAATATAATTATCATGTCAGGCAGCACAGCATTTTGTAGTAACCCAGTAAATAATTTATGTCATCATTGTACGTTTTTTAATAAAAACTACTATATTTAAATGCACATTAGTGTCATGAAGACATCATAGTGGCTTGCAAGATACATTTTACATAATGATATGATGGGCACCACAGAAGGATTCACATATCTTCAGACAAAGGTAGAACCCAAACACTGTCAGTTGGCTTTGCTGGGTGAAATACCAGTTCCACTGAAAGCAATCCTCCCTTTGACTTCAGTAAGGTGTGACTTTCAGCCCCTGTTTTCATGTTGGGCCATGGGACTTTGCTAACATAAGGCATCAAAAAAAAAAGACTTCTGGTCAATCAGGGTTTTAGTACAGATCTGATGGTCTGAGAGATAAAGTAAATCAGTGCGGATCAAACCCATTCTGAAGGGATCTTAAAGGTCAAGTTGATGGTTAAGTCATTGTGATTGCTTAACTCTTCAACTCTGTGTAGAGACTTGCTGATTATAGTGCTGGGTTTGGAGAGGTGAGTGGGACTAGACTGAGCCCACCAGATTAATCCACAGAGGTGAGTCCCCCATGCTCAGATATTAACTTCTTCTCATGCAGAATATGAACTGTATGGAAGGGTCCTCATATCTCAGTCTCAAACCCAGTCTTTCATCTGTTAGAAAGCTTTATTGGAAAATTACAGATAGAATCAATTGCAGTGATATATTAGAATCAATTGTGGTGATATTTTAAATGCATTTACAACATAAATGATGAAAGCCTTCCCTTACAATTCATTCATCTCATTACTATGAGATTCTAGTAACATCCCACATTGTAAGACAAAGATCAGATCTTGTTCAAAAGTTGCCTTTAGGAAATCAAAACATAAAAGTTAAAATCAAATGGAAAAATCTTTATTTGTTTGTTCTGACTTGTTCATATTCTGAAGGGCAAAGGAAGCAGGCTCCAACCCATGCCTTCAGTCTCATGCAAGTGAAGCAGAAAGTTTCCAATGCTAGAGGAGCGCAGGGATGTGATGGAGAGGAGGCTGCACAAACCCAGGGAAAGAATGTGTAGTATTGCTTGTACCCTGCAAACATGAGAGCATTTGGCATACAGAATTTTCATCTGTCTCAATAACAAAGAATACATCCTAGGCCACAAACATATGTGAATAAAGAAAAGAGAAGAGGAAATTACACATAAAGTTGAACAGCTTTCAAAGAAGCAACATCTTGTTTCATACAGTAGTCCCAATACATTCATATGCTAAAAGAAACTAAGTGTAGTATTATTTTGGATTATCCATCTTCACTTAGCACAAAAGACAAGGACTACCAGTATGGGAAAAAGAATTAAAAAGAGAGGGAGAGAAGAGATATTTAGAAAAAAAAACCCAAACAGTTTAAATAACAGTTTATTTTCCCCTTATATATATTCTCTATCTCTTCCTGTCTCTCTAGAAGGCCAAAGCAAGTCATAGCTGTAGGGCTTTTTCATAAGTCATTCTTCATACCAAAAAGTGACACATATTGGTTATTTATCAGACTCCTTCTTACTTTTTGCCTCTTTCTTACTACAGGCAGGATACAACACAGTATATACAAACATGTACATAAAAGTGATTTGAGATAGACACAGGCAAAGCTACACTACATATTCTTGCGAAGAAAGAAAGAAAAGAAGCATACTAGTATAGCAGTGTAATCAAGTATAATTAATAATAAGTGCACAGATAAATAGAAATGCTCTGAAATGTTTCACAGTACAGGAGGATGAAGTAACCATTCATGACACCTTCTGCTCCAGTAGAAAGCATCAGGCAAATCCCTTCCAGCTGGATTTTGGTATTGTACTTTGCCATTTGCACATCATCTATTTGTGCTGTTAGGTCAAATAATAAGGTATCATCTCCTAATGGCTCTCTTTTGTCTCTGGGAGCAGATCTTTCTTCTTACCTTGTCCTATTAAAAGTTGCATTGATGACAATTAAGTCACAGATATCAAAAATAAATACAGGTTGTTGATTGAAAGCTCCATCTGGTTTATTTGGCACCAGCTGCATTTGATGATTATGACACAAACTTCAGTATCATCAAAGTCATGAGTCTTCTTTAAACTCCCCCAAAAAGAAAGCATTATCTGTATTATATGTGCAGCCATATAATGCCTGTTATTTTTCCATACAGGTAAATCCATTTCAATAACAAATCAGACTGTGATAACTACAAAGTCAAAAAAAGCATCAAGTAAGGAGTTCATTGGACACTGTTTGCCAGTATCAACTCATATGGACAGAGGGCTGAAGCTTTGCATCATCTTTTCAGGTTTTCAGAAGCATCATTTAATCTGCAGAAATGGCTGAGAACTGGTCAAGAAAACCCTGGTTTACAGTGCCCTTTTAATTGCGGTGACTCACGTGGACTGTGGAAGTCCAGAGCATTAAGAAAATAATAGGGGGTAAATAATAGACTATATGTTTTGAAATCACAGGCAAGGTTAATTTCAAGTTTGTTTTCATTACAGAAAATTTACATATGCAGAAGAAAACCTCTTTATTTTCCTTTTCTTTTTCTGTTTATCCCAGCTGCTGTCTTCATCCTGTACAAAGGAGATTTCATCAAGTGGTAGGTCAGGTTCATTTACCTGCAAGTAAACAGATGAGAGAAAAGTCATCTTTGGCAGACCTTTTACCTTCTTCCCCTGCTATGTGCTTTTCTAGGGGGAAAAAAAAAAGTAAGTAAAAGCAAGCTAACAGGCCAGTCTTTGTCCAGAGGAAGAGACATGGGTGAGAAGCTCTGCTTATCCTCGTGCTTCCAGTCCCCACGAAGCAGATTGTTCCCTGCAGCCTCAGCTGGAGAAGCTGCTTTCTGCTCTGCATTGCCACAGTTCAAAGACATGCAGCTTTCAGGTCTGTAAAGCACACTGAGGATGAAAATGGTCAGGAAAAAAGTTTTCCATGCCGATATAGGTCACTATTTTAGTGACTCCTAGAGCCACTTCAAAACATGCTGGATGCCTGTGTATTTCTGTCCTACTGTATCATCGTGAATACCCATAACTAAGGGTATTCACAGTGACATTCATGAGCAGTGACATTATTAATGCAAAAGGAGGAGAGGAATCCTACACTGCCGACTGTACTGTTCAGAAACAGGCTGGATATGGATTTTGTTATTCAACCAAATCACAACTATTACCTCAGTCAGCTTGGCAAGTGTTTCAAAACAGGGAGTCCAAGGTAAACTGTGTCGCTTGTCTCCACTTGCCCTTGCTCTCTGCCTTTGCTTTCTCCGGGAATCCGTGTGAGAAGGAGGAATTTTGTCTGCATTAGACAGAAGCTGCACAAAATAGGGAGATCTTAGCCCTCACCACGGGGAGTGTGACACACTGCAGAATAAGCACAACCAGTGCAGAAATTCAGCTTTCGTAGAATCCCTTGTAGTCTGAATCTGAATGTAAAGCTACTTCCCACAGGATAAAGCCAAAGAGAAGAGAAACAGCTGACAGAGGGATCATACGCTTACTTCAGTGCAGTTCCCACTGCAAGTCCTCATATGCAGACTACTCTCTTACACAGACCCTTTGACAGAAGCTTGGCATCTCAACTGAAAGCTTCATAATTAAAAAACCCCCGTGCTGAAATGTGAAAGCTTTGCAGCCTTGGTTTCATTTTGTTAACAGGATGGTTATTAACAGGGATATGAAGCTCTTTGTGACAGATGGAAGGCTGGGAATGGTATAAAACTGTCTTTATCAAGTTTTCCAGATTGAATGATTTTAGACTGGATGCATGTCCTGAACATTTTTCTAGATTCCTGCTTTCTGTTCTGAGCTAAATTATCAGAAGCTGAAGCAAATTACATTAAAGCTGAGAAGCCAAAGCAACCAGTGCTAGATGTGTTTTAGCCTTACCTCGGGCTCCTCTTCAGTCTAGTAAGATGAGTGGGTGAAGTTTCAAACCAGCTCTTGCCTCATTCATGCTAGTTGGCCCATCCCTAATCGTAATGCAACAAACTACTGCAGCAGCTCCCACAATCAAGCTATCAACGTGACCTTGTCGTTTCAATTTTTCACACATATGCTTTGCTTTTCCCCTCCCCATGCCTGTGTACCATATCACACTAAAATCTCATCTGTCCGGTTTACTGCCATGGGCTACTAATCTGTAATACAGCTCACTCTGAGAAATGTCAAGCAGGATGAAAAAGGCAAAACTTACAGAAGAGAAACTTCAGTTGACCATCGCCTCTCCCATGAAACTCTCTGTCACCTGCTCTTCACTTTGCACTGCGCTGCAGTCAAGCCCAGGGGCAGAAGGGTTTGGTTTTGCCCCTTACCTGAGTGACCCGTGGAGAATAACAGACTGTTACATGGGATCTAAACATGAGAGAAATAAATGTACTGCAATCAAAAAACCTTCCTCTTTTTCTGCCACGAAAACCAAGAGCAGTTCGCAGGTTTATGTTTTTAAAACCCCCTAATCTTCATTTTCTCTTCCTTGTCCCTAATCTGTTCCCATTGCCTTAAACTGCCAAAACCTCACAGATTTCCCTATCTTCTTATCTTCACTATGACAGCAATGCTCACGCAAGCAGGGACAAACATTGAATGCAAATATTTCAGCAAATTATTTCTGATCACTCCATTCTAAGGTAATAAAAAAAATCACTAAGAATATGTGGAGTAAGTTAAAACAATTAGTGAATCAATTGAACTGATTATTTGCTCACAGGTATTTTATATGGAGGAAATAAATAAGAAACTAAATTTATCTGAAAAATCATTTTTAATTACTTCCTCAGTTTCAGCTACGTGTACTCCAAGTCAGTGGTTAAAGCAATGTACAGGCTTCCAGCTCTGCCTGATCCAGCTTTTCCAAACAAAATCTGCCAGAAAAGTAATGACATGTGTAGTAAATATTTTTTCTAAAGCTCACACTGTGATCCATTTAGAAAACTGAGAGCCTGGCTTATGCCCAGAGCCCCCAGTTTTTCTGACCAATCTCATTTCAATGGAGGCCAGGTATTTAAGGATGATAACTCTGCATACAGAGCATGTTTTATAAACAGAATAAACTTTAAGAGTGACTTTCTACATTGCAGAAAGGGACTTCTGTTTTACTTCTGTCCATTACTCTGAAAGGCCAGAAATCTTCATCTCCTGTGGGTGTAAGAAAATACAGCTTGCCGACGCATCAGATCAGACGTGGGTTTTCATCTCTGTCCATTTTCTCTCACATGAAAGACTTCTGGAGCAAGCAAAGCATGCTTTTGTTGACCAGCAAAGATCAAAAAGGCATCTTATTTTTGTCCTTCAGCCACTAGACTGATACTCTCAGTTCTGTTAACATTCTGCCCCCATTTGAACTGGACACTTTGGCAGTATCAATAATGCAAGTTGGAGGGCTGCACTATCACTCATCCTGTAGTTGCCTCTTCTTCTACAAAATTAAATCAAGTTGAAATCAAAGGAGACACAATCTCAGTCATATAGGCAGAAAGTCTCCTGTAGCTTTGCAGCAATTCTCAGTGAAATATTTGAAAATATTTATGTTGGCAGCAGTGACTGATCCACATTGAGAGCGCAGAGTTAACAAAATACTTCCACCCCATGGAGACATAAACAAAGTGTTGGAAGCCACTCATCATGTCATCCACCTTCTCCCCGCTTCCTTGACAGGCGCATCTCCTGAAACAGAATGTTGTTTTACAGGAACACCAGAAAGTGCAAAAGTAACTAATAAAACAGTGACAATCCCACTGTAACCACAAGGACTAGGACCAGTAAATGGTGCACCCCTGTTATTTATGAGTGAAGAGAATATATGTAGCTATCAGAGCCCTTTCTTAACATCGCAGATTGGGTCAAGAATAGATTCTGTAGGAGAGCTCAGACTATTTCTCTGTCTCAGACTATTTCCATGATTAATGTTCTTACAGGATTCAGATGATTCAGTGGATCAAGAACAGAAATGTCAGCTGTGACCGGCTGTGTCAAAAATTGTTGTTCTCTACCTCGGCTCACTGCTGCATGCTCAGAGTTCAACTACAGCACTCCTGGTAGCTTTGTAATTGGCAGAAGAATTATCCTCAATGCATCTGTTGTTGAGTGTTTCCCTACTTAAAATACGTGTGTGGGAATAGTCTCAGGTGAGATGCGGGTACGCATAAAAGGATTGTGTTGAAAACACAGTATGTGGCAGTTAGTATTTAGCCACAGCTGAGTTCTCTCTAATTTTCTCCAAAACAGAGAGGAGGAGCAGCATCTTCCCATGCTGAAATACATTTGATTACAGGATTTCTAAGCTGCTAAGCAGCCACATTGCACAACAGATGCCACACTGACTTGTAGCCGCTGCCCTACCTTGAGATCCCAAGCAGCTGGCAGTAATGAGGGAAGTTGTCTTCCACAGCAGACCTGGGCTGGGCTGCAGGGTCCTGTCGATGGGGACCTGTTTCCCCTGCATACCCCCTAACAGAGCTAAGACCACAGTCCCTGCCTCCCCACCCCCTGCCCCAAGACAGGCTGCAACTGGATCTGACTGTCAAATGCAAAACCCAGGAGTAGGAGGTCTCTCGTACCACATTCCTCTCTCCTGCAAAGGCTGGCAATAGTCAAAATTTCAGAAGCCTCCTTGGCCCAGTTGTGCAGATGTAATTGCTGGTCACTGTGGAGAAACAATACAAGGGATTTTCAAGATACTTGAGCAAAACTTTGGCCTGATTTCAATCAAAATGTGAAATGGGAACTTTTAAAGCCTGAAATTTAACTCAATTTCTAGCTTTTATACACCCTTTAAAGAATGAGTTTTCTTGCTTTTTTTGTCCCCTCCTCAGGTCTGTTTCTTTCTTGCAATAAGAATGGATCTAAGAATGATGAGACATTTGGTGATTTTTTTTCCTAATAATAAAACCTTGCCTCACTCTTTCACAGTTCTCAAGTGATGCTCACTTTTCAGTATCGTCTTATCATTTGCAGTTAGTTTCAGATCTCCCTCTTTGGGTAGATCATGCGCAGTCTTTTTTTACAAAATTTTTTTGTAATATTCAATGGCACTGCATGCCTCCGTTTATTTGCTTTCTTTTCTAAAGCAGTGGATGGTTCTCCATAGTGAAGATTTTATAGACAAGCAAAGTAAAACAAGCCTCTTTTCTCCTTGCCTCTCTTCACTTTAACCAGTGAATAGCTCAGATGTACGTTAAGTATTTGAAGGAATAATATAATTTAACCAATGTACAATGCTCAGTGACCTAAATCACCTGCTTTCATAGACAGTTGACATTATTTACATTCAGGCTTTTTTGTAGAGAGGCATTTTGAATGACCCTTCAGAATGAATATGCGCAATAGGAACACTCTACCCGCTGTATCTGCACCTACCACTTAAGGTATGCCTCCAGTTACCCTGTGTTTTTCAACCAGGTGTCTACAGCTCCGAAGAAAAAAGATGTCTCTTTTTTTTTTTTGTCAGTGAAATCACTGACTTTAAGACCATGCTCTGTACACAAATGGAACTTGATTCCTTTCACTGATGAAACACATCTAACTTACCCTAAATCTGACTGTCAGCTTCCATATAGGGAGCCAGCCCTTGACAAGGGTGAAGCCAACACTGGGTAATTTCAAGACAGACAAGAATAAGCCTCCTTTTTGTTTTGATATCTGATGTGGCTGCAGACATAAAACATTCAGAGACTTAGTTGGTATTTTTCAGAGAAAAAATATTTAAAAATGAAGTTATAGTTCAGACAGCTGAGCTGACAACAGCTTACAGAAAGTGAACACAGTAAACAATTGCAGAAGTCTCCAGACACTGCAAGACAAGATGAGCAAATATTTTCTTCCTCTGAAATGCAACTTGTTTTACTAATTTTTATTTGACTGTATCCCGTTGCTTTCAGATAACACAAGGAAATTACACTGTGAGAATATGGAGTGGTGTCAGTATGGATTTAAATGAGTAATAAAATTATACCATCATGATTTTCAAAATTATTTTGATTTTAATGGTCTTTTCATTGAGCCTTACAAATTTACAGTTCGTTTGCGTGTTGTTAGGTTATTTTATCTTGCCTATATACAGTTGTGAATATTATTCTATGTCATTGGACATATTATGATACAAAATATATATCATCTCAGCAGCATTATCTCCCAGTTCATCCCTGTTACACATCCATTGTCTCCAAGTGTTGACTCTGTGGTTCGCCAAACAGTTAAACGTGCGGGACTTACTTACCTAATAAAAACCTTTCAATGAACCAAACCAGAGCTAAGATCATAAGAAGCCCTGAAATGAAAGGAACTTGCAGATACTGAGTGCTAGAGCTGTGATCCTATTGGGACATCCCCACCTCTGAATGCCAATCTCAAATCTGACAACTAAAGCACTAGTCTTCACCACCAGAAGTACCAGAAAGTGCTGTCTAACCATGGACAGCTTGGAACTTTGGAGCTGATGGTCTTGAACTATCCATAAGGATATGATAAGGGTTTATAGCCAACTGTAGGTACCCAGATCACATGTAATGCATCATCTCCAGTCTCTTCTACTTTCCTTTTTATGACATATTACCTGACCATAGCAGGTATTGCATGACTTCTTTTGGTACTCAGAGTATTAACTGCATTTTATAGCATATCTCTTTGTTACCTTCTGAGAAGGGAGAAACATTGTCTTTGTGATTACCATTAAAAAAAATACAGCAACTGGCAAAGTCACACATTTCATGCCTATAATTATGGTAACTTGCTTATAATATTTCCAGTCCAAATACAGGCAACATGGAAAATTTCAAATCTAATTGGCTTACCTGTGGAAGCCTCATGCTGCCTCCTGCCCAGGGGGTGCAAAGCTCCCATGAAGACAGAAGTTAGAATTGTGGGGCGGGGAGAGAATATTTATGGTCCTTAAACGTGCCTTAAGCAAAGATTTGCAAAACTCAGCCTGATGCTGTCTCTCTTAAGAGATACATGTCCCAAGAAACCTGGGCTTTTAGTTTACAGATCTCAGAAGAATGTGAGAATATGATAGTCTGCATCTCTGTGGGGACCAATTATTGCTAGATGTGTTTTTTGCACAAGTAGAAATGGTTCGGTTTCAGCATGTGGAAAACCTGGGAAGCTAATCTGTGTGGTGTACCCATTCTGCTCTCAAACACAAGAACACACACAGTTTCTCTATGTATTCTGTAATGACCTCCAGTATGATGCAGAAATGTAGGGGTGGCTTTTACAAGATATCCAGCAATGCAAGGCTGCTACATATCGGATAAGATCCAAGCCCTTGCTGTGTAACCTCCACAGCCTTAATGATATTCTTAATGGATATGTGGGCTGAAATTTATAGTTTCAACATGAGAGCTGAGGGTTGTGGTGTTTTTTTAATTATTTTTTTTAATTAAATAAAGAAAGAAATAATATGCTGGAGTGATTCCAGAGAGAGCAGATACAGATTTTTTCATTTTTACAACACTCAGGTTGTCTACCATGTTGTCTCTTACTGCATCCCATTAAGCAAGACTCTGAGTCCCAGATAAACTAGCTTTGTTTCAGAAGTATGGGGCAGGGAGACACTACAGAAATTGTATATAGCTTACCTTGAACTTCAGTGTCCCATCTGGAAAATGAGGATAATTCTCCTTTACTGTAGAAGTCTTAATGTGCTACATATAAATAGCTTTCAGGACAAGCCTGAGTTGTATTGTCTTTTTTAATAGGCACATTTAAAAATATATATTAACCTCTCTCACTTTACTATTGCTGGATTCATATAGTAAACCACTGGATGTAATCTGTGAATGAAGCTGAAGAGAAAGATTAAAACAGCATTTTAAGATTAGTCTAGTTTATAAATGACCCTTGACTCTTCCTGCTTGGCATACACTGCGAAGAAAAGTGTATGTAAAATATATTTCCTTCTCATTTTATCAAGTCTGTATTATTAAGGATGCATTTTTATCAGGTAAAACAACCAAATAAAATATGTTAAAATTATCTAATCAGAAATTAAAATTATTAACAAATAAAAATAGCTCAATGGATCCTTTTGGAAAAACAGTGGTTCATTTTTTTTTGAAGTTCACCATAGCATCTATTTGTAGCTGCTTTGGGAATTACATGTTTACTGCCAGAAAACAAACCAGAACAGAGAATACAGCCACACAAAAGGAATTTTCATTGTCAGCATTTGAACTATCTTGCAACAGAGCATCGTGTCTCAGGTTACATCTTCGTTAGTTTCAGGTTGTTTAATTTTTTCAACTTCCACTTTTACAAGTATTTTACATTATTTCATGATAGGGTTTCATTTTCACTAGTGGATATATCAATTTCACCACAGTTTTTCTTCTTTTTATTTTAACAACTTGAGGACTCACATCACAACTCGAACGTCTCTTTGTTCTCTCAGCCTGATTTAAAGCAAATTGCCCTATGTACTACAGTAGTTTTGAACATATTAAAAGTTTTTAAAATTGTTAATTATATGAAATATTCTAACAGTTTAAGTTTAAATGATGCAATTAGCCAGTTACAACTGGAACTACCAGGCCTTATTTAAAATAATGAGGTCTGACAGTTATGGAGCCTGAATTATTCATTGATAACTAGCTTTTCCTCTTTTGCAAACCATGGCTAACATTAATAACAGAGGTGTAAGTGTGATAACAAAAGAGTTTGACATTGGGAATACAAATAAAAAAGTGCTAAATTCTCCCTTAATTAAAATTACTATACTAGTAATATTTTCCAAAGGAAAAACATTAGGACTAATATTTTCTCATACATTTCAGCATTTGTTTCTGCAGGCAGTCACTGATTAAAGTAACAGTGCTTGATGATTCATCATCCAAGAGAATACTTTTAAAATACAGTTAATTTCTCAAAGTGCATTATTTTAAGGATGTTATTTAAAAAATAAAATGCAGCACTTTCTATTGTGATTCATGCAGTTACCACACTTCTGAAAATACATACTAATGGGATGGAGCCCTTCCTGTGCTCAAAGGTGTTCTATTTCCTAGTGCTCTTCATCTTTCACTGGCTCATTCTGCTTCCTCCACGATCGCTCATCAGCCTCAAAGACGGTTGCTCTCTGTAGCACATCTGAACACAAACAAAATGTTATTCTTTTAACACGAATGCTAAGATTTGTATCTATTGGCTAATATTTTTACAAAAGCCTAAATTCTCATGAGCTAATTGCTTGCTGTAAGCCTAGATGTTTTTCATTAGAATTGCTAAACCCAAAGAGAATCTCTACATAAAACCATCTAACAATAATGAACATATCTGTCTCCTAATTACTCAAAAGTTCATATGCATCTGCATGTCTTTTATGAAAGAAAACAGAGTTTACACAATTGAAGTAGCAACTGGTACACGTCCTCATTCTCTCTCAAAGCAAAGCAAATGAAAGCAAAAACAAATTTCTGGAAGTAGGACGTGCTAAAATAGTGAGTCATCTGCAAGTAGGAGTGACTGATCTTTGTCTGGAACCCTTGGTTACCATAACAGATAGCATTAAATTATCTGTGATATCAAAACCAGGGATCTTAAACAAGCAGAAGCGTAGACTCAGTTTGGGATGACCTGTTGAGTTATTGCAATTACACAACACATCAAGAGTGCTGTACAGAAGATAATTATGCAACTGACTTTCAGAGTGACATGTGTAGTTGGCATTTTATGTGAAGCCTACAGAGACTGAATCTCCAAATGGATACAATGCTTCCTGTGCACCTAACTTTGGAGCTTCTGAAGATCACTGCCTAAATGTGTATTTTAATAAAGTATGCTTCTATTACATTGCATTGCTGTACAGTTCCCCTGTGCAGGGAGATCAGAGAGGCGAAGGTCAAAATAAATGCTATACAGATATCGAAGTCTGTTCAGTGAGACTTTGAACAGGAGGATTTGAAAGATGACTATTTTTATTAGTGCAGATGCATACAATATAACCTGATTTTTTTTTTTTGTGCAAATGTCAATTGCAGTATACATATTGTTCACTGAAGATTATGTCATTGGTCAAGAGGGAGGAAAGTCCCCAAATGAATGATTAATAATCAATGTGTCTGGATTCTTATTTTATTCCTCGGAACAGAAGAATGAATTACTGGTGTCTCTCCCAAAAATGGAAAAAAGTCTTCCAGAAATAGGTCACACCACCTACATCTGTACGCAGAGGGGACCCCTCTGTAAGTGGATTTCCCTGGTTTGGGCATGGAGCCTCAGCCTCCCCTATTATATCATTGTTCACCTTCCTACACTCTGATGCAATTAGGGAGAAAAGGCAATACAGCTCAGAGACCTATTAATTTTTCATACAGTCAAGAAAAGCTCAGAGAATGGGTGGAGAAATATCTAGGGAAAAGGGTTTCGAAGGACGCCCAAGATAATGCCTAGGCATGTGGTCTCTCTACGGGTGACCCAAAGTCTTCCACCAACTCTGCGCCAACAGCAGACCTGTGTCCCAGGATGAAGTCAAATCAGACTGTGACCCCAGGAGAATAAGAGAGTGAGCAGCTTCTGGAGGAATCTGTATTCTCTGACATTTGGTGATAAGCTCTCTCCAAGTAGGTGCAACATGCATTAAAGGTCTGCATGTGTCTGAATGTATTTATGTATGTTATTATGGGGCAGCATTCCTTTTGGAAAAATAACATTACTTTGCATTGATAAACATTGGGTGGAATCAGTAGAAATATTTGTCAGGACCATATGGTAGCTTGTTTGGGATTTTTTTTCCCCCAAAGGGAGAAGTCATGTGCTATAAAGAATAGTTTTGTAATTATTCAGTCTCTGTTAGTAGCAGAGTAGGGAATTTAGCTTACTCCCGTGTTATGTTCTAGGTGCCAGTTAGATATGCCTCCAGGCAAGCTTAACTTGTGCACTCTCCTTTTTGTCAAATTCCCTGTGTCTTAAGGAAACCTGCTAATTTTAACATCTGTGTCACTCTCCCTCTTTCTTTTCTCTCTGTCTGTCTCTCCTTTCTTCTTTATCCCTCTACTGCTGCTGCTGCTTCCTAGATGCAATCACAAAAACCCCAAACCTGAGACATTGAAGTGCTGGTATTCAAAAGCACCGATTATTTTATGCTAATGCATGAACCATCTAGCAATACAATATTTCACTTGTTGTGCCCTCCTGGTGGTAGCACAAGATAAATCCAACGGTGTCTTTAATTAACTAAAGAAAGCAGAAACAAATCTCTGTGGGTTAATAATATTTATGGCCTAAAAATGAACAAACTAAAGAAAGGGGGGAAATAATGTGGTGCAATTCAGAGAAAAATGTAATTAAAATAAAATTCACATGTATTCTGGAAAGTGCATCTGTAAAGACATGTGCAAGCAAGGCACATACCTGTGTGAGATGAAGCACTAAAATTAAGGTCATCACTGAGGAGCTGGAAAAAATATTTTTCTATTTAAAAAAAAGAACTAAGTCAAATTTCTCAGGAAGAAATGTAAGATCTTGTTGTCTACACAGGAATTAGGTATTTTTTTAATCCATAAAATGCACAGTATCATCTGGTGCCTGAACCTTAATTCAGGTAGCTCAACAACATGAATAAGAAAATGCCAGGTCCATTTGACTGTGTCCTTTGTCAAATGCCAATAGAGATGGTGACTTTTTATAAATATCCAGTAGTTAAAAATATAAAACACTGTAAGTAGGTAAGGCTACACGGGTTGTATTAATGTGAGGTCATTTCACCCATTTATGATTCCTCTTCTTTGGCTGGAGACACAGATTTTGTCCTATCCCTTAAAATAGCCTGTGGGTCTGGAGATTTCTTAGAAAGAAGTCGGCACAGACCTACATCAAAGGAAATCCCAGAAAAAGCACCAGAGCTCCGTATCGCTGCACTAGCTCCAAGGGGGCCTCAGAAATTTAACTCTGTGGGATGTAGAGAAGCACTCTCAATAGCATAGCCAAGTTGTGGACTGTTTCATGGCTTTCCCACCAAAATGTGTACATTTTGGGGTGCATCTGAGCAAAGAATCCATGTACAGCTTTAAGCCTCAGCCATGCACCATTCAGTGGAAAAGACTTCTCCAGCAATAAATAGCTGAGGCTGTTGTTACTGAAACCTTTACTTGCTCCTGTGAGACTTGTTCTTTCATCAAATTACTTTAGTTTAATTGAGAAATCTATATTCACACAGGGGGCATTAGCATGCTGGGATTAAAATGACGAGCGTTTCCACAGGCCTATCTATTTGTGTGATGCACAGAAGATTGAATTTTCTCACAGTTGTGCAAGTAAATATAGAAGAATGACAATACATCGTACTGGAAATTTGCCTTGACTGCACCCCCCCCCCCCCCGTGAAGTGTGAAGCAGTTCTGACTCTGTAGCCTGTCCCCTTCCTCGAATTTTTTTATGCCACCTTTAGATTGCTGGGTCTTAATATTACTGCAACGTTGTCCAATTTAGGATTTACAACATTTATTGACAGCAGGAAAACACACTCCCCCTCATATCTCTATAACTCTTCAGATCCTAATGCTGACCATGATCTCATTACCCATTGCTCAATGTCTAAACCTTGCTGTTTAAGTTGAACAGACATTTCAGCATGATATGTAAAAAGATTTGTTAACATTATGAGATCGATTCACTGCAATGAATTTAAAACAGAGAATACATACTGACATGTGTCACTACATCACACACACACTGTTGTATAAAACCTACGAGGTTTTACAAGGTCCATCATAAGATAACCTCTAAACAAAAAAGCAATGAATTGTGCCTATTCAGAAAAAAAGTATTCATGAAAACATACAAGGAATTATGAGAAATACGTTAACAGTCATCAGTCCAGCTTTAATTTTTCTGACACACCTCATTAGTGTGCCCATTGCCTTAAACTCTCATCACCAACCTCAGGCGTGAGAGGCACGGTGTTGTAGGATGGCGCGTCTCTGCCTGAGGGGAGGGAGTGACAGTTGCAGGCCCAGCCTAGGGGTGGGTAAGCAGGACCAGCCTGGAGGGGCAGAAATGTGCAGACATGTCTCTGGAAGACAAATGTCATGGGCAGCAGCTTGGCAGCTCCCTCTGTCCCTGCTGTGATGGGCTCGGCAGGGCTGTCCCAGAACGGCACTGCCCCCACACCACCGGCATCTCTGCCTGCGCAAAGAACCCCTCTGGGATCTCCAGCTTGACAACCACATGCTTGGAGGATGCTTTTCTTGTCCACCTTTAGTTTTGAGAGCCACTGTTTTGGCTTGCAGGCAGGTCCCCAGCCAGTTCCATGATCCATGTTTTCCTCTCCTTCCTGACCTGTGGCCGATAGAGAAGGGGCTAGATAAATGGGGGAAAAATTTATAAAAATGAGCAGGCCAAACTGTGCACATCGGTTGTCTACCAATCCCTATTCCCCCCAACCCCTGAAGATATAATGGCCCAGAAACATCAGATTCTCTCTATTTTTATAATGCAAATAATGGTTTGTTTGGGTTAAAAAAAGTAACTTCACTTGAGAGTCATCATTTGTCTACATGCATGACATGAAGGAGACAGCACACTGGTTTTGCTCACATTACTGTTTATATACCTGGAAACCAGGGGCAAATGCACATACTTAGAACTGATAAATGTAGAACCTCCTCTACATTAAATGCCTCTTCAAATTTTCCACTGCTCATGCAAAATTATTTCTGTCAATATTTTAATTTCAGTCGGGAAGGGTGGAATCAAAGAAAGACTGACACCCAGGAAAATTGTTGTCAGCAAACTGATGACTACATTCCATAATTAAGAAATAATATAAAGAATGAAAAAGCTTGATAGAAATGCTGTTGCATTTTTGTGAGTTTAGTGCTAAAGAATCAAGGATGAGGAGACATATTAGGAGATAAATATTACAATATTCATCACTGTATACTATTGTAAGATGCATTATATATATAAATGATCATTTCTGTAATCATAAGAATATTAATGCAGCAGCTAATAAATAAAATAAGCACCAAAGGACAAGAATATGACCTTAAAATCCTTACTCAGCTGCCCTATTAACTTTCTGAACACCACTGAAAGTGTGTGTCAGCTGCTTAAATTAAAGGGAGAGTAATTAAAATTACACAAATAATAGGTGACTGGGGTCAGTCTCCATCACCCTATCTCCTATATTTCAGAGTATTTTACATTTTTTCCATCAATATGCAATCTTAATTTTCCTTACACATCTCCCAGGTACTCTTGGTTTAAAAACAACTTACCATAAGAGGCAGAGCTGTTGACTGATGGTCAGAGCACAGATTTTGGGGCCATGGTCTTAAATCCCTTCCCATAGTGTACCAGGTGAGTCAATTTCTCAGCATCTTTGAGTATCACTCTACTTTGTCATCTTTCTTTTTAGACAAGCACTTTTAGTAGGAAAAAAGGAAAAGAAGAAAGAAAAATCAGATCTATATTTCAGATCTATACCTAAGATCCTTTTTTCCATGAAGATGGCTTACATATAGCAAATGAGCAAAAAAGTTATACTCTTATACTCTTCTCTGGGACATTAAAAGTCACAGGTAGAAGTGAATGTGCCTCCATAATAATCTAGACTTTTGTATTTTTTACTGTAATAAGAGTAATAATAGTAATAATCATAATAAAAGACTTGAAAAAGTGAGACTGGGAATTGAACCAGACAAGACAAGAGAAACCCAAATGGCAGCAATATCTCCCCATAGGGTCCTGACCAGAAGTAGTTCTTTCCTCAGAAAACTCTTAATGCCAAAGCATTTTACAGCCTTTGCTGGAAGTGATTGCACAGGTACAAATTGTTTAATAATAACCATGCTGACAATTTATAGGCGTTCTAGTAGTGTCCATAAAAAAGAATTTTGAGGGCACGGTCTAAGCACAGCATCTAATGCATGTCTTCAGCAGCTCCTGGAATGCAACAAAGAAGTGGAGCTATTTTGTTCTATTAGTACTATGTATTGATAAGGTAAAGGGGGAAAGGTCTAACGTAGGTAACTGTCTCCTTAATGAGGGCATTCTGCAGCCCACAGAGGGAGGAGGAGGAGAGGGGAAGGGGTCTGCAGCTTTAGGAAGTCCAGTGCACAGGTGGGTTTCACAGGTGCTTGCAACAGTCCTGTGCCCTTTGCATTGCAAGGGCAGTACTGCCCAACTGTCCAATCCCCTGCAATAACTGCATGCGTTCACAGAAAACATAAGGAGGGAATGAACAAACACTGGGATATGAAGCTATTATTATTGTTTGTGGTGTAAATAAGTATTTAAAGCCTTTGCAGTCTTAGATATTGACTTGTTTGAGCTAACAATGGATATTTGCCTAATTTTATTGACCTCAGTCCTGCTAAACCTGCTTCATAACCCCTTCAGTGTGGAGTCCCTTAGTGTTTTATAAAATTCACTCTTCATTAAATAATCATAATTATTTTTCCAAATGCTTTAGCAGAATAGAAAGTATTCCAATTTCTTCCTCCGTAGTCCCACCTGTGCAGGCTCTAGGTCAACATTTTTTTTTTGTTGAGGGGGTGCTATGCTCTGGCTTAGATTTGTATGTGCTCATTAAGGCTCTAATTTCAGTGGGAACTCCAGAGACTTGCAGTGAAGTCCTGCTGTTATGGCTATTAGCGTCGTAGCTCTGGAGAGCAGTACAGGGCATATGCTGTATTAGGCCTGAGGGTAAGCCCAACTCTCTCATCTGGAAGAGGTATTCTGATCAATGGATGAATATGAATGGTTCATAAAATGAGCGCTGAATAAGTAGAAAAGGGATTCTTCCATAATACTGGCATAAGAGTCAGAGAAATACAGGTGAACACAAGTAGAGGTTGGCAGAATGGGCTTTAGCAGTCTCATATCTGCTCTCACAGACTACAGCTCTGGTCTTGTATTTCTTCCTTGAGTTGCATCAGGCACAAGCTCATCCAAACTGGAAGTTTTGTCTCAGAAGTTCCACAGCAGTAAATCAGCGCATATTAAAAAAAAAGCAAACCAACAAAACCAAACCAAATCCAGAAAAGGCAAGTTGCCCCACTATATAACTCCTTTATACTTCATAGCTTCTAAGTGGTCATAAATATCTCTAGCTCTAGTAAAATACAAGGGAGCATGGTGTATATGTTTAACATACCAGTCTTATTTACTACATTTCCAAGACTTTGGGCTATGGAAAAATCTACTGTGACTGAAGATCTCTAACAGAGAGCAATGACACATTTGGCACAAAAGAAGATTAGATTAAACCAAACCAAATAGATTAAGCCATTCTTCATATCTTTCTCTTCCTTTCTGGCTCTGAAATTCTCCTTTACAAGTAGCTCCATAGAAATTTTACACTGCATGATATTGAATTCAGATAGCATCCAGCTATGCCATTTAACCAGCTATTAAGAAGATAGGGAATCGCCCTCTTTTTGAGAAAACCCAGAAATGTACAATTCTGCCTCATGACAGAAGAGCACAGCAGTGGCTACACACTCCTCTTGCCAGAGCAAAGTAAACCTCCCTCCAAATCATGCCTTCTCCTCAGGAAAGAAGTAAGAGGCTAAAATACACTCCCTCCCCAGACCTTATACCTTGCATGACAAGAGCAATTCAGTGTAGACTTGCTGCTGTGTAGGGTGGCTTCTTGTGAGTTGGGCCTTGGATGTGCATGCCTGGAGGTCGTGTAGGGCCATCAGCATGCAGCTGCCTTCTGCGCAGCAGTTCTGAGTGGCGAAAGCCAGCAGCTCCATGGTAGGGCACCGACTGGTTAGTTTTTTTGCTCTACAGGTAAACTTTGGAGGTTTCCCGAGTGCCTGATTTCTTTCTTCAGGTGGTTCAGAAGATGTAGTCAATTTGTTCTTCAAATATTGTATATGGAGACTAAGTGAGCCAATAAAAAAAAAAAAGAAATATCTTTCCCCCGCCCTTTTCCTTTATTGATCTGTTTTCCTTGTATTTTTGTCATTTCTCAGTAAAACTGAAGACAGATGGGAAACGTAGTTTCTTACAAAGTCATTGCTGGATAGAATGTCACTGAACTCAAAAGGATTTTATTGTGGTCCTCCTAGAAATTGTGTCTCTCCAATATTTTCCTAACTACCACCTTTTTGTGATGGCTGAATTTAGGATGGAAATTCTTATTTTAAACAGTCTATTTTTACAGCAACTTATCAAGCAGTGGCCTTTAGCTGTTGTTCTGTGACAGCCACTCTATTAAAATCCTGGTGTAAACAAGTGGAGAAGGTGAACTAGAAGTGCAGATATTTGCACAGCATTACTGTCAGGTAAAATTTTAAAGATAGGTTTTATGAACCCATTATTTGCAGTCAAGGCTTTTGACTACAGCATCTGAAATCATTTAAGTAGATAAAGTGTTTTGTCAAAACATACTGCTGGGAGTCAGTATGTAACTTCTTTTTATGTAATTCAATTTGGTTCTGTTGTTTGCATGAAAGTGGGATATCTAGCTGGGCAGTGATAGTGGTGCTGTGTATGTTCACAATATGGTAACTTTCCAGTGTAATTAACATTAAACGCCTTTTGTTTTCATGTAGTGCTTAATGCATGCATAATTGCAGTGTACATATAGCCCTACCAAGGAAGATGCTTGAGGGCTTTTAAATACAAACAACAACAACCCCCAAAGATTTTATAGTTCTCTTGTTAGGAGTGGCAGATGCACAAGAACATGTGTCCACTTTAAAAGCATGAATCTCTGTGTCCTGTAAAGCTCTGCTTGACATGGAATTTGAAAGACATGGGCACTTGAAAGAGGCAGTGCTGTTGCTGGTCTTTCAGCCCTGAGTCCCCTGCCTGAGGTGATGCTGAACAGGACTGCCTGGTATGACAGTCTGGCTTGCTATGGCCCACTGAGCAGTTCTATAACAGCAGTGTTGTTAGAGCACAGTATGTGCTAACAAACCTTTCTCCACCCCAGAACAGCACCCTGAGTGTGCTGAGTTTGTCTGTGCATGAGGCACCTTTTGAAGAAGATAGCCTAAATATTCACCAAATATTCGCACACTCACTTAAGAGGCTTTCTGGTCTTAACATTTCCAGATCCTCTGCTTCACCTGGAGCAGCAGCAGTCACAGAATGTAACCCAGGGAGTTAACAGGAAGTTCAGTAAACCTGATCCTGTTGGCTGGGGTTTTCCTGAGGTATCAAGCAGCACCATAGAGTTTATACGGTCTGGCATCATTTCATAAAAGAACAGAATTTTGGCCAAGCCATACCTTAAAGTATTTTTCATTTTCATTTTCATGGAACCAGCACTTCCCAAACGGACTTTGAGAAAGCTGGGAAAAGATGGAACTGTAACAGTTCCAAATGTAATTTCCAAATATACTTCACTTAGCTGCTACTGTCTATAGAAACAGTGATGACAGGAGGAGAAGGCATTAACATACCACTTTGACCTATCTTGTGTACTATTGTATGTATACTATACTTTGGGAACATCTAACCAAATAACACACATAGTGGACAGTAAGCTACAGTACGAAAGCTGCAGGACTTGGGGACCAGATCTCCTCCATTAGCATATTGGCAGAACAGTAGTAGATCAATGGAGAAATCTGAATACATATGAAAAAAAGAAAGCATTTACCAGACAGTAGCAATGGTAAGTGTAAGCAGAGAAAGATAAGCAGCAAAAAAATTGTTAGATAAAAAGACAATAGCTTGGTGCGGTGAGATTATAGGTCTTTTAGTAGATCCTTTCCATCCAGCTTTCCTTTTAGAACTTCATTTTGATCTGCTACACATCAAAGCCATAGAAATTCTGTAAAATGCTCAGGCATCCTTTGCCCAGAGTTAATCCTACATCTCTGCACATAAATCAGATCATTAAATTAGTTATTACATAGGGTAGGGATTGAGAAAGCTACAAGAGAAAGAAAGCCACTATCACTTTTATATGTTACTAAGAGCTTGCCTACACAACCATGTAATACTACAGTAGCTGCATCAGTTAAGAAAGTGATTAGAATGGTACTGCGTATACAGTTTATTTGAAGATAATTCCTAGCTTACTGTAGCATCTCCCTGCAAAACTGGTGCTTTTATAGCAGTACACCTTGGGCTAATATTCTGATAGGACTCCAAAAACCTCTTCCGTGCATCACTTGAGCCACATAGCTGTAATTTTCATGTATTTGTAGTTCCATATTTCAGTCCAGTACTCCCTTCCTTTCAAAATTAGTCCTCGTTGTACCATTTAATCTACACTGTTTTCTAAGCCAATTACATGGAGCAGTATGACCACTGGTAGTATACCAGCTTCAAGTCCTGTTCTGCCACAGCTGCAAAAGGGGCACTGAAATGGCATGATAACAGCTGTGTTTGGCCCTGATCCAGCAAAGCGCTTAAACACCTCTTCAACTTGAAGTATACAAGCAATCCCATAGAACACAAGACGATAAATTCTTTGAACCAGCACCTGCTTAGATTCATAGACTGTGAAAACAGAAGGGAACATCTAAACCTGTTGTCTGACCTCCTGTATACCACAGGATTTCTTTGAATTCGGTCTTGCTCAGTCTTTCCTTTCTTTCAGGAAAAAAACTTCCAACTCTAACGTTTACATTTTCAGTGATGGAGGAACAGTTCTACAGAAATTGGTTCAATGATTAACAATCCTCACCAGGAAAAATGATATATTTTTTTCAATCAGGACTTTACGAGGTCCTTTGGATTCACTGAATATTGTTGTGTTTTTATTAATTAGACTGAAGAGGCATGTATTATCACATTTCTTTTTCTTATACTTGCTTATGGACTGCAAGTAAATCAGCCCTTAATTTTTACTTTGACAAATTGACAGACAGTGCTTTCAGAGTTTCTCAATACACAGAGATTATTTGGCCTTTAATCATACTCCTGTCTCTTCTCAGACTCCTCTTGTATTGTTCTTTGTCTCTACAAGTCTGGTTTCTGGAATAAGACATGGTATTTCAGGAGAGGTCATTGTTCACCATAGAGGCAATATAGATTCCTACTTATAGTCCCCTTTTTCCTCACCAGAGGTAAGATAGGACATTTTGGCTCCATAGTCACACTGAAACTGTACACAGAACCATTCTTCACCTGCCAATCTTTTCAGTGTAATTGTTTTCTAGGACAAGTGCAATCTCCTTTAAGTGCCTACACAAATTCTTTGTTGTTCCTCAATATAAGATCTTACCTTCTCCAAAATGCATAGTTTGATTGTGCCCAACTTAATTGTGCCCAAAGTACCCTGTAACAGTTTTCATTGTACCTTCATCTCTTATTTATGCTCTATTCACAGTCTTAGTATTTTCTACAAGTTATTGTGACTCTTTTTTTCCACATAATGAGTTAAGATACCAAATATAGTAAGATTAACAACACACTAGAAACATCCATACTCGGTGAATGATCCCACATTTCCAACTACATTTTGAGACCAACGTCATGTTTAAACCATTTAATATGTACCACATTGATTTTGTAATATTCAGGTTTTGCAATAAAATGTTGGGTGATATCAAATCAAAGCACTTCACATAAAAACTATCATTTCTCTCTATATATGTATTACATCCTAAAGTTTTCATCAAAAGATATCAAGTTATTCTGATGAGATCTAGGTTTCATTAACCCTTATTGATTAGCTTAAATTATGTCAGTCTCCTTGCATAATGTTGCAAACTCAATATCACTCTATTATTTGCTTGTAATTTCTATATAAAATCACCCATATAGTGTTCCAAAATTATTCTTATTATCATCATTATTATCATTATTATTAACAGTTTGTGGTAGAAATTTGGAGAACAAAGAAGGGGATCCACCTGTGAAGAGAGAGCCCATGGGCTGAAGATCCACCTTGAGAAGTTTAACTTCTCAGAGGTAAGCAAATGTTGAAAAGTAAAAAAGAAACCCAGAGGAAAAAAAAGCTCTTTCTAAGGCAGAAAAGAAAGAATTAAAAAGGCTGTTTTAATGAAGAAGGAAAAAGGAGAAGAGAAGAAAAAAATCAGTTATCACAGATGCTTGGAAAGACTATAGTACAAAGCAAAGGGCCATTGCTAGGGCTCACAGATTTATGTTAAAGGTACTCCTAATGCTAAATAAAAGATTCCAGGTTGAAGGATGAATGACAGAAAGTAGCACCCAAAACCTAGGCACTAGGCTTGTGTAAGCACTGCTTCTGTGTAACTAAATAGTAATGATAGTTAATCATGGCTTTGCACAGGAAGAGCAGAAGCCTTAGCACATACAGAGACAGATCTCATGAAATCTCTCCATATACATAAGTCATTTTATCTAGCATTTCAGCTTCCTTTCATGCACCCTACCTGGAGACAAATAGGAAGCAATGCCACAACTGACTGGTGCCTTTGACAAACACAGGAAATACTGGAAGTCGGCATGGTGAGGACATATTCAGCTAAACCCAGTTTCTCTTTTCCCAGAGAAGAGTACTTAAAAAAGAAGAAAAAGAAAAGTAGTCTTTGGAGAAGGACAGTTTTAACAAGATCTTTTCTGTTTGCTCCATCCCCCTGTGAGGGTTCAGAGCGTTGGAATTTCTGCAGGCCTCTGTTTGAAAATAAGGGGCTAATGAAAAGGTATGTGCATGGCTTGCTACCCTAAACTAGTCTTCCTAGAATATCCTGGGATTTGCCAAAGCACTAAATGACGTTGACATAGAACACTTTAAGGGAAAAGTCACCTTTTATTCTTTGCTTCTCAGTATTTAGAAATATAGCTTCAGTTTCCTTTGTGTTTTTTGTATAAAGGAAATTCATTTTGAATAGAGATGGGTCCATTTCTTTAGGTTTGATCTCAATGGATACTGAAGCTGGACTGCTGCGCCTTCCAACTCTTGCAATTTCTGGGGAAAGAGAGGGCAGCCAGGTTTAGATGAAGAGGACAGGGGAATAGTAAAAAAAGAAATATTTAACATGGAGAATCTCAATTGCTGAGAAGAGCAGAGTTAATATAAGGCCTAACTATTTCTATGAGGAGTAGGTACAATTAGAACTTTTGTCTAATATGCTACAACATGTAATTTATTTTCAAGTCAACCAAATTCCATGCTGTAGTGAAATTTCCTCACGACCATTTTAACCAATGAATTTATTGTGTGCTCCATGAAGGTCAACCCATTTAGATGTCCAGATGTAAGCAGGACATTGCAGACACACGATTCCAGGGAATGCCTGCTGCTCAGTGCAGAATCGAATCGGGTCCTCAGAGATCACACATAAGCCTCATTTTGCATATATCAGCTCTGCCTTTGGATTTTTTTTTTAGTCATAATAGTTTTTCAAATACATAGTAGAAGCACAAAAAGCCACTGCTGTTCAGGGAAGTTCTGCATGTGCTCAGACATCTTTTCTTTCTTTGCTTTGGATCTATTCCTTCCCCAGTGGTAAAGCATAGTGGGGAATCCTATGATGATAGAAGCAGTCGATACCTTTGTAAGAACAGAGAGCTGTCTTTAGCACATATATGCCTTTAGTTCAATAAACAACCTAGGTCTGCACCTAATTTTCCACTGAAGGATCTAATACCAGCAGAGAACATTTGCAGCATGGTACAATGCTAGTCTTTTTAGCTAGACATTTCCTTGACTCTAGTGAGGCTTTTTCTTCCTTCTAGCATGGAAAGGGGGGATTCTATCACCTGTGATTTAAACTAAGTGATACTTTTCTTAGAAGGTAAATAGTTTTCTACTAGGCTCAAATATTTGATACCTAAATAAAGAAATTAATTTAACCGACATTAAAAAAAGAAAAGAAAGAGAGAATAGCCAAAAGAGCCAAAAGAAGACTTTGGGGATCAGCTTAATCATTTTGGGTGCCCACAGTTGGCAGGAATAGGCTAATTTTTTCTGGATGCCCTCAGTCTAGTAGGTAACTTACTGAGAAATAGCAACACAAATTCTGATGTTGTCTCAAGTGTCCCTGAGAAATTAAGATATGTTCAACATCTTTTAAAATGCACAGTCTGTTTCTGGCTTTGTCTCTGCATTTGTACAACTTTGGGAGAGAGCTATTCTTTTGCACCTAATGTTGAAATTCATCCTAAAAGTCTTGCATCATTATTACCTATTGACTGTGATGAAGGAAAAGACATTTTAAGAAAATATGTTTCAATGACAGAGCAAAATAAATACTGGAACATATAACTGGTAACTCATTAAATAAGAAGTCCATGCTTTTATCTGGCTCTTCAAACACATTTTAGGCACTTCAACAAGATTAGAAAAACACTTTTATGCCAAAAAAGAAACTCCTTTAATCACTTCTCTTCTAAGAAGATACCTGCATGAAAAGAGGAGAATTAACCTCTCTGCTGCCACTACTCCTTTTACTGCAAAAAAGCGCATTTGTAACATTTCTAATCCATTTGGTTCTGTCAGATGGAAACAGCTATGTTTTCAGAAGCATTAATCATACAGGAAGATATTTTCAAGCACGTATCTTGCTGGGAAATTATTAGTATACACTAGACCATCATTAGTCTACTCTAATGGAACAGCAAGAGCCCCAGTTTTCCCAAGTGCCAGAGACAAGGCCAGTCTATCACGTTCTTTATGGTACAAGACTACTTTTGGTTTTGTATTACAGAGAAGGGAAAAAAAACCTCTCAAAAAATTCTCTTAACAATTTTGAGAGTAATGGAAGCCAACAAGGAGAGAAGGGGTGAACAAGTAAGAGTCACCACCAGATGTGTGCATCCCACTGAACTAGGTACAAAATAGCTGTTGCAGTGTAAGATGACAAAATAATTAAATGATGTGGTCAAAACCAGAAGCAAAACAACCTATGTATAAACATATTGCAGCACTCCACACAACTCAAGGCTGAATTGCCCTCTTGAGTGCTTTGGCAAATACATCCTACAATATAACAAAGGAGTGAGATCATACAGGTCTTGGGTGGTTTTGCTGGGGCTCTCTTCAGGACCAGTTGAAAGCCTGAATGTCAAGCAGGGGGAAAACCCTTTCACCGACTGGATCTCTCTGCCCCATTCCCCAGTCTTGAGCCTGGCCAAGGCCAAACTCTTGTAGATGGAAAGTTCAGCTGTTGTGCTGCCTCTTTTCATTCCTCAGTGGAAAAAGGAGATGCTCTTGGGGGAAGGTGACTTCCTATTTCAGCAAAGAGCATTCCTTACCACCTCTGCTGCTCCTACCAGGTGTTCTTAGAAGAGAAAGTACTTCTCTCTCTCTCTCTCTCTCTCTCTCTCTTTTTTAGGTCCTGTTTGTGGAAACTGCTATAGACAAAATAAATAATGACCTCAGGAATATACCACATATTTTATGAAAGGCAAAAGCTTTTTTAAAATTTTCTCAACCTTTTGAAACTATTTTTGTTTTTCTCGCTCCCAAAATGCAGTGAAGTAAGACTACGTTTTAGTCTGCTCAGCCCCATGAGCACTGCCTTCACATCCCAGCAGGTATCCTGCTCATTTTTTGGTTTCTCCAGACAGCAGATAAACTTCTGGATACTTCTCTGACTTATAACAGGCGTGCTTTTGATGTTTGCCTATAGGAACCTTAAACTTGGGGTCCTTCTATTATTTTGTCCAACAAGGCAAGGCATTACAGTCAAGGGAGATGTTATTGTGGAAATGACAGAATATGTTCAAGGGCAGTGAATAAGTTCCCTTTCAATAAAAGCACACATTATGTCCAAGAACAGTCAAAAGGGTTAAAATACAATCTTTCCAGATAAGTTTCTAGCCATATCAGGCTCAAAAAGTCAAAAGATTTGAAAGCTATTAGTACTTCTGTAGATCATCCTCTTCCAGACACTCTTTTTTCTTTTTTTTTTCCCTTTAACTGACAGGTTGCAGTTAAAAATTAAAGTAAAAAGAGGCCCTCTTTTTGCTACATACTTTTAATGGAACTGAAGCCAAAATAAGTCAGACTAAATTATGGGAGTAAATGACCTCCCGGGAAGTATAATACCAAATTCCAAAGAACTCTAAAGAGTTTCCTTTGATCTTTTTAGCTTCACAGCCTGAAATTCAAAATCTGTATTTAATTTTAGATTGCATATGCCAGCTTTTAAGTTTCCTTTCTAACATGATATATCATTTTAAATGATAGAACACCTTTAACTTGTATTTCTTGAAAATGCTGACTATCCTTTCTTTATTCTTTTACACTATAAAAACAGATATAAATATTACTAATTGCAAAAATAATTTGGGGTTGGGTGCTGTAATGGATAAACCATTGACCTTCACTTAAGAGACTGTGCCTTGAAGCTCAACCTGAGTTTCTAAGTGAAATGACTTTGATCTGAGACACAAGTAACTTCAGTTCAATGCCCTAGAGGATATAGATCTAGAAAAAAGGACAAGCTGAGCACTTCACTATATATTCGTGTTACAATTTAGGAGGTAGACAAAGGATGCTATTTTTCAAATGTGGTATAAAGGGCCTATTTCTTTCTATGGCCACAGAGTCACATTGCAAGAGCTGTGTTCCTAAACCAGAAATCTCAGAAGGCACAACAAGCTGTATTAGCTCTTGGCTGGAGAATTCTCTGACCTATGCACTTGAGCACAGACTTTAGATATGGGCAACTGGAATAATCTCCCTCTTGAGTCCAGAAGTGAGCCACAAAAGTCTTTATGCCTTATGCATTATGAAAGAAGCCACCTTTTTTGAGGAAAAGTAGGTTGTAGCAAGTTGGCTGGAAGTACAACATGAAAGAGCAGCAGCTGCTAACCATTGAACTTATACTGGAAAAGACCTAGGAAAAGTGTTTGCACACAATGTGTTGTTATGTGTCTGTCTGATGATTGGCCAAACAAAGGTATAAATACAGTCCAGAATTTTGCAATATAACAGCATTCTGAATTGCATCCTGGAGGAATAATTTGTAATGCATAATTTATCCACTGAATTTAGTTTCTTATTCTACTAACAAAATATCGATAAACTGGTTATGATTGCCTCACTCATTATTTTTTTAAATGGAGGTACTGATTGATAAAAATTCTCTCAGATTATTTGGAGTTACTTGAGCTATGTAGAGAGACTTCCAACTGACTGGTTAAATTACATGGTTTTGTTTCACTTTCCTGATTATGAAAATCAGCCAGTCTACCAAGTCAACCCTGCCCCACACCATTTCCTATATGGGAATACCTGATGCAAATGTAGCATTTTCTTTTCCATGAAGACACAAACACAATAAGGTGCTCTGCATTTTCTGCAGTTATGAAAGGGTGGAGCCTTTTTTGACTGTGTAAAGGAAATGGTCTTGAAGCAAGAGGCTGAACTTTCTGGGGTCAAACAGTACAGATTTTAATCCAACCCTTACTTCTTATCACAGCCCACCCCAGACAGTAGTTACTGTTACCTTCCTTCTTCCTAGTGATTGCTGACAAGTCATCCAGCTGGTCTCTGAGAAATAGAAGAGATCAAATATATACAAAATAATGTTGAAATCATATAACCTCAGAGAAAAATAACAATGGCAACATTGGAACAGAACAATGAAAGCAGTCAATGTAAAATTGGGTTGTGCATAAGACCTTTCACTCACTGACATGGTAAAACAGATTGATGTGCTTTGAGGCTGTGGTTATTGATAAGAAATGGCATTTGTAAGCCTTTTTACTCCCAGCCAAAGTGGAAGCAATTAAAACATTTAGGAGTAGCATTCTTCTCCCCATCCAAGCAAGAAGCTCATCTGGGCTTCCTTAGCAGTAATCCTATCTGCCACACTTCTGGAGAGAGTCAGGCCAGAACCTGCACAACCCTGGAAAACCTCAATGACAGGAGCTTGTACAAGTTGGAGAAAGTAAAATTAATAGGTATGTTATCCCGTGTGCTATGACTGGCTGCCCAACAGGTTCAGAAAAGAATATTGTTGCCTTTGGTTTATCTGCTTGTGTAGATTTGACAGTTTTTCTGCTCATTTCTGCTTGCTACAGTACTTTCCCCCCCAAAGTTCTAACAATAGAACCAAGTTATATAGAACAATTAATTTAGGAAGATATCTGAAAACAAAATTACCATTTAAAACTAGCTGTTCTCAAAGGGTCAGGGTTGTCTGGTGCCAATAATCTCTTGGATCCCTCTAGGCCATCAACAGACTTGTAACCTTTCTCAGTCTGGGGTATTCGGGTCTCAGTTTTACCTTACCTCAACTCTGTAATGGATATTAAAATTTGTTCATTCAAGCTTTCTTATTTCTAATATTATAATACCAGTCAGCATTTACATAGAGCTTAATGTTTACCCCAGCAGAAGCCAATTTATGTTTGTTAGTATTCTGTCTATGATTTTAAATGTTCTTCCCCACCCCAAAAAAGAAAAAAAAATCCACAAAGAAACAAACCAACCCAAACCTCTGATTTTTATGAGAACTATGAAAAAGAAACTCCAGACTCAAGGTTGGTTAAGTGGTCAGTTAATTATGAAATATATATATTTTCATCTATTAATCCTGCACGTGAAAGTTTCATTCCCATTTAAAAAAGGGTGCAAATTCATGTGCAAAAGCACATCTGTCCAACATTCCTGCACATAAGCGTTTTCATGAGCTTGATGGGTAGTTTTATGACCAACTGAGAGAAGGAAGCTGAGCTGGGGATCAGAAAAAACTCCCAGAGAAAGTGCTGGTAGTCATTTAAAACTTGAGCAGACAAAGCATTCCAGAACACACTGCGGTTTTAAAGTGAAAGTAGAGGAGAGAGATAGAGAAAATCACATTTAAATTGTCTGAACAAGCCCCCTGCTGAGAGAAAGGTGTAGGGATATTACATATATATAAATATATATATTAGCAGATCAACAGATTTGACACTATCATGCCTCAGTTCCCCACTGCATACACAATTGTCTTACATCTGGTACTCAGGTGGTGCCTCACACTGAGACTGTACTGTTTTCTCCCAGAGCCATCAGGCTTCAAGACCGATAGAGAGATCATGATTTTTCGTAATTTGTATTTACGTTCTTAAATAAATAGCTATTGTTGGTTTAACAACAGTAGGACTACTATAGCAATATTGTTCTGCCCTCAAGGTGAATCGATGCGTTATCTAAAATATTTTCTTCATGATTTTTACACATTTATTTTTTGAACTGTTGCAAAAGATTTTTGACAATTGGTAGATCACAACTCCACAGTGTTAAGCAATCTTAGGATCTTATTGGCACCCAAGGATTCTTTTGCTTTGTATTGCAGAGGTATCAAACACTTTGGAGCTGTAAAGAAACATGAAAGCATATTAACCACTATTTTCACCCTCGACTATTTCTCTCACAACCCTCAATTATTTTAAATTAAAGATTGGTAAATTCCTTCACTGTGAAGCATGTAGAATTTTACAGTTACATAATCTGATGCAGTGTCAGTCCATGACACTTTCATTATTCTGTTTTTTTCTGACCTTGTTCTCGGTTTCATGTACGTAAATGAGGAGAAAGAACTGTCTCGTCTCTGATAGTTTCTGAGTTCTTTTGATCCTCCTCGGGGTGTGAGTGTGCATGTTTGTACACACACTGGCATGATGGGGTTCCCGGCTTGGCCGTGAGAGCTTTTAGGTGCTGAGATAATGCAAATAATAAAAAAATCAGAGTTGATTTATGTCCTTGTATGTGCGGGTGTGTAATTAGTATTCAAAAGGCATTACTTTCAATTGGATGCAGGAATATATAATGTATGCCAAATATGTGATTCATACTGACTAATACAATATAAGTAATAGACTTGTTTATTTATTTGCATTTAATTTTAAAGAAAAAGGTTTCTGACCATCCCTCTTCAAGATAGCATGAAGCCATTGTCCCAGAA
>JANZLQ010000001.1:33613967-33626467 GCA_026212715.1 Elanus axillaris | reverse complement strand
GCTAAAGCTAAAAGCAGTGATTAATGACCAAAAGCATATACCTTAAACATTACAGATCTGTGTATGTATTTACATACAACACCAGGCAAATACAAAAGTGCACAAATTTTGTCCAAAATAAGGAACAGAATTGTCCCATAATTATGTCTTCAACATGACCGGTACTCCTATAGATTTTTCTCTTCCTGTCCTTTAAACTTTAAATGAACAAGCAGAGCCTCACGTGACAACTTCTTCAATGGTTTGTTTTCTGTTTACAAAGGGTGTGTGTTGTGCTTCTGCTTCGGCCTAGACCTATGTCAATCACATAATAGGCATGGTATAAATGCCATCTCACCTCCATTTCCCAATTAGAAAAAGAGAATTAACATAAGGACATCTGTTTGACTGACAAGTATCTATGCAGATAGAGCTCTGCGCACAGATTTGTACTAAACACAGGTGCTTCGTTTACTGCAAATGTACAGCTTCATCATATTTCTGAAATCTTTATTACGATGCAGTCATACAATAAATGCTGACTGAAGAAATAACTAGAAATTTGATCTGATATAATATGGTAATAAGTTTAACTTCATTTGATATTTCTGAAATCATCTCCTAATATCTGAATTTTCTGTTCAAAATGCATGGCTAATACTGAGCTCAGCGCCAGAGATGCCCTCCTTCATGGTCCCAGGCATACCACAGCTGCTTCAGGCCTCATAGCCGGTAGACTCTGATGGTAGTGGGACCAAAGCAGCTTCCCTGGTATTATGGGGCTGTCACTGAGGCATCAAAATTCAAAGGCATCTATTTTTTTCCTCTTATTATACTTTGGACATAGTCAAGTATGTGGTAAAGCCATACCTATCCTGCAGCACTTTCTGCTGCACCTTAGAGACAGACACCACTGCTGAAAATCAGACCAGTCCTCTAAAAATGATACCAGTGAATTAACCTTGGTTGTAGTTACAGGATTGAGTTGTCCCTTTTGCCCACAACCCTGTGAGAACACCACCAGCCCCATGTCCTTCACCACACTAGGGACCTGAAATGTTCTCTCAGTATTGCATTTGGCTTTAAAAATGGTATTTCCCCAGTTTAGTTAGGGTTCTTCTTTGTTTGTAGATTGCCTCTGACAATTGCTGTCATTAATATTACCCAATGTGAATATTTGCTGTGCAAGGGCCAGGACCATTTTTTACACTACCAGTGCAGCACACTTTTATTTCTATAACTGCCTCAGTGGTATTGTTACATTTAAATTTAAAAGCCAGTTTAATTAGCCGGAAACACAAAGCATGTAAAAATGAGACTGCAAAATCTTTGATCTCCACATTGAGTAGCAGTGTCTGTGGAGAGTAGCAGAGGTTAGGAAGACAAGACAGAGAGGCATCTAAACAGGAGTGAGCTGGAGACTCAAAGATAGGTTGGGTTGTTTGCCTGCACTAACCATCTTCAGAGCTTTGAACAGGAAAATGGTGTGGCTCTAACAGCAGGTTTCATTATAAAATAGAATAAAAGTTAGGGATGCTGTGCTTATTTTCGAGAGATGAGACTGGAATGATAAAACCCTACTTAGATAGGTCTGAAGTGTTTTCAGTGTTAAGTGGCTTTCAGAGGACCTCACTGGAACATGGTCTTCTGAACTTGCCAAGGCAGGTCACTGGGAATTCAGTGGGCAAGAACAGTCTCAGCAAGACTCAGCAAGAACTGTATCTCTGTAAGTCCATCTCCATCCTCAGAACTGCCCTTTGAAAGCAGAGGTTTTCAGGGGGTGCAGTAATGGTGAGAAAATTCCGTTTATCACAGAGACAGGTTCACTGGTGAGCCCCCTTCTTTAGGAAAGTGAGTAGATTCCTATACGTCATTAACAAAAATTTCTCAGGTGTCAAATGCTGATCTACCGCTTACTGGTGATCCACCACTTACTGCTGATCCCCTGCCTACAAGTTTCACTGCCAGTAAATACACTGCCATCAGAGGAATTCTGCTGAATATTTTGCTTGCTATTAGACAAGACCATACAACAATGGTCATGAACTCACTTTTTTCTTTTAGGTGTGTCATCGTTCACATGCCAAAACCATGCCAGGAGACAAAGTTGCTCTTTGCCTTAGCTGTGGGTACAGAAGGATTTGAAATTTGACTAGATCTTGAGATGTGGCTTTAACTATTTAGGTAAGAGTATCTGCCTGCTTTGGTGACCAAATACTCAAGGAGGCTTACAAACAGAAGAGATACATTGTGCTCCTTTCTGAAAACTGTATGGATGTCATCTCCTTGCTGCCAGCACTATCTGGGAAAGCTTATTACTGAGTTTACTACATGAGACCTGATTTCTGTCCCCTGCACCTCCTTCCAGCCATGTCCTATGAAATTTGCAGCAGACTGTTCCACTGATGTCTTCTGAAGTGGTTTTGGTGTGATTTTGGTGTGATTTTTCAGATCCTACTGCACTGTTCGAGTTGGAATTTAAACTCTGGTTTCCTATGTTTTGGAATAGTCCTCTCACATTGCACTGTTGGCTTGAGAAAATTTCCCAAATTTTTTTTTTCTTTATTTTCTAAGACATTTCCTTTCCATAAATCAGTGTTTCTTCACACAACCAAAAGGAGTAAAATATACAGACAGATAGGGAGCGAAAGGGATATAAAGAATTCCCAACTAACAAAGAGAAGCAGTTCTACTTCTGTCTTGAAATTTGTGTGAAGTTTTGGGAATCTGCCTAGGTCCAACATTTTTAGGACATTACGGTTATCTTTATCAACTTTAAATTTGTGACAGTCTTGTTTTCAATGGCTTGATTTTCAACATCTTGATTATTAACACTAAAGAACTATCAATAAATGAATATAATATCTATATAATGATAATGTGCTAGTTATGGTGCAGGTAAAGCCAGATTCTTCAAGCTTATCGCAAAGAGAAGCCATCTGAAGCTATCAAAAAGTCTTATTTTCAGTAACTGGATTGAGTCTTTAATGGAGCCCCTTTTAAACCACTTTTGCCTTTTGTAGGATTCATTAAAGAACACACTTGAAATCTCTCTTTAGCACCCCATACATACAGAAACTTTGGATTGCCACTAGCAGCCAAAACTAAGCAATACACATGCAAGTCTATGTGCCCATGAATTGGCCTATGCTGTTATGAATGCTGAGCTGTCTTGTGCTTTTTTTCCTTTTCAGCTAGCTCCTCAACTGCTTTGTCCACTAATTAAGACTGTAATTTCCTTAAAACATATGCTTTTACAGATTCTAGTATCATCAGCCCTTGGCCTGATTGCTGGCTCTTGTTGTCGCATCAGTCATATATAAATAAATGGTAAATAATATGACCAGATGTTTTCCTTATCTTACATGAATCCTGCAATTTAGTTTTCTCTTGATTGTTCCTTAATTCTGTTTTTCAATGCTGGCACTCAAGGGCTAGGCAAGGATATCATAGATTATTTGAGCTACATAACAGGGAGAGTCTTCTCCTAAATCATGCAGCTGAGCAGATGGAAGTATCATAAGCGTGTGGAAAAATAATTAATAATTCACATAGTACAAAATGCCTTATGACCATTGTGGACTAGGCTTAGAGAAAAGAGAGGGCCACAGTGATTAAAGAACTTGAAACTAAATGTCAGCAAGCTATTCACTTAACAAATAGCATCCTAATTCCTTCTTGGATTTCTATGCTGTCACAGTGGCCACATAAAACATAGCTTCTGCCCCCAGGAGATTATAATTTCTATAGAAAGCATGAGAATTCAAGTAAGAAAAAAGACAGCTGAAAATAGTTGGGGAAAAAAAGCAGAGTCTTGTGCATGTTCTGTTTATCCCAGAACCATTGCTGGGATCTTCTCTTTCCTTTAGTCAGACGGAGAAGAGGAGGAGAGCCAGGAAACTTGCAAGCAATGTTAAGGACCAAACCCTTTTGTTACTGGGCCTCAGCTAGAAAGTATCTGTTAAAACCAAGAGCTTGACCCCGTAGAGCCATAGGAGAGAAAGGAGATGAATGAGCCATCAAGTCATGTAATTGCCACCTCTGACAGACTCCTCAGCTGTGCAGAGTCCATAGAAACTGCCCCAGCCAGCAGGAGCCACGTCCACAAACTGAACACTTGAAAGGAAAAGCCCAACAGATAGATTAAAGTATGTGCCAAAAGATGGAAAAGACAGCAAAGCCAGTGTGAAAACTCTTTCATAGTCCTAAATAGTCCCCTGGCATGTTCCTAAGGAGCAAAGCCCCACCTCAAAAGAGTTTCATCCACGAGTCTAGGTTCAGAAAAAAAATATATATATATTGCTTATAAAGACAAAGAACTTCCATGCTTTGCTCCCTGCAATGTTCACTGTTATATTATCTCTAAAATCCTTTTTGCCAAACCAAACTTCTTAGGTTGAATCCTCATAAGAGTCTCTGACTCACCGTCTGGGTCATGCGTCATTTCTCCCCTGCCTATACAAAGCATCTGTAAGTCATAGTTATATCAAGATCTTGGCTGTTCAATAAACATAGCCCAGTCCTTTAATTGATTCATCGTTCTGAATGGGCACATGGAACTGACCAAAATTAACTTAGGACATATTGTATGCTTGAACATTAAAATCAGCAAGCTTATCACTGCCATTAATGTAACATAAAGGTTCTAATGGTCTGTTGGCATAATCATAATATGCCTGACTGAAAATACCTTTGACTTGGAAGCACAAGATAAAGAATTAGATAACATAAAATAAAACTAAATAAAATAACTCCTCCTCTAATTCTTGAATAAATTCCTGTTGGTGCCACACAGTAGAATTTAGATATGCATTTGTGAATTGTATCGATTAGCTATGTATGTCATACCATATTTATTTTTTCTGGTATTAAATTTAGGCCATTCATATTGTCGCCGGACAGACAACATCAGCAAATACAAACTTTGGAGCTTAAAATTTCTTTAAAAACACAGTTTGACTTTGACCTTTACAAGGACACTTCATGTAAAACTAACTCACTTAAAAACATTTCAGTCCAAAAATGTTAATGCACTACAAGGTTAATTGCTCTTATTAATCCATTAAACAAGAACTGTATGCCCTTTTTTATATTAACCATTATTTACTTATTTCATTCTTATGTCCAAAGTCCAAAAGCTCTTATCTTTGTTACAAAAACTAACAAAATGTTAGTTAGCTAAGTCTCACAAAACTTCAACTGGTTTCTATTTGTGTGCCTTCATTAGTACTAAAAGTTTTGGCATTAAAAAAAAACATGTGGCAAACAGGGTGGTCAGCAGTTTTTGAGATCACTTGCTGGAGCAGTTCAAGTCAAGGAGGCTAACATATCTCTTCTTTAGTTAAAAAAATATTTCTTTTTTTTTCCCTTGCCTGTGATTTGAGAACAAGAGAGGAGATTTTTATGTGCATATGTAGCAATGGTAAGCAGCTGTAAAAACCTCCCACCCTAAAGATTGATGAATATATGTTTCATTAACACCAGCACATCTGAAAGACATTTGACACTTTGGAAGACCAACTATGGTTCTTTACAAATGCCTTGGATTAAATGCCTCATAATATGGTCTTTACTGGCCATTTTAGGAGCCTCTAGTGCCTTCTCCATTTAAAAATTTATAAAACTTTAGCTTCTGAATATACCTGACCACAGACTAAATGTTTATTTTGCTAGGATATTTGGAACTATACTTGCATGAGCAGATGTGAGATCTGCAGCATAAACATTTGAAAAGCCTTTCTGAAATCTTTTTTAATTCCTCCATCCTGTTTACAGTTTTCCTATTTATGACTAAAGACTCACCACACCCTACAAATATCAAACAATAGATAACCACAGAGCAACTGCTTTGTGGCCATCCCATGCCATTTTCATGGAATGGCTGTTAACAATGAGCACATCTGTAAGATTCAACATCTGTTTGTGAGTGTAGTGCAAAGAAATCCAGAAGCTGAACCGTGCGGGTAACTATTTTCTACAAAGAACATATTTCTACAAATAACAAGCTCTGACAAAGCACTGGGTGGAGGCCATCCACCCAATGCTTGTAAAGAAAGAGCTCTTCTCCAACAGGGCGTTTATCAGTGGTACGGGTGGAGGGCCCTACAGGATGCTTGTCTCACACCCCTGGAGAAAAGATTGGCCTCCACTAATACATGTGGTAGCACTGAGGGCAGGCAGGCAGGTTTCCATGCAGACTCAGGTAAGCTTAAAGGCTTTTGTCCATTCAGAATGAAAAGTACATTGTACTTGACAATAAACCTGCCATTTGAAACCTCAGGGGTTTTAATCTTATAAATAATAGAGTTCAGAGAAGAAGGGTTTCCAAGTCTGCATAGCGCTACCTGGAATTCAGATTTATGTAATGCACTCATAGGAACGTGATGCTGAAATGCATGCAAGTGTTAGGGCATTTGAGATTCAAAGACTGTATTGCACAAAAATATGCAATGCAACACTAATATTTCTCTCTGTTATGCTATTTTCCCCAGCTGCTATGAGAACATCCATCACTCAATGGCAGGTCAGAGCTATCTACTCCACTGCATGCACTAACATGGGTTTTTACTTTCTGTTGAAGATCCTTTTAACAAGCATGATGTCCACAGCAGAGAAAACTATTTGAAATCTGTAAAATGAGCCAAAGAAAGTGCACATTGCTAATCACATACAATAACGTCTTTTTCACTCATTAGGGCTGACAGTAACTCTTTCTTTGTATATGCCAGCCTACATATTTAGAGAAAATTAGAAAAACAGGGTTACTATCTTTCTGGTATTGAACAAGAGTTTGAAAAGATTATTTTATAAAGTATATAGAAAAAGCTGTGATTTAGACATGTAATAACAAAGGGTATGAAGTTTGAATTATTCTTCTTTGGGTATCAAGAGAAAAGTTGCAGTAGTTCTACAGCAAAATGAATTCATCCCTCAAATGCATTCAGGTATCAAAAATAATTCCTACTGTTTTAGGATGTGAAAAATTGATTTCAAAAATTCAGCAGCATAAAAAAAATTATGTTAACAACCTTGTGGGATACCTTTGTCTGGGAAGCGCATTCAGAAAACTGTGAGCATTTCTTTAGCACCTTCCACTTTAAAAATCTGGAATATTAAAAAAGTAAGCAAGAAGCTAACTGTCAGCCCATGCAGTTTCACTGTGGGGAGGTTATCACAAGAGGCTTTGCTGCGTTATTCATTGCTTGCAGCTCTTCCAATCAGATAACCTTAACAAACATGGTGCTATCAATTGCCAGATGTGGTACATGCTATGCAGCATCTAGTTTTTGATGGACTAAAATGGATCTGAGAATTCTTCTCTTTATGTTATCAACCATCAGTCACACTATGAGATTCACAAGGAGTATCTGGAAGTGCTGTCAAGTGCCAATTAGTGATGTTGCTGACCCAAAAGATAAAGAAGATTGTAGAAGAAGCAGCCCAGTATAATTCTCCACTCCAGTGTCCTTAAAGTGGACTATCGTTTATGAATGTACTCCTGCAGATGAAAGGGAAATAGGAGGTCAGTGGTTCCTGTCTTCAACAATCTTCTGCAATCTTCTCATAATGAATTGTAAATAGTATCACTATCAACCTGCTCTTCCTGCACTGTAAAGCAGTGCGAATGGCTCAGCAAAGCCAAAGACTGATAATACTGTTTCTCAGGACACAGAGCTGAAGGCTGTGCTTTGTCCTCTGCGTGCCGCACTGAGTGTGGGTCCACATGGCTGGAGCCCACCCTGGGCTCCGGTGGTGCCTTTCCTACCTCACCGTGTCCTCTCACTTCCCTGTGGCTGTGGGGTACGTTCACGTCATGCAGCTGCTGGGCTGGGAATCTGAGCTCTTCATCATTTGAAGACAATCTGAAGATTGATGAACAATCAATGGAAACGTCTTCCTCCTCCTCAGAGCAATTCTCAGCACAATCTGGCAAAATGTCATTATCACTTAATATGGTTTTTATCAAGAGGTGTTCCTGCTTTCAGAACCGCAAATGGTTTTTACAAGGTCAAAAGCAGAATATCATGCCCAGGTGTTCGCCACCTTGAACTGCGGCATAAAAACACCTTCTTAAAAAGGCAACATCGCTCCAGTGCATGGAGAATACCTGTCAAGTTTGGATTTGGAGGGACCAGCCTATGTGCAGTCCTTTCCATCTAAGGGTTACAGTATCCAGTACTCAGTGTAGATACAATGCATTATTAATTAGCATATACAAATCCTATTTATATTAAGAAAGCTTGCTTAGCGAAGGAGACATAATTCCTGTTATTACCATCCCAAATAGCAGAAAACAAATATTGTACAAGGAGCTAATAAAAATACAGGATAAGAACAAGAAGTTTGGAGTATATTTGTACACTACAGATATTTTTTTGATGTGAGACCACTATTTTTCATGGTAAATTATGTATGCTAAGAGAATTTTTCTGAGTCTACCCATGCACCTGAATGGCAATTTTCTGAAAGAGCAGTGCTGGAGAGGCATATCATATGGATCTATAATACTTACACTACACAGTGATTGTATACACAATAGTAGGTTTGTGACTTCTTAAAATATACATGCATGGAGGGGGTACAAAATTACTTCAGAGCACACATAAGAGGGTGCAGGGCTCTCCTTCACACCACGAAGCCCCCAAACAGCTTGCTATCAAACCAGCAATGTATAGTCACACTCCAGAGTCCACTGAAGTTGTGACATCTCTCCATTACCACTCTGGTTCAAATACCATTGCAAGCAGATGTCGCACAAACATTAAGCAAAGTTGAACACACTTTGAGCTTGTTCATGGACTGGATTCTGTGGGGACACAATGGAAACCTGTTGGTAATGCAGGAAAGACCAGATCAAGCTGGCAAACTATCTCCCTGTGTCATAATTTAGCATACGAGCAGAACTGTTCCCTGGAAGGTGCCAGACAATTAGAGGACAAGTCGCAGCAGCAAAGGCATTCCTAACCAGTGTGAACATTTGTCAAGGTACGGAAACAATTTACAATGTTTTCAGAACCGTGGTTCAGGTCAGTTCATTTTTATACTCTCCCATATGGTTCTGCTCCTTCTATTTCCAGAGTGAACCCTATTTACCTGGGCGGTTACTGTAGAAAATATATTGTTTGCAGAGAAAGTGAGAGTCATCAATAAAGAAAACTTCTCAAGATAGGTATATTGAGTATGTGTATTGGTTTGATCTGACAAGGAAAGAAAATGGCAAACAGCTTGTTTTCTACTTAAGAGGTATCTGAGAGCAGAGCACCAGTCAGATGCTGTATTGTGCCTTCTGGAGGCTCAGCAATAAAAGTACTGGTTGGGTGGAGAGAGCAAATAAAAGTGGCTTTCAGCCACATTTTCACCTTTATGAAATTGAGCCTGACAACAGACTAAACAGCATTTGCACCAGGTTTTCACTTCTCCCCAAGCCTCAAAAGAGATAAGATCAGTTCAACCCTTCCATGCATAACTGGCAGTGTGGACCATGTTGGGTAGTCATGGCTCTGCTGTCCCCTAACATGAAAGGTCATATGCTGTTAACAACAAAATCTCTATGCCACACGACTCTTTATGGGTCTGGGCTTTCCTCGTGACAAATTAACCAGCAGCTGTTCCTTCACAGAGGCTTTCACCCCACTGAACGGCAGCAAAGCAACATGCCTCTTGTTCCTAAGCACAGAACCCACAAAAACCCCACTATGGCTTTTACAGTCACCTTTGCAAAGCTAACTTCCTTCCACGGTAAAGTTCAGGAAGCCTAAATACACGCTAATGATCATTCCAGCTCTGTGCTACATTAATATAGAATATTCACATTGCTTAGGAAATGGGATTTTTTTTTGGCCCTAATAAATCATGCAGTATGTTGTCCATGCTGAAGTGACACATTAGGCTGGAGTATCGAGCTTTTGGAAGGCAACCGTGGGAGATAGAAACAAAGTTTATTATGCCAGAGTGGTTTTATAGTAGCTAACTTGTAGGAAACTGGCACAAACCCCTAAATATTAGCCTATGTTTTTTGAAAAAAGCAGGACTTTGGGGTGTTACTAGAGCTTTCATTGATAGCAATTGCAATGGATTAATCTCAGACAGGAACTACGGTATTTAGTTAAAGAAAGAAAGGCATAATAGTTCAGCACCTCTTTCAGAAAAGGTGAAGTTCAATGCAAACAGAGAATGTCTTCTTCACGAAGCTGCACTGAAAAATACTTTTGCATTCATGTGACATTGAGAAACAAATGACAAAGAATTTTCCATTAATAATTTAATTTGGGGGCCAGAGGGCCACCAATAACATCATAAGCATATAACATGGAGCCAAGTTTATCCCTGAGATAAGCAATCACAGTAGAGTTTCTTATAGCATGTTTGAATTTGAGTCTATGGAATGCACAATTTCAAAAGCCATAAACAATGGGTAAGGACAGTTGCCGACCCACCTCACACCATCATGTCTTTATGCTAAATACTTAAAGTGCAGAGAAATGAAGCTGTAGAACTGGAAAGTGGAGTATTACCGGGAGGTGCTGAGCATGTCCATCTCCCATCTGTATTAAAAGAAGACACAGAAACAGTAGTCATCTGGCAGGAACATTATAGCATTAAAATTCAGCCCTGATGGCTAGAACCAAAAAATACATTCACGAGCTGTGATTTCTGAGGAAAATTTAGCCATCCAAGTTGAAGATCCAGGTTCCTTTTGTTGCACACACTTACCACTGAAAACAAGGATTTTTAGCAGAAAGTATGTTGAGTTGAGGTGATGTTCAAATCTGCTAGGAAATGAGGAGAGGCTAATAATTCAAAATTGCATTTCCTATAGGACTGTCATGCACACAGAGCCTTCAGTTAAGTGTTAGGCTGTAACTCACATTCACATTCAGCAAAATCCTCTGACTCACAGGTGCTTTGTTCCTTGAGGGCTGGACAACTGGATTACTCTTTATTTTTTAAAGATGGATGGTGGTGATGCTGCTGCTCATCTTTTATAGCAGTGGTTAAAGCACTCACCCAGAAACTGGTGAGCTGACTACGGTTCAGTGACCTCCTCAGTGTGAGGGGGTTCAAATCTACAGCTCCAGCCTAGTCTCTGACTACCAAGTTAAGCCACAGTTGCTGGGGATTTGGGGGAGGAGGGCAGAGAGTGGTAAAGAAAGGGGCAGTCTGCTTCCTGGTGAAGCTGCATGGCTGTTCAGCAAAGGATGCAAGATTTATAGGGCCAGAAAGAAAGAGAGAATTAGAAAAAAAGGAGCTTGACTCTAGCCTAAACATGAGAGCTTCCTCTGGGAGAAAAAAGAGCCATCCTCTTCAATGTTTTTAATGTTGCTAATTAATTTAGTTTTAAACAAGATTTTACGGTGTGTGAGACGGAAACACTCTTTGCTACATTTATAAAATGTAACGAAGAGCCCCATTTGCAGTTAATGCCTGATGAAAGGCAGTGATGGGATGCAGAGCCATGCCCCGCTCTGGGTGACACACTGCCCAGCACAGCTACCCCAAGAGCCGCCCACCTCGCTGCCTGCACGGAGCAGCTGCGTTGTTCCTGTGCCCTGGGAGGGAGGCAGCGTGTGAGCCAGGTGGGGATGTGTTTTTGGGCTGCAATCCCCCACAGGCACTTTGCGATCTTCATGCCAGCTGAAGGACACCTGGGATGCAGGATGCCCTGTGACTGGGGGTCATGCAGCTGCACCAGTACCGAGTGCTGGCCCTGGATACTGAGATTTGCCACTAAAGGGGGTGTAGAAGTGGCTGGTACAAACCAAAACTAACAGTGCAGCAAGGACAAAGGGAATGAAATTGTAAGAGGGTACTCACAGGAGAAAATGAAGTCAGCCGCTTGCTGAAGGTGGTCTTCACTGGGAAGAGGAACCGGACTTCTCAGGGCAAGTCTCCTCTCACACTGCCGCCTGTGCGTACCCAGCTGCGGACAGCAACAGAATTAAACAAGCGCAACTGAAAGGAAATTCAGAACCAGAAAACTTAGAGGGTGCCATTTGGGTGGTCTCTTAAAGCAGGATAAAGTCTAATGAGATTGGTGTCTTGTACACTTTTCAGTGCATTAAACACTGTTTTGTTTCGATTGCTTCCAAATTCATTCACCGGTCAGGTTACAATTATCGCTGCCCTTAAACGAACCTCCTAATTCCTCGCTATTGTTCATTCAGGTACTTTAGTTAGTCACTGTTTGGGGCAAGCATTAGCAATGTCACAGGTTTACTGATTTCCTTTTTCATTTAATCTCTACTTTATTTAAACCTGAAGAGTTTGGAGATCAGGAGCTATGCAGAGAATCGCCTCTTTGTGAAAACTTTGCTTTGGTTGGCTGTCAGTGAATTTGTTGCCACAGCAAAGGCTTTGATACACCAGGGAGAAAATCATGCTTTTACCTAATCTAACCAAACCAACCTTGTTCAGATTGATTCAGTCTCCAGCCTTGGCTCTGACCTCACCCTTACCCTCAATCCTGCCTCACTTTCACACTGAGTATTTTATACAGCCTCTATTTTCTCCCTGCATAGCTT
>JANZLQ010000001.1:33584544-33613960 GCA_026212715.1 Elanus axillaris | reverse complement strand
CCACCCCCCGCCCAAACCAACATCTATGTTCTACTCATCAACCATTGCTTTAGAAATCTTCAGGCTGGATGGGCAGGCATGCAGTGCTGGCAGGTGGTGTAGCTGTTAGGCAGCCTTGTGTATCACAAGAGATCTGATGCTATCAAATTTCTTTTCCCCCAAAGACTAAAGAGAGCAAGCCTTTGTAAGCATGCAGGAGGGGGATGAAAACAGTTTGTCTCCTGAGCAGCCAGCCTTTGTCATTTTACAAATGAAATCACTTTGGAAATTTAGAGAATTAATATCATAATGAAGACGGGAGTACCCATTAGGGTGGTCTAATGTTGCTCTGGAGATATATGATGGATGTCCAGTTGCTGTAAGCCCTTATTTGCAGAGAGTCACCTCTGTAGTTGCCATTATTAGGAAGATGTCTGAAGCAGAGGATCAGACACAACCATTGCAAGATGAGATAGTGTTTGACTGGTTTCCAGGGAACCGAAGGATACAGCCTTAGTTGTACCTGTCACTATGGCTCCCAGCTTTTTTCCCCCTTAATGTCTTTTTTAGCTGTAGGAAGTTTCTCTTTAAAGATTCACTGCTTCTCTAATAGCACAAAAAGCAGTAATAGGAACATAAAAAATGTTACCTGGATTGCAAAAAGCTTCCGTTTATTACCAAACAATTGGTATAATTCATCATCAAAGGACTGAAATATGCTGCATTAGTTAGCTTTTGCAAATAAAGATAACCATGAGATCTAACCTGTGGTGTATTACTTGCAGTAACTGGAAATATTCACCTGCTGTGTCCACTTCTGGAGATACCTATGGCATTGTAAGAGCAGTGATGCCTTGATTGTCATTCCTGGAAACACAGCCTCAAGAAAGTAGTACTTCCAGGAATTATCTTAATGGGCAATTGAATCATCATTTCTAGCACTCCAGCATCTTTCCCAGAAGGACAGTTTTCCACGGGCAATGATTCCAGTTAGAAGAAAATGTGGATATCCAAGCCCCAATTCTTATCCCTTCCTGACTGGTTTGCAGAGAACAGAAGCTTTATGCAGATCTTAAAATTAGGGAGAAAGGCACCTAGGACCTGTGAGGCTGCAAGATATCCAGTACAGTGATTTTGCCTGCACTCTGTTTTATAGTAGCTATTCTACCCAGGTCGTTTATTTTCTTCCAATTATCGGTGTTCCTTTAATAATTCTCTACTGGTCACTAACATTGCTGCTTTGTTGTGTTATTTCCCGGGAAGCTCAGTCGCTGGTGTAAGTTGTAGCTGCAATGTCTTCCATGAGGATTTACATCAGGGCAGTGTCTGTGTTTTAAGAAAAACAGGTTAAACTCACTAATGTCTAGACTTTTTCCCAGCTCTGGGGGTATGCAAGGCAGCTTGTTGTTGCTAGCCTTTTCAAATAAATGTGACATGATGGATCCACGCTTTGCTCTATACATAATCAGTACTGATTTGGGGGAATAATCAGTGGTAAATAAAAATGAGTGCTGTTGAAATACCCTTTGTGTGTCTTCTCATGAATTACTCATGAAACTGGGGTTACAAATTTCTGCCCCTGATACCCAGTAATGGATCTGTACTGCCTTTATTTTTTTTAATATATTTAGTGTGTGGGTGTGTTTGGGTTTTGGTTTTGTGGGTTGTTTGGCAGTTGGGTTTTTTTTTTCAAAATTCTATATCTTTCCCCTAAATCTTCAGTTTAGTGGCCAGATTCACCTTGGTGGGAGCAAATGCAACTCTATCGATAGCAATGGAATTGTGTCTGCATATGTCAGCGATGAATTTGGCCCCATATTTATTGGAAATACCTGGGCTGTTGTGATATGATGTGGTAAATCACACTGAGAGCAAATCAAACAGACAGGCTGTGGCTGCATCACTATTTCATACAACTCAGGTCATAATGGACAGGACAATGCTGTACTGTGAAATTCAGTGCTAAGGAAAATACATTCTTTCTAACCTTTTATGAAAATACTTCTCATCCTTCAAAGGACAATTTAGGCAACGTGACCACTGCTGGAACCAGTGCAGGAGCATTTAAAAGGCAAATAGAAAAACACCATTGCCCAGGAGGAGAACAAGTGTCCGTAGATATTCCCATGCTTTTGCTATTCCAAAATTCCCATCAACTGTTGCACAGAGCCTCCAGAAATAAAGCTATTCACTCTCTCCACAGCAAATGAAAGCAATGCGACATGCCAGTCTTCAAGTCCAGCAAACTATAAATGTAATATCAGTCAGAGAAGAGCTAATGAAAACAATCACATTAAACATAGCTCTTCAGTGCTTGGTGCTCAATAAGTGAGCAGCAGGCTTTCTCTGTCTAGCTTACAGAAAACAGGAGGTAGCAGTTTGCAAGGAGCAGCGTTTTAATGTGATTGGACTATAACAGACAATCTATTTACAGCATGCTCTAGGGAGCTTATAAACAAATGTTGAGTAATTTCAGCCAGCAGTAATTACCCTTGCAGCTGACAAGGATAGCATGATACTTTCTCCTTCACCTTCAGCCCAGTCCAGAAGGCACTGTACACAATGGCACTTCTAATTATTTCTGCATTTCTATGGCTAAAGACCAAAGTGTGTTATTAGAGAACATTTTAGAAGCTTTTTAAAAGCTTGTTTATTGGGACAATTAAAAGTCATCACTATGACAGCAAATAAAAGGTTCCATTCCTAGGCACGCGGTTGCAGCCAGGGGTTTGCCTGCTTACCTTGTAAGCCTTGCCTACATGAGGCAAAATTTACAGCCACCCCTCACCGCTGCTAATATCAGTTCAGCGGCGTCAGTGTTAGAAAGGTGGGCAACCTTGGTGTATACAGAGAATGGGGCTTTATAAATATCATACTATCTAACCCTGCTTAGAGCACATTGAATAAACATAGTACTTAAAATGCTGTTCACTCATCTATGCTCGAGCTCCCAACACAGCCAAAGGTAGTGGGGGTGAAGCCGTTGTAGCGGTGGGGAGATTTTTGCAGAGCGCCTGTGCTGCAGATGAGGCTTCAGACAATGTGGCTTTTTGTCTTCTGTTGAAACAAAATAAAAAGCAAGTTCTAAACCAGCCATTAACACTTAATTACTGGTGAAATACATTGGCTTGGATTTTTTCCTCCCAGGCACTGGACACACAAATGGGTTAATTCTGGGCTGGATGCAGCTGCCGCAAGTGAGTCAGCAGGAAGGTAGGGGCAGAGGGGAAGGGAGATGAGGGCTGTGGTGGGAGAGGGGCCATGGGACCGGGGTACTGCCCTCTGCGTCCTTCCCTTTGCTGATGGTACGCCCCTTCCCCTAGCTACGCAAAGACAAACCCAGGTCTTTTCATTTCCCCAGATCATCGGTACCTGGCGCAACACCTCGGAAGCCCTCTCCTTGCCCTTCCAGATTACCCCAGAGCGGTCAGGCGACATCTGCCATCGCCTCAAATGCCGGCTTTCCACGGCAAGCCCACCGCCGGCAGCGCCTCCGGCCATGCCTCCCGGTGCCAGCATCCAAGAGTGCTCTTCCAGAGCTGGGAGAAAGCGCTGGTGAACTTCCATGGTGAGACGAGGTTTTCCGAGCCTGTACAATTCTGCAGCGTAGGTGCTGTTGGTCAATACCTTACAGACAGATGCAACAGAAATGAACTCATCCTCTCCTCCTGGTTCTCTGGCGGTAGCCGTGCCACCAAAGGGAAAGTCTCCAGCTTCAGGGATACCTCAGGAGGCTGCGCTGTCTTGAGCGGTCTCTTACTTGGCCCAAAGCACCCGTTTTTTTCCAATTACGTCATACATACTACTCGATTTTGTGTTCACACTGTGTGAGTTACATTGTGCCATGAGAAGCACTACAGCTATTTCCAAAGAGTAGCTTTAAAAACGTACAAACCTCTACTCACAGCGAGGCGAGGCATCATCGAAGTGATTGCTGTAGGCAGATAATTAACAAAATGATCAAGTCACAAGACTGTGCTCCACAAGAACTTTTATTTAACATTGTAATACAGTCATATATGAGTGAAACTATCCAAAAGTAATTGGGAGAGGCAGTGAACTGCGATGTGTGCTTGTTTGCAAACACCATGGACAGTTTGGCGTTTGCTGAGCTCCCGCCCGCCTCAATAAATTCAGTTCAGACTCCTGCTATAGGAATTGACAGCAGATATCTAATCCCCAAAAGTGGATTATTTACATTTTTTGATACGTTACATTGCATTACATCCTGTCATGTTGCATCTCATCACAAGCAGATACAATATCGCATAACATGATGTGACATGATGACAGACATCAGAAATGTTTTTTGTTGTTTTGAGAGTTTTTTAAGATTTTATATCTTGTATCCAAAATGTTTCTGAGTGATTTCTAGGAAGATTGAGTAGATAAGGCAAGTGCCTGGATTACACGTTCCTCTGGCAGCTGCTGCACTGCCTCTCCCATGCATTGTTTCAAATCGAGCCGCCTTGCTTTGCAGTTTCATGAAACCTCGGCAATTCAATTTTGCTCACCTTTTGCAAATATTTTTAAAAGATTCATTAGGAGGGAAATCAGCAGAACACATGTTCAATAACAGCATAAAACGACAACAGCTGCTGCAAATTACCTTGGCTGAAAGGAAACCCCAGAAATGCATTGCAAACTTTAACAATGTACTCTAGCTGTTGATTGCTCACACCGTCGCTCGCTACTCATTTCTGAGACACGGTTGGTGGAGGAACATTAATTTGTCCTTGTTCTTGAGACTGGCAGGTGTCACTTTGCCCAGTGTGGGATGTGAGTGACAGATATTTTGCAGCTGATGAAATGAGAATGCAGAAATTCAAGAGTGCCTCTGGGATTTCACTGGTCATTTGTGGCCAGCACAAGGGCAGGGCCTGCTGCTTCGCTAATGCAGGACTGGCTGATGTTGCTGTTGCTGCAGGCTGCCGCAGATTCACACCATTTTAAATAATATTTGTATTATGAAGCTCTTCCCTACACACACACACACATGCACACACTTGATGGTATTGTGTGCTTCACTGCTTTCTAGGTTGATACTGTCTGGGAAATTGTTCTAACTGGTTTGGATTTTTTTTTTTTATTCTCTCGTAGGCTCAAGTCTTTCTCAAAAGGATTTTACCTGCATCTGCTATCTTTAATTCTTTGGATAACGTAAAGAAAATTGACTAAGAGCAAGACCTAAGCTAACCTAGGGGAAACTGATTAAAAAACAAGAGCAGTATTAAAAAATGCAATTAATAAAATCATTTCACGATGCAGAGGTTTAGGAAGAGAGTGGGGAGAATTATATCAATTGAAGTATTTCTTTAATCTAATTTAGAAAATCAGAAAAAATGTGTTCCAAGCAGAAATGCACAAGGCTTAGTGCAAATAAAAAAAGATACTAGGAAATTAAAAACATTGCAATGTTAAAGAATTAAGAATGAGATTTGTTGAATTTAACACTATCCTGCAGTTCACCTTTATCTTTCCTTTAAGTCTCAGGGCATTTTCTTTGCAGGCAATGTAGTGGCTGGGATTTCTAACCACCCCCACCCCTGCCAAAAAAAAAAAAATTAATTATAAGTACAAGGAAAAGAAATTGTCTAGAGTTGATGCCTTGGATAGATATTTTCAACCTTAGTTTAAATAATGTTGGGTTTTCTTCCATTCAGCAGTTTTATGTGAGAGAAGGGGTTAAAAAGTGCTGTAGTTTCTGAAATATTTTCTATAAAAACTAGAGTGCATATTAAAAGGGTAACAATTCTTTAAGTCTTATTACCTTTTTATTTAAACTACATATTATTTTGGAGGTAATGATTTTCAAGAAACCCCCAGAATTTCAGGACAGGGTCTCTTTTCGGTAACCATGTTAAATGTAGTTTATATAGAACAGTGTAATCCAGAGAACCACTAACAGCATTTTCAATTGTGCTAAAAACTTATTAACATATTTGCCTCTTTAATGATTAACTGTCTTTGAATATTAAGAGATTTTTACAACATCTTATTCACACCAAGGAGACTCTGCAAAAGGCCGAGCTTTTTCTTTATTTTATAAGTGAGGCTTCGTTTGATATGCATTCTGATTTTAAAAGAACCATAATATTTTAATCGATCTCTCTGTAAAGATCATGATTATTATAAATGAGATACAGTCATGCACATCAAGCCTGACTGGTAGATAGGAGGTCATGAGTCACGAATTATATGAAGAGGGGAAGTAAAAACTAGAAAATTTTCCTACATGATTGTTTAAAGGGACAATTATGTACACTGGCACACGAATTCAAGACTTCAGTTACATGTGCAGAGTTATCAGCCTTCATTTTCTATTAATTTCCTTCAAACTAGCCCTGAAAGATATCATTTGCAAAAAAATAAAATTAAACCCATACATTTATTATGAAAAACATGTAATTTCATACTGAACTCTTCACATTCATGAAATAGATGACATTAAAAATCATGATAGAGAAATATACCTGATGAAAATGTTGATACAAACCTAGGCTGTGAAAACACTGGTTAATGTCATTTGCCAAATGTTATTTTATTGTAGATAATTACTTATGTTAAATAATTTGAAACACACATAAAGATAGCATCTGATAAGATACAGGCTTGCTATTTAATTCCATTCTCAGAATTGGAAAAATTCTTTTGAATAGATTTTTTTCCCCTATCAAACCTCTTGTCTCCCCAACCAATATTGTTTTATTTATACACATGTGCAAACACACAGACACACACACACACACACAAATATATCTGCACATTTTCAACTGATATTTCTCCCCCTACTTACAAATGCAAAGATATACTGTTATCCTTTGGAAATCAAATTTTTTTTTCTAGACAGCCTGCTTCTTTAATTAAACTGTATTCTTTATAGTGATCAAATATAATTAGCAGTAATAAGTATTTAATGAAAACAAACTGCTTTCCTTTGAAATCTTTCCAACCCACTGTACTTTAAGTCCATAGCTTCTCTGAGAAGATCATTGTATCATAACAGCTAAAAATAAGTATATGATTAAAAGCTTGTCAGGTACTGCATCCTTTCAGACAAATAAAAATAGAGAAGGTAAACACTAGAGATCCTGATTCATGTCAGGTACAAATCCTATCATTTAAGATACTGCTTCCAAAGAAACAGTACTGTTAGTGGTTCAGTGTGCTATAGATCTGTCTTTTAACTACCCTATTTGATATCATTACGCACTAAGACATTACCCCAGTATCTTTGATTATTACTGAGCGAGATGAGAAGAAAGTGCGCTTACACCGGACTCATTGACAGCGAGGTGCTATAGCAACTCTCCTGTAATTAATTGTGAGTGAAAGGGGGTTTGGTTTTTGCAGCCTCGTAAAACTTTTCCCACATGGCTGAACCCACGGTCAGGAGACGTTAGGCAACATTAACTGCCTGCACATTCCTGCAAGGCTCTGGAGGAAGCGGCTCGGCACTGGGGCTCCAATTCTGAAAACCCTGGGACACAAGACATCAGCGTCTACCTTTCATCTTAGCTGAGATTTGGAGAGGGTTCAGACCACAGAGGCTCCTTAATTCTCACTAATTCATTTGCTTTCCTGATTCACTTGGCTTGGGATAACCTGCGAATGATAATGAACCTGTGAGGGGAGCGCTTAGTCCCTTGCCTTTGAATGTGCTCGGCATGGATTGAGGGCTTTCTGTGAATCTTGCAAGAGGAAAAGAATCTTATTAGCACTGATTGCCAGTCATGAGGTTGCCTCTAAAAATTGCTCTTGTATTTTTAACTCTTGCTTGCTTATAACAACCCCAGCTAAGGCGAGAGATGTGTTGTTTACACATCGAACATGGCATTGTTCTCAACATTTACTCATTTCTCTTTGCAATTTGATCTAATCATAACACATTTGCTTTATGTATGTCATTACTATACCACTATGAACACTTCATCATTTTTCCCATGATTATTCTACAAGTTCATAACTAGCCAAGTCCTCATCTCTTCACCCCCAGCTAAACATCCTCTTTGCATTAATGTATGCTCTCTAGAATAAAGGGTCTAATTTTCTTTTTTTTTCCTTTTGTTATTAACCATTTCAGCAGAGTACAGCTAGTACTGATTTCTGTGTTAGTAGTGAAGCAGATTCTGTCTTACTATCCAGCAGATTTGGTGGTTTCTCATGTCAGTTCTTACTTTTTCTAATAAACACATTGTGGATCTGGATACAAATAAGAATTCAAGCCCTGGTGAGAATATCTGAAAATAGACCTGGGAAAAATTGGCTTAATTTTGCTTCTCTTTCCTAAAGGAACATTCACCTTAGGACTAATTCTTTTCCCCCATTCATTTATGTGAATTTAGGTAACTGTAGGGAATAAATGGACTGAAATCTAGAAATTTGTGTCAGGGTGATTCTGTTTACACCTTCAAATTCCTTCTAGAGGCAGCCTTTGCTAATAGCTGAGGATTCAGAGTCCAGTTTTTCATGGGCCCCTGTCATCGCCAGAGCCAAATTCTAACTCCTGACCAAACCCTGGTTGATCCTAGCCTTAAACAGTATGTTCATTCACCTCCTCAGAGAAGTAGGTTGCTTTACTACACAAATCTTCCTAGGGGAAGCTTTCGTAACATTTTGAGATGGACAACCCATCTTTCCTGCAAAAAATGTGGTGTTTTTCTGTGGTTTCTAGCTTCATAAATATGGCATATGCGCAGATCTAGAAAACCGGTGCTTCAGCTTTGCTATTTAGGAACAAGGCTGGCATCAACCAAAGAGAGCCTTATACAGCTCCCACATCTGGGACAGCTATTCACTAGCCAGAAGTGAATGATACATTACACAGAGACAAAGATAAAATTATTTGTTAATTTTTTTTCCTTGTGTCTAGATGGGGGCAGTATGGCAATGGACTAAATAAATAAAAAAATTGCTTCCAGTTTTAGCTAATGACATAATTTCCTAGATTCCCCTTGAAATATGAATTTTATGTTTTTTTCTCTCTAATTTGGTGTTACCTCAAAAAAAACTCTAAGTGACAAAATATTACGCCCACTGTTTCTCAACAGAATTTGCCAAAAAGGATAATTATGTGAGACTGCTAGAACTCAAATTTGAACTTGAACTTCTTGTGGGGGAATATGGATTTCTATTATATTGATAGGCTCAACTCTTCTTCAGAGGGCATGAATAAGAGCTGATCAGCCAATGGAATTTATGCTGCATGGGAATTCTAACAGTTTGACATTTGCTTGTCGAATCATTAAACATTTCTGCAGGACAGTTACCAAAAAAATCCCAACTTGCTTTGGAAATGTCACACAAAAGTATCTACATTTTGCATGAAAATGTCAAAACAAAACATTGATTCAAGCTGCTATGTTTCAAAATGTCAATTTGGTACTTTTTATGAGTATTTTGGCTGTATATGATGTGTAAATTTTACTTAGAAATTATTTTAGAAAATTTCATTGAATTTTACTTTTCTATAGTAAAAGGCAGAGTTAGAAAAATCACAAGTTTTTGTTGGAATCTTTTGCACAGCTTTATGGACAATGGTGAATGGAAAAATGCTTCTTGACTAAAACCTCCTCACAGATAGTTTTTTGCCCCCCTCCCTTTTTTAAAAAAATATTGTAAAGCATATTTAACTCAAATTATTGAAAAAGAAAAGAAAACCTCCCCGAATTTGCCAATGGATGGCCAACACCATGGAAAAAAAAAAAAAAAACCCTTCACTATCACCAGAATATCCCACTAGTAGTTAAACCTAGGTAAAGAAAGACATTCCAGCCTGAACATGTCTCGAAACCCCCATGTTCACCTTGAGAAGAGCAGGTCCTTGACAGCCTGGCTCCCTGCAGACAATCCTAGGAGAACATTACATTTGGGAATAGCTAAAATTAAACTTATACAGCCGAGAAATCGGGTTCAAAGTTTCCCCATACCCTAAGGACCAAGAAGCCCCTGTTTGCTGTAAGAAGCATCCCTATATGATGGGCATTTTTGCTTTTTGTTTTCTCATCTGCTGCCTTGACCTCCAATATAATCATATGGCCCATGTAGCCTGGCTGCATCTTTCATATAGCACCTTTGCAAATTGTAGCAAACACAAGAGCACTCCTGCCTCTCACCGATACATTACTGTCCAGCATTTTACTTATTTTTCTGGCTGTTTTTCCCCCACTGGGGCTCTCTTCTTATTAGAGCTTCTCTGCTGGGACAATCTTCACTTCTAGCCCCCAAGCTCAATTTTAAGCCCATGCAAGCCACTTTGAAATTTTAGAACAGGACCCAGCTGGCTCCTGCTCCTCTATTAGTAATTTCCACCACGTTTTCCTCACCGCCAACTTCCAGTCCCAGCACTTCCAAAAATTTTGCACGATGTTGAGCAGTTTTACAGCAATAAAACACAGTTCTTAACTAATCTATTATCCTTCTATGTCTGAAAATGTGAGCAAAATTGGAAAGTGGAACTCAGCCACATTTTTCAGCTCAACTTGCAAATGTGCTGGAGAAGAAATTATTTTCTCCTCTAACACTCTAGTCAAAAAGCATCAATTGGCAAGTTACGCTCATTTACATACATTTTCTATTAAACTTTTCTATCATAAAAAATTGCCTTTATGATCCAGACACATAATTTATTATGCAATGCACCACCACCATCATCACAGTGAATTGCATTTTACGTGTTTATACTAACAGGGAAAGTGATCAGCTTTAGCCTTCTTTTCATTATATGCATCATTCATCCTCCACCACCAAGATCTCTGGATTCTGTAGCATATCCATCATTATCTAACTGCCAACTGTTTTCAGAGGTTCCACTGCTTTAAGCTCATTATTTCTTCAGATTGGTGCATCTACAGAGAATCTTTCCACAACATACAGCAGTCAGCATGGCACATGTGTACAGATGAATGGTAGGGGTTTGTCCTTCACAGTCTCTTTGTAACTAGTTTTGCCCCAGAACTGCAGCATGTAATGAGCAGCAAATGCATACTCATATGTCTAAAAATAATAAAAAGTTAAATGGCATTCAAAATAAAAACCAAATAGTGGCATCTTCGTGTGAATGGGCTGTTGTGAATAAATCTAGTTTGCAGATTGCTCAGTAGTTTGGGGTTACAGTCTCCTTATAATGCAGACTAAAGCACGTAGACAAAGAGCTGTGCTAAGATAAAGAATTTCTTTCCTGTCCCCATTTACCTTGCTGCATTTAATTTAATCAATAGCTGAATGGGGAAGAGGAGGAGAATTGGATGGTTCAAGAGACTGATAATGGGATATCGAACCTTTCATCTCTATATCATTGATTCAACATAGGAGTTGACACACTGGATCAGAGCAGTGGTCCATCTCCTCAGATATCCTCTCTGACAGTGGCCTGTACTAGATGTGTTTCAGGGAGAGGCGTGAGAAACCCCGTAGTAAGCATTTATGAAACAACCTGTCCATAGGAAAGGTTTCTTCTTAACTCTCTTATTTACAATTTGGCTAATGTTCAGACTTGGGTAGCCTGTAACTCTTCAAAAATCTTTTAAATCCTGTGGACTTCAATGCAGATTACATGTTTATTTAAATACATATCTAACTGAAGTCTGCCTTCAGCTGAAGTCTTGGCCACCAAGTTGCAATGAGTTCCAGAGGAGAATTACGTGTTGCAAATAAGACTAACTTCATTGCACTTAACTTGTTGCCTTCTAAATAAATAACCTCGCCTATATACAGTGTAGCTATTATCACTAGTGGCCCATCCAAGCCATCTTCTTTCTCATTAGAATAATTTTCACCTTTTCAGTCTGTCTTGAAATGAAAGGCTTTCTGTGTTTCTAATTATTTACATTGCCCATGTCTATACTTCATCTATTTATGATACATTCTCTTTGAGACAGGATAACCACAACTGAATATAGTACTCCAGGTCAGGGCATACCACTGATTTATTTAATGACATTATAAGATTTTTGGCATTATCTCTCTTCCAATCCTTTTGCAACCTAACAGTTTGTTTGCTTGTTTGACCCTTGTTCCATACAGAGCAGAGAGTTTCATTGAACCAGCCAGTATAAGGCACAGGTCTTCTCTTGAGTGACAACAGCGATGTATTTGGGTAGCTCAAATTATTCCTTCTTATGTTACATTTGTCAACACTGAACCATTATCCTGACCATTCAGCTAGATTTATTAAATTTTACTGGGTTTCTTACTACTTTTTGATCTTGAATTTTCTGAAACATTTTTTTCTTTACTGTTTGTTTGGGTTTTGGTTTTTTTTTACTTAAAAGTAGCAAACAAATTTTGCTTAACTAAAATACAAGAAAAATAAACCAATTTCTAGCCCTGCTATGAAGCCTGGAAATCCACATGTATATATATACATAGACTTTCCCTAGATTCATAATATTTTTTCTTTTCATTTTTCTCCTTTACTTAAACAGCATCTAGTCCCTTCTTGTGTCCTTCTCCTGTGGCTATTTCCCTGCATCATTTTCCAAGGAGATTACTTTTCAGAAATTCAGCTAAAATGCATTGTTTGGTTGGCATAGCACATTCTGGTAGATTAGAAAAAAAAAAAAGGGCTTTCTTTATGTGACTATGTCACTTTCTGTCACACTGTTCTGTCACTATTATATAGTACTAAAATCACGATCTTACTATTCCAGTCCTAATTTGAGTTTAGAAAGAGACATACTGAGTTGGCACTTCTAGGAACGCTCCTAAAGCCATAAAAGTCAGCCTCAGCATTTGCTATTTTGTTGACAATGGCTGCATTTAATGGGACATTGCATATTTTTGCGAGTATCTCAAACAGTTTTTTCTTAAATACCTCTCCAAATCTCAGTGTCCTATCCACTCCAGTATCCTGAGAAAAGAAAAAAAAAAAAATTATCATGGCAGTTGTCCTTGCTGGCCTAAGTGAAATAAGCTAATGGTCTTGATTCAGGTCTTAACATAAAATGCAAACAAAAACCAAAGAGGTGACCTTGGCGGTAGCCTTAGCAAAGATGTTCCATACATGCAGTATGAACAAAATGAACAACCCTTTCACCATGGGGAAGGTTCTAGTCCTTTGATATTAGAATTAAGGAGTTTTGGCATCATACTAAATAAAACCATCCAGCTATTTTCTTCAGAGTTCTTTCCTGTGTGAGGAACCAGAAGTGCTGAGTCCATCAGGCTTTTGAATATTCTTAACAAGAAGCATAATGGGATGACACTAAGTATGTTAACTAGGTTGCAGGTGGAGAGCTATTCAATGTCTCTCTGTGTCTAAGACTAGCTAAAATGCTGTTTGCTTCTTTTGTAAAACAAAACTCTTATCCGGCACCTACCGTGAATGTGCAGTTCTGGCTCTGTAGACCTGAAGGCCGCTGAGAGACAGCAGCTTCAGATGTGCGCAAGTCCCCACCTTCACTCTCTTCTACAGATTTCTCTGTACTGACATGTTCAGAGCAAAACCGTCAGCTGAAGGAAAAAAGACATCTTAGTTACATTCAAGATTGGCGTCACTTCAAAGATGGTAAGGATCAAGGAGGCCTCTCTATCTACACCCTGTGCCCAGCAGAGGGGAGATGAAGGGACTAACAACGCGGGACACTCCACGAGAGCATGTCCCCTCTCTCTCTGTGCCAGCCAAGCGTTCCCAGTGCGTGCAGGCACTGGGCACCTCCAGGAGCTGTGGGCGTAAGGCATTTCTGCTTTACTGCTGTATACACATCCCTCACTGGCACAGTTAGCTGGACTGAAGATTTAGCCCATAGCAAGGGAAATGTGCATTGTTCTCAACATTCCTCATGCCAGCAGTGGTTTTAGGTTAATTTGTAAAAAAAAAAAAAAAAAAAAAAAGATCTAAAAGGCTAAGACTGAGTTTCAAATCAGACAGTTATTTTAAGGCTTGGTTTAATAAACCTAATTTATTATGTGAGTTAACAGAGTTCTGCAATCGACTGCTCGGCTTCATGGTTGAAGTTAGTAATTCATGTGAATAACGCTACTAAAAGAAAACATGTTATGTGATCAGTCCACTGCAATCAGACATGGTGCCTGGAGAGCAGCTATCTTCACTGGTGTTCCCAAAACGCAGAACAGCAAAGAGGACTAGTTATCTCACCTGTGAATATCTGAGTTACAGGAGCACAGCTGGAACATCACAGCTCCCTACCCCTGCACAGCCTTTCCTATAGCTGTAGCAGCATGCCACTAAAGGCTTTGAGGGCTAAAGATGAAGAAGTTTTGTAACTTGCTACTGTCATGCTTACAGTAACGTGTACTCTCATCTCTAGCATTTCTGAGTCTTTTTGGTGTCTATGTTTAAAGCATAAATGTAGCATCCCTGGATGCCACTCTCGGTAGATAAAAACATTAAACATCTTCATAAACAGGATAAAGCACTGCAATTACACAGAATGCACTGACGGTGCCAGATCCAAGGCCAGGTAAATGTGCACCCTTCGACTGCTGGGCACACCAGAAAATACTTAATTCCAATTGATTAAAGTAGAAGATTGGAAGAAAAAAAAGAGTTCTTTAAGCAAATAGCAATGGAGTTTTCTCATGCATTAGGGCATAAAATGACACTCTGTGGGAGTCAGAAAGTAATTTTTCTCCTTCAGATATGATGTTGCACAACTGGCCAAGCACAATTATGAATGATTTACCTACAGGTGCATAAGGTATAAGATATTGCTTTTAAGTCACATGCACTGGTCACCTCTTCTGCTATGGCAGCTTCTCTCTCTCCTGCCTCCATCTCTTACATTAATGTGGGTATAAGGTAGTTACCCTTTTGGAAGTATACTGAAAAAGCAGCATTAAAAACATTTTGAAACCTGCTCTGATATTCTAGTCAAACTAATAGCTAGGATGCTGGGATGAATGTGTCAAGTCTATAGGAAGAGGTATGAATACTATGCTTGCATTTCAACTTCAGCAAACATTGCTAGTCACAGCTATAAAGGGATGGAGAGGGTAAGCTGCTACAACAGTGATTATTCATAAAAGAGAATAGTTTAAAAATGAAGTAAAAAAATGACTCAACTTACATTTGTACTCCTTCCCCCAAGGGAATGCGCGGTATCTGTATTTCACAGTGTACAACTCGTGCAACTGGTGGCCTGCAACAGGAAATATGAAAATGAATAAGGACACATAAACAGAAAAGTAGAGCTTTTGCAGTGGGGCGAAGCGGTGCCCTGTGTCTCGTTCTTCTAGTGTTTTATCAAGGGTATTTGTAGACGGAGAGAGAGGAGTCAGAAATCCTGAAAGGATTTCAGAGACCTCCCCTGAAGCTGAATATTGGCAATGGCTGCATTGTGACATCATCTAAAAAGCATGCTGAAAAAGCTAAGAAGGCTTTTCTATAAAATCTTGTAAATCTTTGGCTGAAGAAATCACCTTACCCCAACCCATGGAGGTTCTGCCAATAGCATCTTCATTATAAACGTGGGCAAGTACACGCCTGTCAAACTCACAGTCAGGGCTGTCTGCAACGCGCCGTACTTGGAGGAAGGAGTCCCTGCAGCACAGGGTGTTTGATGAGAAACTCAGCAGCGTACTGGACCTTGTGGACACAGCCTGCTGGCGTGCCCACCCCATGGTACAGCTGGGCAGATGGAGACGCTGAGCTGGGGATGGCAGCAGGAGCAGGGATGCTACAGGGAAGGTGGCTTCTTAATAACACTTCTGCTTGAAGCAACTTCTTGTCAGCAGTCAAAGTTTCAGGTTCATGGAGCTGTGGCCTCCTGAAAACTGCTGCAGGACTGATGTAACTGTTAATTTGGCAAGCTCTAATAAATGCATGAGATATTATGAGGCTTGCTAAGGGATGCTGGCTCTCTGCATGCACAGCAGAATGGCTGGTTTAGTGGATTTTCACTAATTTCCCATTGCTCTGGCAAGATACAATGATCCTGGAGAAATCTAGCCGACAATAACCAGCTTCCTGTTTCTCAATTTAAAAGCCTGTCGTTCCTGATGTGTTAATAGTCCTCATAACAAACATTTGCTAATAGTCAAGCAGCTGAAGAAATCATAGGAATTTCTCCCTATTTCTTTCCTAGCTGGACATGAAAAAATAAATTACACATTCTCAAGCCTTAGCTGCACAGGAGACAAGGACTTTTCAGCACATTCAGTGACAGTAAATCTTTGTCTTATCCTTCCAGGTGGGAAAGTATTTGTGACTCTTTCTCATGTTTTTAATCAAACTGCAGACCTCTCAGCTGACAGCCACTCCTCCTTTCATGAGCTTTTTTCAAGAGAGGTATGGCTTAAAGAAGATATAACCTCTTAATAACCCTAATCAGGTTATTTTTTATTATGATTTAATTCATGATAATCCTAATAAGTCTGTGGAAATCTAGAATTAAAAATTTGTTTCTTTAATGACTTAGCTTTAAAACATTAGCTACACGTGGCATTAAAATATTATTTACCAAGAAAGAAACTCATACATTGGTAAGACAAAACATTACCATGTTGGATCTAGAGGTTTTATCTAGGGAGAATAAAACAAAATCCATAAGGAGCTGCCCTTTCTCCTCAGTCCGAGTCCAGAAGTTAATACTCATTTGTCACTAACTTTTCAAGTTACTATTTTATAGCTACTCCAACAACATCTTTTGGCAACATGTAAGATGTCCTGCTGCATACAATTAACCAGTATGCTTCTCTGGCAAGTAATTCGTACTACAGCTCCCAGTATGTGCATCACAGTCTCGTTGTTCTGTATTAAACCACTGGTGAATGAAGTTGCAATGCAAGCACGGGGGACAGTTCTTCCATATGCTTTGGGTCAAATATATGCTATAGGACCCCACAAGAAAAAAGGTTTGCCCCCTCCCCCCCCATGATCACTAAGCAATGGGAGCTTTTGGTTCCAGCATAACTTGTGGTCCAAAGATAAAGCAAGCAGGTCTTTGCAATGCAAACAACACATAGCTGGTTACTGACCTCCCCTCTGGCACCTCATACTGATGAGTTCATGACCATCAGTCACAACCAAAGATCAGGGTCCAGATATAAAAGGGACTTTGAGGGAGGTTTTTGAGGTATTGCTTATCAGGTAGCACTAGCTGCTGTGTTCAGGAAATGTGTTCATGATCTTCAGTATACAAGATGGACGGCATCTATCTTGTATACAGAATATAATATTATTTATTGGTCCTGGATTTAGTTTATTGTAAGATTATTGCATCTTTATTTGTAGAGGATGTTTTTGTAAGACTTTATGAGTTACTAGTCTACAGATCCAAAATAACAATACTATGTGTCTGTGTTGGGCACTGTAGTCACAACAGCACTCCAAGCAAGTAAACAAATCTCAAGCCTCAAGAAATTCACTGTGCCAAGTTTTTACACTCCAGACACCATTTACCAGTCCCATATGATTCAGACAGAGTTCAAACATTCAACAACTTCCCCAATTAAGCCCAAAATTCAGAAAGCATCAGACTTCAAGAGACAAAGGGTCAAAGATATGCAAAAGGAAAATGAAAGGAAGAAGCAAGGAGTAGGAGAAAGACAGGATGATTTTACAGCTAGATTCTGTACATCTAGAGAAAAAATTACATACATTTAATACTCTATTTGTGGCACCCTCCTCTGAAGTATTGGCTATTGTCACAGACAGGAAATTGAGCCAGATGAACCCTAATCTAATATGGTTTCTCCTGTAATCCTATTTCCATGGAGATCTGTTATTTTACTGAAGGCAGCAGAACTAACAGATTCTGTTATTTGATAATTGTGAATCTGTTTTTGAGGATCTAACTGCAATAAATTGTTTACTTTCACTTCCTCAGATAACAGGCCAAATTCTGCCTACGGGTCTTCTGAGTCAATGCAAAACATAAATGTACCATTAAGGCAGACCTGCAGGCTCGTCGCCACGTACTCCCTACAAGTTAGCCTGTTTTGTGCATTTATGTTTATCCATCTGGAAATGAGTTAATATAATTTTGAGGAATCTTAACTTCATGACAGCCTGTGTTTAAAATAATGCATTTTTATAAGAAGACCAGTAGTTTTAGTTGTTTTTCTGAATTCAGACTGTTTCCAGAGACATGATACAGACCAACTGAAAGGACAGAGTTTGGAAAAAAATAATAATAATTAAAAAAAAAGAAAGAAACAACTTTGTGGGTATTTACTTGCAAGATTATTATCTATTGTTGTTACAAATAAAAAATATGAGTTTGCACGATCAGCATCTGTCCTGGTTTCAGCTGGGAGAGTTAATTGTCTTATTAGCTGGTACAGTGCTGTGTTTTGAGTTCAGTATGAGAAGAATGTTGATAACACACTGATGTTTTCAGTTGTTGCTAAGTAATGTTTAGTCTAAAGTCAAGGATTTTTCAACTTATGATGCCCAGCCAGTGAGAAAGCTGGAGGGGCACAAGAAGTTGGCACAGGACACAGCTGGGCAGCTGACCCACACTGGCCAATGAGGTATTCCATACCATGGGACGTCACATCTAGGAAATAAACTGGGGGGAGTGGGGGCAGGGGATCGCCGCTGCTCAGGGACTGACTGGGTGTCCATCAGCAGGTGGTGAGCAATTGCACTGTGCATCATTTGTACATTCCAACCCTTTTATTACTACTGTTGTCATTTTATTAGTGTTATCATTATTAGTTTCTTCTTTTCTGTTCTATTAAACTGTTCTTATCTCAACCCACTAGTTTTACTTCTTTTCCCGATTTCCTCCCCCCATCCCACTGGGTGGGTAGGGAGTGAGTGAGCGGCTGCGTGGTGTTTAGCTGCTGACTGGGGTTAAACCACAACAGCATCCCTTTAAATCTGCACTGCTCAGGCTTCTGCTGCTTCTGCCTGGTCACATACACTAAGGCCGGCACCTCTGATAAAGCACACGCTTGGCCACATATGAGCACGGTAAAACGCTGCAGGCTGACTTGCAGGCAGGTGAGCATCACAGCTGCTCTGGAGAAAATGGAGCTCCACTGTATCACTCTGCTCTGCGTCTTAAAGCTTGGTGGATGCAGTTTTCATTTGCTCGTGTTCTCTCACTGATGCTGCTATGAGGAAGTTGTTAAAAAAATAACAAATATTGTTACACATGTATTAGTAACTTGTTGTTAAGCAATAAGAGCTAATGAGAGGACATTTCTGAGCAGTTAATGATTGGCCAGAGGAGATGACTGGGGTCCTTAACAGAGTCAGTCATTAAATGTGAAGCAATACCCTTGCTTTTACCCGCTATTGCTATTTGCATTTCCCCCCCTCTGTTTACATCTCTAGTTTTCTGCACTCCATTGATGTGAATTTCATTTTCTTTTCTCAGGTACCTACCTTTTCCCAGCCCTTAGTAATTGGCACAGAAAATCTCCATTCACAATAGTCTATACGATTTCCAATAAATTATGCTCAGATCACTGATTAAATGGAGAGTATTATTAAATATTAAAATGAAGACTTCATCCAGATTTTACTGATCACAGATGAAAAAACTACACAGATCAGTGTAATCCATTTATTGGTTTATGGTGGAAAAGTTCTATAGGGAGTGTCACAACTCCCCGTGCTGTCCCTGAGTGCATTTTGCATTAGGACCTCTGATTTAGCTGAAAGATATATAAAAATCACACACAGTCAGACAGATCCCTCCTGGCTACACATCTGAGAAGGCTCAAGAGCATAAGGTCGACACACAGCAACTTACGCGCACAAAATGAGCCCAGAATCACCTGTTTCAGATGTTAGTATGCAAAGATTTTCAAGGGCTGGAGCCTTTGAGCAAACCACACCTCTCCTGGGGGGATCTGTTCTCTCTCTCCCTTCCCCTCCCTCCTCTCCTTCTCCTACCAAACATCCACACAAAAGCAATGAAAGTTAAAGGACAGCAAACTACTTCATGGAAGCATGTTTTAAGCAAAGTAGCTGTTTATCTTACTCAGGGAGTTTGATCCTGAAGTGGTTCAGCAATGAAAATCAGTCCTTTGAGACCAGGGAAATCTCTGGTGTTACTGTGGACTGTCTTGTCACAAATAGTTACCTGGTTTGAATGATACTTTCTTCCTTTCTTTTTTTTTATCCAGTTTTTCTGAGTACTGCAGCTTAGTTCAAACTGAAGACATCACAGTGCATTTTCTTAATTACACTGGCTCCATTTGCATAAAGAAAAGGTTCTATTTTCATTTCATGCAAACTCTACAGCTTATTACTGATTTTTATACTTATAAAAATGGTAACTTTAAACAATAAGAACACTGTTCTTACTTGCTTATTAGGTCCTTTGCTATGCATTTGTAACTATGACCTAGAACTATATTAGAACATGTGCAAACAGATAAATCAGTATGTTAGTTATGGATGTGTTCATTTTTTTTCCATAACCACAAGCCATTCTTATTTTTAAAGTCCATCCCTTTTTAATTCAAGCTCAAAAGAAAGGTTTGTTGGTAAACTGTAATTGGTCAAAACTGCATAAAGAGACCAGAGGAAGCAAGCAGTGGTATTCCACGGGATCATAATTTCTTAAGAATGTAAATGAAACATGTGAACATACAAAGTTTGGGAAAGAGCAATCTAGTGTTTCATTTCCTAGTTAAAAGCTGAATATTTCCTGAATTCTTGCAGGCTCAATGGTGAAGAAGTGGGGTTCTTTGCAAGACATTTTGGCTGATCTTCAATCATAGGCTTAGGAGAGCTGCTTACAGTAAGGCAGGCAATGGCACAAGACCAATCTCAATGTGCTTCGGGAATTACACTGCCTGGGATCTTCCTTCCCTAAGCTCATTAATGAGGTACTACATGAAGACAACAAAACCAAACCCCTCAATATTGACCAAAAAAAGGAAAATGAAACAATTTTAAAACTACGTAAACTATGCAAACACCTTACATAGAGAGCTAAGTTGCAGGAGCTCTTGGCTACCAAGAGCAAAAGCCATTAAGAGAGAAAAGTACTATTTCTTTAGATGATCAAAGCACTGGGAGTAGATACAGTGTTCAACTACTGATGCCCTCCACTTTTCTTTTTCTTTAGTTCAGAGTGATAGTGATTACTAATGCAGAAATTGCCAAACTTCACAGCTTTCTGTGTTTGTAAGCATTCCATAAAAAAAAATTTACAAATATTTTGTTATTCAAAAAGATTTAATGAATATTTTGGCTAAACAACTGCTTCTTCACAGCCTGTTTTCCTGTCATTACCTATTGTCATTACTGCTGTAGGAGGATCGTGACTTTTCCCACAATTAGACAACAATAATTGTAATAAAGAAGGAAAAGATGAAGTTGTTGAAGCCTTGTAGCAGAACCTTTCAGTCCCTTTTGGAAGGGAGCAATTTGTAGAGCAGGAAGAGCTAGGACAAGGGAGGACAAGACCATTTTAGGACATCTCAATGCTCCTGCAGGGTAACTTGGCTCAGATATTGTCCAAGGGTACATTAGGTTATTGGAATACTTATTGGCTAAAATAATTTAAAAAGTAAATTTTTTTGATCATAATCACATGAAGGAACTCTTTGGGGTGATTTCACGTGCAGTTTGGGGAAGCTGATGGTGTGCTTATCACTCATGGGGCCAACCAGCACTCTCCTGCTCATGAGCTCTCACTGTCAAGTGCCTGTCACATCAGTAACTTCACTTTGCCTGCTTTCATTTTGAGACCGAGTATCTCTGTTTCAGTCATGTCTGCAAGGCACAGGAAAAGTCAGGACTTTCTTGCGGTAGGTGCTTTTCACGGAGCTTGCTCCCCGCTGCCTCAGTGAAAGGAGCTTACGTGTGGGATGAGTGAGTCCACCTCCAACTCACAGCCTCTGTCCTTCTACTGACCCCTGGCTCTGCCGCTCCTTCTTCCCTATTCTGTTCTCGTCCTCTTTTCGCAAGTGTCCATCTTCCTCTGCAGATAGTCTCTCTGCTGTTCTCTCACCTAATATGGATTTTGATTTGTCACAGGGAAAAGAAAAGAAAAAAAAGACCCAAAGAAAGAAGGTTGACTGTGAACTCTACATTTATGCTTCCTGAACAGAAACTCCACCTGCATGAAAATCAAACAGGGAAGGGAATAAAACATGGTGATTTTGAGACCAGATTTTCCCTGATTCCCTGAGAAGCCCAGAAGTCAGGAAGTCACTGTCAGCTCCTTGTTTCTGTGTTTCAGCCTTATTTTCCGCACAGGTTAGAGCTTCATGCCACCACTCTTGGCTCTTATTCTGCCTTTCCTGGAGTGGGAAGCATGTGGGAATGCATGACAGAGCTTAAGATTCTGCAGTCCTGAGGTGGTGAATACTATTACAACGTCAAGCAGCCCTGAAAGTGCTCCAGCTTCTTCCTAAGGACAGCCCCAAACCTCCTTACGATCTGCCCAGGCTGTTCCCAGCAAAGCTCTGCAAGACCCCAGGTTTTCTCCCAGGAGATTCGCAGGGTGTTATAGAAGGACAGCACTCTGTGTGGCTAAGCAGTGTCAAAGCGAGACCAGCCGATGACAAACACAACGTGAGCTGAAGTTGGAGGCAGTAGCAGTCCCCCCCCTTAAACCGTGATGATGCCTCTGTATCACTACAGATACATTATCTTATTTACAGAATTACAAACCAAAGATAGGGTATGAAAATGCAAAGCATTGGGCTAACCTGGAGTCTCTCAGTTTCCTCCTTTGGTACATTTGTCTCATAATTAAGGGATAGTTTTTGCCTGTGAATAATAAACACTTTGAGCTTGAATTAATTCAAATATTTCTCTCCTATCTCGCTTGGTAAAATAATAGAGATATTCCAGGCTATCTCCTATTGCCCATTAATGTTGTGTATATAAATAAGCCAGGTTATCTTTTCCTTGTGAGAAATGTTTTATCTAACAGGCTCTTGTCTAGTGGTTCAGTACTCTACCACTCTAAATTAGGACACTTTATCTTAAGGCTTCATAATCTTACGAGACTATAATTGGAAAGTTTATAAAAAAAAATCCTGCTTTGTAAGCTTGGCAGCTGAGATAGAAAGAGGGAATGAGAAGGGCTACAGCAGAATTACACCATCACTGCTAGCCTGACTCCGCTTGACAGAGCCGTTTAATATTTTGACAAGACAAAATATAAAGCAGCATTTTATTCTGTAGAGACTTCACTAGACACAAGCATGGAAGTGCTTGTGATCAATAAAGTTTGCGGTGGAGAGTGATTTATTTACAGCAGGGTATTATGTAGAGAAAGAGCTGTGATATTTCCACAGGCTTTGACGGCATAATGGGCCCCTCTCAATCCTTACATGGAAGGGTTAGATTGTCATGGTTGCTCAGGCAGTATTCAAAACGTTATCTGATCAGCCTTAAAGACTTCAGAACGAGACAGATGATTAGTTACCCTAAACGATCCTCATCATGCAGAAATTGATGATTTAATATAGTCAATGACAGACGATTCCATTTGTACTAGATAAAGTGTCTGCGGTTTGTATCAATCATAATAGAGTTATTATTGAGCATAAAAGAAAAGCATGTTTAATATCATTAATTCCAGATATGTCGCTTTCCACATCTGGCATTCATCCATAGAGCAGAACCACTCCAGGCTATCATTCCTGCCTGTGTGCTGGTAACTCCAGTGTTTTTCCAGAGAGCATCTACTCTCTGACATGCACAAACCCACACCTTATTTGAAAGTCTCCAGCCTTACTAGCTGGGTTTACGTAGAGCCAGTGAAATGACCATTGCACCGGCACTGGTTGAGGAGGGATGGTCAGAAACAAGTGCCACGCTCGGCGCTCTCATTAAAAGTTTTCCTACACTCTTTCTCCTGAAGGTTACACTGGGAAAAAACTAATCTTGTCACAGCCAGGATACTTCTGCAATACAATGCATCAACAGGGAAACAGCACACAAAATGGAGAATAAAGCAAAATAAAACTTAGTTTTATATAGATGTTCGACAAATCTTGCCTGAAACTTGCATATTTATTTTCTCTCTTCTGCCACAGATAATCCACTCACTGTCTTTTAAAGGCACATATTGCCTAGTCTCAGCTGGTGCGAGTTCTTTCTTTTTCTAATGCCTCTCAGAGCATTATATTAGCCAGTAAATTACACCAGGCAATAATTACCCTGTTAAGGGAGCTTTCAAGCATCTCTGTGTTCCCCATAAAGCAAAGGAAGATGCAGGAGAGACCTGCATCTATCTTTAATGTACTGTTAAAGAAATGATATAGATTCAAGAACGGCATTTCACAACTGGAGAAATCAGAATTACTAGTAACATAGGAAAAAAAGATAATGTTTTCTTGTCTCTTGCTTTAAAGCAGATTTTTGCTGTGCTTGTCAAAAAAAGCTTCCATTACATTCAAAGCAGTTATCTGCTGTTTCTTTTATAGGATGCACCTGGGACCCCCCAAGCAGTCCCTCTGATTGGACTGGGACTATGAAAATGAGAGTAGAGACTTTGTTCAGTGTATTAAACATGCGGGTAGGGATACTTAGGAGTTCAGATGAGAAAAATGCTGTTTTAAGTAACTGCTGGCTAAGGAGTGGTTAGACCTCTTAACAGTTATGTGGTGTGTAAGGAAAGGCATATTACATGGAGCTGTTTGTTTTAAAAGTCTTTTTCATATTCTGAAGAGCTAAGGTGTTTTTGAAAAGTATTTGTTCAGCCTGTTGAGCAATTATTTTTCTAGATATTGTGTGGCTTGTGATGATCAGGAGTTGTCAGGGCAGAAAAAAGCTCAGAAATTACACCTACATGGTTGTGGTGCTCATAGTTTCTCTGGGAGTGTTTGTTTTTAACAAAACCATGAGTACTGGTATTGGAGTGAGGGGAAAGGCTACAGAGAGCTTCCTTGCACAAAAGAGTTAAAACAATGCTGAATACCCTCTATAAAACTTATAAGGGATATAAAAGATCTAGCGGTAGCTTATTTAAAATTGTGGTAAGCCCAATGATCTAGTTGAGGTTACATCTAAGCCAGAACTGCTGTAAAAAGCTGTCCTGGGATAGATTTTTGGATCTCTTTTCCTCCATTCCCAAAGAGAAATAAAAATCTTGATGCTGTACCTTGATGGATGGATGTAAATATATTTTGGATCACTTAAAGCAGTATTTCACTTTCCGAATGCCTTTCTTAACTTTTTTAAAACTTTATTCCTGTTTTGAAAATCTAGGTTTTTAAATATGTGATTTTCTTGATAGTAACACCAAAAAACTTTTGCAATAAGATTAATTCCAATAGCTGACCTTTTCCCATAACCTTTCAGTCCAAATTGGTCAGTGGGTATTTTGGTTTTATCTTACTTATTTTTTTATTTTACAAAAAGGGTTTTATGTCAAAACATTCCCAGCAAGATTTGCAGCTGACAGACCCAATTACAATTAGTTGCAGCCTTATGCAATTTAAGTTGATATTGCTCCCCTGCTCTGGAATGGAGGTAACAGGAGCTTCAACCTTGTTCTCACCTGGATTATTGCCTTGAACTAGATATAAAGTTCACACAAAATTTTGCATCTGCTAGGAAAAGCTCTTTTTTTTCTTCTTTTTTTTCCTGTCTGTTACCTGCATTAAGTATGCACTCTCACTTTCTCTAGAGAACGTGTTGTGTAAATAACTTCATGTGTTATCTTAATAACTAATGTCATTGCCAGGATCTGCTATATCTTGCAAAAGTAAATCTTCTCTAATGGCATGTGCACATTTCCCCAAGGCTGGCTTGCAAATTGATTTTAGTAAATGAACAATTTTCATTTTATTTTCAGAGACTAAGAACTTGCTGCCAATAAAAGAGACGTGATGTTGTGTGCTGTATGTTATCCATGTTATTCCCTCAGTTTGTGCTGTGTTTTAGTCATGTTATTTCTCCAGTTTCTGCTAATCAGTATCATTGCTCTTCCTTTCCACCTGCACTCTTGTGGCCCTGATCATTACATTTGTGTAGTATTCTGCTGTCTGATCTTGTGCCTTTTGTGTTGCTCTGCTTTTATAACTCATGCTTAATCAATTTATCTTCTATACTTTACTTGTAATCAGTGTGACAGGCTGACTTGACATCCTGATTCTTTTACAAACTAGTAATCTTCTAATTGGAATTGCATAGCAAAATGGCTTAAAAACAATTTGCACAGCCATAATATGTAAAATGAGTATGACCTCTGTGGATATATTAGCAAATAATGATGATATTAAATTATTTTTTATACTGGATTGGTCTTTGTTAAGGCTTAAGGTCTGGAGCAATCTCAGTTTTAATCAGTTTCTGTGCAGGATAACCAAGACAGATTCCTTTGCTGCTGGAGGAAGTAGATAAGATTTATTGTTATATGTTAATTACACAGGGCTTTCTTAGTTGTCTGCAAGTGCTTTCCGTAATAAAGAAAGTTTCATGTAGTGTGACTCTGCCTGTGTGATCTCTGTTGTACTGGCGTACCAAATATTCTCAGCCAAAGACTGAAATTAGCCAGCAGGAATAGCATTTGAGGCTATTTATCGGGTGAAACCAGTACCAAGTATGGCAGCAAGTGTTTTCCTAAAGCTAAAACTGGAACTCAGTTTGCACTTACATATGCTTATATTAATAAACTTACATGTATGTTTGGACATATTTATATATGTTAGAAATACAGCCAAATGAAGATAAAAGATCTAAGCATTATGTTGAGGATGCAATAAACCTGGCAAAAAAAAGGTGATAGCTACTAAAGCTCAAGGATAGAATTCCCTTATTATCTCACAGTCAAGAATTTAATTCAAAGCCTGAATTTTACCTTTGCATTCCACTATAATCCTCTTACAACATTATTCTTTTTTGTTATACCAAAGTTTCCTTTCTTCTCTAAAAATGTCTAGAAATGCTATTCCTCTGTTATTTTGTAAGCCATGTGTTTATCCTTGGTTATCCTTGGTTCTTGTTTATTTGTCAGAATTACTAAGTTCCAGATCACTGATTACAGCTTCTCAGTCAACTCTGAAGCACTTCTGTATGTGAAGTGTACCACTGCTACGGCATTTTCTGCTGTATGTACTCTCACATTGTTGGCAACTCTCTAGCAGCCTTTCCAAAGGACCTTGATTATTTCTCCTCTGTGTATGCATACAGCTAGCCTCTACTTTTCCAGAAAAAAAAAAGATATTTCTTTTGATAATTCTAAGTTCTTCAGAGTCTCACCAGACCTTTCTCCTTCTCATGAATTCTTATAAAACAGTAAATTTTTTGTGTTTTTTTTTTTTCCCTTTGCTAGTAGTGGTGTAAAAGAATAGTCATAATGCTGTGTCTAATAGCCTGCTATATTGCTGTTTATCAATTTCTATTTCAAAGCTAATGTGAGCTTTTAAAACTGTTCAGTGAGGATTTTTACACCAAAAATACTCTTTCCCATCCCTTTATCATAGCTTTCCTAAAATGAGCAATCCAAGGAAATGGTGGCTGATGGTGGAGCACAGCAGCACCTTTTACCTCTCCAGACATGCTGCCGGAAAGGGGGAAAAATTCACCTGTTTTGCTTTGGTGAACAAAGCCAGAGAAGACCTGGCAAGGAGGGACGGGCAGCTCCCCCCTCCGCCCGCACAGGCAACCCCCCTGAGCCTTGAGCCCTCCAGTCAGGGGGCAAATCCTGCTGTTGCGAGTCCCTGGACTGGGAATTCACGTGGATGTTTCAGCACAGTCATTATTTTCAGTTAGCCTGTAGCTGGATATCAATATGTTGAACCCAAGAGCTCACCACTGAAACATAGTGGGGAACCCTTTATCCTTCTCTTTTAGGTTAATTGGATTGTGCAGACTAACGAACTGAATGGTCCCATCCCTTTCCCTGTCTGAGCTCTGCCATCTGTAAGATTTACGGAATGCTTTATAAATTATTCTTAAATATCTGGCTCTGGATTAAAACTTTTTTTTTTTTTTAATTTATGTGGCTTGACAGGACTTGATCTTTTCCACGTTTTAAAAGGCTGGAGGTAATAAATTCTCTGGAGTAACGACTAGCTAAGGTGAGATGTTGATAACTAATTACCAAGTAGCTAGGATAACACCTCTTTTGAAAAGAAAGGACACATTGAGAGAAGTCTTTCTGTTTCAGCCACTTACAGGTCTTTCATAGTTCTTTTAATGATCTTGAATCTTTCAGTATCTCTTTTGTTTGCTACATGCTACCTGTTCACAAGGTGAAATAGGGCTTCATTTAGCTGGTACAGAATGCCCCTTTTTCCTCATGAAACAAGCCCAAAGCTTTATGTCTGAGGACAGGCGTTTCTGAAGGTGATAATGAACACGTGGTAGGGCTGAACCAGCAGCAGACATTAAGTTGCAACTGTTCTTTTATCTCTCTTTTTGAGAGGTGCATCCTGCTTAGTTCAAAATAAGTTCAGTGACTCTATGTCTCTGCGTGTAGAATTTCCCCCTTTCCTCCCCCACTTTGAATTTTCTTCAGATGATGTTTCTTTAGGATAAACAAGTTACTGCGATAAGTGAGAGCCTGATTTATTTTACTCACAAAACTTGGCTTCTTTCTCACCCTGCATTTATTTTTCCATTTCTGTTTTCAAGTACTGAAACAATGTTCATTTTTTCCAGATAACTGGCATCCCCCTCAAACCCGTACCTTTAAAAATATCACCATCATCCCCGTGGCACAAGCACCAGGCAGGTATAGATTCTGGAAAAGACAGACATGTTTTTCAGTGAAAGGCAGACGGGTGACAGACACCATATCACCTTGCCCGGCAGCTCAACAGAAGTTCAGTTCCTGGTGCAAATCACAGCTGAGAAATGGCATTAGTGTTTTGTGACACACACTCCTGCATGCGTGAAAGGTGCATCATTTTCCTGCCAGAGTGGCGGATGAACAAGCTCCACATGCTGTGATCTTTCCTCTTCCACTTTTGGAGATAGTCTTTTGTCTCCAGTGACAAAAAATCTGGTCATCATCACCAAATCTAGTCATCTAGTTGAAGATGTCCCTGCTCATTGCAGAGGCAGTTGGACTGGATGACCTTTAAAGGTCCCTTCCAACCCAAACTATTATATCACACTATGATTCTATGATTCTATGAAATGTCAGCCATTTTGACATTTCTTAAAATGGTGACTTTTAAGAGACAGACAAACCAGTTAATAGTTTGTAGTAACAATCATCTGTTAGTGCCCAACAAAATAATATTTTTATAAAATTAAGATGAAGAACGTCAGAGAAATCTGTGTTGTGTCCAGCAGCTGAAACTAACAACAACAACGACAACAAAAAAACCCCAAAATACTGCCACCCCAACTTTCTCCCTTCAGCCAAACAACGTGTAACTCATTGCTTCTTCCACACTGTGTTTTAAGGAATCCACTTCTTGCCACACGTATACCAATGCGAGCCCTTTGCCATCACCTGGCCCGAGAGAAGAGAGGTGGGAGGGAAGTGACTGTACAACCCGCTCAGTACAGGGATGGTGGAAGGACTGTACTGATACCCCAGACCCTCCTTAAAGTGATTGTAAGTTGAGGGAAGGCATGTCGGGGGGGTGGGGG
>JANZLQ010000001.1:33551772-33584444 GCA_026212715.1 Elanus axillaris | reverse complement strand
CATTTTTTTCTTTTTTTTTTTTTTTTTTTTTTTGATAAACCTCTGCAGCTTAAAGCTGTAGTGGTTTGTTCCATATTCTTCTAGGTCAAAATTTCACCTGTGTAAATCCAGAAACATAGACTGAAATGTACAGACAGTAACCTGGGTTCAAGTCTCAAGGTAGCTGACACTGGGCAAACCTCCTAGGTGGATGTTTTGATCACGTATATCAAATGCTTTTTAATTGTTAGTGGCTATCAACAATCCCCTCACAAAAATCAGTATTCGGAAAATACCCTTTGTAAAACCGGTCCTTCTGCAGGGCCTGTCTTTTTTTAATTCCTAGAAAATGTAGGGCAGAACCTGGATGTTTCCATAAGCGAACCACAAATACCTGTAAGTGACTGAGTAGAAACCACGCTGCAAATGGAGCTCAGACCACTGCCCATGCAACTGGCTAATTTGGCCATGGAACCCCAACACTCACCAGAGAATCCAAACACACGTGCCACTGGTCTCCAGGAGGGAGACTAAATTCCTAGGAAAGTACTGCATCTATGTACAGATATTTTTTTTTCCTTATTTTCCTGAATTCCAGCTAAAACTTCAAATGAGGAATGAGGTACCTAGGGGATTTTGTTTCTTTGCTCATTCAGATGGACAATTGCATGGTTTTAAGTGATAAATGCTCAAAAAAAGAAAATTAAAGGGTTATAAAAAAGTGCAAGCAAGTTTGTTTTTAAACACTGAGTCCAAGATTTCTTGTTATATTGTTCAAATCAGAAAATTGGTGAGGCATTCTTTTACATGCAGTCATAGGGGCCTCGCTTTTTTTTTCCCTGCTTGCATGGGTGTTTTATACCAGTGGGGAGAACAGTCCAAATGAGTTGGCTGCCTGCCAGTTCAAACAGCAGGAAGTTTACTGATGCTGGAAGCTTTATTTATTTTGTGTTTTATTTTGGAAGGAGGAGTAAAGAAGGCTAATAACATTTCAGGGGCAAAGAGTGAGTTGTTGTCCTGCACTTCAGGCTCTGCTATCAACCAAGCATTGCAACATCCCCTATGCTGCAGAGTTCAATTTAAAGATCAAATCTGCTATTACCTCCTCCTCTCCTACTGTCACTCCCCCAACGGAAAGGACAAGAAAACTAAATCATCTGAGTAACTACTAGCATATATACAACTATTGTAAATAGGGGAGGGAAGGAAATAGTAACTACAGAGTAGATCCCAGTTAATTCTGTGCAAAACAAGAGGTGGAAAGTGAGGCACAGCCCTGAACTGACTTCAAGGCCCAGATAAAGCAATTATCATGATCATTTAATAATAGCAATGATCCTGACCTTTCTACTTTATTTTTATTCAGTCTGTACCTGAAGATACGTTTCTTTCAGAAGCAAAGCCATTTTTTCTGGCAGGGACAAGCTTGCCGCTGCTAACCCGCAGCTGCTGGGTCCTCCCTCTTCAGGTGCTGCCCATTCTATTTCTGCACATTTTGGCCCATGAAACCAGACTGGCAAAAGGGTCCAGTGATACCACCAAACACCTCAGCCCTTCTGCCTGGCTCATTTCGGTGACCTGGTTTGCAGAGCAACCCTTCAATCTGTTCCTGCAGAACGGCCAAGGGAGCAATGAGCTGCCCAGGGGGGGTAAGAATAAGCAGACAATGGAAGTGGGGAATGTCCTGGCAAGATGCCGCTGGCAGGGGATATTCTCCAGCAGTTTCATCATTAGCAACACCACATCTCAGGGACTTTAGGCAAAGACCTCCAGCCTCAGCTGAGATATTGTTTTAACATCTAGAGCAGAAGTCATCCTTGAGAAACTGCCGTTAGTGGCTGACCTTGATGCGATTTGCCCCCATGGCTCCAATTTCTACACATAGGTGAAATGGGCCCAGTTGCAGTCAACCAGTTAAAAAAAAAGTAAGATATCAAGGATGATACAAGGAGCAATCATTACCTTATTTTGGTAGCTACTTTTCACATTAAAAACACTGTCATTGTGAAAATAAGATGAAAAGATAAGTATTCAATACAGGAAGCTGTAAATATGAAGTATAGACCCTGAATTTAGCATATGGCTTAAAGCAGTCGTGATCAATCATCACAATAACTCAAGTTTGCTAGACAGCTGAAACTGTCAGAGCAGAGTAACAGGTGACTGCTTCCTTGGTGTCATTAAAGCTTTTAATACAGCTATTTCTTTCTATATATAAGTATATGCATATCTGCATTTGTGTGTATGCATATGTATATAAGGGTAAATAAGAGGAACTGCTACCAGTGACTTAAAAAATAATGGAGAACATGTTTTCAGTTCTTCAGGTAGCCTTGATAGAAGAGAAAAAACTACTTTCCTCTAAATGTGTTTACTGGAAATTACCATCCTCTCAGAGGACACCTACCTTTGGGCTTGGATTTCTAGCATGAGAAATGGGGGGAGATGTCTGGTTTGACAGGTGTCAGATGATGTTAGCTTGCTCTCACATGTTCTCTAAGAGTTATCTCATGGCAAATCTATTCACCATCTTTTGAAGGAAAAAAATGAAACTTCTCAAAACCTGAAAGGAAAAGAACATTCAAATTATTCTTCAGCATATTAAAACTTTCTCTTAAAGCAAATGACTATTGATAAAAGAAGGATACTGAACTCGGAAGGAAAATTTAGGAAGAGATGCAAGAATGAGATACATTGGATCACAGCAGTGAATATACAGGGAGAGCCTTTTAAAGAAGGGTGAATTATTATCTCAGTAACATTTCTAGTCTTGGAAATTAAAAGGTTCAGAAAAAGCTCTTGAAATCAAAAATATTAGAGGGTACTGACAGTACCATATAAAATTCAGAAGGTGAAATTGTCTGCATTGTTAGGAGATATAAAAAGAGTAATGACTGCTTTAAGTGGGCAAGGTGTAGACAAGGAGCTATAACACAAACTGAAGAGTGGGCCAAGAGGAGGCACAGGCACTGGTCGCTCTGTCCTTTGGTGTGTGTATGTGGCATATTCCACTCTCAGCTGGCCATGTCAGGGCCCCTGGGAGATGCAGGTCTTGGCCACTGGAGAGGGCACAGAGATCCAGTCTCCTCCACCATTGGTTCCTATTCAGACCGTAATAGCAGCTGTGTGGACACTGCATACCGCTGTTTGCAGCCACAGCTGGTCCCCAGGACCCAGGTGATGACCAGGCACCTTACATTTCCACTTGCTTTCCTGTCCCCTCACTTTGCCTGATGTCTTGTATCCCCTGGCCCTCTAAAAAAATTGTCTTCTGCATCCCTCTGATTCTTCATTTGAATGCTAGACTTCTTTATCTCCTCAGTAATTCTAAATCCTGTCCCCCGTCCCCTGCCCTTCCCCCCCGCCACCCCCCAAGTTTTGCACCCAACTCCCTAAATGCAGAACAGCAGCTACCTTCCCAGGGAGAGCCTTGCTTCGGGCTCATAGAAACAGTGGGGAACGGCAGGCTGCCACCCTAAGGGCAGCTGCATTTCTGCCTGTGGGTCCTGGTGGGATCGGTGGTTGTCTTCAGTGACCACAGTTCAGCATTAGACCTATTATGAGGTGTGCAGAATGGCTTAGTTGCTGCACACAGGAAAAATTAATCCAATGGAAACTAAAGTAATTAGAAGCTTGAAATAAGGGGGTATAATAATTAATAATAATAATAAAATAATAATAATAACAATAATAATAATAATAATAATAATGATGATGAGAACTGTTATATAATGCTGGTGGGGACTGAGAGATGTGAAGGACACTTTGGGAAGGTGCTGGTGAGAAGAGAGCACATGACAGCATTACCCTTGGATTAGTACCAGCAGGAGAGTTTCTCCTATAGGCATCCAGGTGAGCTGTGCAGCCCTTTGCCCTGGTAAAGCTGAATTCCTTAGCCTGTCAGAGACCAGCCTACCCCCTACCCAATTTTGAAAAAAAAATCTGTTTTCTCACTAATTTTGGAAGCCAGCTGTGATTTACATCCCCTTGTCCAACAGCAGGATTTTCCCATGAGAATCAATCTCTTTTCAGGTTCAGACCTGCCTCCAAAATCTCAAGATGTTTGGTTAAAGTGACATTTCAGCCACTTTCCTTCAGCAAAAGTGACACTGAACACAATAGCAGAGGAACTGAGAGAGGGCCATACGTAGACAGGCAAGAAAATCAGATTCAGGAGCCAGTGTTGTGTGGAGCCACTTAAAGTCAAAACATATATTTTATTTCTCACCTTTCAAGCAAATACATGTCTTTTGTGTCCACTCTTTAGGGTCACATGGAAAAGTGAAACCTTGGAGATAGGAAAGAAAGAGAAAACAGATTATTACAGACCTTGCTGCTGTCCTGAGCAATTCTTCCTTTTTTTCATATAATGAATTACCTCCTTGTGCAAGAATTCAGTTCAAGTCTTAGAACATAGTGAATTACTATTCTAATTTACCAGTGTCAGCTTTGTTTCAACCCACTGTTAATCACTTAGTTTTGTATGTTTTACGAAACTGAGACAGATACTTATAAATGTATTGTGGAGCACATAGGGGTACATATTGCATACTTACACATCTATATTTCAATAAAGACATAGTTATTGAAATTCATCCATAAGAAACTGTGCTTAAGTTCAAATTCATCTCATGGTCAATGCCATCCAGCAATTTTGCTCCTTCCTTTTTCTTTTTTTTCTTTTCTTTTCTTTTTTTTTTTAAATATAGGTCATCCATTCAGTTAAAGTTCTGTCAAAATCATGCAGTTGATCTAATTCCTAGTAAGAAAAGTAATTACTTTGAGTTCTAGTTTGCTATAATTATACTGCTACAGACATTACATACTCTAAAATATAAGGGTATGGCATTGCAGCTCCAGCAAGCACCAACTCAAGTCTTTGCGGCCACTCCAGAGCTTTCCTGTGCCTTGCCATATTATCAACACTTCATTTTATAAAAAGTTTATATTTGCACTCTTGCAGTTTAACATTATTTTTCCTTTTCTTAACTTGATATTTGATGTCTCAGCATGACTGCAGGCAAATCCACCTACAGTATCATGCAAGGCAGAGGTGCTTTTCCCCCCATCACTTCATTTTGCCCAGCTTCTCTAAGCCCTGGGCTTTTCTCCCACAGATTTCCCTCTTAGCAATTAATTCCTTGTTTGCCTCCTCCAGGAGAGTTTGTGCTGTACATTTTCCACCATTGGATATCCTACTCTGCCTTTCCAGTCTGCAGATTTCTGACAGCTTTTTTTGCTTTTAAGAGCTAAAAACATAGGATCACCCTCCTCTGGCTCTCTCACTGGCCACTCAGTAGCGAAGCAGCGGGCTCAGAATGAGCATCTCAGGCAATAAACCTGCCAATGGACAGGGCAGACATGAAAAGAAATCAAGGTATAAGTGCATAAGATGGACCTGAATGACACTGTTGGGGATAACACACCATGGCTTGTCTGGCTCAAGCTTTCCAGATACCTTTGGAAGGATGGGTTTGTACTGCACTGAACCTCAGAAAGGCTTTCTTGCTTGGTCTGACTGTCATTCCCAACGTGTGGAATAACACCTGTAGTTGAAACATTGCAGAGAAATCTGCTCATATTAAGAAAATGTAAAACAAGTTGATTAATTCAGAGCCTGAATACTCAGCTGTGATACACTCCTACTGGCAAATTATCTCTCCAAGAATATAGATACAATCCCTGGATTGCTCCAGTCTGCTGGGTCTTACTCACAGGGATCAGTTAAAGCAAATCCCATTAGAAAGGTTCATTTGCCTCTCCTGCGCAGTCCTAGGTTCCAGTGTTGTCCTGCTTCCTGGGTCCTGGTGTATGGGATGAGAGTTTGTTACCATATCTTTGGATGTGATTCTCACTGGCTTATTCTCCTAAAATCACAACCTAGAACTCAGACCTCATATCCTAGGATGCCCTTAAGCCCACAGGATATGCATACATTCATGTTCATACATAACAAAAGATCAAAAAAATATAGAGGGGTCCATTCAGAGCATTAGTCATCCCTTCCTTCATATGATTAGATCTTTTTCACATAGAAATGCACTACAATACATATTAAAGCCAAGGTTGTGAAAAATCAAAACATCTTTGATCAAACTTGTTGGAAATTAAACCAAAGGGAATGAATCTTAACAACCTGTATTATATAAACAGATAACAAAGTACAAATGAGTGTATTCGCTGACACCCCGCTTTGCAGCATGCACGTGTGTACACCTACCGCACAGTAACATACATTACTGAATAATAAATCACACTTTGATCCAAGTAACCCAAAGCATTTTACAAACACTAATTAAAACTTGAAATATCTCTCTGAGGTACTTAAATAACAATGTACATAATTTGTAGGGGGGAAAAGTGTGCCAAGGGAAGGTTAAATTAACTCACTCAGGATCAGAGGGGGAATCAGTGAAAAATCAGGAAGATGGTACGAGTGTGCATCCCACTTCTCTGTACAAACTAAGGCAATCCATCCTTCTTGAATTTACAGAATATGAGTGTTATTGTACCTCTAAAAAGGTTTTCCAGAAGATTACCTGTCAGAGTTTATTTATTTACTATGAATTCTAAGTATTTGATTTTAAACTACTAAGTAGGCTCTATTGCATCACTGTTTCCCGGTATCTCAAGACTCTTGGTGGAAAAAGCAGTCCCTGCTCATAATAGAAGCCACCCCTGGATCTGACTCGGTGACAGCCAGATACGACTGCCTGAGTTCTCCCAAGATGACAACTAATTGGTCCTTCATGGCAGGTACCACTGCCTCCAGGAATTTGCATTGCATCACACGGAAACACAAAAACTCTGAAATAATGACAGAAGAGCTAAGGGGAGAGAGGGTTGCCACGAGCAATGATCTGGCCTCTCCTCCTGGGCTGCGTTTTGCTCTCCTCAGGCAGCAGCAGCCGGGCCAGCAGAGGCGACTGCCCCACCGGCACGGACCCCCAGCCCCGCCACTGCACAGTGGCACCACTGATGAGCTCACCCGTCCTCCCCGACCCCCCTCCTGGGGATCAACATTTTGCCGAATTGTATCTATACCTGATCCTGTGAAATGATCTGAAGCGCAAAATAACCAAACTAAAGCAAAAAAATTGCCATCCTTATTTTCTAGATTTATTTCCCCTCCTATTAACCAGGGTCATTCTCAGCACCAAGCGAGGAGACGGGACAGCAGGATGTGGATCGCTGCGCGTGGAGGGGTGGCCCCTTCGATAGACAGTTTTCCACTAGAATTGTTCATAAAACCTGCACAACATTGGGGGCAGCTTTGTGACAGTCCTGGGGTATTTAACATTATTGATTTTTTTTGACAAATGAGTAATGTAACACGTTCATTATCATTAATCATCCTTTTTCTAATTCAGGTAAACAAGGGGTAGTTTCGTTCATGCTCAGCTAATATCTATTTTCTTAATTATTTTTACAGGGATCCTGTTTGATGAAATTCAAATATGTATTTATTTGGAAGAAAAATATTGATAATCTTTTCATTGTAGCAAAGTATTCCATAAAGGATCAACTTTCCTAGCTGTGCTATTAAAAAAAACCCCAAACAAATATGCTGTTATGCCTTAGAACTACATTTTAAAACTGGGTCTGCTGTTTTTGGCTCTATTAGCATGGAAGTCAACAGTTAGATTGACAACAACGCTGGGTGGAGAAGAATCACATTTCCATCCCCTCACTTGCCTTTGGCAGCTGGGTTGTTATTAGACATGATTAAAAACCCCATATGTTCCCATCACCCGAGTGATCAGCTCGTGGGCTGCCCCGTGCATACGCTGCTCCCAGAAGGTCCTGCTTTTCTCAGCAGGTGTTTGCTGTGGGTGTGAGCTGAGACAACCACATGGAGACTGGCTGTGCCACTGGCTTCTGCCTGCCTGTCCACCGGGAAGGAACATTGCAATTCCCCTGCCCTTTCCCCGACTCACCAGCATCTTCTTTCCCAGGCGTGTCAACCACCCTGAAGGGGACAAAGAAGCATGAAGATTGCTATTTTCCCAACATATCCCTCTTATTCTGATATATTTCAAGAGCATTAAAAATATCTCCTCATTATCTGCTCCAGATCTCTCTAGTTAGAAACGTTGAGTTGGTAACTTTACTTCTCATGCTGATGTTAGCTGACTCCTTCGGAAACCCTTCCTCTGCTTACGCTGGCTTTGCTGCTTTTTCACATCTCCTTTCCGTGGTGACTCCTGGCTTGCTCATGCTGGCTTTTAAAGACAGGCTGACGGATTTTGATCTGGGCTAGTTCTTTTTCATGGTGATTGTAGGCAGAACTATTGCCAGCCAAAGCCCAGCATTTCCAGCCCTGCTGTTGCCCAGAGCTCCCAGGAACTCTTGTGCCCCTCTGCCGACAGCTGCGATGTTACAGCATGAGCTGTATTTCCCATGCCCCTTCCTTTCTGTTTGCAGCAACACTATTGCTAGAAAGGACAAACGTGATGCTGCTATTTTCCTTATTATTATTTTAGTGCGCTGATGCTGTTCTGCATGTACTGTACTGACAGGCTCATCACAGAGCAATTTAAATAGAGATATAAAACACATTTATTTCTCCTAATGAACATACCAATAATGCTCTTGCAGTGATGACTCTGTTTCCTGAAACCAACAAACCCTGAAATAATATTGACAGGACCGATTGCTTGAAACTTGGTAGAAACAGTGTATATTGAAGATACAAGAAGTCACACTAATAGGAATCCTGTAAGGCAAATTACTCCACAGAGGATAAAAGGTATGAAAAAAGCTCACTTGGGTTTTAAAAACACAGTTTCAAGAATTTATCATGTCATTTAAAAGACTGAATAGAGGTAAATATTGAGATTTTTAGGGAATAAAAATGAACTATTACTAAAGTGTACCATTAGATAACTCAGAACCATCATCTCAATTTTCAACAAAAGCCTCAGGTTCCAATAATCACGATACCTAGTCCTAAGAATGTTTTTTGTTAAAGGGTTCAACAAAATTCTCTCTTATGTCTTTGAATGCAAAAAAAAAGTGAAATTGACAACTCTGTTCTTCTTAGCTCTCTTGAGAACACATGAAAAGCGTGGTTGGTGGAAAGTGAATTTTAGAATTCATGTAGTCATTACTGATATAAAATCTGTTCAGTTACTTAGTTCTAGTATAAAATCCTGTTTATGGTGGAATCACTGTAAAAAAGTTTACTATTAAGCACAAGACTCAGTTAGCTAAGGTGTGTATTAATAACTATGTGCCATAGTTTCATACCATTTTCTGGTAAAAAGAAGACTTTTAGAGCACATGAAGAAGATGTCCTCCACTGCCTAACCCCTCTCCACTATCTGATTTTTCTACCACACAGATAGTGACATTAGAATGAGAAAAAGCAGCTTACTGCTACTTCTCGAGCCCTTGAGTGCCTGATGGCCAGTTCAGAGAGAAAGAAGTTTAAAAGTGAATCATTTCAGAGGAAAAAAGCTAACAGATGATAGCTCTGAAATGGATCAGCTAGTCAAGAGAGAAAACTGGGGCTTCACCAAGCTTCAGATACCTCCTACAAGATGATGCCAGGGGAGTTTCAGAGATATTGCCTTGAAAATTAGTTACAAAGAGAAGGACTGAGTGGTAAATCCTAGAAAAAGGTGGAAACTGAGGCAAAGCATAAAAGAATGTGACATGGCAAACAGTCAGGAGGCTGATAAGGAGCAATACAGAGAAGCTGTCCCTGACAGCTGAACTAGTCCACACAAGTAGACCGGAGAAGATGGAGGTCACACAGCTTCTCTTCTTTTCCTTCATGCTGTTGTGTCAGGGACACCAAATCTTGCTACTCTCATTTGGTTAAGGCAAAGACTGGAAATAAGAACCCCAAATCATGAAACTTCCCTTGGAAAATGTTTTCATTCTCATGTCTGTTTTAACCCACAGTACTAAGGGTCACTTTGGTCCTTAAGGACAGATGCATAACTTTTCAAGAACAGAATACATCTAAGAGGATCAAGTGGCTGGACAATATTCTTGCTTGTCCCACTTTTCAGGCATGGCAAAATAAGTAAGAAAAGAGCAGGTCTTTTTCTTTTACCTACGTTATAGCCTTCTGCTAATTAACAAAGTACAGAATAATTCCAGTCAGTTTTTTTAACATCTATGTCTCTGTACTTTCTTAATCTAATATTATCATTGACTGATTTTTTCCATTGTGATTAATACCTACCTATCTAAATAATTGCTACACATCGTAATCACTTTCTTACATGATTATCCTCTAGAGACCTCAATTTTATTTGCAACAGCTTTCTGCCTTTTCATGAAGCAAAGAAATGTATAGATAGTATAAAGCTATAGGAGAAATTCAGATATATGGCACCTCCATTAAAACATTCCCTGATTGTCATAGGTTACCTGCTGGCTCCATTGCAACCTTTGAAAAATATGAAATCAAAGACTAGGGAAATGTTCTCAGCTTTGTAGTGTTCATAGTGAGCTTCTCTGCAGCTTCAGAGAAGGAGCAACATTTTAGCAGTTCCTATCATTGACCTTCCCTATATTTTTTGCAGTTTCAGCTTGAAGTTTGCTTGCTTTGACATAAATCATTGCAATGTTGCATCACCATGAAGCAAAATCACACCACACACTGTAACAGAGGAAGCTGATAACCTGGGCTTTGGCCGATTATTATTCTTTGCCTTGAGAGGAGGGTACCTTGAAACTTAAAACTCCACAGCATAGGATCCTCAGTTCTGAATAGCTTATCAAGCTGTTTTTTAAAAAATATTAACACACTGGTAACAATGATAGAATTGCCAGAATACAAACAAATTCTGTTTGGAAAAAAAATTAATTGAAAACTTTAGATATTGACATGTCCTCTTGTTATTCTTCTTATTCTTTCTGTTTTTAATGCAGCTGAGCCAAAGGTTTCAGGGTTGTTTAGAAAGGCACTTGTAGAGATTTCTGGGGTCATGTATATGTTCTTCAGTGCTTGTTTTCCTTATAGGGTGCTGCTCAATAGTGCATGGTAACTTCAACAGTTTACAGTCTATTTATTTAATATTCCTGAAGAAAGAAACTTCAAAAGAAGAATAGGATTATGTGCCTGACATGTTTCCTCCACAGAGTACAACTCACTTTGGTATTATTGCAACTACAGCAGCCAGACTTCCAAACCCAGATCTTGCTTATATGAATTTGTAATAATGATATGCAGCTTATGACCGTCTCTTTTTCAGATTTGCTTTCCCAAGCAGCCCCGTTGAAATTAAAATTGCAACCCAGATCAATTTCTGCAGGGAAATTTAAACCAAAAAAAAATTAATAAAGGAAGATTTCTTATACATAATCGTTTATACTCCTTAAACTCACACCGTTGATTGCTGACCTCTTAAAGGTGGAGAAAGTACCTGTCCCCTGAGTAGACACCAGAGCCTAGACTTTGTCTATTGTGACTTGGTATTCAAATAGATTTTTTTTTTCTTCCCACACAATAATTCTCAGATGTGTTAACCAGTGAAGAGAGAAAATTGGATGTATTGTGTATCATGGAAAAAAGACCTAGTGTGGAGCAAAGACAGATGATAACTGTTCAAGGGAGTAAAAAAGATTATTCAACATTTCCCCGATTTCTCTTTTGTTAGTTTATATTTGTGCTTGTGAAGACAAACTTTGTACTAGTTTCTGAGATGTTAAAACTTCTACGTACAGGAAGTACAATTTGAATAAAAATCACCAGTGACTAGCTCTTTCCAGTGGGTTAAGAGTGATTCCAGATACTTACAATCACCAGGAAAACTTAACAGTCAGTACCATGAAACTTCCAAATTTTTAGCCAGGATCTCTATCTAGTAGGACAAGAGTACCTGAAGCTTGCTGTTACCCAAAATTACATTTGGGCACATAGGCAGGTGCCATTGCACAGAGCTTCTGCAGCTTGAGCATAGGATCACTAATGACCTCAAATATCCTAAGAATTGGTCCCCATTCTTGCAAGCAACCAGACTTTTCCTTCTACGGGTTATTGACAAATGCTTTCACATAAGGTGTTTGGAATGTAATAATGGGATTTCATAGTATCTCCTAAAATAATTTGCTCCAGACCACATGCATCTAATTGCAACTCTGCAGAAACTTCAGAACAAGATTCTGTAGTTATTGCTATTCATATTCCTGTCACACATATGGGCCCCTGTCATAGATTGGTGAGCCACTGTGCTCAGCATCGTATGAGTCAAGGGAAAAGAAGACAATCTCATGAGAAAAAGCTTGTACTATGGTCCCCCGCTGATAAACATTTTCCGCAGAAAAGTAATAGTGCTCCAAATACCCAAATGAAAAAAAAGTAAAATCAGGTTTTGAGTAAAATTCCAGATTCTGCCCTCATGAATTCTCCTCCCCCCATGGCCCCCAAAACACTAAGACACATGAAAGGAGAATTCTTAGAGAGCTTGGTAGAAGAAAACTCCTTCAGCAACTGTCTGGAAACACAAAATTAAAATGAGAAGTGGGAGGCTCAGTTTAGATGAGTACAGATTCCAACACATATGTCCCTGCCCAGAGAGGTGAAAACCTCGCGTGTCCGAGCAGATACAGCAAGCATCAAAAGCCCAAGCTTTACTTGCTCCCAGGGCTGAGCTGTAGGGAACACCTACGCATTACAAAATTGTTTTGATTTCCTCTTTCCCTTTCCCACTCCTCTGTAAGGGTACTTTGCTCATTCAGGCCAGCTCTGATCCTTTTTTCTCTTATTCTCCATCCTCTTTTGGCTTCTGGGCATCTTTAATATGCACAACAAAGTGTCAGTTTCATTACCAGCAATCTGTATTCAAGGATATAAAATTTGTGTAAATTCCACAGCATTGCACAATGTTTCCATTTAACCTGAATGAAATTCAAGTGCAAATGAGGTGTTAGGCATTCATGAATAGAACCCTTAATGTGTAGACATGTTTTTTTTAAGGTGAATTTAGTACTTGGCAAAAGGTGCCAAATTGACAACACTGAAAACTGAAGTCCTCTATGAATTCTTGTAAAAGGGATGATGAGGGAAGGCAAGCTGCACTGCTGCATATAAGCCTGCTGATAACTAGCACTAGAGCTGGAAAGATAATTCAAATATTGTGTCCCTTTAAGGCTTCACTCTCTGTAGAGGGAGTATTAGTCCCTACACAAATCTAGTAGGTTTTGTGACACAAAATTTCAGGGTATGGAAAACTGAGAAATACAGAGCTCCAAATCATTTCACTTAAGGCACTCTGTAATGAGATCTAATCAACTCTGAACACCTAGGGGTGAAATTCACCCTCCTTTCCATAGATGGGTTTTTGTTATACTCCCAGGACAGTCTCTAATTTGTTATTGTTAAACAAGTGATGTCAGCCCCAACTAACCTAAATGATTGGAAGTGCTAGAAATAAGTATTACAGAAAAGGTTGAAACAGTAATTTCATATTGAAAATACGCAAGATGCTTTTTAAACAAATACATAATCCTGCAATGTAAATGCCAGGTGACACCCAGCTGCTGGAAAGGTACTGACTGCCCACAGGAAGAAAGATCTTTCACTTACTTACTAAGTGAACATTCAACCCTGCAGCTTCCCACCTGTAAAGCATAGGCTGTAGCTAGCCCTCACTCAAAGTGATTTCACATGTACAAAGAAAAGGTTGTACAGAAGAACAACATATTTTCTCTAAATATCTTCTATACTACCTACATCCAGGCAAAACACAGTTCTGCATTTACAAAATATAGAGTATTGAGGACAAAGACTGACTGCCAAGAATTGCTGGGGGGACCTTACAAGGCTGCATGGTCAATAAAATGGTTGATGAAATTTACTATGAATAAAGAAAGACTAACGCACACAGGAAAAAGTCTTAACTTCAAATATGAGTTAATAGGTTCTGAACTGACAATTGTAATTCAGCAATAAAATATACGACAGATCCAAAGAAGAATTAGGGCAGTGCTCATTATCAGTCAAAGCAGCAAATAAACTGTTACGATTTTTTTGGAAGGAATAGAAATAAACCAGAAGCAAACACTATGCCTTTGAATAAATGTGATTCACTCACATTTTGAATAGCAGCTCTGGTCTCATTTCAAAAATGATATGGTCAAACCAGAAAAGGCCAACAAGGCTAATGCCCATCTGTACAAAGGACTGGGTATGCAAGTAGACCTCAGCTTGGAAAAAGACAACTGAGACAATGCACAAATCTAACGATGAGCAGTCAGAAAAGAATGAAAGGGCATCAATTCCCATGGCATCTGTTGTGCACTGACTCTCCCAGTGCAGAAATGTAGGAGGCAAAAAACAAAATCCAGTTAGAGGAGAAAAATTTGAGCACAGCCAACCTGTGGAACTCACTGTCAAAGGGTCCCAGGGATGTAAAGAGGTCGCAAGAGAAGACTGGGCAAGTGCACAGAGAAGACATGTTCTGAAGTTTACTGCAAGAAACACATCCAGCTCAGGAAATACCCTGAGCTGCAAACTCTTGGAGGCTGACGAGCATAAGCAGTAGCAACATGCTGCCTTTGACTGGGCATCCACTCTCAGAAGCAGGACACTGGACTAGATGAGTCTTAACCTGACCCAGTAGGATCATTTCTATGGTCTTATGTTGCTGCCTTTACCTCACAGCCTGTAGCTCTAACTTTCCAACAGCTGAGTGCAGATAACAAAGCTATAAAGCAGGCAGCTTTGCTGGTACTGACTGCAATATCTGCCCATTCAACCCTGTGATACTTCTTAAGTGAGCCTTGACACTTACTCACACTGAGTCTCCTATGGAAACACAAGCATATGGATGCATGTGTGTGTGTATGGGGATGAGCAGGGGAGGGGCTACCCACAACTTCACCATCATGCTGTAATCACAAGTGATCTGACCTGTTCCCATTTACTCTCGTTATTGCTGTGGGTTAGTGTGAACAGAGGCAGGAAGAGGTTTCAGCACAAACTGGAATATGGCCAAGCAAGAACAGGAGGAGACTGTGAAGAAAAGAAAGCCTTCAGCAGCCTGGCTTGGCACATCTCAGTAAAAGACACAGCACCCCTAGGACAGTCATCCCCAGAGTTTCTATTTACAATCAACACAGCTTGCCAAAAATGCGGCACTGCTGACTTTTCAGCATACACACAGATGTACAGTGCCCCAAGCCTCACTTCCAAAGTACACAACTAACTCGTACCTACAATAGCAATAGTCCCAAGTCTCCCTTACCTCATCAAACCATGTGCTATAAGAATATCATGTTACTCCAAAGATATATTTTCAAGAGGTTTTTTAGGATGGTTTTTAAATAAAACTCTCCATTAAACATTCACTTATTTCCTGGTTTGTTTTCTTCTTCCTCAGTGCTCCCTCCTTCAGATAACTCTAAGGGCTGTAGAAAGATAGACAGAGAAATTGTCTTTTTTAAATGACCATAAAATGACTATGGAGGTTCCCATCTTCCATACCTTGACACATATGCTCACAGCTGCCATCGAGTGCCTCGTGAATTTGCACATCATCTTTGTATGTGGGCCATGATGCTCCACAAGGATAAAGATGGTGCAAAGCTGCACACAAGTCCCTGGGACTCCCCCTGCTTTTGTGGACTGTGGAATGAGACAAGGAAGAATTATCACTGCCCTCTAAAGTGGCCAAAACCATATCTTTCACACAGTGGTGAATGAACCCATGTAATCACTGCAGAATTACACAACTGGTAACTCTCAGAGGCCCGCCAAGCAGTAAGCATTACAAGACTGCGCTCCATGTTTGCATTATCTCTGATTCTTACTATTTTCTGCAGAGGTAACTTGGTAAAACTGAATTTCATAGAAATATTAACAGAAGATATATTTGTGTTAAAATGTTACAGTAGATTATATCCATGTTAAAATATTATAGTAGAAGCAGATTTGATCAATTTAGAGTATTTCAGTTTACTGGCTTGAGAAGAACAGGCCTGAAGTATTACATGCAGCATAAATAAGCATTAAAACTTGGTTGTCCAAAATTTCTGAGCACCCAAAATTGCTTTGGAACTACCCAGCTTAGAAGCCTTATTATTTTGTCATTTCCACCTGTTGAGCTGAACCTGACAAGGAGTAAACGCAGGTGCCCGGTCCGCCTGGCCCCTGGGGTTTACCCCTTCTGCAGCACCAGCAGGCTAACTCCTTCTGGGACTGAAGGCCTTATGATGTTGCCAGAAAGTTTAACCTCAACAAAAGCTATGTGCCAGCTTAGTTTTTGAAAGGATCTAAAGAAACCTTCACAACTCCCAAAAGACAGGGGAGACCAGATTAATAGTTAACCTTTGTGACTAAGGTAAACCTTTCCTGTTTAAAAATGACACAACTTGGTTCATACTTATTATTTCAGAACCTTGTCACCCATCACTCATTTTACTTTCTTGTGCACCAGAAGTTTTCCATATCCACCACAGACTCTGTCTGGTTCCTTTGCTGATGCTTTGAATTAATTCTTAAATGAGTTCCTCCCTGCTCCTCTTTTAAATTTCAGGTGAGGAGAGGCAATTCCAGCTAGTACTCAAGGCAAGAATAAAAACTTTGTGTGACCATTTGGAACTCTCACCCAATTATCATAATCATACTTTCTAATTTTTTTAATAAAACTAAAAATCCATATCTAAACAAAAGCTTTATTCCTCTATCAGAAATGAAACTTTATTCATAGTTATTAACCATTATAGCAGACATACCCCTTATATAAATATCTATAAAGTAATGAGTCTTTCCTGGAATAAGATGCATATTAATTAGATCCTACAGCACTTGAGAGACTTTGGTTCAATTCCCACCAGTAAGGTCAGGAAATGCATCCACAGTAGTTAGCAGCTAGTTTCAAAATCTCAATGCACCGAGCACGATGGGGTCATTCAGTGGAGCAGGTACCCCAAGGGAAGGGTAAAACAAGAGCCGGGGATTATTTCACAGCACTGAACTGGTACATTGCAGGAGTGACGGACTTTCCTTTCAGAGCAGAAAAGCTTGCCAGCATACTGTCCTTGTTGCCCACTCTCATTACAAAGAATGTAACATGTGAAGCAATTAATTGGATGATATGGGCTGAAAAAAACCAAGAAAATTGTGCATGTGTATGTACAGGGGAGATACTAATATAATATACGGGGTCAACACTGCATACCCACACTGAAACAGCCCTGCACAATTAGATATAGGACCATCTCCATAAGACATTGAAGCTCCAGTTCTGAGCAGGTTATCATAATGCAAAAAGCCTTCTACCCACTTGAATTTTAAATTCAGATGATGATTCACTATTATGGAATGATGGATTAAATATCTCATCCTTGCCCATGGCCTGCTAATGAACCAGGCTCTAAACACTAGAAGTCTTTATGCAGAATATGGAATTTCCATGGGAACAAGATTCTCTGAACACCTCCATGCTATCAGGACAGGGTTGTGGGGTTTTTTTAATATATATTTCTGTTATTCTATCAGTTATGACAAAGAAAACTGATAGGAATATGCTCTGTAATCTTTGAATTTTGCTTTTTTTCCAATTTGAATTACAGCACATACATGGAGCAAAGCCAAAGTATTCTTACAGTAGATTTTAGAAAGTTTTAAGAATCAATAACTTTTTTTAATGGAAGATAAAATTCTCCTGAGGAACTCATGGCTGCAAAGACAGTTGTCTGGGAGAAAAAGGGCTTACCAGGCTAAAAAGTAAAATTATTATTTATGTCAATAGGGAAAAATTCTCTGATAATTTTTTACACATAAGTAGTTGTGATAAAAAAAATCCCAAGCCAGCGAACACTCCCAATGCATAGTAGTACAAAACACACACTATAAATGACAGAGTTAGGGAGATATCTTTCCTCATGGGAAAACTACTCCATTATACTCCTTATAGAGGTGCTACACTTTCCTCTGAAGCATCTGGTGCTGGCTGCATTTGGAGACAGGATACCAGGCTATCATGACCTTTGGTCTGCGCTGGTGTGGCAGTTCCTGTGCTCTAAGATTGCAGGCTGCACTGGAGCATTATTTGAATGAATTCAGTGTTGTATTTCAGCACAAATCATTTCTAAGAAGATCTTTTTCTTCGTGGTTAATCAGAAGGTTTTATAAAAAACAACATTTGACCTTGCAGGCAGTAGATGAGTAGCATTTTTTGAAATTGTAGACACGATCATGCAGACATGTTATTCAAGCCCGTATCTGTATGTGTGCATATCTCCTTGCGTGTGTGTTACAGAACATGCGAGTGAGAACCATTTGCTGTGCAAGCTCAGAATACTGCTGTTAAGCTCTGGGTAGCCTGGAGAGCCAGATCTTGTTCAAAGCATTCTCCAGGACAACAGTGGCTGTTTCACCATGTGTCTATGGCACATTCACATGGTGCATTCTACTGGCTCTTCCATTACCCTTATTGAATCTGATTTCAAGAAATAGGAATCCACACTCCGAGTGGGGAAGAGCGTAACTAACATATGGCACTTTTTTTCTTCATATGCATCTTAGGTTTCTTGCTGCTGCTATCTTGAATATCTACATGTCTCTGAGGGCGAGGGTCAAGGGCATGGGGGTCCAGGAGGTTTTCTCCTCAGTCTTGCCACTGCGGGGAATCTGCTTGAGAAGTAGCAGAGAGATCCTGTGGGTCAACAACTGGTTGTATGGCTGGAGCTGGCAAGAGGGCTGTTCTTTTCACAACCATGGGACCCTTCTGGACAACTAAGGACTGCTAGGAATACATGGGATCCACCCAATCAAATGGGGCAAAAGCATCTCTACCAACAGGCAAAGGTGCATGGGACCTGATGGGATGCACCCACAAGTGCTGAAGGACCTGATCATTGTCCTTGCAAGGCCACTCTCTACCATCTTTGAAAGGTTACTGTGTGTTCCTGAGGATATGAAGAAAGCAAGTGTCACTCCTATCTTTAAGACAGAAGAAGAGGAAGGAGAATCCAAGAAACAACAGGGCAGTCAGCCTTACCTTGACCCAAATAAAGGTGAGGGAATAAATACTCCTGGACACCTGGTGGTCAACAAGTTGAACATAAGCCAAAAATCCACCCTTGCAGCAAAGGTGGCCACGAGCTGCGTTAGAAGCATTGCCAGCAGGTTGAGCAAGGTGATCCTTCACCTCTACTCAGCCCTGGTGAGAAATATCTAGAATGCTAGGTCCAGTCCTGGTCTTCCCAGTACAAGAAAGATACGGATTTACTGAATGAAGTACAGCAAAGAGCCAAAAGATGATTAAGGCACTGAAGCATCTTTCACATGAGGAGAGTCTGAGAAGGCTGGGGGTGTCCAGCCTGGAGAAGAGAAGGCTTATGGGGTCTTATCTTAGGGGGTCTGTGATCTCCGATACTGTGAATTATAATCCATCTGAAAAATTGCTCTGCAGTAGTCATCAATTGCACAATGATTTCTCTTTCTTCAATGTATATGTTATTTGCAGCACCGTAGCACAGAACCTTTTCCATACCTTTACTCCTGTCACTGCCATCCCACTCTTTGTAATGGTCATCTGCTTTACTTGAACACATTTTCCCTGCCATAGGGTAGAGGAAAGTCACTACAGCTTGTGCTTATGCACAAGAATATAAAAGCTCTTGATTACACTGAGTCTCAGGTTGTGAATCACAGGGAAGATTTTCAATGTCCAGCAGCAAAATGTGTTAGCCATGAATTTTCTGAAGTTCTATTTTTATATATGCAACAGAAAAAAACACCACTTCTTTATATCTGTTCCTTAATACAATATTTGTTTAACTACAACTTTGATGCTACCACTGTAAGCTGCAGCACATTCTTACAGCTAGTTTTACAAGCTATATATATTATAGTTTTCAGAGCTAGACTTCTTTGTCCAGGAATTTTCATTCTCCTAATGAAAAAATAATCTACAAGCAGCATTCTTACATCTCCCATAACCTCTTTGCTGTTAAAAGGTTTGTTTAAAATTTTCTTCACAGGACAAAATGCAATTCATATCTGGTTATTGTCCTAATGAAATCTCTTTCTCCTCCTTACAGACCTCTTATCTGAGATGTTAAAATTTAACTCACTTGAGTTATAAATACTATGTGAATTAACAGTCGACATTGTTTAGAAGGTTTTTTTAATTGGCCTACGGGGAGACTTTCTGTATATATTAAACAGATCATGTGTCTGAACTGCAACTAACCCACCTTTACAATTCCTTTGCACACATTAAGCTCAAAACTGTTTAATATTTTCTTAGAAGTATTTGGGTTTATTGTTCATGTTAGGAAATAACTGTTAGCAGTCAACGTAAACCAAGGTTACTGATTGGTCCTCAGTGATGTCATACCAGTGTCATAATGCCCAATAAATAAATAGGTTTGGCTGTTCTTCTTATTTTTATTTATAAATTCTGTTTCATAACAGCAGTAAGATGCTCCAGGCCATGCAGTTCTTGGGGATTATTGCACTTGTCAGGTGTTTAAAATCACTCAGTCCTCTGCCTGTGCCTTATAATACCACTGGAGGCATATAATCAACCAGAAATGCACTGCCTGGAGTGTCTTAATGCTTTATTATGACATATCTAACTTTCAAAATAAATTATTTATTTGGAAGCTTGGAAGTGTCATAATGATATCCAATCAGTAGCTGAGAAATATATATGAAATCAGGACAACATATCAGAAAGAGAGGCTAGAAAAAAATGCCAGCTCATCAGTCATTCCAGGCCAAAACAATGTGTGTGTATGCCTGTAGACCTAGTTCTGTGAGTATACACACTAGTGGATGCATTTCTATTTGTGCATAGATCTAGCATGTATCTAGCAAGAATCACACAATATATGCGCTTATATGTCCATAACTGATTGCTGATATAAACCATGGACAGTCTGTATTGAGTTAATATCCTAAATTAAAAAAATTAAGTGGGCTAAATAAATTTTAATAACTTAAACCTCCTATTAAAGAGAAATTTAGAACATTCTGTACTTACCCAGTTAAGTCATTCCATACTTAAGAATCATTTTCTGTATTTCATGGAAAGAAAGCCTATCTACATCAGTTGACATTACAAATTTCATTCCACATCGCCAAATTACACACATTATTCAAAATTGAATTTTAAAAGCAAAACAGAAGAAAACAATGCCATTTTCTAAAAAAACAAACAAACCCCAAACCAAACTAACATATCAACTGTACAACAACCAGAGAAATTCAATACTCTGGGGTTTAAATTTCTAAATTAAATTCCAATTTGTAAATTATTATGTGGAAATAAGGAACTCTACTTAGGCAATTGTGCTAAATAACAGCACAAACCCTGCAGGGGACCAAATTATCTTTTAGCGAGGGAATATGAAAAGTTTTTTGGAAAAGGGCCAGTTTTAGGTAGGGGGTGTTTAAAGCCTTGGGAGTTACTGTAGCAATAGAAAAGATTAATAATTTGCACATGTTAGACTCCTGGCAAGCAGGACGCAGCTGTAAAGAATTAACCCCTCCTGAGAGACATAAAAACATGGAGCAGCTGAGAAGAAAAGGGTGAGGGGAGAATGCAAAAGTATGCAGAGTACAGATGTCCTAGAAGAGAAAAATATGTAAAGTAGGGCTGGAGAATGTACAGAGATTTTATTATTATTTGGGGGGGAGGGGCAGGGAGAGGGGATCTTCTTGGCAAATTGTGGGTATAAGGGAAAAAATGAAATACCAGCAGAAGACAAAACTAATTCTCTATTACTGCCAGTAAGTGCAGCTAATCTGAATAAAAATCTGAAAGCCCACAACTCCTTATTGAAAGGACGCTCTCAAAGTGATCTGACCTAAAACTAGACCAAGCCGGCTTTGTTTTGGTGTTCATGCATGCCTGCCTCCGCTCTGCGTGCTGACTCCATCATTCTTGTATGCGGGCAGGGTGCTGAAATACAGAAGATGCTTGCTGAAGTGATTGGAGGGCAGGCTCTCATACACACAGAAATCGAGCAAGCAAAGCAGATCCGGGGGTGAAGCATTGTGTGATTGTGGGCCTGTAACTGTGGAGAAACCCAGCTCCTGATATTTGTTCTTCCTGGCTGCCTACCAGATTAATTTCTATTGTGAAGGTCCAATTTTGCAGCTGCTCAGCACGGCAGAACTGCACCCCTCCCCCAGCCAAATTCAATAGGGTCCGTGCATGGGCAACGGCGTGGTTGCACCCTAACTCTGATGATAACTCTTTTATAGTCTGGTAGAAGGCCAAAGCAATCCAATTTTTAGGTTGTATTAGAAATCTGAGACTATTACCCTTCAAAAGGAGAAATTAGGCGTTAGAGAGGTGAAAGACATAATCCTTCCGCTGATCTTTAGTTGCTGAGGGTTTTTTTTTCTCTTTGGAAAAACAAATTGGTAAAGAGAATGTTTGAAGTCATCATTAACAGAGAGAAACAATGGAGATATTTATTCAGATTAAGTCACAGACAGCAGCATCCTTTTCTATTAAAAGAAAGAAGTGGTCTTGAAAATAATGCATCTTTAAATGTTACATGGATTATCTAGAATCCAGAAGATGTATTTCTTTTTTTCCCCCCTTTTTAATAAGAAGAAACATAAACAGATTACTTTCTTAGGTTTATTGTGTTTAGATTTAATAACAGGCTCTGATCTTTTATATGAGCTAAAGCAGGTTCTATTATAAAGAGAGAAAACTGAAAAGAATACACTTTTAACATGGTAACTGTTTCAGCAGCGTACTTTTCAAGTAAGTACATTCAAGGGGGCCTTTGGCCTCTGGAGAATAGGAGCAATAGGTTCAGGAGATTAACATGGTTCCTTGCTTTCCATGCCTGTTCTCCAACAAATAGAGTATATTACAACTGCTCAAGTGTTTAATGTTCCCTCAGATTTCACGACCCTGTCCTTCTTCTCCTCCCACAACTCCAATCATGCATTCATGCACCTTCAACAGATCTTCCCTATTCCTTTCTCTCTACATTTTCCTGTGGAGTTCCCCCAGGATTTGATGCATGCTCTCCCTCACTCCTCTCCGAAACCCTTCCTGCGTGGAGAAGCCCACTGGAACAAAAACTCAGGCTTCACTGCTTTGCATATGTCGCAGCTCTACCACTCTGCTCCAGACTTGCCTCTTGCCATTCCAACTAAAATCTTGGTCTTTTCGTTAAGTCACAGTTCAAAAACATTTGCACTGTCACAAGGCAGGACCTCTGCTGACTCAGGCAGTGCTGTACTTCTCTCACTCTCAGCCATTCCTTTCTTTCCCTTCTCCTGGGCACAGGGAAGCATGCAGACAGCCAAATATTTGATCAAGGATTGATCTGGGCCAAAACTGAAGTTGTTTAGCTAGGCACTAGGGAAATGTGGAGCACACAGCTACAGGTAGTGCTCTGGAAATAGTACTGGCTGCATCGGTGTAAAATGCGTGGACCTGCAGTGTGATGCATCCTTACATAGTAAGTTTTAATCTGCTCCTATAAATAATTTGTTTTCTCAGTTGTTCTAGTCCACAGCGTGACCCTGTCACTCACACCAATTAGGTGGGCACCAGCTTACACCAACACTTTTGTACTGAAGCTACAATGAGGTCTGGCATGTATTTTATGTATTGCATCTTAAATATGGTCTTTTATCCCCATACTTTTAGTAACATGTATAAAACTTCATCTTAATCACTGCATCTTGTCTTTCTGTGGCAGAAGGAAATGTGACCTTTTCTGCTTCTTTTCTTCAAGGAGGATGTTGCAGCGTTCCTAATTCCTCACATCACCTTTTCCTTTCCTCCCTCCAGTAAATTCTCCTTCTCCGACACAAAAAGCCAAAGCATCTTGCTTGTGTTGCCTTCACCTTTGTTAACGCTAAGTCTCACAAGTCCACCTCCAACCTACCAATCTCTCTTTCAATGGCAACTTCTGTCACAGATCCCTCTTCTTTTTTCCAAGCTATCTTCCTGTTCAGTACCAGCTGGCTGAAAGTGCCATACAGCTCCCCTGTCTTTTGCTTGCAAATATTTCCATAAACCTCACCTTTCCTTGGCATGATGTCTATGGGCCAGTTGGTGGGTTGAGGCCACTATCTGTCACACTGATTACCACTGGATCCTTACACTGCCACAAATATGTCCAGTCTTTATGACTTATACTATTCATGGTCTGCAGGCTCTTTGGGGCAGGACCCTTTTGTTTTGTGTTTGTTTGAATAACCGTAGAGGCTAAGTTATTTGGGCTGCTACAGATGCAATCCATGCATTGTAGATAGATACAGAAAGTTGCAATTTTTCTGTATTTTAAGCAGAGAAAGATTTTTGTGGCAGAATAAACCTACAGTTCAGCTTGGTCAACAGGCATTGAACCACCACCCATCTTTGCACTACCCCTACCCTTGCTACAAGATTATATACTAGGCTCTAAACAGATGTCCACAAACTATTCTAAAAGACTAAAATGTTTTGGGCTCATTTACCTTAAATGTAGCAATTAGCCAGTATACTTCCAGTAGCTTCTGTTTGCAGGGGGAGGAAAAAAAATCATATACACATTTTGAAATGGAATAATTTGTGTAAGTTAATATCATTGCCCCTATAAACTAAGAAACAAGAACTATTCAACAAAAATTAACCCAGACCTTGGTATTACAGTGCATCTATTTAAAACATGCTGAGTGTTTTTATATCCTTTCTATTGAGTAGAGATTTATCAACCAAGGCACATAGTGTGTACTCTAAAATACATGCACACACACATACACACACGTCAGCAAAATTGACAGTCAGCCTTTACTACAAGTAACATTGGTGCTTTCTATTGTAAGCCCCTATTTCATTTTATTCTTAATTCACTGGACTTCTACCAAGTGATCTCAAGTTTCTCAAGTCTGATAACATTTTAGTCCTATACTTCAGAAAGTTTCAGCGGAAATAATTCACTTCCTGGGAAGAGGTATCTTTGCTTAAATTGAGTTTCCCAAATGTCATGTTTGAAACTGAAAAAGGTCCTCTGTCCTTTCGATCAGAATTTGGTGTGCAGGTGAGTTTGTACTCAAAGGCAAGGGAAGGGAGGGAACTCCCTGGCAGAGACCCAGAGTTAGCCAAGTCACTCACTGAAAATTACAGTTTTCCTCTGGCACATTCAAAAGGGCTTTTAAGAGACTGGCTGCTGGTGTCTACTTAAGCGAAAAGAGTTCCAGTTCCATTGGCTCTTCTCAGAACTGGGTACGATGTGGCTCCACACAGATCCTCTTTGTTTCCAGATCTTCTGCCAGAGGGGATGGGAAACCGGAGACCACAAGATGTCCCGCCAAAGAGTCATGACAGCTTCTTCTGGCTTGACTGAAGGTGCCCAGGTGTTGGAAATGGGACTCATGCAATAATTCCTCGCCTTTCATAGTCCTTCATGTAAGGTCAGCAAAACCAGAAGTAACATTCCTTATTTTAGAGATCTCATGGCTCAAAGTTTGCCCAGAAACTCCTCTGGGAGAAGCATGAGGAAGTCCTTCTGACATCCTGCTGCAATGGAGATTTGTATTACATACCTGGACTAGTTTCCTCAAAACTGTTTCTGGGCAGTCTAGTTAGAAAGCTGGCAGGAAATTTTGGACTCTGGCTGCAGGGGATGGGGCAGGGAATGATGCAGGCTCTTCTGGCCACAGGCATGGGAGGCTTCTGTTTGGATGACCAAGAAGAAAGGAATTGAAAAAAAGCAGTTCCTGGAGCAGGTAGAGGAAGCTGCAGAGGTTAGGCAATGAGAGATTTTCTCCTCCCGGGTGTGGAGTGACACGCCATTCTCATTACTGTGAGGTTTTTCATTTTATCTCAGGGGCTGAGGTAAGGACAGACAGAGATTTCTAGCTAGGAATTACTAACAGATAGGTGCCTTAAATAAATAAACAAACACTAACCCAATTCTTTATTTGGTGAATATAAATACAATTCACAACTAGCAAATGCAGAGATACCAATGGAGTAGTTAACTCAGTAACCCGACATGTCTTCCTAGCCTCCAACAATCACTGAAAGGCTTCCCAAACCAAAAATCCACGAAGATTTCTAACAATTTCTGTGAATTTTATTTCTTCCAGGAATTTATGTAATCATCTTTAAATCCTTTGTATTTTTTGGCCTCTGTATGTTCCATGAGTCATCATACCGCGCCTCTTGTAACAAGGTAAATCTCTATGCTTTGCTTGTTTTAACCTTGAGCCCTAACAACTTCCTTCTGTGGACCCAGGTTCTTCTACTGTGCACAAACCCTAGTTTATGCCTCTCCTGGCCAAATTCACTAACCTTCTTATGATGAAGCACATTCAATAGACTTCAAATGAATTCTGAATGTTTTTCAGAACTCTCATGATTTTTCAGTGTCATCTTCAAATCACAAAAATTGCAGCTGAACACACTGGTCTGCATTATTTTTAGGTTTTACCTGCATCTTAATTTCCTGGTGTTGTCAGAAGAAGACATGCAGAAATTGCAGACAGAATTCCTGCCACACAGTAAATTTGGCTGCTAATAAGTTACAGAATTTCATTATCAACACTTTAACTCAGAAAGCAGATGCTGTATATATGTATGTATGTATGTATCTATGTTTACAAACTGTGTAGTTCCTATTATTATATCGACTTCCAGGGTACCATTGTAGCCACAGAGCTTCCATCAATTAATGCCAAAATCTCTTTGCAACTCAAATACCATGCATATTTCAGATTTATGGGAGAGAAAAGAGATTTAGGTAACCATGAATTTCAGATAATCTGTGCCACAAGATACAAGGACGTGGTAGCCACCATGACTATAGGGAAAAAAGTGACCTTTTTCTGCTTAGCATTCACCCAAACCATTCAGAACTTGCAATGATGCTACATTAAAACACTACATAAAGATATATGTTTAGGATTATTTCCTCCAGATGTTGACTGCAGCAACACATTCCAGGATCTGTGCGTGCTCATGCCAAAAGATTGATATGATTTTCACAAATGTGCCTCATCTTATCCATTTACAAAATTGGGACCCAAACCACTATATTTCATTATGAGACTGTCCAACAGAAAACTGCAAATTAAGTATCTTTAAAACTGCTCAGTCAGGTAGTATAAAGGTGCTATGCTTGCAAAGGTTTCCAGATAGACATTTTAATTGCATTAAGTTGTGACTAAGAAATGAGGCTGGTCCTGCAGTGAATATATTATGTAAATAGAAACCATTTAAACAGAAAATTATAAAAAATTAATGGAAATAAATAAATCTTTTAATTTGCACATAAGAATGGTCCCTCTCGCAACTATGTAATAAAAGATTGACTTTAAAAAATGTAAAAATAACTAAAACACTTGGGAAAAAAGTAAAAAAAGTGTAAGGAACAATTTAACACCCTCTGGAAGATGAAACCAGGCCATACACTAAAGATAAGTAAGTGAAGAGATACTGTCTTAGCAAAGATGAATATAAGCATATGCTGAACTATTTCCTGGAACAGGCTCTGGAGGCCCTAACACTGATCTGCCTGCAAGATTTGTTTTAAGTCATTTCTGAATAAAATCTGCCTGGATATTTCAAGAAAATAAACAAAAAGCCATAGGAAATAAATGTCAGTTTCTGTGAATGCAAAAAAGGAATTAATAGCAATATGAGGCCCAGAGTGTAATTTAATGGACAGTAATTAGTTTCTATTGATATGCATTTTTTAATAAAAGCTGTAATAGTTGTTTGTTGAAAGAGAGATACTTTACGCTTCGTATCTAAAATCCATTTCCTGCCAATGCTTTTTCTCTCCGTAACATTGTGGGAAATGTTCTGTGAAACGTCCTCTCTCTTTAAACCTTGATAAAATTCTTGACTACGTCAAATGTAATAAGTTTTAGACAAATGACTGTCATCTCCTTGAGCTGGAGAGTTTGAAGAAAGCACAGCAAGTGTGTTTATTTGTGTTAAACACATGCATCAGTGTGGTGTGTGAGAGGAGCTCTAGTATGGCTATTTTACAGCCACTGTAAAGAGGTTTTTTTCTGTGTCATGTTAAAAGGCTATAAACCTTGGTGATGTCTGTCTTATGCAATTTAACTCATTCTAATTGTAATACAAAGGGTCCTTTTGACTTAGTAACTTCTTCAAGTCACTTTTTGCAAAAGACATATGGAAACCCCCTCTCTCGTGAATATTAATAATGTAGCTAGTATGGAGAAAGTCTCAGAATAGGAAGGAAAAAAATTTTCAGCCCACAGAGACAGAACTTAATTTTATAGTGGTTGGTAGTACTTAGTTTCATTTTCTTAAATGTTCTAGCCATTGAATAAAGAAATAATTTGAAAAGGAAATAGCATCTACAGTATTTGAACTTGCCTTTAGCATAAAATGTTTTAATGTTTTGAGTCTGTCTTTGACAACTGAAACAGACTTTACTGAATACTGGTAAGAGTTCACTTTGTAATAGAAAAGTAGTCACTCACTGTGATCACTGTGTCTTTTTAGTATGCAGCCCAGAGGATTCAGAAAAAGATTACATTTACAATAATTAACATATATGTAAATGGAGATCATGGCTATGAATGATAAATTTTCATAGCAATTTAAACCTTGTTCAAATTAATCAACCATACAGACACTTGATTAATGAAAGGCAGCGTCACTTTAAAATGCAACATGTTAATATATATTACTGTTATCACTGATCAAAGAATCTTTAAACATAAACCAATTAAAACAAAGTTCAATCTACATTTTTTACTGGTTTGATTCCTGCAGAATTGTAAGAGTATTATAAAAATTTACGTATTTTAGTCTCCTTCATATCTATTTACTAAATTGACCATAGTACAGAATCACACAAGTAATTCTGCTACTTCATTAATATGATTGGATCTGAAAACTACCAGATTAGTTTTGCAATCTAAACATATACATAAAGGCTGATTGCAAAGTGGCCAAAAAGCATCCAATTTCATTCTTCATTTGTAAAACCAGCAACATGCATTTCATCTCTCCTGTTTTCAATTCAGTCACCAACAGACCAGTCACATGGGAGGTTTGAGTGACTGATAGCAAGGGAGCTGTTTAGGAAGACAGCCTTTGTGGCGCCCTCCCAACAACTCCTATCTCCTAAGAATAGCAAGGCTAGAGAGTTTTATGGCAATGCTAGATTTCTGCAGAGGTCATCCCAACTATCTAAATAGGTTTTGCTTATTTCAATTCTTGTCTTATGTAATGAAGTTCATGTACACTGTCATAGAACTCTGCTTCAATTAACTGGAAAATTTTACGTCTATTTTTCATAAATATATTTATATAGTGGCATTTTTTTTATTATTATTGAAAAGAGTCACTAACTTCCAAGCTGTACAACCTTGCTCACCTTACCACACGATCAGGAAAATCTATTGAAAATACGTAGCACATTTCTGAATCGTAGCCTTAATGAAGACTTAGATGCTATGGTCATGAGCAGAGAATATATTCCGGGAGGGGAGTTAAAATGATTAGCTGACCTCCATTTTTTTATTCAAAAGCTATTTAAAATGCATCTTTAACACACATTACACATCAGCAATTTGTATGTCCAAATACTGAGTTTTCAGTAAGTGCTAGTATTGGTGCAAGAGTAAGAGATAGTAAAATCAAAGTAAAATCATTAGTTTTGTGAAAGAAGCAAAGACAAAATACTGTTGAATTTGGAAAATGGATCCAGTCAGACATATATATAAAGTATCCTTGTCTTTGTGGGAGCCCACTCACACGTGCCCACTACTCTGAGTTCAATATTACAAACCAAATGTGCAACAAAATCAGTTTACTAACTATAGGGACTGTAATAATTGACCTGTTCCCTTCCTCTGTGGCAAAATGAGTTTCTGGTGCTAAATACAGTCCTTGGGAGAACAAATACCTCTTGATGTTTTCCACATACAACAAAGAAAAATAGTGCGTTCCTACCGACAAGCTTGCAGCGATGCAGCCCACACTAGTGACCATGTCAATATTTGGTGTGCAGAGTCCCATGAGAGATAGCATTTACCTTACACATTTGCATTTTGCCATAAATCTGCCCACAAATCCATCAGTCTGTTGTAGCACTTCAAACCAGTGAAGAACTTCAAATACAGTAGTCTCTTGAAAGAATCCTCTGTAAAGACACAAACTGCACCAACTGCAGAGAACCTCCCAAAATTACATGAGCTGAAGCAGCTGATGGCTCCAGCCAGCTCTGGACCAAATCACACCTTCTAGACCACGTAACTAGTCCAATATGTCAATTCTTATTGAAGATTGAGACCACATTTGCTTTTCTTTAGTCTTCTGGGACACATCTAAGTGGCCTTGAGACCAGCCCTGAGGTCCATTTTGCCATTTATTGATTCACTGACATGCCTTCTGTGTTGGTCTTGTGGCACCCCAACTTCTGCTTTTGCAAAAAAAAAACCCCTCTGTCCTGCTTCAAATTGAGGCTTTTACATGCTGCATGGCCAGACCTTCAAACACCACTCATCATCCACCAGTCCCCATCTATCCCCTCTGACTTTGTGTATGCCAGCCAGACATCTCTGGGCAGCCTTCCTAGAAAAGCCCTGTCAATGCCTGTTGCAACAGCTGTCGGCATTTGTAGTCAAGCCGCCTACAAAGCAAAATGACAATGGGAACAGGAGCCCTAAACTCTAAAATAAATGCAGACAAAAAATGGATGCTAACATGCAGTTGTGTCTATAGGAAAAAAAAGCTCTGCAGCCTTCAGGTTCTCTGTGGCCAGGAGGAAAAAAATCAGCATGTTAACATGTGCCTTGCAATAAATGTCATGTGCATTAATTTGTATATTCACATTTTCTACAAATTTTTTGCTTAACTTTTTTTATTTTTTTTTTTTTGATACTACAGTTTTCTACATATCCAGGTGTTTGACAGATTGGAGGAAAGTTTGTAAATGCTTTGCACAGTTGAGCTACAGAGTCTGAAGAGACAGAGTGAACCCACAACTGTTTCATCTGATTTGTGTTGGCCAACATAACCATCTGAAAGTGCTGCAGAAGGTATAGCTAAGGTTGGCTTTTAGACTCTGGAAAAGCTCCAGAGCTGCTTCTGCTCACTTCTTTTCATAGGGTGGACAGTAAGGATGTTTATGCTTCAGTTGGACAACTGTTCTAGAATTCTCTTAAATAAATATTTTAAGAACAATGACAATATCCCAGACATGTCATAATTACCTTTGATTTTCCCCTCCTAGTTACATATTGACATTGTGCTCCCTCAGCCACTTCTATATCCTTGGTGTAGTTTTAAGCCCTTTCACTAATATCTTATTTAGCCATTTGAGTTGGAAAGGGAGTGCTTTGCTGGTAGCTGGGTTGGGTTACCTAACGTAGTTTTTAGGCTGGAAATCTATGTATTTGCAATCTACGAGTGATTTTGTGTGAACTTTGTTTCCCCTCCAAGTGCCAATACAGGCTGCTGAAGAGGAAGGAGAAAATATTTGTTTGTTTGGGCGCAGTGGGATAGGTAGCAGAGGGAATTTTTCTTTTTATTTTCCTATTTACAGCACAAAATACACTCAGCTTTTAAGGCACAGGTGTGTGTGTTTGCTGGCTTGTATTTTTAAAGCATGTGTTTTAACAGCAAACAGAAAGAGGAGACATAGCAGTAGTCCAACAAACAAGGATCCATTAACTCTATGGTTTGGGTTTTTTTCTTTTCTACCAGATTTCAACTTGCTTACTAATTGGGGAGCAGTAGTTTTTGGTAGCTGGGAAATACTACCACCAAGCTACAACCCAGTATCAATCTTCTTTTGATGGAAGCCAATAGTGTCTATGGACTATTTTGACATTTGACTACCTGTCACCTAACATTATTGTTTTGGCATCCAGTCTTCCTAACCCCTGCCATAGCTGCAACCATTTTTAATGAAGGAGATTTTGAAACAGAAATATTGACAACTCATACAAGACTAGCCTAAACCATGAAATGACGGCATTGACAACATCCTGACTGAGAGCTACAGAAGTGTTAGACACATACATTTTTAATGTCTCCTTAAGAGTAAAATGTAGGCTCCAAAAATTGTTCTCGACAAAATTGGGAATATGTGTTGATATCTCAGGATCAACTTTCAGTGGATATAGAAAGGTAGGGTCATTGGTCAAGCAGATATTTTTCCCCATGCACCTACATTTGAAAGTCAGCAGGAGATTTCTCAGTCCTGGTTTTTCATTCCTTTTCTTAAGCTGAGAAAACCATTTGAAACTCAGCCCTTCCCATTGTATTTCTGTATCTGAATGCCAAACAACTGGACATGTATTTTCCCAACTGGTTTCTTATTGCATTAGACAATGCTGTGCTACCTTACTCAATTGAATACTGATAGTTTTTACTGCACTTATATTTGCCAATTTTGTGAACATTTGGTGATGTTACTCTCCAGGTGTCGAGCTCTGCTACATGGAGACCCAAATTGTGTCTCTGTATTAAAGTTCAATCTTTACAATAAACTTTAAAGGATATTTTCATTAGATTCCAAAGGAAAATCACACGAGTAAAGAGGGATACAAATTTAATAGATGTAAGCCTTGCTTCTCGCAAGCTGAAAGTGTAAATACACTGGTCACTAACTGGATTCTGCCAGAAGGAAAACTCATTCTGCTTTCAAATATTTCCATAAGGGAAAACACTGTTATTCAAGCTACCTAGCTTGAGGACACCAGTGGTTGTATAAAACAAATCCCTCTCACTCAGGTCTCTTCAGCTCTGTTTACATTCATTTTATCT
>JANZLQ010000001.1:33473049-33535549 GCA_026212715.1 Elanus axillaris | reverse complement strand
TCAGGATTGTGCTTCAGCCCTTCCTGGACACTCCTTGACAAGAAGGCTGCTGAGAGGGGTGAAGGACCAGCAGCATGCCAAAACCTGCTCACTAGGGAGAAAGCATGGGCTGAATGTGGGGGGAAGGAGGAAAGCAATGAGAAGGACAGGACATGGCAGGGGGTTCAGCCAGCTCAGCCCACCTGAGCTGGGGGAAATTCCATCAAAGGAGTGGCCAGAAGCCACTTGCAGAAGGGCTGAGGCGCCGCCGGTTAACACTGCCTGGCCAACGTCTCACCAAATTCAACAGGCACCCTCCCAGAGTGATGCCAAAGACAGCTGCTGCTAAGGAAAGATGTAGGTAACAATCTGGCTCTGTTTTCCTCTCCTTACAGCTGCTGTGATAGGGGTGAAGCTTTCTGCTTCTGCTGCCCCAAAGCTGAATTGAGCCCTGGAGCAAACCCGCATCAGCGTGTGTGTGCGTGCACGCGTGTGGAACCTGCATTTTCACACCATCTCAGTTTCTGCCTGCTTCTCACTTTGGTTAACATTTGAAAAATCCATTTCCCAGAGTGACTTTTTGAAGAGAATTATTTAAAGCTGGAAGCCAAAGAGACCATCTACAATTTTGCTTGCTTTTGGTTTTGCTACTGGATAAAAAGAGGGGAAAAAACCACTCTCGTGGGTAGCTTTCATTTTACAGGCTGAAAAAAAATAATATCTGTTAGGAGTATGGTTAGGAGAAACAATTAACAAGAGTTGGTTTATCAAAACTTGCCTGAGCCTTTCAAATGAGCACAGCTCAGTGGCAGATATGAAAGCCAATGTCTAAGACAGAATTTGGGTCAGCAATCTGCAATAGTGTACTTGCCAGGGTGATCAGCGTGAACCTACAGCTAATGGGGACATCAGGATCTCCCAAACATGAGGATGGTGGAATGACCAGGGTGAAGAAGCAGCCTGTGGAGGTTTGGGGAAGCAGAAAGACCGGGTCATGACAAGGACCATAGACTGTAATTGCTGTTGAAAAGAAAGAGAAAAAAAAAGAAAAGGAAAAAAAAAAAAAAGAAAAGAAAAGCAGGTGATGTACTTAAGTCTTACTTTCTATATCCTTAATGAAAGGCACTGTTTTTAAAATGGTACTTTTATGCTTAAAACATAAAGTTTTAGATAGACAAAATGTTTGCCAGGAATTCATCTTAAATTAGATTTTGGTTTATTTGCTCTGGTTTTAGCACGTTCTATCTAAATATATATATATATCTTAAAAGAAAAATAAAGGAAAGTAATAATCAAGAGTCATAAATTTCCAGCAATATCACAAAATCCCTCATTAGCTTTCTGAACGCTAAATGTCTCCATTGATTTAACAAAATGGACACGGTCTGTACAGTTTTTGAGAAGACAAACATGACCTAGTAACAGATTGGTATCTCTCTTCTTGGGGCTTTTCAGTGCATTTATTTAACGGTTTTGAATGTACATTACTTAACAGAAACATTAAATGCCAGTGCTTTGCAACAGTTTTGTTACTGTCTCTTTAAAGTAAACAAACAAAAAATACATTCAAAAAAGCAAGGCTATTTTGTGCATGTGATCGCAGAGGCTTTGGGCAGCTGCAACATGCACTGCTCCTGCTCAGAGACATTACCCAACATCAGTCAGCTGTCACCAAAAGAGTTGCAAGGAAAGCATTAAAGGATAAAAAGAAAGGTGGGGGGGTGGGGAACTGAGCAAAATGCCACACATGCCAGCTAGTCTTTCCAGAAGGAAGACACCAGAATATGTATATTTGGGGGAGGAAACCAGGGTGGGGGGTGGGGCTGTAAAGAGCACTAACATAGAGAAAAACTTGACTTCAGGGGAAAAAACAGCAGCTCTGAAACTTGTTTAGCAGGTTCGCATTCCTAATGTAATCTGACTTTTGTGTTGGTATTGGTTTTTGCCCTATTTCTTACTTTGCTTTCCAAGAGAAATGTAACAAAACTGAGGTAGAAATAATGGTGGGCACACTCCAGCCTGGAAGATTTCTGATGGATGCTAAATGAAGATTGCATTAAGGACAATGGAGCTGTACGTACATAACAAAAACTCAACTTTACAGTTTGGGAAGGGAAATAAATGTACTTTGAGGGTTCAGTTTTGCTTTGTTATTTGTACTGTTTGGTCACAGTCCACTGCGTTGCTATAAACAGCTCTGCAACCCATAGCTCTGCCAGCGACCTATACTGATCCCACTCCCTACAGCTTCACCAAAATAACCCCAAAACTATGACTAGAGCTGTGCAACAAAGGCCAGCAGTCACAGCTTAAGGTAATTTGCCTCTCGGAGTCCTACCAAATCTTACTTTTGGCTGTTTCAGATGCTAACGTAAACCAATTAAGTGGCTCTTTTTTCATCTATGCACCTTCTGAAGACTGTATCGCGTAATTATCAAGGAGCAATATGCTGAAAACTCTTACAGTTTACCAACAAGAAAAATCATTCTGCTCTGGTTTGATCTGACAAATTGGCAAAAGAACCATTTCTGAACACTGGGAAATCTTTCTATTTTTAAAACTGTAAAGCTTCAGTCATATCACACTTTAGTTTTTTCCTGGATACATTCAAAGTAATTTTCCTTGCCATTTTCCAATTGTTGAGGTAAACATACATATTTAATATAAAGTAACATTGAAGCCTAGCCTATAACTCTCAGCAGTACATAGTGCTTTCAACACATTCCTTTGAGGTACTGTACAAATCACAATCACTTTCCTGAGTTTTTGCAGACAGAACATTAAAAGAAATGAACTGCAGAAATTAAGGTCCAGATTACCATTACCCTGTTTTACCTGTTCTTAGTTTAACACCACAGAACAGACAGGATTGAGGAATACTGTTGCTCTTAGAATAGCAAAAATCTGGTTCTCTGTCACAACACAACCGTTCATCTCTTTAGTCCAATAATGTTTGAAGTTAAAGCTCTTTATATTAGCACATGCCACCAATGTAATTGTGAGGCAAACAAAAAATAAAGCACCACTTCAGGCACTTGACAGCAACTAAATCTCAAGAACAGCAGAATGGAATCAACACACAGGGTTCATGTCCTTCTGAAATCAACCCACTTGCACCTTGCTCCTTGGTGAGTATTGTCTAGCTTGAACAGAACTGAGCATCAACATACGCTTTCTGTCATGTGTGGCTTTTTCACATCAGCAGCTCTTGTTTGATGCACTTTTCCTTCAAGTCTACCCTGGCTCTTTAGAGGCAAGGTAAATTGTAGTCTTCCCAGTACCCTTTGCAATTTTAACACTACTGAAAAGGGTTCTCTACCCTATGTAGCAGGTTCTGTGTGTGCCAACATTCATTACTTTTTTTTTTTTAAAGTAGTATCACTGACTGCAACCAAACATTTTGTTCCATTCAACATACGTATCAAGCTCTTTTTGAGATATGCTAGGCTGTATCTTGCAGAAAGCGTTTTCAAAGTCTTGATATGTAACTGGCCTCAACTGGCTGGGCATAATGGCTGAAAGGTCTGTGGCTGGCATGGCGTGGAGTGGGCCCACCACGGCTTCCTGACACAAGTGAGCCACATCTAGTCCAGAAAAGCCTTCTGTGCGCTGGACAAGCAGTGCAACCTCCTTGTCATTGAGACAGTAATTGTGCTGTGAGAGCAGTTGTACTATTATCTGGTGTCTCGCTGTGCTGTCAGGAAGTGGGATTAAAAGTCGTTTCATGAAGTACCTTCGAAGAGATTCATCAATTTCTTCCGGTTTACTCGTGGCGCAAATTACTACTATTTGGTCCTCAGCAGAAGTCAGTACAGTGTCTAGCTGCATAAGGAACTCGGTTCTCATCCGACTTACTGGACTGTGTTCTTCACTCACTTGAGAGGAAAGGAGCATATCAATGTCACTAACAAAAATCACCGAGGGTTGGCGACACCTTGCCACAAGAAAGGAGGCGTGGACAATTTTTTCTCCTTCCCCTAACCACTTTGTGACAAGGCCAGAGCCAGTGATTTTGAAAAACGTGGCCCCCAGCTGACTAGCTATACATCTGCCCATTAACGTTTTGCCTGTTCCCCGAGGTCCAAATAAAAGGATGCTCCGAGGTAGAGCAGTCAGTCCATTGAATGCATCTGACCTCAATACTGGCCATAAAACCTCCTCCTTAATGACGGCCTTTACCAGATCTAGGCCAGCAATGTCGCTCCAGTCCACGGGAGGTCCTTGGTTGATAATCTCATTGGTAACAAGGTCAATGAGGTGTGTGTCAGTATTCTTCAGTTGCTCGTCCACAGAGTGGTTGGATGAGGTAGCTGCACGAAGTCCCGGGCCTTGCATTGGGTGAGGGAGGAGCTGCCTGTGCTCATCACCGTGCTCATTCATTACTGGGGAGGTGTACTTCCCAAACGAGTCACTTGATCTCGAACCCAGAGAGTTTTTAGCAGTACTATAGGATGGGGGTGTTAGAGCCCTACTGGACTGGCTGCTGAATTTCCTTTGCTGTTCAGAGGACATTAGCTGCTTTGTTGGCTTAAATGCTAAGGATGATGTTTCAGCACTTCTGTCAAAACCATTCCCCCTGTTTGCATTTGAAATGCTGTTGTCGGGCATTCGATACATGGGACTCTGTGTAGATCTCTGTTGGCCATAGCTGTAATTTCCATAACTGGAGTCCATTTCTCCTTGCCCTGCCATGTAGAAAGCTTTCCTTTTGAGAGAGCTGGCTGAACTGTTTGTCAGGGCAGACGGCGCAATGGGCGTCAGACCGTGGCCCTGGTAGGAGTAGCTGGGGACAGTGGTGGGGGGCAAAGGGGTCGGAGCAGGGATTCCTGAAGGCAGGTATGCCGAGGGTGGTGGGGCACCCCCAGGGCTGTACCCAGGGCCAACAGCGGTTTGAGGAGGGTAAGTGGCAGAAGGGTAGCTGTAACTGGAGAGGTTAGAGGTCCCGTTGTAGCCAGGGACGAGGGCTGGTGGCGGTGGCGGTGGGGGGGGCTGTAAAAGTCCCGAGCTATGCAGGGGGGATGGATGAGGGGATGGAAGTGCAGGTGCTGGCTGGCCGCTGTAACTGGTATGCAAGTATGAGCCATTGTATCCTGTGGCGTATTCCTGAGATGGGAGCCCTGAATGAAGACTGGGAACGGTGTGACTTCCGCAGGTGCTGCTGGAGTAACTGGGTTCAGCCAGGTTACTGGCCACCCCAGGAGAGCTCCCGATGCTGGCCGAGACATCTGCGGGAGGGAGGGCTGCACTTACCCCAGCTTTGCTGGCGGTGATAACGTCTGGGACGCAGTTCATGGGATACACGCTCTCCGAGTTTAGCGACGGCTGCCAGGGCTCGCTTTCATTCTTGCGACCGTTCACCAGCCCCGAGGGAGCTTCAGAGTAATTGCTGAGAATGGGCCGCTCGGCTGGGCCTTCTAAAATACCGGAGTATTTTTCTGCATACTTTTTCAGAAGATTGGAGGCGGTCAGAGCCGAGATGTCGTCGTTGGCCCAGGCATACTGGTAGGTGCGCTGCAGGTGCCCCCGGTAGGCTTCCACCTTGTGGGCAGGGGACCGGGTAGTTGAAGTGATATCAAAGTGCTGTTCTGGCCACTGGGCATGCTCCGGCGTCCACTGCATCTTCAAGCCTAGGGTGGCAGGAAAAAACAAAGTAAACAACAAGCTTGGCCTTTTTCAGGTGCTTTTAAACGAGTTCTCAAACGTACTCTCTGTGAACTTCTTAAGCTCTCTGAAATGCTGTACTTAACACCACAAATCCTTAAGGAAAGAAAATGCGATGCCCTTAATGAAGCAGTATAAGCTGCTTGGTTTATTGTAGGCACATACACACAGAGCCACGTTTTTTGCCAATTCAGTAGGGGGTTCCTTGTTAGTTTAACAAAATATAGGTAATGTCAGATTTCTCAAAATAATTAAATAAGACTCAGCACATTTTAAATACTCTGAGTGCCGATTTATTGTTAACATACAAGGCATCCAACTGCTCTGTCCTCTCTCATCACCGTTTCAGTTTTATATTTTAACCAATATAAAAATATGAGACACAGCTGACAGATCACATCTAGGATACCTCTCTTATTTGGTACTGAACACCTAGTTAGCACAGTATAATGCACCCTGCGCAGAACAATATGACACAGACATAGCAGGTCATTCCATAATCCAACTCTCATCTAAAGTGGTCCACGACAGTTTCAAATCTGCTTCGTGGAGTGCAGCAAAGCAATCTCCCAGGCAGCGCTCCGTCGCTTTCATCACACAAAGCCTACAACTCGGTATGAATTACAACTGGCTCCTTTCTGCCTCTCAGTTCTGTTGTTGAGGCTCTGGAAAAAAAAACAAGCATGACTTGTCTGTCGGTCTTCTGCTTGCGCGCTCTTCCCCCCCCCCCCAGCCTCCAGGGTACAAAGAAAGAGGGTTTAAAAAAAAAAGAAAGGAAAAAAAAAGATGAAGAAAATGAAAAAGCAATGAAGCCAAGTCCCTAAAAGTTCTGTGGCTTCCACAGCTGGCTATAAAAAAACCCCCCAAAACAAACCATCAATTAAAACCAGCAAGCAAATGTCATTTTAAAGCAATTAATCTTGTAAATAATGTGACGTAAATTATGCCCCCTCCTCATAATCAGCCGTGCGCAGTAAGAGCAATTTACAAGCGTTACGATAACCCCCTCCAACTCATACCTATGCATGGTAGACACATTGCTGATTTTTGTGCAGCTGTATCAAATAGACCTCCTTAATCTCTCTCGTATTACCAAAAGTGATTTTTGCAAACAGTCTTGTGCCCTCTGGCACAGATTCCCTGATACGGAGGAGGCCTAGTCGAAATGAAGCATCTGTGGCACTAGCTCCCCTCTGAATTACTGCAGTCTATTTTGACAGCTTCTACCCCCTCCTGTTTTTCTCCCCAACCCCTTTAGCTCTTCATTGCCTGACTCTGGCATCTGACATGGCCAGCTTAGCCTCACTGAGCTAAACCTAACACAGCACACAGTTTGGTAACAGAATGGCATGTTTATTCCCTTCTGACTCCCTCTTCCTTGTTTGCAAAACCACTGCATCAGACACTGGAAGTTAATTAGCAGGATGATGCTGTGCTAATTGTGTTAATTTACAAGGTTTTAGTCAAAGAGAATCATGCCAGGGCTGGCACTGCTGTCATGCTTCCGACTTAATGATTAAGAAATACTGAAAACAAGGTGGGAAGGATTGCAGTAATTACACAATAAATGAATAAAGCAACAGATTCATTTGCAATTATATTTTATTGCAGTTGCACTCATTTGCATTTGGATTCTTCATTTTTATTTTTGGATCCATGTATTTGCAAATCACCAAATCATTTAAATTTAGCCTGAAAACTGCAAAGTACCTCTAATTGAGCCTTATATTTTATCAGTCCAAGTACTGCAAATCTCAGTCCACGTGAGCGTGCCGTTGATTACTTGTGGATTTTTTTTCCTGAGTGTTCTCTTTCTCTCTCATTTTTCAAACACTTTGACAACTTGAGAAAAATGTCTGTTAACAATTATACAGTTATCCTATAAAAGTTAATTCAGAGAAGTGCTTTTGACAAATGCAGCTTTGAGACTGAGTTTTTGGCAGATTTATTTCTTTCATTTAGCGTTAATATAATCTTTTTTGCTAATTGTTTCTGATGTTTCAAACACTGCCTTTCAGAGGGGGTAAATATATCATGAAATTGGGTGAAATTATAGAAAGCATGCTCATATGAAAAAAATGCAATTTTAATGAGAAACTATCAGAAGCTTTTCAGAAATCATACTTTGTTAAATTCAGCTAGAAATCTGAAGAGCAAATCACCAAGAGCCAATTGCAAGTAATCAGTATCTAAAATTCTTCTAGTGTCATGAGATTTACTTCAAGCTTTTTTAAAAGAAAAGATTATTAATGTTCCTGTAATGCAGAACTCCCTAACAGTCATACAAGTTCATTACCCCTATTAAAAAAAAAAAAAAAGCAAGCCAAACAAAACAAAGAAACAAAACTTCACCCTGTTCTGCGATATTGGTCTTATCAGGTTACCAAAACACTGAAAGCTTCTGTTACAGAGATGCAGCAGAACTTGAGTAGATGGATGTTTCACTAGGTACTAATGAATGGATGCCATGAGAAAGACTCTTCGCAAAGAATACACTAAAGCAGCAGTGAAACTTTTGAGAAAGAAAGTAAAATAGGCATGGATGGAGCAGAGAATCTGGCTGGGCTGATACTTGCACTGTCGTTAATGAGTATATTTTTTGGCATGTTGTCTTTAAAGGCTTGTAAAAGGAAGACTATTCAATTTAAAGAGATGAAAGAATGCACTAGGTCAGAGCACAACAGCATATACCATACACTATCCACTTAGCAAGCTTTTCAAAATACCTTTCACAAATACTTTAAAAATTTCATCAATTGTTATTTTTTATTTAGAATGGATGATATGCTTTTAAAATAAAATAATTCTATTTCCAGTCACATTGGCGAGATGTATTTAGATGGTGTAAAAATTCAATTCTTTGGATTTTATTTGTATAGATTAATTTATTTTCTTTATTATGAGGCTGCAAAAGAATGTCAGAAAATCTGAATTATCCATTATAAGAGGAGAGGGGAAATCACATCATCAGCATTCTTTATCTGGAATAATTGCTAGATAGACCAGTAGTTTCACATTGTCATGGTATCTTTGGATATGCTCACTGCACAATAATTGAAAGTTTATTTATTGATGCATATTAAATACCAATGCATTTAACAAAGGCTGTAAAGGCAGGATTAGGCTTTGATTAGATAAGCTTAAGAGAACAGGACTTATTCTCATCCCATGAAACATGAGCATTTATTCCAGCACATTGCAATCATTAGTGTTATTTGGAAGCATAGGTTAATAGTTAACCATAAGCATATTTTTTGCATTAGTAAGCAGTGAAGAAATCTGTATTTACATGGAGTCCACTGGAATGGTCTGGACTGGGGGACACAAAGAGCCATTTCCTAAATTTGATATTAATTGAAAAATCAGCAAACTTCTGCTAGAATTTACTCCGTTTGTTAATAGTTCAATAATTGTTTGACAAAGGTCAAATGTCTGATTTGGGAGAAGAAAAAAGAAGAAACTGTAGTTTATTTTAATTATGTAAACACTTCCCCCCCAATTGCTTAATGTTTGCAGCCACTTCCTCTCCATATTTTACATTGTATTTTATTAGTTGCTGTTTGCTTGAGCTGATACACCTTCCTGCATTTCTTTTGTTAGGAATCCAAATGCTGATAAAAACAACTAAAATCAGGTAAATAATGGCATAGGGCATGCATATTTAGAGGTTTGTTTGGGGTTTTTTTATGTAATTTAAACTCTGACATAAACCACGATACTGCAGATAGTGTATCTGCTTAATAACTTACTGAAAATCCAGAAGCAATGCAAGGCTGAATGTATTTAAAAGAAAAAAAATCTTTGCTAACTTAGGAATCCTCTGAGCTATCGACATTTTTGAACTGTGTAAACTGTGCTGGTATGGGCTGTAAAAGGCAAAAGGAAAGGATTCTGTTCTTTAAGTACAGGTATGTACTTATCAGAGAATTGCTTTTAAGATAAATTTAATACATTATATAGGAGAGGCAGTGTAGGCTTTTTTAGCAGTATCTATTTTTCCTTGTCCTGACAGCCCTGCTATACATCCCTCCTCCATAATTTTTCCAGCTGGATATATCTGAATTACATTTAAAGTAATTATAGTCAACAATTTCATTATTCAATTACTTTGAACCAAGTGTTTCACCATTTTTTTCCCTTCTAATTTTGTGCACTTAGCCTGAAAATGTAAAATCTAATACATAATACTTCACCAGTTTCACATACAATAATTCCGTATGGCAGAAATCCACTTACCTATTCAGATTTATTAATTAAAATAAACAAAACAAAAAAAGGAAAAATACCAGAGTTAGGAAAAAATAAGAAATCTGAATGCAAAAAGGAACAAGCAATGTTCTACACATCCTGGATGTCCAGCAGGTCCCAATCCTGCTGGGAGCTCAAATGAGTTTGTGCATACAAAGAACCCTCCTCCACTGGTGCCCTCAGTATCACATCAAACTGCTCAGCCCCTTCCAGGATTATGTCTGTTACAGAAGATAAAAAAAAAACCAACTACTCTTTCCTTTCAATTTAAATAGAAGGGTTTCAGTTGAAAACAGGCACGGAAAAGTCCAGAAATACTAGCTAGGACCACACTGGGTGAAAATACAACCAAAGATTTACGGTGTCCCACAGACAAGTCCAAGCGACGACAATCACCTTCCAACTAACCAACCTGGTTGGTAACGATCTGCTTTAGACAAAGGACACTGGGGCTTCAGTAAACCTCACATCTATTCACATCTCTAATAAAATAATCAAGCTAAAATTAAATCATAAGCAGCTGTGGTTTTCTGAAGATACCAGCAGAGGTTGCATTGCACTTCCAGAGATGCTGGGGAACAAAACCTAAATGACACAGAGCTACCGCGCACAAGGAGCTGGAGACGGGGCAGCACACCAGCCTTCCCAACCAGCTACCAGTTTCAGTTTGGAGCAGGGGCCTCCAACCGTTCCTTCAACGTACCTGAGGCAAAAGAATATAATTCTTCTCCTGTTGTGGTCTCTCTATTCCTGCCCTGTTCGTCCCTGCAGCGCCTTAGGTCCTATCTAGCACAGGTCTGCAGGTTCCTTTGTAAACATCAGTAGCTCAAGTAGGTTCTTAACTTCAGGCATATGGTTAAATATGATCTGAGCAACTGCTTCATGTGCTGTTGAAAAGGGGTAGACTGTACTAGGGGCAAACAAGTAAATGAGATCCTTCTGATAACTGTCCGTAACAGACTTGCAGGAACACACTGTTGCAAGGTAGGAAACGACTCCAAAACTGCAGCTCCGAGTACCACCAGCCCTCTTCTTCCCTCTAGACTTGCAAGTGGATGTGAACTTCATCACTCTGGATTGCGTACACATTTAGCCAAAGACTCCAAAAGCTGTCCCTGCCCACTGAACTGCTACTCTCGCCCCCATCTCTAATTATTCAAGACATTGAGTATTTACACAGCGGACCATAATGATTTTAGCCAAGGAATTGCTTCTTGTGGACATGCAGATATCAGCTCTGCCAAAACAGCTATCAACTTAAATAGGCACTTCACTGGGAACGTGCCAGGACAACTCAAACCTCATACTTCAGTGAGAGCCAAAGGTGTTAGTACCTTGAGGATCAGGCCCTAAATCCACATTTTAAAATCCTTCTTAAGCATGGAACAGAGCTGAATTAATGAGTCATGCCATAACCACTGTTCGAGACACAGGACACACAGCTCCCTGGGTTTGTACTAAATCTGATAGCATTTTGTAAGACTGTATACTGTCATATGTCCCATAATAATAAAAATTAATTCAAGATAAAACATTTCTTTTACACTCCATTTTTTATTAATAAGCATAATTTCAGCTGTTTGAAGATAGTGCAACTGATCTCTCTTAATTGGAAACAGGAGGGATTTTGAAGAGTGGATTGAGCTAATTATGTTTTGCAGGGAAAAAAAAAGGAAAGAAAATTATTCCCACATTTATTTTCTAATTACTCAGTTAAGACCTCTGCTCTAGTCCATGAGGAACTCCTTTGACGTCAAAGTACTCAGTGGGAGGATGAGCCTCCAACTGAGCTGCCCAGCTGTACGGGCCCAACTTTGGAAGCTTTTTTCAGTAAGTGGCAGCCACAAACTCAGGAAAACAGGCCTGGAAAGTGCTCTCAGCATTTTCTTGGTAGGGGTCTGCTCTTCCTCTTATTATATATATACAGCCTATGCATGCCATGCACATCAGTGGGAGCAAGCTATTGGCAGGGTATTTACAATATGATTCCCATCTAGCAGGGATAGTGAAAACACTTCAATCTTTAAAACAAAACACTTAAATCATGAGTAATACTGAGGATCACATATATGTCAACAGCATTTAAAGATAAAAGTAGTAAGAAAAACATAATGTGTTTTAGGAAAGCCTGGACTGGTTAAAAATGAAATTCCAGACATGGAATCTCAAACTAATACAGCCAGTTATCTAATTTCAATACTGTCAAATGATTATTCCTTTTAAATCACACTTTCACACCTCACAACAGCAACCTGCAATACGTTTACAGCAAATGAGTTCTCTCCCTCCAAGCCTCCTCCCTCCCTGCCATTTACATAAAGCAGCGCCTTTGATAGTCACAAAGACATTTCTGGCTAAACAGCCTTTAGCAGATCCATCAGCTTCAAAGGCCTTAAGAAACTGAAATAAGGAGAAATAATAGTCAAGCAGGCATGGGGAAACTAGGTCCAGAGATGACACTATCACACTTTGCCAGCAGACACAGGTTGGATCCATCGGCCAACAAAGCAGCAGCCCACAGATGTGGAAGATAGTGACTGTGGCTATTAGTTTGGCACTCCACAGGGCCTCCCAGGATCTGCCCACCTCGGAGGTTTTGGCTTCTCTGCAGCAGCAGTCCTTAAGCACAAAAACATTTGCAGTTCAGGGCTCCATCCTTGCAGCATAATCACATCGATGCACTATCACTGCGTACCATAAGGAAAAGCATTTGTGCATGTATGTATCAGAGCCCTTCTATGTAGAGAATTGGTCATGTTTCCGACTAATTGTAGTTTATCTTTAAAATATTTTACTCTATCAGTCTGCCCTCACTGTACTCATTTGCTCCTAACACTTTTCTAAACCAACTAGAAAATACACTAATGAAGACAGTAATTGCAATGAGTTTTCTTTTAACCTATTATGGTGCTTCCTCTTTCCAGGCTTTACATTTTTAAGCTGTTTCTGTCAAGTACCTCCAAGCAGTACCATGCCTTTAAAGTACCTAGCATATTTTTTCAATGCCAAATGAGTAAGACCATAATAATTTCTGAGAGAATACTCAGAAGAACAGTAGCTCTAAACAACATTAAGCATGACTTATAAAAAAAAAAATCACTTTTTGTAGTCCACTGAATACACACTTTAGCTATAATGTATTTTTAAAAGATTTAATATACCACCTAATCTGCAATTTATGCCTATATAAACATGAGAAACAATATAACTACTGCAGGGTAACTGTCGTGATTCTGAGAATTAAAATATTCACATGGCAAAATACAGTCATAAATGAATATGGAGTTTGACCACTTGGCACAAGTATTTATGCATATTTGCAAATGCAAAATAGTTTAGACCTGGAGCGTGATTGTGCTCCCACTGAAGTGCTTACTTCAAGTCTCCAATAAACCCAACCAAAGCTTTTAGAAGTGCAGCAATATGCATACTCTCTTTCTAAGCAACAAAATAGCAGAAGTAGCCTTTGCCTTGGTTCTCCTTCCAGAAGTGGAGTTTAAGGTATGTTTACCTTGAAAGAGCATAACACAAATCCTTAAAAGCAGAGCAGATAAAATACACTCACTGCTTTATCGTGTTTCTCACGTAATCAACTGCAGCAGGTGAAACACAGAACCCTGAACTTGTTTTTTAGCAAGTAAGTGAGAGGCAAAAGGAATGAATTTTCTGCACTATGGTGCCTCATATGGAACATTCAGATCCTGACCTAAACTCTTCAGAAAAAAAAAAAAATCCCAAAATGATAATTTTCAAATTTTGGATTCTCTTAGTTTTTCCATTACTGTTGCTAATCATGATTCAGTAAATTGTTTCCTTTTACAGGATGTTTTTTCTTTTACACTTAGAATTATTGCTTTAGTTCCTCACTGTAAATAAAGCATTTTTAAACCCTTTTTTTTCATGTATCTTATATCTATTAAGACAATTTCCTTCTTAAGCTCACTTCCTTTTGCCAAATGAAGATCATCAGGACATACCACACATGTCCACAGGGACAGCAGAGCTAATGAATATGTATGTTTTATGTCACAACAGAGCACTCCCCTTGTTCTGCCGTATCGACCCTCTCTTATGTGAGTAAATAACAGGTGAGCACTTGTGCATGAGGATAAATGGGGTTAAAACTGCCATAAAGGGGTATTTTTTATTTGAACAAGGTGGGTGCAGAATAAATACAGATTTAAGTGATGCTGAATTATTTTTTTATATCATGCTGTTCCAAAATGTTAGAAAATAATCTTGCTCTAAACCAGAAGACCAAGTTACATAGCAAGAGTTACTTAAAATGTGTTTCCTTCCAATTAACAGCGGCAGCGCTCTGTATAAATTCCACTACATTATATTTTTTATATATTTTTCAGTCATCATGCTTTAAAAAAAATTGTATGTATGTATTTCATAGCTTTATGTATAGCAAGACAAGGTTAATTCCAGGGATTTATCTAACCAGCCCTATTCGCCTTACAAATACGAAGGCAAAGATCAATTTCAGTAAGTTTCAAATAACTGTATTCAGGTTTGACCCATTACACTTGGCTAACAAGAGTGAAAAAGCAAATTTATATGGGCCAATAACACAATACTCCAGCCTGTAACCAGGAATACTGCTTTCCTTTTCAAGCGCTCATTCCAAACCTGCCAACATAGGAAAGGTAGGAACAGTTGCTTTACTGAGATTAGAGTCTGTCTGCTAATTAGCTCAATGAGAACAAATACTGATTAAATATATATATAGAAGTAATCTGATACTCAAGAAAAAAAAATCCTTCTTAAGATGAGTCCACAGTGTACAAAGCTTTCACAAAATTTGTTTATGTTATTTATGCATTTTGCTTTTTGGCAATCTGCACATTAATTTTTAATGAAATAGTAAAGAGATGTGGTGTCTCACACTTCGATAAAAATATTCTATAGCCAGGACTGGGTGACATAGTGCATTAATTCAGTGTCCTTCACTCCTGGGACCTGGGTATAATTTAGTCCAGCCTGAAGAAAATAACTTTGATCTGAAGGCTGTGGAAAAAGCTACATATGAAATGAGTTTTGGTGGGTTTAGTGTTGTTTCTTATATACAAGACAACATATGAAGATAAACTGCTTTAGAATGCTCCTGATATGGCCCAGGATTAAGAGCAGGGAGCTCTTAGCAAAGCTCATCCACTCTCTCCCTTCTCCCCATCGTACCAGACACACACCACACACATTTCTCTCTACTATAAGCATCAGAGCAGCTAGCGCTGGCATACACTGTCTTTCCAAAGAGACTATCCCATGTAAAAGGATTGTATTATCAACCCGTATACTTATTTGGTCTCTCCATTACAAACAAACAGACAAACAAACAAACAAACAGTCTGTGTTTGAACATGAGAGATGACGTTGTAAGAAGGGGTGATGTTATCCCAGGGAACCCGAGATTTCTTCCCCAAGGTGGGGAACACCTCAGCTAAGTCATCACAACTGTACTAATCACACTCTTAGGGAAAAGACAGCTCCAGCACGGCTCCTTTCCGGGCTTAGCTGCCGAGCAGCTGACCCTTCTTTTCCTTCCTGCTCCCCCCAAAGCAGAGAAACAAGATTAAAAGCAGAAGCATAACCAAAGAACTGAAATCCCAGAAACCATAAGCTGAGCTAAAGCTTTTCCCCACTTAAAACTTTCTATTATTATATTGCACAAATTCCAAAGATTCTTTCTTGCACATTCAATAAAATTTAACTGAATTAACTACTGAAAAATGGATTATAGCCAGTTTTTTGCATGCTCTTCGTTTGGGACTTACTGTATTGTTTCCTGAGTGTCTGAAAGGAACTATACAGATTGTTCAGTTAGCTTGACAAATTATCTGGGGGATAGGGGGAGGAGGGACAGGGAATTTTCTATAGACAAATATAGAAATATCTCTCTATATATGCATATACATCTATACATTTTATGCACACAGAGGCACCAGAGAGCAAATGTCTTAACTGAGAAGTTTAACTCTGTGTATGCTGATATTTTTTAATTTTTGCCATATTCCTGGAGAGATTGGGAAAGAAAAGAAACTAACTCCTCATGTTATATGTTGGTTCTCCTTTCTCAAAAAGAGCAAAGTTCATCCTGCAACAGGAAAAGTTGAACCATGTCCTGAAATACACAGTGTGTCATGGAGAGGGTGCACAGGCATTTCAAGGGGCAGAAAAGAATAACGTGCTGGCTCTAAAACCAGAAAGAAATGATAGAGCCCAGCTGCTAAAATGTCTCATTCCTTTGCAGCTATCACACAAATTCAGCCTTTTCTGTAAACAACCTTCCAGAGACAACAAAAATCTAAACCATATGATGATCATATCAATAACTAGCTGAGCACTGTTGATAGCTTAAATAACAATAAACGGTGTTATTTTTCCTGTAATTTTGTCCATAGTGTTATTGCATACCTAGTCACCTAATGATGAAATAGTTTTAAAATTTGCTTCAGGGTACAGAAGTCAAGCTCCACTGATTAGCATCTCAAAGCACACTACAGGCACACATTTGTATAGCTGAATAATAGCACTTGTGTTTGTATGATGTTCTAAAAAAACCAAAAAAAATGCACAATTTTACTTGATGTTTGATGATGCACACTGATGAAAGTCCATTCTCTCACAAAATATACAATATATCACAGCTAACTGTAAGAATTTCAAAGACAAGGTAGAAAGGTAACATCACAAAAAAAACCCAAAAAGGGGTTTTGGTGTCAATACGAGATGCCTAGACCCTGATGTTCATGGGCTTGATTCTCCTGTCACTTCTCTGTTTTGAAGTCACAAGAACTACTGAAGTTTACAATTCATTGTGAAGGAGATAAATGTGCCCCGCTTTTTACTTTATGATTTTCTTTTTAGGCAACAATTATTCAGCAGTTAATTACACAAACGATATTTTGTTCACCAGCATTTGGGTTTTGTGCCACATGTTTAATAAAAACACATCACAGAAAACATTTCATTCAAATCTAGACAGGGAGCTCTGATACTTACTGCACTAGCTCAGTCTCTGATTTATTTCCTATGTCTAATAAGGTGGGTTTCAAACTTTATTGAATTCACGTGAACCTTCCTAAGATTTGCTGTAAACCGACTGGACAGAAGTCCGATTTCAGTCACAGTCTGAGACCCCAGTCCAACATACCACCTTCAGCAGTACCTCATCTTCCATGTGTGTCCCCCTTTTGTCATTTCTCCAGTCCTAATTTATTACAAGGTTTTAGTTACAAAACTCTCTATTCAGATTTGTGTTAAATAATATTATAAAAGGGCATCCATATGAATTTAGTATTTAAAATACTATCAACAGGAACATTAGGATTTTACTAAATATTCAGCAACTATCAGCTTAAATATTTTTTCCATTAACTCTTTTCCTTCAGAACGTGTAAGATACAAGAATGACTTAAAAGAAAGCTTAACATTAATACAGTTTAACACACCTACCACCAAAAATTAAATTAATAAACTAACAAATATTCACTGAAGTATTTGATAGGAGTAATATAAATTTATTAAGATTTGTTTGTACTTCAGAAAAACATTTTAGAAGTTAAAAAAATCCCAGGTTGAATTATGAGGTACTGTGAAAGCTGTGAGAGTTTTATGATTGCAAAAACACATTTAGATTTACAGATAACAATTGAAAGGTGCATTACACTAATCAGAGGGATGCATAGCCTCTGCAAAGCAGGTAGGAGTGAATATTTTATTTTTCTCACTTCTTATGGCTTTATATTCTTACACAAGGGAAGCAGAGGAAACCTAAATATGACCCTATTTAGATATATTAACTGAAAAGCCTTTGTAGAATTTTTAAGCAAACAGGATTGTGCTTCCAACGCTGCCCATCTAGTTTTCCAGTGTGTTAAATTGGGCGGCTACTTGGACAGCTCTCTATTCATTACTGAACTGTGGAAAGGAAACACAGAGGTGGCATTTTCCTTTTGAACCATCTAATGCCTCATAGCCAGATTCCAAAGCAGCAAGGAGAGATTTCTTTTTTTTTTTTTTCCTAGACAAGCTGTCGTAATTGAAATGAAGTCTAATCAGACTCATTACTGTTTTCAGCAATTTGCACCACCAAAGATGCTTATTAGGTAACAGTGTTTAATAAACCGCTCTTTAGAAAACTACCAGTAATGAGCTCTTAACAGCCAATCTTTAGCGTGAATGTAATGTGAAAAGTGTTTCTAGCGCTGAATAGATTTTCACATTTAGTAGTGTCATAATTAAGCTCAAGGAATTGGTAGCTGTGATGATAGATTTACTGCAATATAGACTTATTTCTTCCCTGAAAATGTATTTGGAAATACTTGGGGTTCAATAATATTTCCAGAGCAAATTTTAAAACTGCTTAAAAGACTGTGGCTGGACCGGATTAGCTCTGTACATGGTACTTAATCAGAGAGTATTTGGGGAATGCAGAGAGTACTGTAAGTCGGGTATCATCTACCAAGCATGCATAAAGTAAATTCCACCTAGCTTTGTTTGACTGCTCTTCCATTACTTAACAATTTCCAGTCATTAATATACAAATAATAAATGTTGTTGTCACCAGCTGAATGATAATGAACAAAAATGGCCAATAAAAAGAGATACTTGAAGAAACACTTGTCAGTTCTCCTTCCACAGTAACAGCTGAAAATGCTTGAGAAAAAAATAGAGCAAATTGGTTGGTTTCAAAATAACATTATGGATGTATAATATAAGTATATATTTAGGCATACACACAAGTATACAACCAATGCTGTTTTTCCTACACGTTTCACGTACCATCAACTCCTAGTACCTACTTAGCACCAAAAAAACAAAGTTCCTAATGTAAAGAACACCACAGCTCTGAAAATATAACGTTGTGACATATATTATTCATAAAACACAGCCATCAGCAAGAAATAAGTTTTCATCAATAGAAAGTTCAATTTAACTAGACATACACCTCGCTGCACTAGTCATATCAATACTACTACCTAACAAATGCTGAAAGAGGCAAAAACCAAAATAAATTGCATGTATAAGCTCTAGCTAATTAAATATCCAGAGTGAATCTTGAAGAATAGCCATCGTTCTCTCACTAGATTGATTTAGGGCTGACATAATATTTAAAGTTATCAATAAGATATGACCAAGACTACTTTTTTGTCTCCCCCTAGGAGAAATACACAGGGATGCAAATGTTTTACTTACTAGAGATTCTGCTGGAGAAGGTTTGGGTCGGCGGCCAAGATTTTGGAAAGGAGTGCATAAAGACGAGTAATCAATAATGAAACTACCAACAAAATGATGAAGACTAATTCTCTTGAACTGAGATTTTTATATCAGAATTCCATCTTAAGATGTTAAGAAGAGTTCCTTTACTGAATGAGTGCTCTCATTACATCTTTTGTATGCCCCAGCCCCCAAACTTCAGTAATCCTAAATGCAGCCTCTAAGCCTCCATATCTGTTTGCAGCTTTCTGAATCAATAGGACTATGAGAACTGAGACTACCAATTTAATGCCAGTTTCATTTGATTTTGTGGTATGTGCTTCTTTGCACTACAAAGTGGAAAAAGGAAAAAAAAAAAAACAAACCAACCCCACACCCAGAACTCATTCCCAGATGGGTTTTTGTAGCTTTCAGATCAAAATATCTTCCAGTTTCTTAAGTCTGAACTGAATTTGTACTCAGATCCAATATTTTTAGTGCTGCTGCTTACCCTATCACACAATTCCAAACTCTGCACCTTTAAGTCACATACTTAGCTTCTGCTCTCTGTAAAATAACATGACATAAAAAACCATAAAATAAAATAAGAGACTCCACAGCTGCTTTGGACTGCCTCCTGTTGTACTCCTGAATAATGCATTAAACTTCACATCATTTGTGAGTGACAACTTGATGCTCTAAGATACATAATATGCATTTTGTACTGTTGATTTTACTAAGCACATATGCTCTGAAGCATCAATTGCTCATCAGTAAGTCCTTCAATATCATACATTATGATATTTTTAGTAGTCTAAAACTGAGGTTGGCAGAAATGTAGCATCCATAGGAGGTATGTTAGGCATCATTAGAAAACTGTGGTCACCATCCTTTTTTACTTCTAACGTAAAATTAAAGCGAGGGGAACCTTTGGTGTATTCCTTCTCTATCCCAGCACTTCCACAAAAAAAAAAAAAAAATCATTTTTCAGCCTCAGATCCATGAGTATTCTATCAAGCCTACAAAACCACGTCTGCTCACCTAAGATGTTGACCCCAAACAATGCCTGACTTTCAATAGAAATTGAGACTCTTTCTTTTGAGATCTCTAGGCCTGCTTAGCCTGATCACAAAAGCCTTCTTTATCAGAATCTTAAAGGAGGTTCCACTGAAGAACTAGGACCTGCCAAATTTTACAGTACTCACAGGCTGCGACCGAGATGGAGTGTCATATATAAGACCATGTTGAAGTTAAGGTGCTGCCATCAGCCAGTGCCTCCGTGGTGTCAGGGGGTGAGGACTCTCCACAGGGGTATGGCCAAGCAGGGGGAGATGGCTCTAGTGGTAACGTTTGCAGTTATTGAAACCTAAGGTGAGCCCTGGAGTGGCTTGTCTCAGGACAACTCCACCAAAAGACAGCAGAAACTGGAGTCCACGTGAAATCTATTGCACCTTCTACAGCAGCATAGACATTATATTCTTCTCCATCAGTGAAATTCCAGTATTATAGCCCAATTTCTCCCAGACAGGATGCAGCATCAATCACAGTTTGACCTTCAGCAAAAGGTACCATAAATAATCCATAGGGTGCCTTTGAGTACAGAACACCTCAGATTTTTCTCTTCTTTTGTTTATGGCAATTTTATTTAGATTTTTTTGTGAGGTAGACAGCAGCTTGGATGAAATACCATATAAAATTGTTTCACTTGGTGTTCTGCATTGTTTGTTTGTTGGCTTTTTAAAAAAAACAACCCCTCTCCAAAACAAAAATAAACTTAATTGTTCCAAAGAGAAGCAACCACTTGTCTGAATGATTGCACACAAACCACCTCTGTGGACTGCCGAGGTTACTGTTCTATTATGACACATTTACAAAAGCTACATAATAGATGAGTTGCAGCAGATGAGAACATTTGTCCAACAGAACTGGAATCCTTTGTATTATGGCAGACAATATTCCCTGCACTTCAGATTGGTTTAGACACACAGACTTGCCTAGTAGGTCTGTCTTTAAAGGAAGAGCAGTCTAGTACACAACTTCCCTGACTGAAACTGCTTATGGAAATATCTCCTTATAAAATGAAGGAGGCAAAAGGAACAATACCACGTCCTATATAATACAGTTGTGGGTTTGTCTGGGGGTGGGGGTTAATAAAGAAAATGTATGTGTGAGAGAGGAAAACATCCACGGTCTTTGGAGGGATTGGGGTGAGCATAGCAGAATCTAGCAGTCCTTGACTTTTACTTTATTTTTCATTGAGTCTATTTTCTGCTTTTCTCCTATACAGCTTTCTATTTATTTTAGCATAACTCTGTATCCTTGTCATTAAACAATCAAGTTCTAATAAAAAACATAATGCAAACAGCCAGTTGCGTAATGAAAAACAACACAGGGTTGAAGGAGGGTTCCAGCCTGGTCTCAGCAGCAGATTAGCTTATGCCCTGGAGCATGAGGTGGGAAATACGTTCCTCACTATTACAGTTTTGATTCTGTATTTGTATTTTATATGGATTTTTAAAGAGACATGATATAAAGCTTTGGTTTAGAGAATATCTATCTCTCTCTTTATATATATGTATGTATGTATGTATAACTGTACACATATATTTCCCCTCCCAGACAAGGAAGGGGTGATGTTTGTCTCTAGCAATGGCACAGTGTCTAGTCTGGAATCTAGCAGAGAGAAAAAGCACACAACAGAAAACCCATGTTTTGGGCTATCCCAATACAGATTATATCAACTGCAGTCCCAAACACATGTCCTTTCAAGAAATTCTAAATGACCCTTTTTTCAGCAACCATCCAACTGTGCTGCAGTGTACTGTGAGATTATTTCTGCCTAGAGAATGGCATAGTTTTATTCATAAAAAGGTAAAACCCATTCAGTTAATTGCTTTTTATACTCAATAAATGTTAACAGTTTATTCACTGGCAGCAAGCCAGGAGATCTCCTCCAACAGACACAGATCTTTCAGATTCATCTTTCCTCCTTTATTCACATACATGATCTCCCTTCTCCCCTTCCCCAGTTCTTTACATGCATTTCTGCACCATCCTCTATCTCAAACTTAGAGCTGTGCCAAATCAAGAGCAGCAGTGCTAAAGGGTGGTCAGAAAATAGGACAGCAAAGGTTTTTTGAAGTTAACAAAAGCAGGATTCTGTTCCTACCACCTATCAAGCATGTTTCTGGTTTCTTCATGTACTGAAGGCCAGGTTGGGTGATTGCCACTCACATTAGGAGTTTAACTCTGCAGATACAGCACAGCCCTTCAACACGCTTACCCGCAACAGCTTGTGAAATTCATGTGGAGAGATCCCATCTCAGTTTATGTCAGCCCACTCACTGAGTGGCAGGTGAATACCTAACCAATATATGGGGTTAGCTGTTCTGAACATATATCTAGTATTGTGAATAAAGAGTAAAATAGTTGGTAGGAACAAGGAAGTCACATTTATGAGGACTTTAGAAACTTTAGCCCACAAAAGACAGGAAAAGGAGGCAGAACCTTTATATTCAAGTACTCGCTAAGTACTTTCTATGGTTAAGGAAGGCTTAAATTTGTCCATGTTCATGGAAAGATTTTGTTAGTTGCTTGGATATTTTTTTTTTAAACTTCATGTTATTTTCATTAGGCACAAAATTATTTAGGCTCATTATGATACAAAGATCTTGTGCCACCTTTTCAAGAATACATCCAAAACACTTTAAATAAGTATCCTATATTTGTTTTAATGAAAAATGCCTTAGGCTGTATCCATGTCTTGTTCATTCTATGTATTTAACAGAGAGTTTGCCATGACCGAACTAAAAGGTACCTGATAACAAATGGTTAGAGGGCACAGGCTGATATTTAAGAGGTAAGGCTGCACCAAGGTAGCTTTGATGGGCCATTTTGTATTGAGGATAACCAGAAATGACATTTCTTAAAAAGGTCTGGATTGCTAAAGAGGAGAAATGCCCTAAATGCATCAATGAAAACTGCTGCTGAGCATGACTGCTTTTTTTAATATTTTGACTATTTTCAAAGGGAAGACAGTCATGCTACAAATGTTTTTTCAATAAATCTCTGGCGAGTACTGGGCACTTCCAAGATCAGTTACACAGCATACTCTTAAAATGATTAAACTGTCTTGCACAGTGCTTTAAATGATAGACTGCCCAGAAAAAGCACTAGTGCCCCACAAATTAGGAATTGTAGCAGTAGCTGATAAGCTAGAATGAGCTCTGGGCCATTTTAGGACACACCTCACCCTCATTACTGGGCTGCCCCTCTTGGAAAAATTCTTCCCCTTGTGTAAGGTCATTCAACTAGATTAAAATATCTCACTGTAATGTTACCTCTTTATAACACCTCAAATACTTGGGTATAGAAGTGCCAGTTATGGGATGAACAATGAGCTTATTTTTATACGCACTGCATAAAGATACCACCTGTGTGATTTAGTTGAAAAAGAAAATTTAATCTATATTTCTGGGGTAGCTCTATCTAAAGCCACAAGTTGCTATGACAGAGAATTTAAATTGTTTGAACAGTTCCCCTGCTCCCTTCTTCAAGTTGTTATTAATGTCTACAATTTAGGCCTCTGTGTTGCTAAAATGCATGTGGATATCTCGCTAGTCATATGAGTAAAGCTGCATAATTAGATAGTGGTATAATTTGTAGCCTCCAACTCTCTCCCACTTCCCTTTCCCAATGTTCCTTGAAGAGACTGTGGTTTATGTTGGTGGCAGATCATGCCACTGTTACTCACAGAAATACCATTTGCCTAAGATTTCTTTGAAATTAGTGACAAAAATTAAACCTCCTCACAGTCACCAAGGATAGGGTTATACCACCCCAACCCCTCCGCCACCCACACGTGGGAGGTGTATGATTGTGTTGCTGGGATGGGAATTTGGGCAGGTGACAAAGTGGTTAACTATGCTTATCCTTTTGTCCTCCAAACTGACAGAGGTTTCTTTAAATTCTCAGAACTCCTTTTACAGCGTCTCCATTTGACAATTTCTAAACGTGCCCCAATGTGTTCACCAAGTTCATTTCTATTAACAGGAAATGAAACTGAAGTAAAGAGAAGCTCTTCGTGTTGACTGCAAGCATTTCAGGTTTCATGGCAGAACGTGTGCCTTTCCAAATGCCTTTCACATGGAAGAGATAATGTGTGCAAAGAAAAACAAAATTGTAGGTTTAGTAATGTCAAAGTCTGATTTATGCCAAAATAGGGATGTCAACAATAGCAGAATAACTGACAAGTGTTAAATTACCCAAAGAAGTAAATTCTGTAATTATTTACCTCTCTGGCACATGATCCTTAACAACCTCCAGACCTAAAAGGAACAGCAGGAACCACACACATTTTGAAATTCAGCATTTTTTGTTATTTTTGAGAAATGACTTTTTGCCCCAATTTTTTTTTTTTTTAAATACAACTAAGTGCCACCAACAGCATTTCAAATAAAACGTCAGCAGCAAGCCCCACAGCTGAATGTGCTGGGAGCTGAGTATACAGTCATCTGCAAATGGACAACTTTAATTCGATTCTTGGCACCACTGGCCATGCTGAGAATTCTTCTATCTCCTCACACCAGGGGTTTGCTCTTTTAAGCATTGCTCCCTGAAGGGAAGGAAAAACCAGAGAAAGAGGATTTCCAATGACCCTGCACAGATGAATGAATGTGTCAATGGTGAATATTGGTTCAGCTTTGAAATAGGGAATCCTGCAGTGGTTTCTCTGCTTCATCCCCACTACTGAGTTCCACTGTGGACTTCAATGTGTAGGAGGCCTTTAGGGGACATATAATAAATGAAAAAAAAAAGGGGGGGGGGAGAAATCAATAACATGGTTTAAGAATAATAGAAAAGCATTTTTCTAACTATAACCTTTAAATTATTTCTTAGATAGTTTTCTCAGAGATGTCCATCTCTTTGGCCTAGCTTAAAAAAAGCTTAAATAAATAAGGGGTCCTTACCAGATAGCCAACATGCTCTTTCAGCACATTTTTAATTTTGATGGGTTTTCATTTGTCCACTTGTTTGTTTCTGGTGTAAAGATGATGTAAAAACAGTTGTGAAATTGTGAAAATGTTAAAGTGCTGTCTGTTTCACTGTGAGCTTATTCCTTCGTTTATGACTGATTTTACAGGAAAAATGGTAACACACACAAACCAAACACGGAAAGGAAAGATGCCTCTTCTCACCTGCACAACCCTCCTATAACTCAGGTAAACACAAGAATGTTTGTCTAAGCAGTAGTAGAATACACGTTTACTTCTACAAGCTTTTCAGTTCATTTTCATTCAACTACTATCAATCAATCTCACCGTGGCACAATATAATTTCCTAATCATGCCAATATTCATGCTTTTATCTCTTTTTAAATCCAAAGAACATATATTTCAATAAGACAGAAGTCTAATTATTTAACCAGGCTGTAGAATAACACTTCTCTAAGGCTATTTCTTTTAAGAGTTTTAGTTCCTTAAAATTGCCATATAATTTAAACTCTATAGCTAAATTTATATAGAAAAATAACACAAGCTTCCAGTAAATAAGGCTGAATTGTTAAATTCCCAGTAAGTGCTGCTTTTTCCTTCCGTATGTCTACAATAGTTCTATTTGTTTCTAAGAGCAAAACCAATATATTCAAAATGAATCATACTAACTCTGGACATGTTAAGAAACATAGAAGAGCAAGTGCATCTTTTTTTCTTTTACATGTGATAACTTTAACATGTAGGAAGACAAAAAAAAAAAAAAAACCCAAACAAAAAAAACCAGCAAATCTGCACATGTTTCTATACCTTTGAAAATGAGGTTGGTAGTCAGTTGCTTTCTATAGCTGAATGCATGCTCTTTAAATATAATAATTATATGCAAACTAAAGGTTATCATTCTAAAATTGCTAACAAAATATTTACATCTACCTCCATTTTAATGTTGCCGAGAAAGATAAATTAATGGATATATAAAGGGACATATACTAGACAATTTAAGTTATTAATATAATATGCAGATACTGAATATTTTTCACTACTCGGGGGTATTAGCCATAAGTTTCATAGATATCATGAGATATGATCCTGTTTCAGCTAAGAAAGAATTTGGGTAATCGGATTTATATAGTCTACAGCATTTCCTAAGGACGCTGCCTAGGATTTGCCTTTAAATAGTTGAGATGTTAATGTTCTTTTAAGACTATTTTTCAAATACCAAGAAACATCTTCATGAAGAGCTGTGCTGATTTCCAATTATGTAAAAATTAATTTGTTTAATCAAGCTACAAGAAGGACGAGAAGTTGAACTGGAAAAATTCCATCACATTAAGTAAAGGATTATTACTCACAAGAAATATTTTCAATGTCAGACAGACTTGCAGCCAGAAACTAACTATACTTCTTACAGAGAACTCCATGTGCCTGTCTCTCCTGCCTGACGAGTTTTTCAGAGCCCTCCAAAACAACACCAAAACCAACTTCAAATGCAGTGTTGACTTGCTTTTTAATTTCATTTGCTTTAATCACAGCCAAAGAGATTTCCAGGACTAAGGCTTAAATAAATAGAGTTACCTTTTATAAATGTGCATTTTCTTTTACATGGCGTTTGCACTGGAAAAGGAAAGGAGATTCCTGACAAGTTGCTCTGCCTCTGGTCTCAGGATTGTTGAATAAATAAGGTTATTAGTTCATCTGGCCCACTCTCAGCAACATGATAATAAATGTTTCCCTTTTAAAAAACATTTGGAAATTTGTAAAAAAAAAAAAAGGCTTAATGTTTTTATGTTGTCATAATGCATGAAATCCTTTCATTTTAGTATTCATGATCATTATCAAATAAATTCTGTTTAAAAAGGGAACAAAATTTTGGCATAATTTTGAGATGATAGCGGTACAGATGAGAATTGCTCCCATAACCTCCTTCTGAACAGTGTTATATGCAAAATAATCCAAAATGAGCTGCTTTCCACTCCCTTTACAGACTACTTGACATCCACTGCTCAAGTGTTTCAAACCTGCAGTTGCTGACTTTAATAGTGCACAGATGGAACAATATTTATTCTGTCAGTGGAAACTAATTAGGATGACACTAACTCTGAACATTAAACTAGAAGAAAAAAAAAAGAAAAAAATCACACTTTACACAGTGTGGCACATGATCTCTGAGTTTACAAATAAAAGCTATAAATTTTAATATATTTCTGTTACATGGGAGGTGTGACCATCTTTGCTGTTGCTGCTGCACATGGTAGCCAGAGATGGGCTTGCAGAGGCATATCTGGATTTGTGTACAAATGCCCCCATCTCTACTATTAATCCACTTCGTGTCAGAAACTGCATCCCAACAACTTCCACTCTGCAAGAAGAGCAAGTCAGACTTGCAAATTATTTCACATGATTCTTCAGTGAGCCACACTGCCCCTGTCATCCAGACATCACCCCCCTCAGCCTGCGGTCCTCCAGGTCCTAGCTGTGCCAACACCATGAGCTGGGCAGAATCGAACTCAAGCCAGGGAGGTGGCCAGTCCCACCATTCTGCTTCTCTCCCTTATCTCCAGTTGCAGGCATTATGAAGTTGGCTGCACTTAGAATAAAAGATCCCATCTGATAAATCATCAGGTCTGATATATATATATATATATATATATATATATATATGCAACCTCCATCCAAGGACTGGCTCACAGCTGCTGGAGACTCAAGCTCAGACACGTGACCTCAAGACACAAACTAATGATTTTCAAAACCTCACTAGGGATGTAAATCTGCATCGTTTGCTGCCTGAATACCTTTAAAAGTCTTCTGATGTTCATGAGCTTGAATAAACTTGTTCACAAATGCTTAATGCTGTGAAGGCCTACATGATACAGCTCATATTCACAAGATTAAAAACACAGTGTAGAGCATGGTAGTTTGCTATTAGACTCAACTATTGGTTCAATTGTCTTTCAGCACTATTCCCTTTAAATGAATGGACATGTCAGGAGAGAATTGGGTTTGATGTGCATATGTATTCACGTAGATCCATCATCCTAACATCTTACTCTATAATAACTAACCTTTGTAGGGAAAAAAGAAAGAAGTATATGCTTTAAGCAATGTTGACTTTTGTAATTTGGAATGGCAAATTAACTGAGACCAAAAAACCAGAGGAAAAAAGAATAACAACTGCCCACAGTTAATCAAGCTTTAATATTTTAGAAGTAATGCATTCTAAAAAAAGTTATCCCAATAATTATTGTTCTGCTAATACAAGGTAACCTGGGCAGAAACAGAACTGCCTGAGAAGGTGAGATCCCAAAGGCTTGTCTGTGCAGTGGCATGATCCCCTAGAGGTGTTAAAAAAATACATTTGGAAGTGATACTTTCCGTATTGGTAGTGTTCTTCACTTAGCATCTCTCGGCAACCAGGAACATGCTAGTGCAAAATTTCTCTTTGACCCCATCCATATTACACAAAAAGTAATGATAATGAATATTCTTTTCATAAACGAGATGGAATACTTAAACACTTCTGCAACAGTTCCAGCTAGAGCCACTAGTCTAATAAAGGATATTATCTATGTCTACAAATCTGGCTTTTCTCAGATCAATGAGACTCATTCTGAAATTTAATTATTTTAATCTGAAAACGTATTTTAGAGAACTTTATAAACTGGGATACTAAATGTGCTCCATAAGCTTTGTTTATTTATTGATATTCATGTCAAACTGCACAGGCTACTAAACTGCAATCTTACATTTTGAAAATTTTTTTTGCAAACTTAATTCAAACACGGGGCACAACATAATGAGTAAACCTCCAAAAAATGATGAAGTGCATCTGACTTCTGACTGATGATAATATCTTCTGTGGATGCCAGATAGTATCTCTACTGAAACCATACCTTGGCTGGACAATAAAGCTGGAAGTTACTCAAGTGTATTGTAGCTAACTGTCAGATTTAGAAACAGCCACAACATACTATTAGTGGCATTCAGCCAATCTCTTAAGGAACACAATGACCCGAACTTTATTCTGAAAACTCAGTTTGAAAGCAAATCTATTCCCTAAAGTAATTTTCAGCACTGCTTAAAAAGCTTGGAAAAATCAGATTAGAGTAAACCAGGTTATGTAGATGTTATGAGAATGTAACTTCTAAAAATAACTTTATGGATCAATTCAAGTAAAATTCAAATACAAAGATCTCACCTTTCACACAGCCTTGCACTTCTATAATTCTGGTCCCAAACTATCAGACTGATACAGTCTGTGTAGTGTTTAGAAAGCCTGGGATATAAAACAACTCCCATGCATTGAAGATTTATGCCTTGAGAGGCTTATGTGAACACATTACATACAGTATCTGATAGAACTGCTGCACTGCATGCTGTATTTTTGAAATGACTATGGATGCCTAAGAAAAAAATTCATATTCTCTCAAATAAACAGGTACACATATGTATTACTATAATCTGTAACAGGGTACAAATTTCCTTCCATTTATTTAATGCAGTATTCCCATCATCGCTGTAAACTTCCATGAGAAATAACACAGAATCTTACAGATGAATGAAAATAAAAAGGAGAGAATGCTAAATACAGCCATTGAATGAGGTGCAACCATTGAAAGCTTGCCATAATCACAGAAAATGCACCCAGGTAAATGCTTAACAGAAACTCCTATGAACTAACTGGAGTGACACATAATCAATGAAACTCCTATTAAAGCATTATTAAAATGTAACCTTGTTTATTCTAAGTAATATAAAATGTACCCACTAACACATAAAAGCCATCCATGCACTACCCAGCCTATCACAAAAGTGATCAGCTATAGTCTAAAGGAAAATGTTCACAGATACTTCAGAAAAAGAAGCATACACTACCACTTCAGTATTTTTGGTCCAGAAAAATCACTTAGATGTTATTAATGTATGACAGCATATATTGAACTTATTCTTTCCAAACAGCATTGACTGAATGTCTCTGTAAAATTGATTCCAAGGGATAGCAGTTTACTACTTTGTGTATTCCAATTAAGTTACTGCTTAGCTAAAATAGCCCATGCAAGGAAGAAATGGAGTTAGTCCCAACATGTGGCTAAATAAGATAATTTGTTTCATGCATAGCAACTCTACAGACTTATTTGTCTGCTGATGCATGATGTCTAGCTAGTACACTGTAGCATCAGGAGCCATTTATACAGGAAAAGTACTGTGCTTAGTTTCACTTTCACCCCTCTAGTGAGGAAAACTACAGCAATTTAAAGCACCCCTTACCTTATTCACACTACAATTGAGTCTTTGAAAGGATTTTACCAACACGCAAATTAAGGATCAGATTTCTTTTCACTCTTTATCACACAGCTGTACCACCAGGAAAAGAACAACACAGGTATACTCTCAGTTTCAGCAAAGTAACTTAGGATTTAAATGAAGCATATTTATCTGTTCAACATTTTTGGTGCCATCTATGAAGTCAAAATTATGCCTAATATCATCAGGTGTAAGTGTGACGATACAAATATTTCACAGCAAGTACTTTCCCAGGGCAAGTACAAATTAAGGAAATAATGAGCAATTGCAATTCCCGTTGAGGTCAACAATTCTCAAGATCACCACCAGATTCCCATTGAAAAATACTGACTATTACTCAGCTTGAAACTGGGGAGTTTTCACTTTGAGCAAGGTCATTCTTATAGGCAGCGTACAGTGAAGCAAAGATAATAGTTGTGTCATAACCATATGTAATATGATAGAGAATGGTGAAAAAATTCTAATTGTATTTATCTGATCTCTATCTGCAGTGTTGCTAAGTATATCAGAAGATGCAAAACTAGTAAGTAACGCAGCAGAAAGTTCTCAATATAAAAGGAATCTCCCCAATTACAGGAACTCAAAAGAAAAAGAAAGTTGTAATGGCATTGCATAGACTGTTATTTTAAAATTTTACTTTCCATTTCTACAATTTTCAACCTTTTGCCTTAGGCTATTTTCTCTTTAAAAAGTTACTCCCAGTGGAATCAAACAATTTCATCATTACTCTAGTTATTTGGTGCTTTTCTGCAATTTTCTTATTAAAAATACCTGTGTTAGCATTGTAAGCATCTGAACTCTCTTTGCTAATTAGTTACATGTAAAAACTGTCTTTCCAAAAACTATTCTCTGCAGTATTTCTTTCTTCACCTGTTCTGTGAGATAATGTAGCACTGCGGCATAGAAAAATGAATAAACCCCTTTTGTGGCTAAAACTGTACATATGTTCTTCTTTTATTAGCTTTCCCTTTCTTCCTTCAACATAAACCACAAGACATTTTGACTTATAATTGCATTTTTATTTTGACGTTTGTTTTATGATATTTGTTTCTTAAATCTCTTTCAGAACTCTGCAGAGCTGATATACACATCAATGTCTGCTCAAAGTAACAAAAGTGCAATCCAGTGGAATTAAATGCAGTTGTGTTTTGATGCTAAAATAATCTTATAAATACAGTTTCACCGAGTAACAGTGGTGGGAAAATCTCAGGAGGCTCAAGCAAAATCTGTTCGGTTCAAAGATGCATCCTAAAATTTTGACTGTTTTCTACTGAAAAGTATTCCCCTGTTTCATCCTTCTCCATGCAAAAGTCATTCATTTAAAGCAGGCTGGTTTTACAACTCAAGAAAACAGAGAAGAGGACATCCTGAAGATGGAGAGAGGACAGCAGCACTTTTTCTCATAGTAAAGACTACAAGGTACAAAGAGGATGATTTTGGTATGAACTATTTGTGGAAAATAACTGTGAGCATGTAGAAAGAACAAGAACTAGGACAGTGTGTTTTAATCAGGGATGCAGGAGCACCATTCCTACTTCTAAAGAACCCCAGTTCTCACACACTGGGACAGTGATTCGCTTCAGAAAAAGCAAAATATTTTCCTTCTTCCTCTCTATTCTACACAGTAACTCAAGAGCAATCGATTCCAAAGCAGGTTGAAGTCTGGGAAATGTAACAGCTCAGGCATAAATCTTCATTGTCAAACCCTTCCCACCTGCCATGATTACTATCAGTCGTTCTTACTAATTAAGAAGAAAACAAATACTTCTCACCTCTTGCCGTGGGGGAAAAATACTTCCTGCAAGATGTACAGATGGGAACTTACATGGCAAATATTATTTCTCTCCAGAAATAATTTCTTATACTAACAAATACAGTGGGCCAGGTCCCAGTCTCCAGCCTTGAGGACAAGTGGCACAGTATGGAGGTTAGTGGTCTTGAACCCACACTTGGGTGTATGTCCTGGCTCCATTTAGCTTATATGATGTAGCCTGGGAGACTCCAGAGGAACAGCAAAACTTTGAAGATTGTCATTAACATTAAGTTGCTTAGTAATGTCAGTGAAATATCTATGCCAGCATCCTATTTATTAGGCATTTATTTTTTCATGTGTAAGATACATGGTAGGTCAATTTAAAAACCAGTGAAACATATTCCAAGTTTTCCAGAAGTCTTCACTGCAACTTTTTATAGTTTAAAAAAAATTATGTCCAAAACAGAGAATGAAACATCTGTCAAAAAAACAGAGGATGACCCCCTTTCAGAAAGGCAAACCTTGAGTTTTATTTTTGCAATACAATTTGCATCTACTCACTGTTTCCCTAAACTTCTATTGAGATCTCTCTTCTTCCTTCATTAATGAGTGCACATCTACGCATATATTAGCTGTAAACTAAAAAAGAAAGGAAGACTGTTGGGAGAGGCACATATTTTCCACATCTGGACTTGATTCAAAGGAAGGGGAAAATCATGAAAACAGGGATACAATAATGGCTTAAAGAAGAGAGGGAGAAATACAATGGACATCTTGAAGAAAATACTAATTTTGATGCAAATAATCATCAGTTAGATGGCATGGTTCATGAATAGACTAATTAGGGAACTGGATCCAATCAGTAAGAAATACTTTTAAGGTTTGTTGCTCTGAATCCTTGCATTCTTAAACAAAATGGAAAAGTTTGAAGTGCTGCAGGACATAGAATGAGCTATTGCAGGAAAGCAAAATACATTGAAACAGCAGTCAGGGCTGGAACACAGATACCTAAATGCACGTGTTCTTTAGAAAAAAAACAAAAATAGATGGAAAAGGGTGTCTGATGACATTATAGACTGTGAAGACATAAAAAGGGATATGTTGGATAAAACACTCAGGTCATGTCAAAATAATAGACACATAAAAAAAAAAAGATGTGTGCTGGAGCAGTCCTAGAAATTATGCGTTAAAACTCCCAGATTATACCTGGACTTGGAGGGAATAGTGGAGGGGGAGGCACCAATATTTAAGGGGGCAGAAGAGGTGAATTGATCCAGACAATAGTTCTTCTACTAGTTCAAAGTTTAAATACATATAAATATTGCAGGAAAATGGGATGCAGTTCACAATAGGTTTATTAAAGGTAATCAATGCCAAGATAATTTCTTTGATAATATGGCTAATTTTAAGCAAAGGAAATTACTGAATCATCTAACTGCACATCTACATGTATATGATAGGTTACCTTATGCACTGACAACTGGAGAGACAGGAATTAGTAAAAGAACTGTAAATTAGTTAAGGAAATAATAAAAGGGATATAATGACAGACAGTATTAAAAGGGCATCTACTGAACTGGATGAAGCTTGGTAATGAAGCTCTTCAGAGATCAGTTTGCAAAACTCCCTTAAATTCATTACTGAATATGAATATGAAATAAGAAGTAGGAACGCACAGTGGAAACTTGCAGATTACACAAAATTAGGAGACACCACCAGTAGAAAGAAAAATCAAAATATCATACAGGTAAAATATAATTTTCTATGTAAACACAGGTAATGAACATTGAATGTAGTAGTAGTAATGAATGCAGTACAGTCTGATTTAATAGTGAAAAAAATTGCTACAAGTTGAAACTTAATCACAAAGAAAAGGGAAAGGAAAAAACCTGAAATGTATAAGCTGATTGAAAGATGGACTTACACCAACTAGTTTGATGTAAATATGGAAACTGCAGTTCCAGAATATAAACAGGCAAAATTTTTTTTGCAGAAAGTATTAATGTCATTACACAGTGAAACCTCACCAGAACTGTAATTCTGATTTTCTTCAATGAAGATTAATTTAAACTGGAAGAAGAACAGGGAAAGGCTATAGGGATGACACCGGGAATGAAGAGTGTACATTCACAGAGAATAAAAGACATTGGCTTGCTCTACCCTGCCAAGACTGAATAGGAATATGATTCCTCTGTAAAAATATAATCAGCAAAGCATATACACTGGAGATGAACTATTTAAGTCAAAAAGACAACATTGGCACAAGAACAAATAAGTATAAAACAGCCATAAATAAATCTATGCAGCAAATTAGAAGATTTGTAACTCCCAGGGCAGTAACATTATTGAACAGCCAACCAGAGTCCTGAAGGACAAAAATAATTAGCTCATGTTAAGACACAGCTTTATCATTTTATATTATAATCTATAGTGACAGTAGGGGACTGGACTTCGAGATTCCCTAGGCCCTTTTATATTTTATATACCCATATCAGAAGGGTTACAGGGCTCTTCTTAGCCTGTGGAAAACTGGCGGGACTAGGCCAGTGATGAGAACATTAAGAGAAAGACAGGAAATATTAACTTGGTGCACAGCCACAGTAAGGAATGAACTATCGCTTCCAAATGGGCCAGCTCTTCTATATGCACCTCAGAAAATGGGAAAAGTCCATTTCTGCTTGTGCATCTCTATGTGGGTAAAATTCAAGATGATTTTGGGTAGGGAAAGGAGTAAATAGAAATAGTAATACATTTCTGCTCAGTTCTTCAGCATAACTCGTTTCCTTGTCCCTGGTTATCTAAAGGTTAAGCTCAGAACAGCATTGCACAGCCCAGCATTCCTTCCATTCGATGTGGCAAAACCATTCCTCTTTAGATATGCACTGCCAGCTTCATTCCTATTTAAATACTAATGCACTTTTAAATCTTTTTTTTTTCTTTCTTTATTTTAACTAATAATAATTCACTTGCCCCTCTGGTATTGGCACCTACACTGCTGTATGATAACATTATGTTGGGTTACATGCAGAGACCTCCAAAATATCCATTTTGTAACATGTGTTTTTCTGTTTTGGTTTTTTTGGTTGGTTTTTTTTTTTTTGGTTGGTTGGCGTTTTATTTAATTTAATTTTTTTAAATAGATATCTTCAGATACTGCTTAGAGATTGTGAAAAGTGGTTTTCCTTTTATGAACTTTAAGCATGTGGCAGTGATCAAATGGGTACAGCTGTCCTTTAAGGACATTGGCAATTATTGTCATCATACCTCCTGTTAGGCAGTTTAAATTGCTTAAAACTTTGATAATGATTACTTGACTGCATTTAAATGAAGGTCGTTTACCCTTCCATTCCCTACTTATATAGCGTCTTTCGTGCAACACGCCTCAAGGCCCTTTCCAAAGAACACTAATCAGTACACAAAATTATATTGAAGCAAATAACCTTGTCACAAATTCCATTACACAGTAAAAGCTAAATAAAAAATAATAGCTTTCCTGTCTATATTTAAAAATATATATCCACTTAGTGTCAAGCTTTTCAAGTAGAAGAGAATGCCACAGAAGAGCATGGATCCTACTGCACAGCAAGGAAATGAAAAGTAAACTATCGCTACGACACGCTTAACCAATACTCTCCCTACCTTACCAATACAATGAGCAATTGCAAAAATCAATATTTTTAAAATGCTGGCTCATGTTAAACTCAAAAATTTTCAATGGGAATTTCAAAGGAACAGCTGAAGCTATGTCCAAGAGGGCCAACCAGCCAGTGGAACAGAAATTGCCTTGTCTTGCAATAATAACTGTTTTAAGGTTTGATTGAGGCAAGACTAGCATCAATCTGACATTTACTTAAAGTACAACTGTAACCATTTCGCTCAGCTGCCAGTTCAAAATGCAAGAAGGATTTCTTCCCATAAATAAAGGTAATTTCTTATCTCTGTACACATACAACCTCCTACACTAGCTCAGACAAGTGAATGTACTTCACATGCTTGCAAGTCTAGACAGAAGAAAAGATGACTGATAATGTCACTCCCATTCCATAGTGGGCTTGTTGGCTACTTATTGGTGACTCTGACACTGACTGTAAATACAGCAGTCTCCACAAAATCCATCAGGCTCTTTGAGTTGCTACAAATTGTCATAAGCAAAAATATCAAGTAAAAAAAGCCTGGAGATTACTGTTCTTCCTAACCAAACAAGTGTTTTGATGCCCTTCATTGGCAAACTGAGCCCTTCCCTTGTCATAGGTCTGGAACCATAACAGAAACTGCAGAAAAACTATGCACATAAGAAGCTAAAATGAGAAAAATCTTAGTTCACCAATTGATGTAGCACTGTAATTATACCATTATCTGTGCTGCAGAATATCACACACACCACAAAAATCCAGCAATTGCTTTGCAGATATGTTCTGTGGTAGTTCCTCATCTGGAAAAACAGAAACAAAATGAAACCAACTGCAACCTTTCTTAAGAGAGAAAACATCTAAAAAACCAGAGGACAAGAGCCACCTCATATCCCATATAATTTAACTCTTTTTTTTGGCTGACAGAAATATATCAGGGAGGGGGAAGAGAAGAAAGATTAAATACAAGGGAGAGCAGTAAAGATGTCCAGAAATATGAGACTCACTCAAAGCTCTTACTGAAGTATTTGCATTATTGCTGATTTCAGTCTGTGAAAAATGAAGAAGTTGAGGAAATACAATACAAATTAAAGAAGAGAAAAAGAGAAAGAGTTCGGAAAACTCATTTTAAAATTAGAGAAAAAACAACTAACATCAAATAAATAAAACTCTCACTGCACAGTAATCCACAAGATGCCTGTGCTTAAAGTGATGAAACAGTCTTTGTTCAGAGAATCCTGGCTGCCAACATTTATACAGAGTTTGGCATACTATACGGTGATCTTTTCACATACAAAAACAAACACAATTTTCTTTTGGAGGCTACAAACCTCTCCTGCAATTCCAACTGAAATGATTTATTGGGCAATTGACACTTCTTGAATTAATTCTTCTTCAAGTATAACCTAGGAAATTCCATCTCCTATCAGTTATGTCAAATTTGACAGCCTCAGGTGAAATTTCTCCTTTCTTAATTATTTTATTATCCCATTAATTCTCCCAATCCATTAGTCACACTCCCATGTCCCCCTCTGAAGAATTTCTCTTCTTACTGGATGTCTATACCTTTCAAGAACCTCAAATAAACAATGTCCTCACTTGGCAATCTCTTTGCTATACTAAATATGTTTCACTACTGTAATTTCCCTTCAGAAACTAACTAGTGCTTATGCATCAGCTTTTCTCCACCTTTCCTTTAGTGATGATTCTAGAAGAAACAACCAAAGTGATACTCTCAGAGCTACAGGTAGAGGCATCAGATTTTCACTACTGTGTGCTACGATAGTTACATACATGTGCTTCCCCAGCCCCCACCAAAACCAGCACTTTTGAAAATTGTACATTGCAAACTATATCTTAGCTGTTGCCTACTGTTCCTCTATATGAGGTGACAATAAAATGTGAAATGCACCATATTGCAAAGCTACCAATCGAAAAAGTGTGCTTTGGTGGCCATGCTGAAGGGAAGGGCATAGTACAGATACCACTCTCAAAACTGCTGATCTGGGGCTGCCCAGGGAGGCTGGGGAATCTCCATTCCTGGAGACTGTCAAACCTCAACAGGACAAGGCCCTGACTGACATAATCTAATTTTGAATTAGCCCTGCTCTGAGCAAAAGGTTGGGCTAGATGACCTCCAGAGGTCCCTTCCAACCCAACTTGCTCTCTGTGAATCACTTAGGAGTTTCAATCCAGAAATACAGTCTAATACCTCAAATCAGCTGCATGCTGAATTCCCCATCAGATCTTGTGCTGTGCTATTATTTCCCTTACAGTCTGATACCAGAAGCAAGAAGTACAAAGACTGGACCTCTTCTCCCAGCAGTATTGTTGGGAGATTTAGGAGATTATTCGGCTTCTCCTGGACAGTAGCCATTTTTACAAATTGTGGGAACAGAGAAGATGGATGGATCACACTGGAACGGGGAGACAAGCTCAAGGGAATATGTAAGACAATCATCAGTGCAGCAGCCATATCACCTGCAATGGGGTAAAACATGGAACTCTCTATTGCTTTGGATAATTCCAGAAGGATAACGGTCGCAAAGCCAAGTATAGTGTCACCACCTTTGCCAAATGTTCCCAACTATTTCTGGAATACAGGTTTCAGTTGTTTTTGAGAAGGGATATATTGCTCCCTCACAACATTGAGGGCAAAAACAGAGCCTGCCTTGTCTCAGACATCTCAGTTGATACATAACCTAGAAACACTGCTGTCAATCTAGTGGAGATTAGAAGTGGCTGAATTTTCACTACTTTGTCTAAATTTTCTCAAGAATACCCTTATTTCTGCAGACTGAATTGGAGGATCATATACTTCATTTTCTTCAAGACCTTACTGTCCTTTTGCTATTCGGTTATGGCAAATCATCAAACCACTGTAATACTGTTTCCCTGACACAAGGATCAACTCAGCGCTTTTGGGGACAGTCCCTGCTCACAGCAGTATAGAGATTATTTTAGACACAACTGGAAATGGCAGAGTCCCTTTGGGGTTGGCTTTCACTAGCCTAGTATCTAATACAGAATAAATACGCTAAGAACTCCAAGTCAAGTGTAGTATGCTCCAATAAAAAGGAAAATAATAAGAAATAAAACTATTAATGGCAGCACAATAAAAAATAAAAATAAAAAAAACACTCAAAAATAAGTAGCAAATCAATTAAGCACAAAACCTGTCAGAACAAAGAGGTACTCAAGGCTACCAAGTGCCTAATTCTAGAGACTTCATTCTTCAAGATATTGAGCATCACAGCATTGAGTTGGCAAAGTAAGTATATAAATCACTACAAAACCTTGTATGTTTTCCAGTAGGAATGTGCCTACCCTGAAGTCAAATTGGAATTTCTTGAATTGGTGCTTAGCAATCAAGACAGCAGCTTGCCAAACTGGCTCTTTTAAAATGCTTTTCCTTAGAGAAGATTCACGTTGGTAAAGTCTTCCACAATTACATTTCCTCTGGAACTAATTAGAGGATAACATTTTTCATAATCATGTTTTAAAAAGCTGATTTTCAAACATTATAAAGATACAATGAATTTTTAGAACTTTAGGCAAGGCAGTCAGAATAATACAACATTGGAAAGTATTTTCAACACAAGTTGAAAATATACCAAAAAATGACAAGATTATATGCTCTCAAAAAGAGGCCAATATTAGGATTTCTTCTACCATTTTTTAAAAATTTTTGAATATGTCTAGAAAAAGAATTCAGTTTTAAAATCAAAATTATTTAGAAATGAAACATTGTCATATGTCATTCAACTCTTAAATCTTATCCACTCAGGAAGAAAAAAAAAAAAAGGTAAAGTTTTATGGTTGAGGATGGAGTGATTCTTTTGATTATCTGATAATCACAGGTTTTGATTATTTGATAATCACAGAAGCAGGCAGGTTCATTTTTAACTTTGCTACAAATGTAATAAATATTATTGCCTCTGCTACAACAGCTCAGAGAGCCTGACTAAAGATTGCACATAATTCCCATAGTATTGCCTTCATTGTTGTGCGTCAACCGTCATGCCTCTCAGCTGCTATCATATGATAGATACTCTATCTTAAAGGCGGTCACCACAACGCAGCCACTTCTGGAGTAGAGTGACATGTGCTATTAACACACGGCAGATTATGATCCCTGTGCAGAAGAATGCTGTCTATCTGTAAGTACTATTGAAGAAATACAGGTGATCTTCAGTAAAAGACAAACATGGCATCTTCGTGACACAAAAAACAAACCATGCAACCCAGAACTATAAATGTTTAAGACTATAACTATGATCTCACTTACGCAAAAGCTTGTACATCCAGTAGCAATGTAACATTACTACACTGTCTGGAGAATTGGTTTAAGATATCTCAGTGGGACTTAGAGTATCCAGACATAAACTGGCTGAACTGTTAACCTGAAAGAAACCATTCAGTATTGCCCTAGAATTAATTAGTTCCACTTTAACATGGAAAAGGGTTTCAGTGGGAAAAGTGCCAGAATGAGAGCCATCAAAACAGACCTCTGGTAATCACCAGAGAGCAGGAGTATTAATCTATCTGATTAATCTGTTGAGCTGTAATAGTTCCTCAAGGGCAGTGTGATGAGTTGGTAAGTGAACCCGGTGTCATTCTTCTGTCCCCCGCTCCAGAAGGATACAGGTCTGTACAAGAAAGCTTGCTGGCAACAGCAGTGCTTCCCATTTGCCCAGATAAGAACTGGTTGAAAGCAGCTGGATACTTCTCCAGACTCACCAGATGCTACCTTTGCTGAAAATTTTGCAATGCTTTCACCAGAACCATAGTGGCTTTGGCAACATTAAGTAGAGATTGAAGCACTTGAGAGGAATAGTTAGCAATGATACAACACTAGAGCTATCATGGAAGCCAATCCTGGTATAAGAATAAAATATATTCTGGTAATAAGGTGCATCAGAAGAAGCCTCCCTGCCAAGGAAGCAGCAGAGGTTTTTGACAACCAGAGGATAAAAGCTACAGAGTAAATATGATGATAAACAACCATACAGCTACTGTCAGGCTTTTGCCACATTAAAGCAACTACATTAGTACACCTTAAAACTTTTGGCTTCTGTTGGGTATCTGAATGTTGGAAGCCACTAGGTCTGGGGAGGGAATGAGATTTCACTGTATTTAAGAGAAGATTCCCCCCCCCATCCCCCTTTTAAAGAGGATAAACATGTTTATCTCATCTTCTGGTCCCTATGAGAAAATTTATTAAACCTATCTAAAACTGAGGTGCTGGAGAAAGCATGATGGGAGAGACAGCATTATCTGCCAGCCTCCAGTAAGGATTTTGGTGACTGAGCAGAAATGTTTATGGTGTCAGTAAACTCCTACAAGCATTTGGACTGACACCCGTGGGCAAAAACCTAAGATAAATGCCAGTTATTGCCAAGGACAATCTGCAATTAAGAATTTCACAGAAAAAAATGTGAGACAAAGGGAGTAGACAGTAAATCATTATCAAACAAACTGAAACAGAATAAACTGGAACAAAAATTTAACACATCAAATTATTCCAAGAAAAGACAAAATTATCCCAGTGACTTAGATTTCAGAAAAGTTGCTGATGCTGAATCATCAGGAGCCATAATTTCATCTATCCAGACTCCTGAAGTAGGAAATGCTCACACAATTTCTGTCACCCTTTAAAAAGACAGTATTTTCTACTGAGCTAAACAGAAATCTGTCCTATCTTAATCAGCTAGTCTCCACTTGGCAGCTGCATATGTGTGGAACATTTCTAAAAGGGAACCAGGTCACCAAAGGAAGCATCTATTGAGCATCTTTTCTTTTAGTCATTGACTTCCTATTTTTCCTCTGTGTATTACCCACTTTCCCCCCATGTGTTGGACACCTCGGCTCTGGAAGCACACTGGGAGTCAATCATTTTGCAGTCTCTGACCCAGAGTATTGATTCAATGCTGTGAAAGGTGCCATTTAGTTATAATCAGTAACTAAACCGTAAACTATATTATTTATTACTTTAATTCATTCACTCTAATAATATGACTAAACACTTTTAACTTCATTCATTAACTCTCTGCAGTAGCCATGTCATGCCAGCAAGACAAAAAGTAAAGAAAAAAAAAGTTATAAAGTCCAAACAGGCCTTTTGGAGCATGATAAGATCAGACTTTAAAATGCGTTCGCCTCTGCAACATAATAGTAGGCAGCCCTTTAATATCCTTCTTTGAAAGCCAAATTTAGCTTCTTTACCTATAATTTTCAAATGGACACATGCCATTGTCCTAACCATTCATAACAGACTTGTCTCCTACTTTTTTTGGTGTCTGTATGCAGACACCAGACTCCCATGAAACATCCCATTAGTCCCACTGCTGAATTCTGGTTTCACCTGATGTCACCTTTCATTACCACAGGCAATTTAAAGCTCAGGCATTCTGCCATAGCTGAGGAGACATAAAAGACCAAAAATTACTTTAGAAAAATTATTTCTCAGAAAAAGCCCAGGAAGAATTTATAAGTCTCCTCTCTCCATTATTTTTTTATCCCCAACAGCAATTATTCCAAATCCTGAAGTGTTTTCCCATTTATTTAGCCTCGCATTAGTAATAAAAATTATTATTTTTTTAACTTTACAAGCCTATAAGGCATAAAGAATCATTGAGATAAACACAAGGTGAATTCTGACAGAGTCAATCCCCAAGCTTGGAAATGATAAAAATATGGGTAAAGAAATCAGTTCTATCTTCTCTTGCATGGCTACCCCGTGTCTTGTCAATCCAGTACAGATGGGAAGAAGTAGCAACAGTTAAGTATTTTCAAGAGAGAGGAAAGGGAAAGGAATTATAATCAGAGAGAGAACATTTAATAAAATACTTTAAACAGAAATTACTTTAGTTACAGGAGACCAATAAAGATGGAAAAACAAGCAATCCAAATAGCATGTTGATGGATCTCAATGCTTTTCTCATGCAGAGCCTAGTAAAAGAATGCACCGAGAATTACTTTGCTTTATACTGTCCAATCATTCTATATTTGTATGTCTATGATGAAAGGATGTACCTGATGGAATAAGTCCCAAGTCCAAGAGTCTTTACTGGACAATCTGTAGATGTGAATTATGAATAACTCTACCAGTGAGCCAACAAGTTTCAAATGCTTGCCTTTTTGTGGAGGCTCAGCACAAGACACTGAAGGGGCCAGAAAGTACTGCCTGAAACAGTTACCATCCCAACTGTGAAGGATAATGAAAAGAAAATCTTCCTTTGGCATAAAGAGAAAAAACAATATTATAAAGATATATCTTTAAATACAAGCCAGACGTTTCACATTAAATGGTTCCTGTCTATTGTTAACTTCAAATGAAGAAGATCTAGGACGCTGCCTTCTTCCTCCCTTTTAAAATTCTATTAAACAGATCAAATTCAAATCATGAGAATCTCATATGTATTAGAATGGGAGCAGTAGCTTCTAAGTTGAGAGAAATAACTCTGAAGGAGGAAAAAAAATAAGTTCCCTTACCCCAAGATGAATCCTTTAGTCTCTCTTCCTCAATTCCATCCTTCTTAAGATGAAGCTTGGAAGAAGAATCCATAGTTAGATGGATACAACAAGTTACTCCTACCCATTAAAAGCTGTCTTTCAGCAAAAGAGAATTCAAGGGAAGAGTGAAAATGATTTGAGGTTGAGCTGAAAGTTTTATAGCAGCCAGTCAAGAAGTCAAATCCAAACAACCTCTTCTCTTTCGCTTTTATCAGAACATAATCTGAGGAATGTTGTAGATCAGAGACACAAACAAAGGAATTTTGAACCCTTCATATGTCTAAACAACTTGTCTTATCTAACTGAGAAGCAGTGGGGTAAATCTTCTGTAGTAACTCATGCTCTTTTCCTAGGTATTTGTAAAGTCATCATACTCAAATATGGATAACCCATTTAAACAACAAGTTCTTTTGGATCCTTAGGGTTGGATGAAAGTCTAGAATGACAATATTTAGCTTATATCTACAGAGAAATTATGTGGAAGGGCTGTGGGGAACTGAGGTTTATAGCAGGAAAGATTGGGGACTTGGACACTGTATTATGCAAAGTCCCACATGCGAGTCATTTCATTCTTTCCTCTGGATAACTAATTAATCCCATTCCACTACAGCAGCAGCAAGTTGTAAGATACTTTACAAGTGCACCAAGCTATTCCCAGCCCTATTGCCAAACAAAGTAAGAATACTTTCTTTGATGTGAAGAAAAGTTACATTCCTTCCTCCTTCGATTGCCAGCAGTGTTAAAAAACTACTTAGGTGAATGGCTAGATATCACTAAAATCTTGTTACACGACATATCTGAAATCTCATTCAGATCAAGCGACAGAGAAATGGAGATCAGTGGGGGCAGAAAATAAGGAAAAAGAAAAAAGTGTCAAAGAGAAATACATTAATAAAGCACTTTCATGAAAACTTTCTTGCTTCTCAGCAGAGCCTTAAGCAAGTCAAGAGTATTTTAAGTGTCCTATCAGGTAGAGATGATAATTAAGAGAAAGGGTATGTGAAGAAATATATGTGCAAGATATTTTGTATCCACTGAAGTGCTATGGCATAGGCACTGGACAAATGACTTAGTCTCAGAATTTCTCCACTCAGAACCTGTGATGGCAACAGATCCGCCTTTCAAGAACCATTTCATTTTCTTGGTTACTGCCCAAAATGTTTTCCAATCCAAGCTATGTTTTATAACAAATGTGTAAAGTTTCAGAGTGCTACAGAAAGCATTACAAAAATGCAAATCATACTACTGGTTAGTGCAGTTTCTGTAAGTAGCAGTCATAATAAACAATTGAAATAATATGTAATGCTGATTCACAGTGAAGGGAGAAAGCCCTACTGCACCTGGCTGACAGAACTACAGATACTGCTGAAGACAGGAACATTACACTTTACTATTGAGATGTACAGTGCCTTCAACTAATGACAAAATTCCAGCTGGCTAGAAAAGAATAGAATTACAGCTCAGTTGTGCCTGAGAAGCCATGATAATCCAACAAATAATATTTAAACAAATGTTGTTCAAAAGCATTAGCTTCTCTAAAGATTTGTAATATACCAAGTTGTTGTCCTTCCCTATTTATGTGCTACAGGTATTGTAACAACTCTTGTACTTCATAGAATACTGGAAGCTCAGGCTGTAGATGTTTTCCCCAAAGGTGTCAATAGTATGAACTGAAGCTCTTCCATAGCAGTCCCCAAAATTACTGCTCATTTGCCAAGGCCCTGTTGACAACCCTCCACTACAGGAATCCTTTCAGACTCTTTTGTGCTTTTTGGACATTTGTTAATTATGGGGGGAAAAAGATGTTTTATTTTACCTGCATTATTGCTGCAGAAACAGCTATCTGAGCCAGATACCACACTGGACTTCCTGAAAACAGACCAAAAAACCCAAGAGACACTGTCTCCTCTGCTCTGTGCAAACATATCCACACACACAACTGTTCTGTTTGCAGTAAATAATTAAGAGGTGAATTACATATTTTTAATAGATGATTTTCTAACAATATATTTGTTAAAATAGTGGGAGGGTGGGGAAACCCACTCTCCAAATTCAATGGGATACAAACTTTCTCTTGGACCCTGAGCTTATCCCTTCAAGTTACAAAAACAAAAACCCCAGAGAACTGGCAAACAAATTTATCACGTTATTGTTGGCATCAAAACAGAGGAACTTTTAATCTATCTCAGCTGAAATCATATGATCCAGTAGCCTGGGGGAAGGCATCTTAATAGCAGTCAGGGCAAAGAGAAGAGAGGACCTTTCCTCAGCCCAGAGCTAGACAGCAGGTTCTCTGCAGCTCTTCACCATCCACGCAAGCCCATGGGGCCAGCAGGATGGGGAGCCCAGCAGCAGTGGGCTCACAGAGGTTGTGTTGGGCATCAGGGCTCGGCAGTTCCTGACAGCCCACCCCAGCTACAGCTATGGACACACACCACGGCCCTCCCAATGCCAGCTGACCCCGCTTTTGATCACAGCGCATTTGAAGACCTTTTAGGCTACTTCTGCAACAGACTGTGTACTATTGTACTCAGGATTGGAAAAGATGACGGAGACAGCACTAAAAAAAGTAAATTGGCTATGAGCAAGTCCCTATCTCCTATTTGGTATCAATAACGTATTCCTTTAATGAGGGGCAGGAGAGACCAAAAAAAAAAAACCGAAACCAAGAAAGATGGAGAAATGGCTTTCATCAACAGAAATGCATACATCAGCCAACAAGCTGAATAATCACAAAACGGGGAAAAACCCTGATCCAAGCATTAATAATTCAATTAGTATTCATTGAAATAACATTGATTTTAATTAATCTATTTCACATCACTTTTCATATCCTATGTGCTTTCTATTACAGCTTAAAAATCATTAGTGTATGAGCCTGCTAAGTACTCATATCTTTAAAAATAACAAAAAGGAGACACAAACTTGCCAAATAAATATTTTAAAGCCTCAAACAGTCAATAAATAAAAATGAAATGTATTTGCTTGTCACTGTGCATTACTAATATGGAATACACTAGTATGTTGCCAGCTGTATTATATACATAATTTGATTCACTGGAACTTCAGTATATTAAAATATTGGTAAAAACTGCATCAGCCACCAAAGTATATATTTATCAGCTTGTATTTGCACAATACAATATCTGGCACTGTTTAGTGACTGACTGAAGCAGAACACTTTTCATTTATTCTACTGGTCTGAGCTCATCCAAAATAGAGAGGAACTAAAAAATGTGCATGTTTCTCTCTGAAGTAGGCCCAGCAGATCGATAGAGAATATCTATGTCCATCACAGAGCTTTGCTGGAGATGATGTGGAACAAGGCACATTTCTAAAGGAAACTCCAAGCACCACTGTAATTCCTAAAGCTCTGTGCACCACAGCCAGCCAGAGCCAGCACGCAAGAACTGTGCTTCTCTGCTTTAGGACATAATTTCTCTTTATCATTTTGGGTAATGTCGACATTCTGGCCTGGGCTCTTCAGCAGGATACTTTACCAGTGGGTCCCTACCAAGATGGATAAAAGATAAAGAAAAGAGATGCATAGGCAAATCCAATTTGATAGAGAGCAGCAAGACCAGGATGAACTGCCTGGTATACTAAAATGATTTTGTGAAGAGATAAAAATAAATATGCTCCTCTTTACATTCTCCTGCCATTACCCTTTATGTCATAGTGATATAGTGAATCGACAATTATTGTTATGATTTATTTTATTTCATTTATTTATTTTTACAACACATTGAGGAAATTTCTAACTTTGGATGCAGTCTGATGTCCTTCTATCTAGCTGGGTAACTACAAATCAGAGATATGACAGTCCAAGCACTTGTTTTTTAAATAAGGTTTTTTGCTTCCTAGAGGTCTCTAATTAAGCTCAGTCAATTTTTATTAGTTTCCACAGGCTCAGATTTCATTGCAAGGCAATCAAAATACTTTGTCTTTTCACTGTCAGTCATCCATCTTTGCCCAAGAGAGCCTTTCACATCACAGCTTTTACCTTATTCTCCAACAATGCTCATACTTGTTCTCTTAATTGATACTTGTTTACACTAACGATTTCTGCTACGTGTGAAATACTTTCATGTGTAAAATAAACTGTAAGTAGCATTTCTCCATCTCCACCCCAAACTCATTATCTAAATGCTACAGGTTACTCCACGTTTCTATATACACAAAACACAGAAGTGCTGATTTTCTTATTTAGTAACAGTTGTGGTCACCTTAGGTGTGCCAGCAGTTCAGCAAGGGGCACAGCCTGCCACTGCACATTATCACAGGACAATAGGACAGAAGAATTTACATTCCAGATACCTTTCCAAAAAATACCATAATTGGCTTATCAACAGTACTCAACCAAGTGCAATATAAAGCTCAGGCACAAGCTTATTTTATATCTGCATACCTATCTAAATATATTCTTATGTGGATAGCTATCTATATCTTTTTTTCCACATCATGTGCAATATTGAAATGCATTATCTTTTCCAATGGCATTACACACCTTGCACCAGCCTGCAGTACGTAGATACAATAAGCACTATCACTTAAACCACAGAAATCTTTGCACACCACGCCTGTAAACAACCTCAGTGCACTTCAGTTTCCACAGAAGTATGTATTTGTTAAAGCTTTCTTACCTGAAAAAAGAAAAACACTAATAGCACCATGGGAGTTTCAAGAAAGGCAGGCAAATTATGATCACATTTACCATCTAATTTGCTCTCTGAGGCCTGTTCAAACAGTGCAAACATTGTGCTCCTCTTCTTCATTTGTTCTGACAAGCAGGATGACAACTAATCACCATCAAGAGCCTTCCCACTCTCCAGGCCCCCATTTTCTGTTTATCCAATTTGATGCCTTCCAGCCAAGGAAACTGTTAGCCTTCCCTGCCACCCCAACTGAGAAGGCCAGCTCTCCAAGGCCGGATTTCAACTAAAAGTCTTGTAGAGTGTGAATCCACAGTGCTAAGCAGGAATAAAATGAGCCCTTTCTGCTGCGCAGCATGCGATAGCACTGGCAATGGCTTCTGTATAGGGTGACAAAAACACCCGAGGGAGGCAAAGAAGGTTGGAGACTGACACGGAAAAAGGAGCCTGAGGAAAGGAGATGCATCTTCTACCCTCTTCCTTTGTTTTCCTCAAAAGACAGATCCGTGATCTACCAAAGCATTGCCATGCAAGTCCTAAAATGTGCAGAAATAAGACCAAAAAAAAGAAAAGAAAAAAGAAAAGAAAAAGCATGGAGAATACTGGAAAGTTAGTTAAAGGATGTCTGTCCTTTGATAGATCTTCTCTCTAAAACTGTTGCACTGATTGGCCTTGATAAGACTCAGCCACACAATCAAATTATCTTGGCTTAACGAGTTAAGCCAGTGTCATTGTGCACATGTCCCCTCTTCACCCAGAGCCTAAGCAAGACAACACAAATTGAAATGAAAAAGGACTAAGCCATACTATCTCACATACCTGTTGGGCTAAAATAGTACACAGTAGATACCATTCCTTAGCAGATGCATAAGCCATAAAGATATCAGATGGGCCACTTGTTACAAACCTAAAAGGGAAAATGATGTTGCAACTCTGGTATTTAATAATGTAATAAGTATGAACACACATGCAAGTAAGGACTCACTACAATTCAGCCTTACTGAACAGAGGTCATATCAAAACTGGGCAATGTGTTAAGCAACATATATGGTACAACAATCACCAAATTTTCATTGCTTTAGCTGTCTGATACTCTTATTATTTCTGATAGTGTGAAGGAAGTAATGTCAACAGGAAGCTGTCTGACTCCAGATTCATCAATTTTAAGAGGTCTTGATCTTCACATTGACCAAGTCCATACCAAAAATTCTTTCTTTTTCTTTATAAGCATTTGAAAAATGCAGCTAGGCTTTAATTGATAAAAGATACACACTCTCTTACCATTACTTCTGTCCCTTTGCCTGCAGGCAGCAGCCTGTAACTCCAGCCAATGTCAGCAGTGTCACTAACCAGCACCATTGCATTGGATTTAGCTATACAAAATGCTAATGTTAGGAAGCCACCTGGCTCAAATTCTATGCTACTTTTTGAAAGGTTATTAAATATTTTCCTGGATCTTGTGATCCTGCTTTTTATACACATAATTAAAAAGTCTGCACTAGAATAAATTTTGAATCAGGTGATTGTTCATGAGATATTGTGAAAACTTGTCCTAATCGAGAGTGTGTGTTTGTGTGTGTTTTTCATTTTTTGTTGGTTTTTTTTCCCCAAAAAACATTCTCTGAATATTTTCACACCCTTTCTAATATCAGGAGGGTTTTTTCTTTCTAAAAGTTCACTCTCTTTTTTAATGCCTATTCAGGAAAAGATGGAGACATAAAGTACGAAAAATGCAAATATCTTTAGAGCCTCATACTTGGCAAGGGGATAAAACAGGCCATGTATAACTTATACCACTTCTTACGAAAGTACTATTTGAAACAGAGGGAAATTTTGCAAACCAAAGACTGCAAAGGTTTCAGTAAAAGGAGACATAATAAAATTATTTGAAAAGAGATTGGTATATTCCTGGGAGGGACAAAGGGGTACGGAGGGGGAAGCCATTCCCCTTGCTCCTGCTGCTTCCAAGAGTACTTGCAATTTCCTTTTCTTGAAAAAGATCTAGGGGACAGGAACATCAAAGCTGTTGTCTCTGCTGCATGTTACATGAGGGCCTTCAGATTGTTCTCTATTACAATGATAAATATCTTGGCAGTGAGAGGTTCCCCCACACCACTCTGCCATCCATGCATCACACCAGTGTATGGACCAAAGGGGTGGATTTTACTGATTTAATGATAGATTTGGTAGCCTAATGGATTTTAGATTAGACCAGTCCAGTCTCACATCAGTATATAATCTTCATAAGTGTCTGAGCCTGAAGATGTTCAGTGGGAGAGCTGAACTACTTTCTCCAAATGCTTCATATGTTATTTCTATAGGCTGTGATATTTAAATGGTCCATATCATATTCACAGATGTCTTTTCCTTTAGCCATTACTGCTGTTTTCTAGTGGTTGGCTCATCTGTGATTTTAATTTGTAAAGATCAATTAAGCCACTATCCCCAAAGTCACAGGACACTGCAGAGCTGCAAAAGATGAGCTAATGGATTTTTTTCATCTCATCTGCTTCACAGCATTAAATTGGAGGATCTTAAATTCTGAGCTTTTAGATCAGACATGGATGTTTGCAGAAAGAAGCCAAAGCCCAAAAGTAACTTTCTTTAACAATTAGTATCCTGTACAACTTCAGTGATGTCAATAGAATCAAGGGGGAGGTAAATCAGCCTGTGGTTTTGGCAGCTTTCCCTTTTCTGCCAATTAGAACAATCAGACTCTAAATTTCACATTGAGCTAAAAGAAATTAGCAGCATTATCTTGGTCAAATGTTAAAGTAAATAGCACTTGAAGCATTAATCATAATTGCAGTTTTTCAAGTTATTCATATCGCATTCCCATTGGCTCATTTTCTCATCCTTACCACAGTGAACGTATTTTGATGAGCGGTGTTAAGACTGCTTTGTCTGTGCCAAAGGAAAGAGCTGGGTCTCAGCTGCTAAAGCAGCAGGCTGCCAAAACAGCTGGACTCACCTTCCCCAGAGAAGCCTTCTGCTGCTTGTGGGAAGCACTTGGGTACAGAGGAGCAGAGCAGGTGGGAGGACATGGTAAGAAGATAACTGGTTTCAGACATCCTTCTTCAAGTGGTGGGGAGAAGAAGGCAGGGTGCAGAGATGGGTGAAAGGTAGACTCAGGCTCCCAAGGAAGGAAACACACCTGAACCCTTTGCTGATTCTTAAATGGCTCGTAGGGAATATGTTTTTAAAAATCTTACAGCAGCAAACAGGCTCTTTATAAGGAAACAAGGGCTTTCTTGGTGGGGAGGCAGGCTGTGCTTTAGGAACAGTACTGTAATTAATTTCTAACTCCAGCCACTATGTTAGAAATGAGCACAGACTGCAAGATTATTCAAGTTATTTAACACCTGCTGAAGAGGACAGGATAGGCAAAATTCACTTAAAAATGTAAGCAATGTATTTTGAAATGTAGTAATTTCAGCTCAAAATAGTTTAAGAGAGATGCTCCTTCAATGATTCAGATGCGTAGAGGATGCTGTCAAACATCTTCTGGTCTTTCCACTCCTAGCTCTGCATGCTCCTCTCTGAGGCCTGCTCGACTCAAGTGCAGGTGTTTCCAGCAAATGCCCTTCAGTGCTGCATGGGATTTGCATGCAAACTCGCTTATGAGAAATGGAAAGCCAGAGACACCATGGCACTAAATGGGAAAGGAAGCACTACTGAGCAGCCACAGACCACTGAGAGCAGTTGTTTAATAGGTGTTAAACTCAGAATCCACTGAAGTCAATGGGAATTTTGTTACCAACACTGACAGGACTTGGATTTTCTCTAAAATATTGTCAAATAAGGAAAGCCAACTGACTTCAAAAAGCCTCATCGATATGCTTCAGATACAATAATCCTAGGTGGTGCTTGAAATCATTTTAGATTACAATTTCAGGCAGAGGTCTTTTCAGCTTGGCTTTCCCTTTAAGGGCAGAATTCCTTATAAAACAAGAGCAGTATTCTCTTGCATTTGAATTTTGCATGAAAATCCACAGTTCCAACACACTATAATAAGCTTTTTAGAGCTCAGTAGGTTACCAAGAATTAAACAGCCCACACCCTTGCAGTGACTTACACATCACGAATAAGGACATGTAAGAATAGACTGAAGTAGAAAGGAGTCACGCGGTAAGAGGACTAGGGAATGCAAATATTTTACCTTGTCTTACTATCACCAGGTAGTTTTCAGAGGAACCACCAGCTACACAAATAAAAAGCAGAGTACAAATACTAATCGTTCTTATCTTTTGTCTGTACTCCACATGCCTGAGTTACCTATTTAAACAAACATTAACAAGTGAGCTAAAGTTAAAATGACATCTTGGTTTTGATCTTCCAAAATGTCATATGCACATCCTATACAGCAGGCCAGTCATAAGAAACCACATCAAATAAAATAAGAAGGATTCACCTCCTGTTCAGCTACTCGCACAGCCTGTCTCTAAAGTGAAAATAACATCCCCAAGAGTTGCTGAAGAGAGAAAAGCATATTTCTGTCTTTAGAACAGACACTACTGTAAGTCCACTACCAAGCCAGACAGATTGCCAGTATAGGCAGTGCAGTAACAGCACGTCAAAACAAAAGGACCCTGGCTGCAGGAACACCAGCTCTGCTTGTATGTACACTACTGCATGCACATGCTGTTCCAGGGTACCGTGCACCAGCCTGGCCAGTCCAAAGCACGCTTATCACAGTATCATCATTCTTCCATTTTGAGTTAAAAAGCGAACTAAACCTATATTGCACAAAAAAAGCCCTCCATAGTAGATTTTTTCCAAGTTCAATAAGAAAGGTATTGTATCAAGTGGCAGTAGCTAGGCAGTCTTTATTGGGCTCATAAAAGATTATGATTTTGCCCCATTCTGTATATAAGTGAATTTCTTAAAATACCATTTTTAAAATGGCACTTCTTCTTCTCATGATAGTGTTTCTTTAATATATTAACTTTCCCACATCCCATACTTTGATGGTTTGGCAATTTTTCTAGTTCATTTTAAATCAGTTTTTGACAAAACAATACCAACAGTTCAGTAAGTGTCCCAGCTGAATTTTACAATTTACGTTTCTTTTTGAAATACCATCTTACTGAATAGCTTTAGCAACTAATAAAATTCTTCAATTTTAAAGCAAAAAGAATCACATTAAGCACTAAATTCATGTGGAAGGGGGAGGCCTAGTGATACTGCATGTTGATAGTAGATTTTATTTTTAACACTAGAATAGCTTTTTTAAAATCAGTAATACATTGTAATTTACAGGTTTCATGCATACCCTACTGTATGGATTTTTAGTTATACTTTTGATGCTTTGACGTACTCATACACACATGTGTACACATACATGTATATATGCGCATACATGTATGCAAATATACAAGTGTATGTATATGTATATGTATACAGATACATATATACACAGACACAAACATACATGCAAGTAAGCCATTGCTGTTAATTTTCTGTGTTCTGGTTAAACAGAAATGAACAGAAAGTCACCACTATCAAATAAAATTTATTCTTATGAGCTAAATAAGATGCAATAACTAAGTTGAGTAGAAACTTGGTGAAGACATATAAACGTTGTTTACATATATTGCACGTGTTAACACTGAAGCAAACCACTAATAGAATAGCTCCCAATCTGTGATTTATTATAACTTTGCATCAGTAACACAATGATAATTAACTTTTTAAAATTATGAACTCCTCTTGCATTCTCATTTTGGAAGAAAACATACAGCCTTACTAAAAAAGCTCATCTAAATCTAGGGACATGAGCAGAGCTGCAGATCCAACTGCTTCAAAAATTAATCACACTCAACTCCTAGTATCTGCCCATCTATTGGAGTCAGCCTTTCCTACTGGAGATAGGAGCAATTTTGATCTGCTTCAGTACAAAGCAAAACACCTCAGGTTAAAATTTCCTTTATTTCAGCTGTGGTACTTTCCTTCAACTTCCAGTCAAGAGAAACAACTAATGGTTGAGGGCAGGACCTTCCTAGACGGCTCCAACTTGATCCACAAGAGGCAACTGGACTTTTACAAGAAAAAAAAAAGCTGCATTTTTAAATCACGCTCTGTAAACCTTTCAACTAATGTGCTTTAATTCCAGTATGGACAAAGAATGTTTAAACTCTCTGTAGCTCTATTATTTAATATTAAATACAACCCCTCTACAGTCCATATGAGATTTTTTCCCTTAAATATGGGCTAAGTATTTTTTTCTTAAATATTTGCATTAAAGAGCAAAGTCATCTCCAGAATTGCTAGAAAAGGGCACCACAAAAAGTCACCTAAAATGACACCAAAAGAAGGGCATATTAGACATAAGGTTTGAGAAGGGAGGGCAGTTATGTTTAAGTTTGCATCAGTCTCTTCCATTGGTAGTATTCTGGTGAATGGAAATAACCAATAACAGAGCTTTTGTTATTTCACTACCATTTATAGATGTTTTGGTTGTATAAACTACACAAATATGTGAATATGTATTTTCATAAATGATACGTATCCCAGAGTCTTAGTTTAATTTATTTCATGAACAGGAATGTTTGTCCCTTTAATCCACATTGTCCCAAAGACAACTATATTAATAATTTCATTTTGATAACTGTCCTGGTAAATATTCAGTTACCATTTCTATTTTTTCTAAAAAGGAGAAAATGCCTGGCTACAGAATAACAAGAATGTTTCCAATTTCTGTTATTTGAAGCAATCAATACAAAAGAAAGAAAATTTAAGAACTAAGATTAATCCTGTGAGGAGTGTACCTTAGTGGTGCTCATTTTAGAACTGGCTGCCTTTGCACTTGGATGTATAGATGCTAATTATCAAGGTTCTCACAGATCTGCGTGATATTTCAGGTTTTCTTTCTGCCTTTCTATTAACCTGAGAAACAAAAGTGTTTTTCCTAAAAATATTATTCTGAAATTCTAGAGTAACTTAGTACTACACTAGAGAGCTGCTTAGACTTATTCTCTTCAACAGTCTCTCTTGCAATTTTCAGAGGATACAGGAATCAACTGCTACAACTACTGCATTTTGAGATTAAGCTGCTTTCCCTCCATTGTGACATATAATTTCTAAAGCATTAGTGTCTTTTTTTGGAAAACCACATACTTGTTTTCCTATTCACTAAGGTATTTGCAAAAAACTTAAAGTAATTCCAAGGCCATAACTGGGAGCCTAAAAAAAAAAAAATAAAGTCTCGGCCTGTTTGCAGTGAAGTAGATTTGGAGGAGTGACTCACATGGGCAACCTTGATATATAACCCCTTTTCCTGCTATTTCTTAGTGATGGATATGCCATTCCAAACCACTTTCCTTGCTGGGCCAGGAGAACTCTGGACATTTGTGCACCATGCAAAGCCTCCCAATCACTTCAGGCTAGCAAGGAAAATGGGTATCAGAAGAATTGTGATGAGGGCAGAGGGGACATCTTTTGAGAAAAACCTGCTAAAAACCATGTCTGAAGAAATTTGTATTAATCTAGCATGTGTACTTTAGGATCTCTAACTGAAACAAAAACATACACAAGAAGGGTTTTCTAATATTACAACTGCTAATTTAATTCATATCTGAAATTTTGCAGATTATTTCTCCATAAACTGAGGGATTTTGATTAACAAAGTATCAGCAACATAACCTCAGGACTCAGGATTCACTTTAATGCTTCGTTTTCAGATCAGCTGAAGAAAGATCTTGTACCTAGACATACAAGCACTGGTGCTGGAACCATACTAAGTAAGAGCAGGATTGTACAGAATAATATTCAACATGCTTGGACCTAGACCCAGGCATCCTTCATGCCTACATTTTGCCAGGCAATTCTGGCTTGAGATCTACAGAATCAGTCAAATGTGGGTGATCTAATTAAAGCAAAGACCTTTGGGTGAAGCTAAGCCAGCAAAATAACTTTTGCTCCTCCTGTGGGTGGGCTACCATGAGGGAAAGACAGAAACTAATGGAAACGTTCCCTTGCATGCCAAGATAGCCACTGGACTACTGAGACAATGACAATAGGCTTACAAGAGGTGATAAGACTACAGACAAATGGTGATACCATGGCATTCACCTTTGTACTGTCCTTCCTTGTGTCTTTAATATGTGCCTTCAAACAGATTATCTGCAGGAATGCTGAGGAACTCTCGTTTTGGAAAAAGATACAGAATAAAGTGGAGATCTCATGCTTATGTCAGGTGATGAAGTCTCACTGCAGACTTTGTCATACAGGAGTGAGAAGAAGATAAGTAAAACACACACACACACACACACACCAAAAATAGAGCAAATATGGTGCCCAACCAACTTTTACTTCCCACAATCGTGAGTAAGAGAGTGAAAATCTCTATCTGCAGGACAAAGACGCCAGTAAAAGAGAGTAGTCAGGTGACTTAGATAACAACTGTCTCTGATGCACAGGACACACATATCAGTTTTCAATATATTCAGTTGAAGGTGGCTATCAAATTATGCCAGAATTAGAAGAATGCTGTTCTCTACACTTGTGTGATAAAGGAAAACAAGTGACATAACTATTCAAACTGAAACCAGACAGGAGTAGATTTAGAATTGATCTTGGATTGAAAGAGGCAACGATGCAGTTTAGTGGACAGTATTGAAGGCAAGAATAGTCTGATGGAAAGGACAGATACTTACAGAAGCCAAGAGCCTTTCAACATCAGAAAGAATTGAAAATATTATGAGGAATGTTACAAGAAGCATTGGCCAGGACAGATTTCAAGCTGGAATTTAACAAAAACACCTCTTGGAATTGTACCTGCTTTGACAACTATCATGTGGGAAGACACAGGTTAACATACAGGGAAAAAAAGGCAACAATTGCATCACTTTGCAGACAATTAGCAAGAACCCACAAAGCATGTTTGGTAGGGACAAAGAAATGACAGTAGTGCCACTAGCAAAGAAGAACTATTCACAGAAGCAGTAAACTCCTTTGTAAAACAATATTTATTTTTTTTTTTAGCACTTTCTTCAACAAGACAACTTTGATAACTTAAAAGATACAAACATTTTTACTTGGGTAATATCCTTTTGAACTGGAGTGGGATGAAAAGCAAGAAAGCATGGCCAGAAAGTTCTGAGCAAGAATCAGAATTTTTAAAGGTTAAAGCTAAGCAAACATGTACGTTCTAGAGAGTGGACGCAACAAATCTAGGCAAGAAGTTAACTGAAACAGATGATTTCATGGTGAGGCTATCCGGCTCTACCAGGAAAACAAAAGGTATAATGATGCTTTGGAATGAGGAACATGTGTAAAGAACTTTACATCTAAACCAGTTGCTGAGTTACACCTGAGCAAAGTTTTTCTAATGAAAATCTTCAACAAGTCAATCAGTGTTTCATCTCTTTGTTAGGATTTGCATCAGAAACCCTTTGTATTTTCTACAGGTGTATGAGTGAGAATATTACTGGCATAATGATCCTACAATGGTATCATTTAAGCATACAAATATCCTGAACACTAATAAAGCTAAAAAGTACCCACTGAATATGTCTTTAAGACATTTTGGTATTGAAAGACACCCAGCATTGACTAAAACAGGTCTTAAGTGATCACTGTCCTTTGCTAAAAATGCTCAGCAAACTTTCCTTCCTTCCCAGATAGATACAGGGTTTTTTCTTTTTCAGCAATCAGTGAAGATCTGCAAGCTGAGGTCAAAGTTCAAAAAGCTTCAGCAGTTGTAGACACTCGCTAGAACACTGGACAAACATTAATTGCTAAAGCTTTTGTCCAGAATTAAACAAACTTACTAGAATACCCACTCCCTATATCACCTAGGAGTGAATTTTCAGTGCAATATAGGACAACATTTAAATATACAGGAAGTTTTAAGGTATTTCAGAATGTACAATTAAGTATATATGAAAATTCTTCAGGGACCGAAAAAATATCTGATAAGGGCCAGAAATACCATGAACTGGCCTAAAATGAAAGGCTAGAAATGGAATCTTCAGAGTTGCCTCATTTGCCAAAACCCACAATGAATAAGTCAACATAAGCAGTACAAAATATTGACACTGCAGCTCTAAGTAGGATAGATTTGTTTACGTTGCTTGGAGAAAAAATAAACTTCTTTTAGATTAATACTCTCATTTTGCTGAGACAGCAGCTGCTAATAAATGACATCTAAGCTGGTGATGGTGTATATGCAGTATTTGTACTAGATACAGCACAGGTGACAGTAATATCTGATAAAGGACAACTTATTAAGCAAAAGTATAAGTTGTTCTAAGTAATGCAGTGATATAAAAGTTTTCCTCAAGTCTAATGGATTTACTGGACAACAGTAATGCAGACACTGAAAAGGTCCCTACTTAGATTCCAATCCATGTTATAATACAGTAGTATCACTACTTTCTTTAATCAATGCGGGTAAGTGGTGGTATTTTAAAGTGCTACCAGAGAACATACATAGAAAGAAATTATAGGTAATGTATATATGATATTAATAACATTTGGGGTTCCTTCCCATTGCCACTACATATAGTGTTATCTGTGTGTTCACAGTGGGAAACATTAGTTGCAAGCCTTAAAGGATGCAAGTGATCATCCTGGGATTGATGGGTACTATAACACGGGAGGAATAGGGCACCCTATTTCAGATTCAGAAAGGAAGAAGGTAAGAGGCATCAAATTTACCTTTTTGCCTAAAGAAACCTTGGGCAAGTAATAATGCAATATTTAGACAACTGAACCTCAAAACACAATCCTATCAGAGAAAATGGGCTTTCTGGCTTTGATTAATACTGGATTCAACTTCTTAAGCCTAACAGTGCAAAACCTACCGAAGTCTAACTGGAATAAGTAATAAAAATCACTATCAGGCTGGCTGCGTATAATTTGAAATTATGTTGAATTCTAACTTGCTTTCTTAGCAGTACTCTTTCAGAACCTTGGAAAGAAATGGCATTGTGGACTAATGGCCAAGTTTCTAAATCCCATACAAAAGAACCAGACAGAGCATTATAAAGCTCTTCCACTTTAAGAAGAAACTGTCAGTTAAAGCGTATTTTTTGCAGGAATCCTAAAAACCAAGTGATCAGTGACAAACTTATTTCCCAGACTGTTGTGTACTCTTCAGCCATGGTCAAGGATGTGGCACTGGACTCTGTCTTCTGTCAGGGGAAGAACACTCCTAAAATAATAATTTACACTAATTCAGAAATGAAATGCAGGGTTTATTACTTCAGAGCCTGGCAGCTGAACAGCAATATGCGAGATCTACCCTGTGAACAGTATGTACTGTAGGCAGAATTGTTAGAACGAAGGAAGACTAAAGATGAAGCCAAGACTCCTGGTGAGATCTATCAGATGCTTATTAGCGCAAGGGATTTCAGAAGATACGTGACAGAAGGGATAAAACAACAGAAAATAATCTAGGATAGTGTACAGTCAAGGAGGAGACAGAATTATTGGTGTTATGTGTGAATATAAGCTAAACATTTCTAAATGCACTTCTGCAGAACAACTGATGTAAAAAGAAGACAAAAGTACTGACCTACTTCATGGCTCTTCGTGTTCTGACTACCTCATACAAGCTTTAAGGCTAACAGTTCGTCTTCATCCTCATTCATTCAAAATCATCATCCAACTTTCTGCTGAAGGCCTCCCTTTCTCCTCATCTGCCAAGAAACCTGCAAGGGGGTTATTAATGTAATGCAATGTGGAAAAGCAGTTAAATGAAACAGTGTCACGACACTCCAAGTATGGTGGAAACTTCTTCCAAGAATCTCTGTATCAAGTCACCTTTGATGTTTACAGTAGGCTTGCAGCTCCATCCCCCCAGTTAGCAAACTTCTGTGCATATCTACTGAAGAGGAAAGGAAGAAAAGTGTCTTTACCTCAGGATAAATGAAAAGAGATTTCAATTATGTCTATTCTTGACAATGTCTAGTATGACAGGAACTTGCTGAAGACCAAGTTCCTGGCAAGATACAAGAGGAGAGAGACCTTTGAGCATAACTATAATTTTGTTAGGATGTTAATTAAAATCCATATTGATCCACAGAGGAAAGTATACAATAGAAAATTGGTATATACTATGTCTGGTGCTGGAAAGTCATTCATAAGAGTACTCAGGCTCCACAGGAAACACAGTGGTATCACTGACACAATAAAGGGCCCTAAAACTAAATCAGGTACGTGACCATTACAGTACTATGCTCACTTGAAAGACAAGGTGGGGAACTATGATTGATTCTATTCTAACTCAACAGCATAAAGCAGAGAGTGGATAAAAAATGGGACATGAACTACATGTTTATAAAGACTTTAAAGGAGAAATGACTTAAGCAAAATCCTTTAAGGGAATATTCAATAGAAGCAATATGCCAACAACTTTGACTAAAACCTCCTACACAAAATTGTCAGAATCAGATATATTTGCCCTTTGCTCTTTTTTTTTTTACATCATACATCACTTCAGATATTGGTGTATTTCAATAATGCACTATAAACTATTTTAATCTCTGCTGGAGGTTATATGTTAAGTAACAAAACAAAACACAAACCCTCCCAATATTTAAATGAGAAGATGGCAAATTTCTGTGTGTCACAGGGATACAGACTTTTGAGTGAATGTAAAGATTTTTCTCAGCTTTTTAACTAGATAATCTTCAAATAACTACTAGTTAACCCCACATATAATGCACAGAATTTGCATAATTTGCCTTTCTTTGAATAGCTAGAAAAGACAAGAAGTTTGAGAGTAATTTGTTCGGGGATGCTCTTAAATAACCATGACTAGATATAGTAAAGAATCAAAACGTATGGTAGAAACTGCAAGGTCCAAATTGTTAATCCAACAAATGGATGACCAGAAAATGCAGCATGTATTTACAGTGTTGATTAGGGCAAGAGAATTGAGAACATCCTAAAACACATGGAGCCCAACAATGCAATATACCCAACCGATATTTATTGCTGCCTCTGTAGAGGCAATTTCCATTTTGATGTGTTCTCTCACACATGATGTTCTGAAATAGTTAAGTAACATGAAAAATACTGGTTCAAGATTATATCTGTCATAGATGAAAATACAGCATTTATGCAGCATTACATAATAAAGTCACTGGTTTATGGAGCCAAGGTCCTCTTGGGACTGCTACAAATCTACATATTGTCATATGGTGATAGATTTTTACATTTACATATGTGAATTATAAAGAACCTGCATTAATAACCAAAACAAAAAAAACACAGTTATTGAGTCTAAAGGGCTGAGGAAATTTAACAGTGTCATTTGGTTGTGGTAAAGGTCACTATTAGTTCACAAAATCTGTCTGAAAAGTCATCTCTTAGCCAACATTTATGAAGAAATCAAGGAGTTAGTTAAAAACACCTAATTCCAGGGGCGTTGCCAACACCGAGGGCAGATATGCATTTGTTCTGTGCTTAAAAGACAGCAGAACTGCGGGGAGGGAAGAGACTACTGACAGTTATTCGCACACTTATTTTAGAAAGTAGGAATGAATTAACTCTACAAAACTGTTTATCTGGCCAGTATGTCTAGCAAGTAATTTCTAAAATTCTGCTATGCTAATATAGGTGAACTTACTAACACTGATTTTTGCCAAATAAAATATAAATTTTGAGGAGATAATCAATGCCAAGCATGGAGCTCCATACATTTATGGAACTCAACAAATTTAGGGAATAAATTATATGACGTGGTATCTGCAATAACAGATGACTGGACTGATGATCTTAGAAGAAGTGTCTTCCACTCTTGTTCTCCAAAACTACTACATATAAATTAGATACCAGGTTTCACTAGTAGCTTAATCCAGTTTTGAACATGAATATTCAGAGCTGAAACATGAATATATCCTCTCATGACATCATCCAGACTACTTCAATTATTATTTCAACTCACGGATAATTCCTGCACACTGCCATAGCCATCCCCCTCTCTCTGCTTTAATCTAATGGCACGATTAGTCCAATGAAGGATTAGATATTGAAATTTTTAACGTTCAGAAGTTTAACTAGAGTTCTCCTACCCTTAAGTATCAGAGAATGCAAAAAATACATCATCCTCACATGTTTTAGCAGTAAGCATTCTGTATCTTCTACCATACATAAAAATTAGTGTGCAGGGATATTGCTACAAAAAGCTGTTTCTAACCCAACATTCTGATATGTCTAAATAAATTTGTAGACATATAACATAAAAAATTGTAAATGTACACATAACAATCCACACCTGTATATATTGCCACATGATTTTGGAACAGTACCTTTGATAAATGCAGTATATAAAAAAAGGAGACAAAGGCCCCACAATTTACTAATAGTATGAACTTTTTCAGAACACTTTATAAGATCTTTATTTAATCTACCTGACAACCCTGTAGAGCTGGAAAGTATAGACTAATTTTTAAGGCACAGTAAGTGAGGTAAACAAAATATTACAAAGAAGCAAAAAATCCCAAGCTCAGTTTTTAATAGTGAACTCTAACCCACTGAAAAGCTACCAGCCTTATTTTGGGGTATTATCTTCAGTTCTTGACCAATTTTTCATGGAAATCTCTCCGCCCCACCCCCACC
>JANZLQ010000001.1:33461472-33472949 GCA_026212715.1 Elanus axillaris | reverse complement strand
CCACCCCCAGACAAAAACAATATATTCAATCTGAGGAAGCCACCTGTGCTTTTTAATAGCCTCACCTGACAGAGAATAGGTCTCATAATAGATGAGATACATAAATGGAAAACCATGGAACATTTGAGAAAGGTGACTAAATTCACTAGGCTAGTGTCAATTTTTAATTCCTAAGTTTGTTTTTTGAGGTTTTTTTTAAAGGCCATTCATGAAGTATTGGAGATGCCTGTCTTATATTAATGTTACGTCCTCTGACAGCCATTCAGTGAAAGATAAAAAGATGGCATTAAGTTTTAGCAGTGAAGTGAAATGTTGCATGGTGCAAGGTGACCCAGTCTCATTTAACAGATTACCAAAATATAATCAGATAAAACCTATGATCTTTACACTGGTAAAAACAGAGCAGCAAGGGGACAAATATAATTTTAAAAACTTAAAAGACCAATTGAAATGAATCATGTATATTTGTAACATGTGAGTCCTCTGCAGCTATCCAGTCCTTGTGCGAGCATTCATATTGAGAGAAAAGTTTAATACAGGCGGGTTCAGCTTTCCCTACAATTTTATCCTGCCACTATATCTAAACCAAAACAAATGTCCCAAACTCAATTAAGCTGTTTGATTACAATAAAAATAGTCCTTGCTCTTTTTCTTAGTATCTGCTGGCTGATAACTTGTAGTTCATAGGGAATGCATTGTCTAACTTCATTAATCCACAGCTTAATGGGGGGAAAAAAAAAAACAAAAAGAAAACTCATACCAGTCTGATGATGTGCATGCAATTCAATTATACCAAGATAAACTGCCTTTGGTTAAGATTACCAAAAGAAAACTTTAGGAAGCACATATTTTGTAAAACAGATCTAGACTTAATTGATACAATTCTTCTCGCTCAGCTTGTTTTTGATTGTTACTACGATTTTCATACACCTTTCTCTAATGTGTTTTCTGATAGCTAGTGACAAACTTGAGATATTTTCATGATGGACTGTGGCTGTAATCCACTATGGCAATTCCTCCGTTTCTAAACCCTCACATTTAGTCCTTCAAATCCATTCACTGAGAGCTGCCTCACCTGCCACTCTGATTGCAATGCCTCCCAGACCTTCATCAGCTCACCTCATCTATCCACTGTCACACAAACTTGGGCTCGATTTGTTGAAATCGAGGAAACTTCTACTGGGGTCGAACGATGTAATTTGGGGCTGAAACTAAGTGAAGCTTGCTGGTTTGGATAGACTGTTATGTGAAATTCTGTCAAACAAATCCTGAAAAAAAACCAAAACAAAACTATGAATTCATGCCTGTATTTTGCACAGAACGACTCCTTTCAAAATAATTTCTAAGTGTTTTAAATTAATTACAGTGGGCCTGGAAAACTGCAAGCAAGATTAAATGAAAAATTTCTTTTTTATATTTTTAATGTTTAAATACCCTTTGGCAAACAAGATAAGGCAATAGCTAAATGTCCCACAGAGTTACTCCCTTACTTGCGTATTTATTGTTTACACAGTCATTCCCTAACAGTGAAACTCTCCTTTAACACATAGGTTTACATTATTATCAGGACAAATACTGAATCTAGAAGAGTTAAATTCCTTCTTCATCTCTGTTTGCAAAAAGTACAAGAAAGCCAAGAAAACAAGACCCACTGAAAGCAATGAAATTTTTTAAATAAATAAATAAATCTTTCTTTTGAAAAAATTGAAACTGCTAATTACATGTAGCAAAATGTAATGAATATTTGTTACTTTGTTTTAAAATGTCAGTTTTGTACCAACTGTAGTGATGCTTGCCCTAGGGGCTGCAACCCAATCATTAGATCTCATGAAAAGATGGTGCAGTACAGAACCCAAGTATTGCAGCAACACTGGGAAAGAAGTTCAGGACTGCAAGATCCTGTAAAATAAGCATCACTGTTTTAATTCTGGAATTTTACTCAATAGAAACAGTCAAATTAAGTACAGTACAGAACTGAAAAATTTAGGTTTACCCTGTATTTACAGATGTATAAAAGAAGAAAAAAGGATGAAAAGCCAAATACATTTTTACACCTACTACACAACACTATGTAGATGATATGAGGCAATGTACTTTGTATCGACAATTTAGCCCACGTGATCCATGGGCTGATTCTTATCTGTGTACATCAGAAGAGCCCTGTAACCCAGTATTTCACTCCAGTGCCCCAAAAGATGTCAGCTAGCAATGGACCTACCCCCGCCAATGGTTCACAGTCCTTCAACACAGTAACTGGTAAAGTGCTGGCAGCATATAAATGGACATTCTTCATCTAGCAGACACAAGGTACAGGGAGAGAGAGTTAGTGAGAGGGGAGGTGCTGGAAGCTGCAGAGTTAAAACACACAAACAACCACAACTTCAAAAATGTACTTTTAATACATCAGGAGATCTCATTGAATGCAGTTTCTTACTCACTCTGCCCAGATTTCTGCCACTAAACACAAGGCTTAAGAGCCTGAAAAAAATATCCAACCATGTGGAAGTAAAAAAGCCCCTCTGTATAATAAAACAGCAATAAAAATCCCTTACCAATTATTCTACTACATTCTCAAAATAGGAAGTGTCTCTTATGCCCTAATTTTAGCATTTCCTTTGCCCCACGTTAAAACACCGGTGTAATTATCCTTTATAAAGGTTGACTGAGGTCCCTGTGAAAATCTGCTCAGGGTCATTATTTAGTTGGCTTTTTTATTTGTGGAATTTAGGCAAGAATGTTTCAAGCTGTTTGTCAAAATAACTGCTTGATCTGCTTTACTATTTTTGTAATTGTTAAAAAAATAGCATTTTCTAATAAACAGAGGGAGAGTAAGGTTAAATACTCTAATTACCAACTTGTAAGAAGAGTTGAACGTGAAAGTTGTGCAAAAGGGTTCCTAATTTTGATGTACGTGGAGCCAATTCTCAGGATTTAATGATTGCAGTGTACCTGGAAATGTAAGGCACAGCAACATTATATTAGGGAATATTCTTCAACATTTCCATAATGCATTTAAGCACTACTGAAAATATTTTGTTTCCTATTAGTAGTTTTACATGTAAGTTTATTATTTCATATTCTGGTGACTTTCAAAGCACTGGACTTCACACGTGACAAATACTTTCATTTTAAGAAGACAGAATTCAAATAACTCGATGTATTTAGCTAAAGACAGGTTCGTAGTGCTGAAAACTTCTCTGCTTTTTCCTAACTACATGACCTGGTCTAATAAGTTAAAAAAAAAAAAAAAAAAAAAAGGCTTTTCCCCAAAAAGCCTTCCCAAAGTACTGTACACCAGATATTAAAAAGGAATTATTAACATGGCTAGACTCCATCTAGGGGAGCATCTCAATTAAAAAAAGTTGAAACTTATTTATGTATTTAATTAAAACCATATCTAAATATGGTTTTCCTGAACAAGGCTTTTAGTGTACAAGCAGCACAACGAATGCTACTGAAAAGCTATCCTGCAAACAATGCAAAAGCAACTTAAATGATGCAAAAGCAACTTAAACTCATGGTAGGTTCCCCAGTCTACATTTTTTCCAGTTCTCTCTCCAACTACTATTGACTTAGCAGAAGTACAACTCTTACAAACATAATAAAACTGCATTTGCCACCCCTCTGCCTCCAGAAGTTGACCACAACCACCACCACCATTGCACAGTAATAGGCCTAGAGGAGTCTGATGACAGAGCGAGGACGATGAGGAAGTAAACCTCCAGAAGGTGCAGACAACCACAGCATCCCACAGCCATTCTCCTGCAGCTCCAGAAACATAACCCCAGGGTCTGGTTCCCTGCCAAGCGCTCCATGAGCAGACCCACAGGGCCTTTCAGACTAAAGACAACGGTTGCAAAACCTTTCCCTACATTCCTCAGCCCTTCCTAGCTGTCACTAAGTATTGCTAGGATACAGCAGCTCTTTCCTTCCACCACACCAGTTGTACTTTGTGAGCCTGTCGAAAAAAAAAAGAAAAAATTGGCAGATAATAAAGTCTACCATTCTCTTATCTCTGTCTTAAATACCGTATTTCTTTCTGGCAGAACTTTTTTGGAGGTACCACAAGTAAGACTCTTCCCACTGACTCATTCCATGAAGATTGTGTCTTGGAAGGTTCTACTTTCAAAATTATTTCCTTTTAAGAACTTTCTAATTTGTTACCCACAGCAGCATATGTATTCCTATGACAAACTCTACATAAATTTACTGGAAATTACAATTTTAAGACATTTCCAATCTATGAAATTGGGCAGGGAAGAAATATTACTTCTCTAGAAGTTGATAGAGTGATTAAAAAAAACTACAGAAGGATTATCACTGCCTATTAAGTGTGATAGTTTGAGCAATTTCTATGGAATCCTTTCTTATTTTATTCCTATTAGATTCATTAGCATATTTCCTGCTCATAGCTAACAATTGTCCGCTATATAAAAAAAAAAGCCCTCCCTAAATCTGCTTCAATGGCTAGACATTATGGCAATAAGTTAAAATTTTCTTATTTCTCATTCAGTAGCTTTACACAGTGCAGAGTTACATCCCTTTGGAAACTAAACACCCTGCTGAGCATTGCAGTCCAGTCCCACAGTGCCTATGGTGGTGTGGGCGCACGCTCCTTCTGCCGCAATGCCTGCAGCTCCTGCATAGCTCCACACTTGTGGGATCTCACGCTCTTCTCTACCATCCCACTATTGACCTCTGCCAAGAAACAGATAGTTAGGCAGGTCTTCAATCTAAGCTCTCATGTTTCTTGTTATGGTCATAATGCTTGCAAACATATTTTGTTATATCAGATATATGTTCCTACCTCACTTATGTTCTCCAGATACCAGATTCCTGGTCGGTGCACCAACTGTTTAGGTACCTGAAGTCGCTGATGTGCCTCAACTGCCCAAGGCTTTAGTGAGCAGCCCACCAGGGCTGCTTTGTGGCAGCTGCAATGCTACACAAGAACTCAGATAACTTATTTCAACCCTGTTTATCTCCCCCCAGGACAGCAAATTACTTTTTTTCTGTTTATTTTGTATTCTTTTAATGGAAGACAAAAAATTTTTCCACATTAACAACTGGTTTGCAGTATTGTGTCGTACTCACTTGTTAGTATACCATTAATTTAGCATCCTCTGTTTTGTCATAAGATCATGTAAAGTCTTTCTTCCTGCACAGTGACAATCAGTGTTCTCTCCTACTGAGAAGAACACAGGCTTGGTTTAGCTGAATGTTATTTTTTCCCTCTAATTTCTGTGAATACTGCAATAACACAAGTTACTCTTAATGTTCTTCTAAGTGTTGTTAAATGCTACACAAAGTTTACATGGTAAGCCTGTAACTCTTAATGCATTAGATTTTCTACTTTAGTGGTTGTTCATCTGGTATGATTTCTTAATGGATTCTTTTTAAAAGAACTAGATTGTAATTAATTGCAGCCCATGATTATGTACATGAAAAGGGCTGGTTTGAACCTTTACCCTAGACATACATCAAGGTTAAAGAAAAGATACAGGTTACAGCTTAATAGTTTTACTTAGATAAATGGTGACATTTCTTGATAGAACCAAACAATTCTATGTTTTGTTCATCAAACTCTTTTTTTCTTCTTTTTTTTTTTTTAAAAACTGTGTCAAGCAGGTATCAGAATTGAGATGCACTCACTTCACTCAATGGAAATACATCTGCACTCAGCACCTTGGTTTGTATGGAACAGGTTTGTACATCAAAAATATTCGACAGGCTGTAATTGTTAAAGAGCACTCCAATATTTATTTAGATCAGGTATCAACCTTCAGCATAATTCTCTTTTTTTCTTCCACTTACTAACCTTCACCTCCTCAGAACAGGCTAAAAATGTCATTGAGTTAGTATGTCCACAGGAAAGTTTTCCAGAACATAAAGAACCAAAACCAAACCCCACCCTGCTGCTTTTTATTTAGTTCTGTTTGTATGGAGGGGAGGGAGGCTCTACAAAGCATTTTCATGCATATACTCCTATCAAAAGTGTTGTCTACGGATTAGTGAGCAATTTTAAGCTGGTGGCTAGTTTTTAAAGTTTCTGAGAATAAAGAATGAGCATATTTAAAGACAGAGAACTTGAGCTCTAATTTTTCCAAGTTCTGTCCTGTATTCACAGAATGGCTGTTTTGGACTTGTTAAACTAAGTCTTAGAACAAGGGACTCAGAAAACAATTGGTTCTTTTTATCATCACACCTATTTTTGCCGTCCTGTTTTTTCAGCTGTGATGCTCTGGAGCCCTGTGGACAGGTTTCCAACAGATTCTATGAGAGGATATGAAAATGCCTTGGAAGCCTAGATCCAGTTTAAAAAAGAAAGCTGGTGTTATTGTCATCAATCTGCTACTGACTGAACTGAAAACAATTTCAAATACACTACTAAATCCTTTCTTTTTTGGCCCCACTACAGTTTCAGAATCTAACCCTTTTACCAGTTAACCTTGGAGATTCAGTAATCCCATCTGACTACCACAGGAGTCACTGTCTGCTAGATCACAGTGTTTCTCAAGCAACTTATCTCAGCCTCTATTTTGCCACCTGCAAAATAGAGCAACACTTTTGGAAATGTGTTTATGAATGCCTAAATTTGAATGACTGACGTTTTGATATTGCCTTGTGTCTACCAGCTGTATTATGAAGAGAACACAGTTTTATAGGAAGTTCCAACTACAGCACAGCCTGAGGCATAATTTCGATAGTTTAATCATTGAATCACTTACTTAGCATTGCAAGGTTCCCTTTTCCTTGCTCAGTATGCCGAAATTGTTCATCTCTCCAGAATCATACAGCTAAACTTATTTCATCATAGCAGGAATATTAAAAAATAGCTAGGCTTGCTGTGTCTATTTATCAGAACCTGAAATACTCTGACAATTGACGTTTCAATTTATTGCTGTGCTGGCCCTGTTTTAAGAGTAAAACTGAAAGGCATATGGTTGATAACACAACCTGTAACTGCTCTAAACACTGTCTCAGAGCCTGTGAACATACATCAGTGTGTTCATTCTCATCTAGCAGGAGATATTCAACAGAAACAGATCACGAGCAACTGCCAAAAAAACAGAGTGGAAGTCGGATTTCCTGTTTATTATTTAAAATGTGCACTCCACAACTGTCAAATTAAAGGAGGGCTTTACAAGCATCCGGAGATAAAGGAACAGGGGCCCAGTGGCAACTGTGCCAGCCCCACATGGCGCCATTTGCAATATGGTCCTGTGCTACCCATGCAGCGCTCCATTTGTAGAGCTGGATGCAAACCAACTCCTGCAGCTCAGGCCGGAGGATGGGATGAAACGAATCCCAGCTCCCGGCAAAACCTGCATGCAGCCCGCAGAGCCAGCAGCCAGTGCCCAAGTGAGTACTGGAGCAGGAGGCAATGAGGGAACCCAAGGGCTACTCTGCCAAGAACTGCCTGCCCTCAAGGAAATCTTGGCTTGCCTAGAGGGGTGGGAGGTTCACCTCCAGCCAGGCTGGAGGAAAAGCCCATTGGCCCCTTTCATGGCTGGGTGAGCTGTTGCAGCTGTGGTTTTCAAACAAGGTTGTAGTAAAAGTCAAGAGAACTGCTTCTCCTGACTTCATCTCTTGTCTTTAACTGCAGCCTCTTCACACGTGCTCTCACAGAGAAGTGGGGCATCCAGTACAGAGAGACCCAAATCTCAGCTAAGGACCTTGTGCGCTATAAATATACAGAGTACAGGTGAAAGCAAAATTTGCATTCAAAAACAATAACAAAAAAGCAGAGTAAAACACCCGATCCACACTGACATCAAAACTTAAGTGAATTCACAGCAAATAACTCACACAACTGCCAGCAGTCTTCACCAGAAATATGAGAGCTGACACCCTTGCTATTATATAGTAAGTAATCACTGTAGTAAATAATAAAATACAGTATTTGTAAGTTTATTTGAAGTGGTCCTGAAGTATAAAGAACAAAGCCAGAACTAATTATTCCAGACCCAAAACCTAGTTCTGACATGGAAATCTTCCACTCACTTAGAAAATTTGTGGAAAACATGTGTCCTTAACTTTGCTGGAAAAGGCTCTCCCACTCAAATACACAGGTCTGCCTACATGTTTAGAGCTAAGCACATGCACGCTTATCAGTGGTATCAAGGCTTTAATCCTTCCTCTTGAGGCCTCAGTAATAAAGTGGGAACAACCACACTTACCTACTTTGTAGGGTGTTGTCAAAATTAATGCTCACAGAGCCGTCAGTAGGTGAAAATCATTATGGCTCCCATCCTGCAATTGCTAATGCACGGGCTGCCTGCTGCATGCACACCAAGCCTGGTGAAAGCTAATTGAGTCCTCTGGAGGTGCAGCAGTTTGCCCAGGCCCTATCAATAAACTGTTAAGAGTTTAAAAAACAAAACAAAACCCCACTATAGTAAATGTGAACACAGCACAATTTTCAAATGCTCCTGCAGTCCAGAGCCTCTAGGGCTAAGCATGGCACAGGAAAAGCATTCATAACAGAATACAATACAGGGAGATATAGGGATATAAAAACACAGCTATTAAGCCAACTACTCGGTATAACTGTGTGCACACGCTCCCAAACACACGCTGACAGGCAAACACACACTTAAGTGCATACAGCACCCAAGCTACACTAAATCCATGATTGTATGTATGTAAACAGATGAAAATATAGACACACAACTGATGCACATTACATCTGCTATCCTTCCCTAAACTTAGCTCTCATCTGGAAGAGAAGGCTGGAAAAAAATTGTACTTGATGGTTCACTTTGAAGAATGTAAATGAAAAGATCTGAGCCAAACTGGTTTGCTCATCAATATATCCCACAAAACCAATTTAACTGACGTCAAATTCAAATAATTCACCTGACGTCATGCTGGAGAAGCCAACCATGAACACCTTACAAATTATTATTTTGATCCAATTGTTAGAACAGAATTACAGCAAAAACTGCACTTTCCACAGCTATTAAAGCAGTGACCCTGGCAGAGCATGCTTTTGTGCTGAACTTTTTATATCACCAAGCCTATTAATCAGGTGGCAGTTCAAACTGATGCGCTTTATATAGTTGACCCTGGCTAGTGCTTTAATTACTTGGTATTAAATGGTAATTAAGATTTTTCACATTCAGGTTTAATCCAAAAAAATTAAGTGTAAAATCCAGTAATTCAATAAAGAGTTGTGTTCTTTACTGTGCTTCAGCCTGGACACTGAGGATGCAGCAATTTACTATTGACAAGCACTAAAGGAGCAGGTCATTTCACAAGTATAGTGTGGACAAAGGTGAACCGGGCAACTGATGAAATCTGTGGCCACGGCGAAATAGCAATCTCTGAGCCAAATGGTAATAAAGTTACTGAAATGAAGCAGTGTAGCTTCTGAAGTGAACTGTCATAAGGAGGATACAGGCTTCAGGATGGCTTGGATGAAGTAATTAAAACATTATTCCCTGAGAGCCAATCAAGGTGGTTAGCTGTACCTCCAATTGTGTATGCTAGACCTGAAAAGCAAAAATACGTCTGTAAAACAGCAAGAAACACCAGCAGTTGTGGCTAACGCTCTGTGAAACAGTGTCTACCTCTCAGAAAGTATTTACTAAATTTGCAGTAAGTGGGGCAAAATAAGAGTCATGCTTTAATTTTCTTTCCCATATTATCAAATTACAGCTTTATATTTTCTACGACATGCAGGAACCAAGTAGAAATGCAGTCAAATGTCACTGTCCAAAATTCCCTGCTAAATCAAAGACAATTACTTCCCTCAATAGCTATTAAAGGCAGATAGTTTAATCATTGGGGAGGCAATCTAGTGTATAGGACACTGGAACAGGAGTCCGGAGATGCAGGCTTAACTCGTGGCTCTGCTACTGACCTGCTGTATGACCTTGGGCAAGTCTCTTCACATTTCAGTGCCTCTTTGTGTCCCTATTAACCTTTGTGCGTCTCAGCTATTTAGAATGTAACCTCTCTGACGCAGAACAGTCTCTCACTACATGTTTTTACAATACCAGCACAACAAGGTCACCATCTTGGTTGAGACCTCTAAGTGCTACAGTAATCCAAATAAATAAGAACAATATATTCAATTATTCAGAATCCCACTTAGATTTATTCAATTTTCAAATAATATCTGGATAGCTGAGATATCACCACAGATTAGAATGTGCATCCTCCATCCTTTTAATTTTAATGTCTTACCTGCTGTTCGTGTAATTGAAATTTGTATTGATTTTCATAAAGCAAAGAACACCTAACCCACCACCTGAAACACTAACAATGGAATGAGCCATTGGTGCCCAAGTTATTCAGAACACATAGGAAATAAAACATTTGTCTTGAAGGAGAAACAAGAAGGACCACCCAGTATAAAGTTTGACACAGCAAAGCACTTAAGCTTACTTTAAGAGCTTCAGTGGGACTACTTGTGCTTAAAGTTAAGGACATGCTTAAGTAAGGAATCGGAGCTTTTCAGAGTTTGTGGAATACTCCATAAAAATATTTGAAAAAAATTATAACAGAAACATGAATGGATGTTAATGTGCATATTGTGAAATGATGCAATATGAAAAGGTTCCCAAAGAAAGGAGCAAAAATACTGCTTTCTTTTAAAATGGGTGATTAAATGATGGATGTTTCTTGATACTAAGCATGTTCCCCAATAAGCACACACCACACCTACAGACGTAATTCAAAGGATATTTCAAATACTTGCATTTTCTTTCTCTGTTTCAATTATACTTTGAAACCCTTTACGTGTAAGAAAAATTAACAGACCTATCTCTTTCTGTGACATGTTTCCTTTAAAAATATTGTTCAATCAATGTACATTTTTCATAAAGTCTGTCTGTATTTTCAAGAAATACCCAAGCTGAGCTAAATTAGGAAAAATATAGGCCCCGAGCAGAACCTATAAATAAAACTAAGAAGAAGAAAAGGTAGGAATTGTACACTAAGGATGTTACCTAATTTATTTGCCTAAAAGCTTGAACCCAACAAGCATCAAAATATTGTAAAGATTTGGTTACTTAAACAAGTTTGTACAGTGGAATGCACATTAACATGAATCATTCTTCTTTTCTTGATTCAGATACAGATGCTTGAGTATGCTCACATTCAGTTCATGCTTTTTAATTCTGACTCTTTGGAAACAAAACCAAACACAAAATAAGAAAACATTAAACACTCCCAATTGGAAATTGTTAAAAAACCACCAGTAGCAATAAAAGAATTGTAATTTAAAATCTACTGATGCACAAAGGAAGCGTTGAACAATTATTTTGGCAGTGCAACTTTTGCAAATCAGCTAAAATCCTACCTGGAGAAAGGTCTTAAGCCTATGCAGATATTGATATATCAATAACATGCCGTGAATGACAGTAGAATAATAACCATCACTAAAAATAAAAAAGAAAGAAAGAGAGAAAGAGAGAAAGAGAGAAAGAGAGAAAGAGAGAAAGAGAGAAAGAGAGAAAGAGAGAAAGAGA
>JANZLQ010000001.1:33360452-33433100 GCA_026212715.1 Elanus axillaris | reverse complement strand
AGTGACAAAGCTGTGCCTAGGGATTGGAAATAAAAGGACAGAGCAAAACAGCTAGACAAACTCCTGCTTATTAAGGGTATGGAAGGTGTTCCTAGCTCGCTTGGACAGCTAGGGATAAGGCTAGCACTGCTACACAAGGAGAGCACTGCTAGTGGAATAACGAGGTGGTCTGAAGCAAGGAGCTCATTCTAGAGCAGATACAGCTCATATTAGCAAAACTGCTTTTGCTTCCCTTTATGTCCCAACTAAAACAAAATATACACGTGAAAACACAGTTTAACTGAGTGTTGGGATATAGAGAGCTATTTTCAGAACTCACAACATAGCTATAGCAAAAGGAATCTATAGAAATTGCTTTTAGACAGCCGCCCAGACCAGCCAGCAGACAAGACGCCCCACCACAACACCTCCTGCGGCCTAGTCTGCAGTGTGCTCTGCTGATACTTTTTCCCTGCCCTCAGCATCAGATGGCTATGAGCAATGGGCCCATAGCCTGGATTAGCCCATTACCTGTGCGGATAGCCACCCATCGTCCCTTCCACAAGAGCTCATGGGTATTAAGTGGCAGCTTGGCATTAACACAAGCAGACAACTGTTCCAAATGGAGGTAACACATCAGTAGCCTCTGGTGTTCATTTATTTGTCCAGTTTGACTAATATGTATAGTTTTACATATTATACTTGGTAGTCTCTGGTGCTGAAATCTGCAACACAGCATATTGCCTCTGCTAGTTTTGCCAGCACCAAGCACTGAGAATAAGAAGTCATGGGCCCAACGTCATGAGGTTGGTCTAAAAGTCATAGCATATCATTAAACATAAATATTACTGGGTTTGTCTTTGCTATTTTATACATCTGGATTCCTTTTTTCTTTTTTTTTTTCCCAAAACCATGGAACTATGTGCTTTTTCTGTCAAGTGAAAGTTGAGTTTCTTGCGCAATTATAGAGCTCCATGACTCATAGCTGTAGGAAAACAATGGCAACTATCATAAGGCATTATTAGACGAGCCCCAGCACTTTTGAAATTTTCTGACCAGTGAAGAACATATTTCTCAATCTTAGTATTGCATTAATCTCGTACTTTTCTTTTATATATCTATATTTTTTTTCCATTCAGGCTTATCATGCCACATTAAAATAGCCTGAGTTGAAACAATAGCCATGCAGTATATGTTTGTATGGGTTGACATTCATCTCTGTGCAGAAGGTCAACATGAGTCTTATGTAAAATATTAAGTCCTTATTTTGAGGTCTGAATTAGACTGAAGTGAAGGCCTTGTTCAGCTCATCTGTACAGGGATGAATTCCACTCCTTGTTTAAAATGCCACCAAACAGTCCTGATCCGTTTGAATGGGAAATTCTCAGAGACTTTCAAACTGGGAATGTTACTTTGAGCCTATTTCAATATCTAGGTGAAACGTTCACAATGAAATTCAAAACCACATGAAACTTCCCTGGTTTGGGGTTTTGTTACGAACTTCAAACTCAGACCAGGCTGCTTGAAAGATTCACAGACCTTTTTGGCAAATCTAGATTAATAACATTTAAACCATTTGAATTGTGAAAACAAAAGAAACAAAAATCCCAGGAAAAAAAAGAACAAGAACGTCTAACTATGCTGCTGCATCAGTTCTCCCAGGGATGCTGATGACGCATGCAGACTTTGTAGTTACTACTTAGTATATCTAGTAGAGGTTTTTAAGATCTGTAATAAAAACAACAGTGTTCTGTGAAATAGTCTGTAGTGCCTTTACATTAATTACATGGATTTAATTTGTAAATGAGAGCAAGTTTTCAAAGTGGCAGACAATGCCAGATTTCTTCCAATGCTGACAGTTTGGCAGCATCTGTACTCCCCTTGTGTGCTGGCAGTGCAGACCTCCAGGGCAGGGCCCCCTGCCTGCCTTTGTCCCTCTGTGCTGGGCAATCCCTTCAGTCTCCCACCCTCAGACCTCCTCTGGGGCAACCTCAGCCTGCTAGGATGCGCTGCAATAAACAGCCTGCAAGTGCTCTGTTTTTGGAGTTGTGGTCATTGGTGGATACATACACTATTTTCTTCCTTTGTTAAGAGCACAACCTGTTTAAGAGCTCAGGCAACTCATATCAGGTATTTATACCACCTGGATCCCCACTGAGCAGCTGAGGTGGCTCCAGATCCCATGTGCTGGGACATTTCCAGAATGTGTGGCAGGACACACCTTCATAGGCCTCCCTTAACAGGTGGGAAATACTATCTCTTCTTTCTCTGACTGGAGTGGTCAGAAACCTCAGTTTCTTTAGTTAAGGGTTCACTTACTGCATCTTAGGACCACCTTTTTGTGTGTCAGCATAAGTACAATGGCTGCCTCAGCTTGCTGGAGCTGAGACTCCAAGAGGCAATGACAGCTGTGTGGGCCTTAAAGCATCCATAAATACAGACCAGAAGTAATAGTTTCTTTCTTGCATATAGGCAACTAACGTTTAGTTGAATTAATGCCCTAAACAAGCCCCATAGCAAACAATGGGACAACGGTCAAACACAGAGGGGGAATGCATTCCAAATACAAATGTTACATATTGCTTCCAGGTTCTTCCCAGGAGATTGCAAGGGATGAAATCTTCCCTTCTGGCCATACTGCTGTTCTGCACAGTTTGACTGAAGCTTCAAATATGTCCAAGCCCTAGGTCAGTGACTAAACCAGGAACACATAATCTCTTCCTGGACTCCTTTAGCACACAGCATGCTGGCTTAGGTACTGGGCAGTACCTTATATCATAAAACATCACTTGACCATACGCCGTATTTAAAGTAATTCCTGACTGTGTCAGAAAGAAAAACTTTATATAGGGTACATCTGTCCATAGAGGCACTTTTTGCATATTTGCTGTGCTGATGTAAAAACTGATAACTTTTACAACTGGTAACCACTTCGGGTTAGATTCCGGGGTTTTGAAGAGATAGCGTTTCCAATATGTTTGTTCTTGTTTGTTCATTTCCACTTCTGTGGAATAGGGACTGGGTTGCCTTGATTTTGGTGAGATTTCTAGCCAAGCCCTTTATTGGTCATTCTGTACAATCTTGATGAATATTTGATGCTTTTGGCATCACAAAACTATTGGTCTCTGAAGTCACTTCCATTTTCCATTTTAGTCCTAGAGGAGAAATTGTTCACAATATCCAACAAAAATATTCATTTAGCAAGTGACCTGTATAACAGAACAATATATAGATGTTTGTCACATAAACCTCTGACAAGACCTATGCCTTCTGGCATTTCTTGAATTTTGAGTGCTTAATATTTTTACTTTGGTAGAAAATGTATTTTTAATACAATTTATCCATTTTTTTTAAAAGTAAACTTTAATACAGAAAGTCCCTCTTGGGGAACTGTAGGAAGGAGTTGAATGGTTTTAGGATTTTTGTTCTCCATCTTCTTTTATTTTTCACTGTGTTGTTAATTAACTGGGTAAGAACCACACTAATCCCTGTCATTTGCCTTAACAAATACATTAATAACTTGTTCTCCTCATTTAAAATAGCCTTTCCTCATTTCAATTAGAGGAGGATGAGGTGCCCATATGAGGCCAGTAGGATTCAGAGACGTGACAGTGTCAATGAAATACCAAGGTACAGGAATGACAGTTGCAAAAACATTATTTATCTTTTTCCTGTCTCTAACTCCTTTTTTCCCTTACAAGTACTATCTTTGCCTTGGTGCCAGCATCTTTCTCTTTCCCTCCCTAGTTCCATATCTCAATTGCAATCATTCCCATTCACCCCCCTATCTAGTACCAGGCTCACTCATAAGTCCTTGTCCTAAACCATCATCACTTTTTATGACCTTTGACTTGTGCCTTTTTCCTGTGCTCGAACACATTTTCCTTTGTGTTTTCTTTCCCCTTCCTTGATGGTCTCCCTTTTCTGAACTCCAGTCAAGCTGCTTCTTATTCCATGTTGTCCCGTGATTTGCAGTAAGAAGGCTGAGAACATGTGATAGACACATTTATTCTCCTTGTATTTAGCACCACTGGTAGCTGAAAAGAGAAACCTGAGAGCAAGTCCTGCTTAGATCTGCAAACCCCAGAAAAGAATACATCCACTGCAGATAGAATCTTTGAAGAAGCTGGTAAATGAAATATGCAAACAGTTTTACAGAGGATCAGATTTCTCCAGACTGAGGAAGACCTTCATAGGCTGGTGAAAGAGGAATATCCCTTCCCAAGCTCCCACTACAAGCAAGCAGTCAACAAAATATTTCAAAAATTTCTTAACATGAGCAAAACAGATTTTCCCTCAGTGCATTCTGAGAAACAGGTGACCATATTTGCTGAAAGTTTTGAAAAAATAGCCCAAGGCATATATTTGACATGAAAATTGCCAATTCCAGTTACAAGCAAGTGGAAAAAGGTTCTTGCAATGAAACCCTGACTTTAAGTATCCCACTGTAAGAGTCTACAATTAATGGTTACCAATAACAAAAATGTATTTTACTTAATGCTTAATGATTTAATTCAGTCAGTGTCTAGAATTTAAAAATTACTTTATTTTGGAGGGGGAATGGAATGGTGAAAATTGATTATTTTTTTTCCCAGTGTTTTTTCCAAGCATTTTGTATGCTCTTCTCAGAAACCTTTTGTATCTCATCTCCAAATGCATATTGTAAAATTTCTCATTTACCCTACAAATGAATGGAATTAACTTTGGAATCAAAGGAAAGAAAGCATTTAGCAGAACACTGGAGTTGCTCAAAATTGCACATATGCACAGAAAAAAAGTTTACCTAATACATTACATGCTATCAGATCTGCATGTCTGATAAAATACTCACAAGGCTTTATCTGCTGTTGCTTTAGGAGCAGACTTTTACCCGCTTTTTCTCTTTCGATGAGTAAAAGTTCTTTTACTCTTAGACAAATATTTTTCTCTAAGTAATGCTCCTACACCATGTTATTAATCTTCATAGAAAAAAAATCTTTTTATAGTAAAATTAAGACAAAGTTTATGAGTTATTTTTTAAACATTGTCTTTAGAATTGATGTGGGTGTATTTAAGTCATGAAACAACATTATCAATCTATCTATGCAGTCATCTCTAAAGCTTTTAATTCTCTAAAGCTTTTCAAACAAGTGAAACATTTTAAACTATTCTTGCTAGGGATTCATCTTTAGGACTGTCATATTTATGAGCCTTAATCGAATATCCAAAATAAAATACCTTTCTAACATGCAAAAGCACCAACATATCAGACAAATAAACCTTACATTTTTGAAAAAGAAAAGACTATTCAGATTTCAAACATCTCTACTCAGATAATCTGAGCAACACAACTGCTCTACATATGACATTCTTCCATTGCAAGAAATGTATTTTCTCACTTAGGAGACAAAATTAATACAGTTGGGTGTGGTGCTAGTAATGAGAGCATCCTTCCCAAGTCCCTGTAATGTAATAACTAAATCTTGCTAACTTGTACTTCTAACTTCCTTAGAAAGCTCAAATTTGCTAAATGCACAGCGTTGGCTGCAATCAACAAGGCACTTAAGTATGTGCTTAATTTTGTGCACACGAGTAATCACATTACAGTAAATGGACTTGAATGCTCAAAGTTAAGCACACACTTAAGTGCTTTTCTGGATCAGGGCCAGAGCATGACAACTTGCAGGTCATTCTTACTGCACAGTAAGAGATCACAAACCTTAAATATCCCGTAGAAACCTCCCCACTTCAAATCAACAGTACCAAAGGCAAGGACAAAAATACAGTAATAAGTAGCTGCTGCATTCTTTTCTTCTGTTACAAGTCACTAAACTGGCAGCAGTACTTACGATATAGCAAATTACCAATACAATAAATTCTCTTAATAAGTACCCATAAAATTACAATTTATTTTAAAGATCATCGTTTGTAATTCTATTCTCATAAGACCATTAGACACATGGGTCTTTTTAATTTTAAAAGACCTGCTAATAGTTCTCACAAAAGAATTTATTCAAGACCTTGACCTTAAATTGATACAATTGCACAACTTAATCAGAATTAAACATGAGTCAAAGTACCGTACAATGTTATCATGGGGGTCAACATAGCCCTTCAGCAGCCATGCAGAGGATGCCATTAGTGCCACAACCTTGGGTATCTAAGATTCTGATTCTGAGGATCTAATACTCTAAATTAAATGTTTTTATTAAATATTTTCTGCCAGTTATTATGCCGATAATGTGGGGAGGGGGATTGTTGATGACGTTTCTTTCCATGTAACCGAAAGGACAGAAAAATAGTCTAAGAACCTTTTCAATTCAGTCACAGTTTTCAATCTAAAATGAAATTTTATACCCACTTTGCTACATACTTCATTATATAATTTTCTGGCTAAATGGACATGGTTCAGCACCTCTCCAGGACCCATTTCTCTCTTCAATAATATTAAATTAATATTTTTTTAGGATCAGAAGCTACATTTTAGATCTAATTTGCCTGACTGTTGACAGTATTCAGATATAGGGAACTTCTATGTTTTTCCAACACATAAGTTTCTTCACAAAAATTAGCAGGGTGAAACAGTAAGTAAGGACGCACTGCCAAGTCTTGTTTTCTACCTATCTATAATGTAGCTTTCATGCTTTCCATGACTGTGAATGTTTTTCTTTCTCTTTCTTTTTTTTTTTTAAATTTTAATTATGAAGAACTGAAAAATCATTCTCTATACTGAGAATATTTGTGTTGGGGTAGGGGGCCATCGATGAACCAAAAGCACATTCCAAGCCAATTCTGATCTCATTTACAGGGATGAAAATCTGGAATTAATCCATTGAGTTTAACAGACATGTTCTGGGCTTACATAGATGAGATCGTACATTTATAAGTGCAATCAGTGTTTTCCCCTCTGACATTCACATGGCTCAAACCAGAAACATTTCCTGAATAAAAAAAGGCCAGATCATCCAGCTGGGAAGATTGGCATAATTCCATTGGAGTCAATGGAGCTGTAGTAATTTACATTAGCTGATGATCCAGACAAAAGTATATAAAAGTTTTCAGAGCAGGCTTCTTTCATTTAAAACTGCATTATGTTAGGTGCACTGTTGATGCTCAGAATTAATGTGCAAGTTGTTAATCTCGCTAGACCTGGATTTAAAATTAGACAATGCAATAATTAGTTTGGCACTATCATTCTGCTACCTAGAGGGTAATAATGTAGGTCATAAAATACCGGTGATCAGCACAACTTTTCATACAAAACAAAGAATCTGTATTGGAAGGGAGGAGAGGAGGGAGGAGAGAAATTCAGCAATTGGTTGTTACCGGAGACCAAACTGGGCTGTGAGGTACTGTACCACCTCACAAGATGCTGTGTTGCATATGTCTACTTAAGTTTCTCAGCTCCCAAGTGTGCAGATGATTCTGTAGGGTATAATTGACTCAAAGAGCTACAAGCTCTCTTTCTGTGCTATATTTATGTTGAGTGTTCATTATTCTTAATGTTTTTATTACTAAAAAATTAGGAAAAATATTTATTTTATATTATTCTCCTTTTTTTTTTTGCTTTTGTTTGAAATATAAGCATTATGCAGAACAAACAGTTTACAAACATACAGAAGTGCAACACTATTGTATATGTATCTTGATTCATTTTCTTGACAAATGACTACTGGCAACATCAATAATTCAAAGGGAGAAACAATGAAAATATAGAGGAATTGCATTTGTATACTTCTCTCTGTCCTGTCAGTCATTCTTGCTAGGCTTTTATCTAAACATAAAGAAAATTAGGAAATCATCAAGTCTGAAATCTAGTCTTGATGAACACTTGCTTACATTTTGTACTATTTAATTGGTCAGGATGCTTAAATATACACATTTTGAGGGTAACTCATCTATACATCTCTATTAAGAAAACAATATTTATTAGCTTTTATATAATCAGGCTGTGTTTCTGTAGGATACACAGCAGAGTTCAGTGAAGATAAGATGAGTACATATATACAGGTATGCATAATGTCTGAAGTATCTCTATGCCTCTTATATGTATACTACTAGAAAGTGCACATTCGATGTTATAGATGCATATATTCATAAATCATTTAAAGTTGTGCTTTTCATGTGATGTGAGGCACGGATACAAACTTGCTAATGATAATTATAGAACTGATGCTGATTTAGTCATTTCAAGAAAGCCATGGAGGCATAATTAGTGTCTGAATGGCCTCAATATTGCATTATTAGGAGGCTAGGGTGAAACTTGAAATGAGAACATCAAGGCTGATAAAAGAAAAGAAAACATGAAATACATACATAATTCATTCTGAGATATTATAAAGGTTTATAACCAGAAACAATAATTTGCAGAAAGCATCTCATGTACTGGAGCCAACTGCAATAATTTGGTCAACCTGTTTAAGATCAAATAGTATTCTTAGCTATTCTCAGTGGTATCTTTCTAATAAAGTAGCAGCAAACAGATACTGTTTGCTTCTGGTCACTTTTAAAGAATGTTCAGTTTATCAGTGGGGACTTTAATCTCAAGCTTCATAGAGTACAAAAAGAACATTGATCCTACTGTTTTGTCCTCTAGGCCACAAGGCATGCACATTTTTACATTCATTTGTCATAAAACAAAAAATACATTTTGCCCTTTGAAAATACCAAATGCCAGCTTTTAAACAAAATAATTTTCCATCACATTTTTCCCTTTCTTTTAACCTTTCCATCATTCTGCCCCCACCTTCCTTTTATCCAGACTAATTTCCTCTCTCTGTTAATGTCTTTCTTCCATTTTAAGTACTAGTAAGAACTTTGCAGAATTTCTTGGTTTGGACCCTCGCCAAACTAGCCACTGTTTAATGATTTGACATGGTAGTTTGAATTAATCAGAATTCTCCATAATCCTCTTTCTAATTTCCCTCTAGATAGGTTACAGAATATACAAACAATACCTTTTTATCCAAATTAGACAAAGGAATATGATCCAAGAAGTTGGACAAAACCCATCCTTTGTGTATCATTTAATTCAAATGTATCTTCTCCTTTCCTTCATTTAAATAAGTCTAATTTACAAGAAAATCTTGGAATTTCATAAAATTTTACATACAGAAACAAATGAATTCTTTTTCTTTACTTCTTATTTAAAAATAAGTTTTTCACATGCTTTTCAATGATCTAAAGTTGCCACTATCAGAAATGTGTTCAATAGCCTCCTTTCATAATCACTGGATCAAAGGTCTATATCAAGTTCCCCACAAAGAATGCAGAGATAATGCCTTCTCCAGCTCTGGAGAGCCAGTTATTGCATATGGTGAGTGGGTCCTGCTCCCAAGCCCTGCCCAGCCTTCAGTTCAGGCCAGTGTAACTCTTTCCTCCTTCCCAGATTTTTTTCCCTTAAAATATGTGGGGCTTTTTTTTCTATTTTTCTGTGATGGAGTCATGAACAAACACTGTTTTCTTGATCAAAACTAGAAAAGTCTTGAATTCTGCTTTTGCTTGCCAGTACCTGAAAGAACCCTGCTTATTAAAAACCTCATTAAGAGTTATGCAAGGAACATATGCATAACCTGTGTCTTCTCTCAAAACATAAAAAGTCTTCATGAAGAAAAAAGTCAGGGATGCAATGTTACTAAATGGTCTGTGGCTTGAATTTTAGTGAGGGAGATGCATACACAAGTACAAATTCATAACACGCTTTCATGTTTCATGGCTACCAAGGTTTGAATACGCAATTTTTCTTTAATTTTAAATTAAATTTAGGAAAATAGAAATTTTTAAGTCCTGTACTGGCTTGCAAACACTAGCTTTGGAGAAGACTTATTGACAGGATAACATTCACAACCTTGAAACCACTGGGGTAGGTCCCAAACAAGTAGACAAGAATGTTCATTCTCTCAACTTGATCTTTTGATGAATAGCATAGCTCATTTCATCACAGCCTCCTGTGCCTCACTGAGTATTGTTTTGAAAGACTGAAGTTTATGTAGAATAAAAGAATATTACAATCTTGAGAGATAAGGATGATTGAGAAAGATCAGATTGCAGCAGGCAGGACTTGATTCTGAAAAAACAGAACTCCTTACTTCTCATTGTCTTTAGCAGTTATCATACGTTTAGAACTGGAGAGAATCCAGCTTCTGCTTCTCTTTTTTCCCCCTGCTTTTTACTAGTAACCTTTAACTGTACAGGAGGCACAACTAACCACAGGATCAAGTGCAAGGAAGGGCTAAGTGTGTGACTATATCTAAAAATCAGCTAGCTAGACATCTAGCTGGTTATCTAGTAGTTAAGGCACTCACTTTCCCTTTCATAACTTTTGATACATTTATATTTATAATATTATAAATATTTGATATAATCTTTCCAACATTTATAGCAATTTTTGCAATCTAAAATAGCAAATACTACACTGTAACATGCTTTAAAAGTTACCTGCTAGATTGTACTTTAAAATAAATTCTGAGAAAAAAGCTACACCCTAAAACTGGAGGTAAGAGTGAGGTCTCTTGCATAATATTGGGCTTGATAGTATTTTTGAACTGTGAAAGTGTTTTACTATTTCATCATCCATCACATTTCCAGTAAGTTGAATGACCTTCTGCAAGCTCCAACCCAAGAATGACAGTCCCTGATGCAGCCCAGCCAAATATGCTTCCCCCAGGTAAGACTGGAACCAGTGAGAACATCTGGAGAAATTAAGACATACCCTGTATAGTAGAGGATCATGTTAGGGAACATTTAAATGAATGGGACATACGTAAGTCCATAGGACCTGATGGAATGCCCCCAAGAGTGCTGAAGGAGCTGGCTGATGTCACTGTGAGGCCACTCTCAATTATCTTAGAAGGGTCATGGTGATCAAGGGAGGTTCCTGAGGATTAAAATGTCACTCATCTTCAAGAAGAAAGATTTGGGGAACTACAGGGCAGTCAGTCTCACCTCAGTCCCTGGGAAAATGATGGAGCAAATAATCCCAGAAACCATTTCCAGACACATTAAAACAAGATGATTTTGAGTAAACAGAATGTATTTGCAAAGGAGATATCATGCCTGACAAACTTGATAGCATTGATGAAATTACTAGCTCAGTGGATGACAGAAGAGCAATGCATAATTGTTTATCTTGACTTTAGGACAATGGAACAAAGTGCACCCTCAGCAAGTTTGGAGGGGATAAAAAACTGGGAGGAATTGCTAATACACCAGATGGTTGCACTGGTATTCAGAGGGACCTCAACAGGCTGGGGAAATGGGCCAACAGGAACCCCATAAAATTCAACAAAGGGAAGTCTGAAGTCCTGCATCTGGGGAGTTATAGTTCCATGCACTGGTACATGCTAGGGGCCAAAGAGCTGGAAAGCAGCTCTGCAGAAAAGGACTTGGGAGACCCTGGTGGACAACAAGTTGAACATGAGCCAGCAATGCGCCCTTGCCAGCATGGTGAGGGAGGTGATCATCAACCTCTACTCAGCCCTGGTGAGAAACATCTGGCATGCTGGGTCAATTCCTGGTCTCCCCAGTACAAGAAGGACATGGACTTACTGAAGCTAGTCCAGCAAAGAGCCAGGAAGGTGATTAAGGAACTGGAGCATCTTCCATACGAGGAGAGGCTGAGAGAGCTGGGGGTGTTCAGCCTAGAAAAAAGAATGCTCAGGAGGGTCTTATCAGTCTGTATAAATACTTTAAGGGGGAAGGGAAAAGAAGATGGAGCCAGTGATATTTGGTGGAAGGGCAAGAGGCAATGGGCACAAACTGAAATACAGGAAATTTAAATATAAAACCTCACATTTTTACTGTGAGGGTAGTCAAACAATGAAGCAGATTTATTACAGTCAAAATTCAATACATACAAGATCAGCTGAGAATGGGTAATGAATATCCAGGGTTTTTAACTCCTTGACATGCAGAGTAACTTTCTTTGTATTCAAGAGCAGCTAGCAATGCAGTTATTGTAATGCTACTACCACTAATTATCATTTCTTTATTATTATTATTATTACTGTCATCTTAATTGCTATTGAGATTCTATGGCTTGTCTCTTCAGTCTCACCAACTGCCTAGAACAAATGTTGCATGATTTGGGGTAACAATAGCATTCCATCATGTGTATTCTATACTCAGTGTCAAAAGATGTGATGTCAAATACTCAAACACATGCATATAGACATAATATGGTGTTTTCCCAAAAGGCTCTTACAAGGAAAGATGTTTCATAGCATTGTGCTTTGAAGGCTCAACTTACAAACCTGTTTGTGCTTGGCAACTATCTCCAGTTAAAATTGTGTTATTACCTTGGTGAGTGGCACAATGCCACTCTAGCAGATGGACGTCAGTGTAGGCGTGCCAGAGAACTAGTACGTGCATTGAGTTTGAGTATTAGGGTCCAGATACCTATCTAGGTATGAGTGCCTATAGATTTGCATCCCGGTTGTAGGAAATGTGTAATTGCAACTTCAGCTCTGTTTAGCATTACTTTTGACATTCTCAAAATACTTGCGATATTACTGAAGAATACAAATCTGTTTGTTTGTTTTCTTGGCAAATAAGGGCTGTGATTAGCAAGGGTACATGGGTGAGGGAGAATATATTACAGCCATCCACTCACCCAATATTCCCTTGGGGAAGCATAAAGGGATGTACACAAGTACGACTGCAGCCAGGGTGAATTTTCTTATTTAATATAATAGCTCAACTGAGTGTGGAAGGCAGATTCATGACCTTTCATGCTGCGGAAGTGTGCATATACTGCAATTTCTTCTGAATAAGATTGCTAATGTTTCAAAGTGCTATAAGGGTCTTTTCTTCTCTCTTGCAATTTTATTGACATTTTTCTCCTAGTTTTCATTTGTGCTATAGTCTAAATTTTATACTAAATCATTTAAGTTTGCTCTGGAGAGGCTGCAATGCTGCTCCCAGGCACACTGCCATGATTGAATCCACAAGTGAACACTTTGTATATTCTTAAAAACCTTATATCCTGGTACAGAACATGTAACAGAGCTCTCAGCCAGTGCACTGCAGTTAAATGCATTTGCCTCGGGGTATAAAATCAAAATAGTTATTTGTATTAGGATGCAACTATGGATAAAATCACATAGTAGATACAACTCTGCTTTGAAACATAACATGTTATTTTTCCAATAATTTGTGTGTGTGGAGGCAATATGTACATGCAGAAAATTTAATGTTTGCTCAAATTATATGCTCAGATTTCAGAAACAATTAATCTGCTGTATCTTGACAAAAATTAATTGATACTAGTTTGCATCATATAAGTATCCAGTTCTATGGACCTTCCAAAGGGTTTTTAGGGTTTGCAAAAGGTTTGAAGTAAATTCTTAGGGTTGAATTCCGCTTGTGTTGAATACCATGTAACAGGGACCTCAGCTTCGATGAGTATGTAACCTGATGCACAGCTAGCCAATATCCCTGTAAATTAAACATTATCATGATTTAGGTATAAAAAACTTGCACAAAATTGCATGAATATTGTAGTAGAAAAGTTGGTTTAAATGAGGTTGACATGACAAATCAATTTACTGTCTAGTTTGACATATTAGTTGTCTTTTTAGCACTAAGTGTTCCCTCAGGAAATCATAACAAGAAAAGAGATGTAGAGGTGCCCAATTCAGCTGCATGGTGTTGACTTTGAGTTTTATGGTACAGATGTGTGCTTGCGAGTCAACTAAATTCTAGTAACTCATGAGTTGCTCATTATGAGTAAGTAACTTGTTTCTGTGACACAGTAAAAAGATGCTATCAAAAAGTGTAAGATTAATTATTTATGCCCTACACATACTTCAGAATGCCTTAGTGAATCACATTATTGGTCTCAGATGCTTTTCACTATACCATCTTTCATATTTTCAGCCTAAGAACAATACACACAACATTGACGAAAAAAAGCATCATTTTACTGTGAAGTCATTGTTAATGAACCAGCATTCCAGAACAGATATACAGGTTACATGGCAAAGTTCATAACCACATAACATCAGATACAAGGTCCTGTGGTCGTAGATGTTCTTTGTGTGAGTTTTATACCTAGCAGTCGGCGAGGAAGTGCATGGAGTGTAATTTTACTGAGTGCAAGATGTCACTGTAGTAAACCACAGGCCATCCCCAGAAACTAGAGCCACTAGTAACTACCCTTGTAGCCCAACTGCAGAAAATCCCTTGAGAAACTTACAGTATAACTACCTGTGCTGACTTTGACCAGCTGAAGCCTATGAACCTTCTGATGATGATAGTAGTGTAATACAGGATGAAACTCTGGCCACTTAGATGAGACATCAGGTATAGAAGCAGATGAACTCCTAGGAAGAAGGACATTTCTCTTCATTAAAGTTTAAAATGGTTCCTCATTTGCTTTTGTACTGCTACAGAATGAAACTAAGACCTTGTTGGGAAAGTCATGATTAGGAGAGAAAATTATTTTCTAACTCTAGGTAATTGTAGTGCTATAATAGCTCAATAAAAATGTAACTGGAAGTGACACACTTCCATATTTTGCTACAAAAAAGTTTTATCAGAAATTCCCACTCAACTCTGTGACTCATTAAGTCCTTCTTATAGTGATAATGAGAATTGGAACTAAGCAGAAACCTGGTGGCATGAGTGAGCTAGTTGTAATAAAACACCCTTTAAAGTTCCCCCATGAGCACTGTGGTATCTCTTAACAATCACAGCAGCACATGGGCCAGCAAATCCATTCCAGTTATTACAGATATCTCCATCAACCATCCTTTCTCATCAACAAAGTCACAAAAGGATTGTAGGACAATTCAGATGCGAAGGGACCTCAGGAGGTCTCTAGTCCAAGAACCTGCCCAAAGCAGGGTCAGCTACAAGATCAGACCAAGTTGCTCAGTGCATTTGTTAGTCTGGTCTTGATAACCCCCAATGATGAAGACTGCACAGCTTCTCTGGCAACCTGTTCCAGTGCCTGGCTGTCCTCATGGTGAAATTTTCTCCTCACATCCACTTTAAACCTATTGATTCAAATTATGGCTGCAAACGATACCAAAAAACATATCAAAACCCAAACCAAAATATATTTTCTTTGTAGACCTGGCTTTTTGTAAAGGACTTTTTGTTTAGGAGTTGCTTTTAAATACACATGGTATAACATACCCATAAATTACTAGCTAATCCATAATTTGAATGAATGCCTCAAGACACAGCTATTTTTTCTTAATCTCAAGGAAAGTGATTTTGATGGTTTCCACCTAGTCCCTGTTTGTTCCCATCAGAAAACCAAAGCAGTCAGCACAGTATGGTTGACAGACTGTACTCAACAGATGCCCAGAACTGGAATAGCATGGGGTACAGAGGTCAGGAGTGAGACTCATTGGCAGAGATGTGTGAGGGAAACTTGCACAGCATCTGCCTGCATTATGCCTTTTTTCAAGTCAATGCTATTTGGCCCTTGCTTTTTGAGCATTGTATTTGCTCAGAAATAAGGCTTTGAGCAACAGAAACTTATTAATTCACTACTTGCCAGTCCTGGGCAATTGCTGCTGCTAATTCAGGAGACCAATTACTGGTTTATAAAAGTAAGGTGTTATTGGAGAAAGGCTAGGAATTAGACCAATTCATCATGTTGGGCTAAATTTGAAGGTCTTTACTCAGTTTTTAGGCAAACTACTAGCATAAGGGATTGAGAAGTTGCCCAAGTTCTTAGCTGCCATTTTGTGGCAATTTTTTTATTTCCATTTGCCTTTGATTTAAAACATCTGGCTATATTCAGTAGCTCCACTTTTACATACATGCAGAAAAGACCCAACCCCAAAACAACTTCAAGTATAAAGCCAAGAAAAACCAAATGACAATTATAAAACTGTGACTGACTTTGTCCTGATAAATACATGGTGGACAAACACAGATTCAATATAACCATTTTCCCTGGTACTAGTACCTCATCAAATCATAACTTCATCATTTGAACTTGAAGTGAATTTATGAGAAGTACAAGCTCTGATGAGCAATCAGACACAATACAGAGGCACAGGAAAGCTGCCTTAGTAGGACTAGAATAGGTTAATGGAAGTGAGCCTTAATTTTACTAAGACAAGGAAAGGAGGAAGGCTGTGAAGAAACCTTCTGGAAGCACCAGAAAATATTCTTTTACTGGCTGGTGAAAAGAAGAAAGCAAATGGTATGTTATTGTGGATTTATATAAAGCACATAGCCATAAAGATAGCTAAGAGAACAAATCATAAAAACAGACGTTAGAGGGAAAGTCCAAGCTAAGAAAGGCATTCAAAATGGAAAGGATGATAATGAGGAATTACTAAGCCATATTTGGAACTTGTTAAAACACTGACCAATGCTTATTGTAGAGAAGGGATGGACCCATGGACCCTCTCACTGCAGGAGTCTAGGTGCCATGTGCTGGAGGCCCATGGGATAGGCCATCTATTGCTGGAGAATGCCCAGAATCTGTCCAAGGATGAGTTGTGTGTCAAAGGTAGAGCATGGGTCCATGTTAATGCCTGAAAAATCAAAATGGCAGTACAGTTTGTGAAAACTGACAACTTCATGTATCCTGCTTGCCTCTACTCATTTGAAAGCTGAATTGGGTGGCATTGCTCTGAGGAAGTTTAAAATCAAATTGCTCAGATATAATCTCAAAGCTATGCATTCTTATAGAAACAAAGAATATCTCATAATGCAAATGCAGTTTTGCCTGAATTTCAGCTGGTCTGTTATGACAACCTTCCATAGGATCAGGTTTTAGTTTAAAATCAGCAAGGTACCATCACATCCTTAGTAAAAGCCAGTGATGATGATCTGCCATATTCTGATGAATATAACATCTATCAGTGTCGATAAACGATGAGCTGAGGAGCAAAAATAGCTTTATGTGCTGATTTCCTTGATTGCTGTGAACTAATAAACCAATTCTCAGCAAATTCACTAAAAACACATGGCAAGACACTCCAATGACTTAGGGCTTTACATTTCAGCCTGACAAGCCATGTTATAAGCCAGGGTATGCAGCAGCCCAGGCTATGGATCAAAAGGAAATTACAATGCAAATTATTTTTGGTTAACCACTATCCTTTGAGACATCCAATTCCAATACTTTGTTGAGATATCTGTAGTTACCAGCAAAAGAGAATACCTCTTTGAGTGGCTCTGTTCCTTCTTCACTGTGAAAACTCAGAAGATAATGAGGAATCATTGCTCCCCTGCATAGAGAAGATACCACAGGGACCAATGTTACTCCTCTTGCTCAGTGTGCAAGAAAAAATCTAGAGGCTTAGGGAGGAGACATGGTTTGCAACATGTTCACCTGAGAAATCACTGCTCTTCCTGTGTCAGACTGCCAGCTTTGGATCAGAGGCTGTGCTGGAGCTTGTTGAGTATGAAAGAATGGCTTAACCAGCAGGGTTTTGTCTGTAAGAGGAGTTTGGCTTGGGAATTAAGTCTGCCAGGTCCATCAAATCTCTCTTGCCTTTAGGAATAGAAATGGTCTCTGAAATGAAGAGGCTTCATTGTTTGCTCTTGAGGGGTTTCCTAACTCTTTTCAGGAATTTATTTGCTACTCTCCAAAGAATGTTATGTATATTTGGGGAAGTTATGTCATGGAACTGAGATCTTCAGGTGGGCACAAATATCTACTGTATGAATTTTTAAAAATCAACTTGTATGTTTTTTTTGCAAAAAATCAATGGGCTCATTTTGGTGTACAAAATTTTGGTGATATTGGTCTGTATTTTAATAATGTGAATGGTGCAGATGTTGGTGACCAAACAGAATTATGATAATTCAATTTGTTTCTTGAATCACTGGCAGAGACAATAACTTGGCTTACTGCATTGCAAATGGATGTAACTTTTTTTAAAAGATTCATTTGGAGTCTTCAGATGAATGGAGAGAGGATGTCTGTGAATGGTCCCAGATGACAGCACCAGGAATAACAGCAACTTACTCATTACATTGACAGAAAAATTTTACCAATTCCTCCAGAAGGAAGGAAAGTGAGAAGTAGGCATATTTAGTGTTTTTACCCATTTTTGTAAGAGGGATATGTAGGTTCTTAAAGTGATGCTGTTTCTTACTTTCTTTTCTGCTTCAGAGCCCCTTCTGGAAGAGTGGTATCTTCTCTGCTCCACGGGCAGCACTAGATACCTTCACAAAACTCAATGTTTGCAGTTGTTAAGGTATACCTCATGTACACAATCAAGTCTGTATAAAAATTACTTGAAAACTTGCAGTAACTCCCTGGAAAACAGCTTTTGAGGAGACACTATCTTCTGTTCTTCACTCCAAACTTGCAAGAGGAGTTGGGAAGAAGGATGGTCATGTTGGACACCAGGCTACAGTGCTGCTTTGCTGTACTGCTTCCTGAGGTTCACATGAGTGGGACTTTTTCTTTTTCAATAACTAGGCCCTGGAGCAGACCCTAGTAAAGAAGAAACTACGTGGTTTGTTTGGGTTTTTTTTCCCATCTGAGTTATCGCTTATTTTTCTGGGTGCTAGTTATTTTTTAACAAGATTTTGTGAAGGGAGCATATTATTTGTTGCTTGTTGAAAATGAACTCCAAAATGCTCCACTGCCAGAATATCACTTCTTTGCTTGTGCTTGTTTTCATGTTCCAGTTTCCTGTTGCATTGCAATCAAAGCAATGACATTAAACTTTTACTCCATGGACTAGTTCTTAAGACAGGACTATCCTAATATACAAAAAAAGAAGTTTTTCTTTCTCTTGAGTGAGAGCAGGAGAGGGATGTTCTGGTGATACCCCTCTCTCTATGCTGAAGGGTAAACCTATACATTTTACAAAGAATCTAATTAGAAGTTCCACAAGTTTCCTTAATGTTAGCAGGAAACATAATTAGTAGTTTTCAATGTAACCATTCTTCTGAAACAATGAAAAGTAAAAGTTACAACATCCTTCTGCATGAGAAAATAATAGAACTCTATGGAATTACAATAGCAACACTATAGAAGTAAAAAATTAAGCAAGACAGTTTAATTCTTCTTCCGAAGTCTCTACTCCTCTAGAGCGATGTGCAAAATAATAATAAAAAAGCAAACAAATTCACCATTGGTAATGGGGAGTCATCAGAGTCACAGACCAAACCAAAATCATGACCATTTTATGTCTTCAAAGACAATGCCTCATCTATAACACTGAGTCACCAGTATATAATAACAGGGGGTTTTATTGCATTAAGTTCCAGGTGGAGATGAAATTCCTATACTCTCCTATTATGGACCATGTCTCTGTTGGGTCTTCGGCATTTGAGTTTTATTGTCCAATTTGCATTCACTATCACCTCAAACATCTGTAATGGAAAGGTTGGTGTGATAGTATTGGGACCACTTTTCCCTCATCTTTGGTTGCATTAAGTCATAACTCTGTGACTTGCAACTTTCATTTGGAATGTTTTAGTCTGTTACATGTTATCTATCTGAGAATAGCAGCTATTAAAGCTTGAATGAAAGAGGAAAGGTAATTAATTAACATAAAGACATATAAGTTTTTAGAAGCTTCTATTTACTAAAAAGGTATAGTTTTTGTGGGCCTACCAAAGTAGATGGTATAAATTCTTCTTTGTTCCAATTTTCTCTTCCCTCTGCAGAATAAGGTAATTTCTGCATCAGCTAGCAACAGTTGACATAGAACTTATTATTTTCTAAAATATATCATGCTAATTTCACTAGTTGCAAGTACATCACTAAGTACTCCTTTACGTGTGAGTAGCTAGCCAGACACAAGGTCATGTAAGTTATTTCAATTAGGAGAAGAAATTGGTGAGGGAAGCACATGTCTATGATGTTAAGTTGTTTATATACAAGAAAGCAGAAAATCTTGTCCCTTGTTTGAAGTGAAGTACCACACAGTTAGAATGAAGTGAGAGCATATAGACGGGCAACTTTATGCACAGTAGGACAAAGCAACTGTGCACCCTAGCTTATCTCACAGTAACTTTGTTCATGTACCTGTATCCTCAGTGGCACCTTAAAATCAGTGATATCTTTCACAAGTCAGTTACTGGAATTATATGCTGTATTAATGAGATTAAAAAGCTCGTTTAGACTTCAGTGCCTTGATTATAAGAGTGCAGTAAACAAAACCTTTCCCTTCCTTACAATGTAACAACAGACTAATAGTTTGAAAATTAATATTTGGGAGGTTTTCTTTCCTCCCTTAAAAATGTTTAAAAGGAATGACAAAACTGATTTTTAATTCAAAGCCTTTATATTCTACTTTCTTGCCACTCCTCAGGAGTTTGTGTTTCTTCCAAAAATGCCTCAAAGAAAAGGGTTTTCTCATGAGCTGTTTTGAACATTGTTTTTCTTTCAGAGCTTTCTGTAAGCTCAAAACACAAATTTCTAATAATATTTATCTAAACACACTAAAAATTTCACTTCAGAAATTAACAAGGTTTTGTCTTTTGAGTGTCCCACTTCAGAGAATGCTTGCATGTGAAGCAGGCCTTCTCTGTCATGTATGATGCCATCAGCCATGCTGCTGTGCTGACATGGTGCACATACCAGTTTGATCCCAGCACAGAAGACAAACTGGGAATCACACATCTCAACACAGAGCTGTAGGCTTCCTAACTGACAGTATGTAGTTGAGGCAAGGAAGAAAAAAAAAAGAAAAAAACAAATCTGCCTCTTGTCAGCTTCTGTTAAAAAAAAAATTTGATTTCCACAGCAGCATTTTAAAGTAAAATTTTACATCATTTCCTACACTAAGGTCCTTCTTTACAGAAACTGAACCATCGTATCAATTAGAAGCTTTGCACTAGTGACAGCATTATACTTCACTTATCTGTGACTTCAGACAAAATCTGACAATGGAAACTCCAAAGACCTATCAGTAGTGTGGAATTTCTGATGGTTTATTTAGTTTGACTGACTCTGGTACGTTGCTGCTATGAATATAGTTGCTATGGAAGGAATGCTATAGTGCTGTCTTTCTTCTAAAGGGGTCATGATTTTGCAACATCTCAAATAACATTGAAGTCTTAATGTCTGGAAGCAGTACAACATTTAACATTTTCTATGCACAGTGAGGATCGCAGTTCATAATTTATTATTCAGAATTTACATAAAAATATTTTTATGATAAAATGTGAGGATATGCTTAAATATTCATAAAATAAACAATACATAATAAATTTATTTTTACAATGTCAATAGGTAATAAGAAAGTAATCAAAGGCACATTTAGAGCTTTAACAAACAAAATGGAATGTCAGTACTTGAAAGTGGTATTTTGAATTAGGCCAACTCTATTGCTTTCCAAAGCAATGAAAATATTTTTACTTTCTATCCACCAGAACATCATTAAATTGCACTAAGTTGTTTTCCTCTCTCAAACTCAAAACAAAAAAAAGCCTCCAAAGCAGGAGCTTTCCATTTCACTTGTCATTGAGTTTCTTAATGCAGTATTTGGCTCTAGCAAAGACCAAACATAAGTAATGGTTAAAAATGGAGCTCGTTGTGGGCTAAAAGTTTATGAAAACATGATCCAGTAAAGACAACTAATGATAAGACTAAAAGTATTCTGTGCCCATTATGATCTTCTCTACAAACCATTTACATGCTTCAATCCCTTAATTAGCAATTTACTAGTTCTCACATTACAGTCTCCAAAAGAGGACTGGTATGGGAGGGATGTTCCCCAATGGTTCAAGGATACCTTAATCCTAAGCAAAAATGTAGCATGACAGAGAGGCCAGACGTGTTCTAAGACACCACTAGAAAGAGGATTGATGGCTACATTACATTTCATTTCTGCTGGGTGGACAGAGCTGTTTAGAATACAGTCTCCAAGCTGATGCTAGGAGGTTAGTTTGTACCCTTGCAAACAGTATTTCGATTTATGAAATTCTTTGCTATCTGAATGCCAAAAAGTGAGTGCTGGACCCCATTTTTTGAATGAAATGCCATGGCTCATTCAGGAGCTAGTAGTATCTTGCTGGCAACAAGTAAAATTCAACTGAATTGGATGTTTTATCATTTCCCTTGTGCTTTATACCAGTTAGTCCTCAAAACTATGGCTGTTATTTTTGCTTGCACTCTTCTGTTGGTTATAAAAAGGAGTTTCACTACACTTAGAGGCTGTCAAGAGATATTTATGCTTCCTAAACAATAAATAAAACCAGGTCTTTTAGAACTGTCAGTTTAACACCAAGGGGGACAAAGAATTAACTCTTCACAACCAATAGACTTGTAATTTTACAATTAGTATTTGAAAATGAGCCAAAAAGGTCACATTCCTCCTGTAGTAATTTCTCAGGCTGGAATATAAAGCATCATACACAAGCAATTTGATCAGCGTAGCCCTGGCAAGTGTTCCTGGTTCTCTTAAAATTCATCCTTTTGTGTCTTAATCTGCAGTAAAAAGGGCAGTCTGTCCTGCTGGTGCACATACTTTCCATGATTTTTAAAAAGAACTTTTTCACAGCTGACTTGATATTTGCATTCCACATGCCAGCAATGTCTTCACTAAGTGTGTGAGTGGAGTAACAATACGTATACAACGCAGTATGTCACTTAGTAATATATCATGGTGTAAAAGAAGATTAATGACATCATCCAGGTAAGGGACAGGATTTGCGTAATATGAGAAATGCAATCATTTAAAAACAGAGAAAGAAGAAGAGTGATGATGGCATCTGGGCAGGAGGCATGTAAAGGACAAGAGGCCCATTACAGATGTCCCTATTTAGGAATATCTGGCACTGATTTGAACTTCTAACTATACAGGAGAAAAATAGCAGCAGAAGACTGGTGACTTGGTAGACACATGCTGCAGACTATGACTGATGTCTTTCTATTTTTCATCAAACAAATTTCAGAATAGTCTTGTGTTTTACTGATCACACCATAAACAAATTAGAAGTAATAATATCATGACAGTCTGCCCCACAGTAAGACTATGCTTACAATTACTAGTTTATTTTTATTACCATATAACTAGGAGTGTTAGTCACAGAGCAGGATTCCATTGTGATAGGGCTTGCACAAACACAGAACAGAAAGATGATCTCTGATTGAATGCCCTTCAGTCTAAGGACTAAACGAAAGGCAATAGAAGGGTACAGACTTAAGGAGAATTATGACATGACAATGTTCATCATCAGTATTGCTGGTATCAGTTGGTTTAGTGACCCAAAGATCTACTTTTTGCAGGCTTGTTTGTAAAAGAAAGTTTTAAAGCACACTTTTAAAATCTTAAAGACAGCTTTGCAAATGTGCATGGAATTTCTTTCCTATAGCAAGGGACAGGGTAACAGTATATTTGAAAATGTATCAAGTAGAGACTGGAAGCTGAGAGCATTGGGGAATTTTTGATAATACAGAACCAAACAGGCAGACATGATTAGAAAGCATCCAAGGGGCAAGTGGAGTAGTTTAGATTAGTGAAGAAACAAGAAAGAACCACAGAGTGGTCTGGATACATTTTGGAGTACAGGTTAGATCAGCACTGTCGTTATTTCCATTGTTATTGTCTATGTTTATCATTAAATAAATTGTGATTCATGTTTCTCAACCACTATCAAACTGTAGTAAAATCCCATGCTTAAATTCAAAATGTTTGCTTTATAGTGCCACTGAATCCATCAGCGTAAACCCAAAAATGAACTATACTTGGCCAAACGGAGCAGTCCCAGCTATCTAGAAACAAAAATGAGTGCCACGTAAGTTTAGCAAATGGAACACCATACATCACCCAGCCTGGGACATACTTTCCAATGTAAATGTACACTTCCAAGTAAAAACCCTCCAAAAACTCAGGTGAATATTCAGTTCCAGCTAAAAAGCTGCTGGTATTAAATATTTTTTTAAAAATGGGGGGCAGAGAGATAAACTAAACTAATAATAGAACTTGAAATAGATTTTCTAGCATTCTAAAAAGAGATCCACCCCCCCTTCACTTTGCCATTGTAGCCTACTTCAGGATGGCCATTTGCTTATGGAATTCAGTTACTATTTTTAACATGACACCAGTTGAAATGTAAAATCATGATCAAAGTACAATAAAGCCCATTGAAATTGTAGTTTGTATACAGCTATGCAGTCTTCAGCTGAAGAATTTTCTCTTTCTCTTATACTCATACATTTTGCCTTAAACTGCATCTAGAATAAGTACATTTTCCAGGGCTATTTGACTCACAACTTAGCCAGACTACACTAACTGATAGCACTTATTTTCTTGGAAAGCGTGTTTTCTGGGCACTGAAGAGCACAATTTTGCTGAGTGCAGGGCCCAGCATTGGGGCAAAAAAATCAAAATTTGCCATTTATTAAACTAAATGTCCTTGATGCTTTGTGCAGACAAAAATACTCTCCCCTTGACCCCCCAAGTCCATTAACTTTAGGAGAGCAATTCTGCAGTTGCTGGTCTTCTATGGTGCCCTTTCACAGCAACATGATAAGCTCTCAATATACAGTGACTTGTTCTTTGCAGCATAATGTAAGATATATGGTAGCTTCTTAACTTCCTTCCCCTCTGGGATTCCCAGGATTTGTATACTGTGTGTCCTCCTTATCTGTTTTTCTAAGAGTTCCACCTAGAATTTAAGAATTTATAAATTTATTGGTTTTCCCAGGCTCAGTCAATAAATAAGAATTGCACTTTAACTTCCCTTCACAGTTTTTTTTATTGTCAAGACAGTTCAAGTTACTTGTTGCTCTAGGCTGTCTGTTAATTTGTTCATTCTTCCAGTGTTGGCATGCTTTACGTATCCATGGGCATGAAGCATACAATGTTCCTGGTAACAGGAAGCTTTTTAATTTAATCCATAGAGTCTGAATTAGGGCAGGCAACAGAGCCATGGCTTTACAGAAAACATAGCCACACTGCCTGTATAGCTCAGCAACTTTAAAGAAGACTTTCAAATTCTTGTCCCAGTCTGTTCTAGTATTAATGCAAATACCAATCGATTTTTTGGGAGATGCTCTTTTCATTCTTTCCTAATCAGGAACAGAAAGTGGATCCTCCTAAAAGATTTATAAAGAGGTACTGCTATGGTTTTCACTAGCAACAATCTAGAAATATCAGGTTCAATACTGAGGTGAAGTAATCACTTCACATAATTTTTTCCTGAATGACTCCTCTCTAGACTTGGGATGCCCATCTTTGCAAACCTCTCAATTCCTTCATTTACCTTCTCCCTTTAAACTCTTCCCTTTCTTCTGCTGAATATTGCTGGGAAACCTTGTCAACTCTTTTGGGCCATATATGTAAATGATCTGGATTGCGACATTATATATCTTGCTATTTTTTCCATAAGTATAAACACTACACGCATGCAAGCATATGAGAGACTAGTTAGGCACTGTGTCACATGCCCCTTTCTGTTCAAGATCCAGAATATATGATTGTATTCTGCTATTTGACATCAATTTGTTTGAAAGCACTTGCCTGCAGTTTCAACACTTCTCAAGTTAGGATATATCTAACTATAATTTAACCAGCTCACTCAAGGACAGCCACATTAAAATGCTCCTTAGATTAATCTGTACAGACTGTTTTCCATATGTTCCTTAAATATGACAGTAGGATTGAATTTAAAATGTCAACACATTTCACGTTAATGAAGTTTAAAAAAAGCTTATTCTAGTTTATTTGAATTTGGCTGAACTGAAACTGATTGAGAAATTAGAAAAGTGTTGGTGAAAAAACGAGTTTCGGGGTGGGTACTTCTTGGGAAAATCTGCATCAGAGTGCTTGCACCACTGCCCAGCAGTGAAGGGGCTCCTGGCAGTAAAGACGAATGAATGAAACCTTCCTCTGCTCCATCAGGTACACTTGCTTATATCAACCACTACTCCACTTCTCTCCTCTTCCTTTCTTCCCTCTTTCCTTGGCTAGATCCCAAAGGGATCTGGTGGTACTTTTTGAGCTCCTGTCTACAGCTGCTGCTACAGTAGGCTCCACTGTGCTGTGGAAGCCAGGACAGGCCTGGGTGTAATTCTGGTTCTTTGTTGATATCTTATTATTCTCACAAATACATTTTCCAGTTTACTTGAAAATCTACATTACTATGAAGAGCGTGAATGTCTCACATATATGAGCAGGAATAGGATACTCTTGGGTAAATCTGGCAAAGAAATACATTAGTATTTGTAAAAAAACATTGCAGTTGTACAATACCTGATTATATGATAAAGTTGTTCCCTGCTAACAAGCAAGTAGCCATGGGCTAAAACAGCTACTGGAAGGAGATAAAGTACCAGAGTCTCATATAAGAATGCAGGCTGTGTTCCCTTTACACATCAAGACTCTGTCTTGATGAACATATGGCTGTGTGTAGCAGAAAAACATACACTGGCCCGCCCTTAGCTGGTGCCAGATGACTTAAAAGAGTATTTGCCCCACAGACAATTCCTTTTTCAGAATGAGAAGCTTAGGGTACTGTAATAATTAGTGCCCTCTACCGTCCAAAAGGTCCAGCCTATGACAACAGCTGGGCTTTCATGGCTTTATATAGGCAAACAAGGAACTGGCTTGGAAGAGGAGGGCAGAGCCTTCTTTAGATTAAGTGTTAGAGGAAGGAGGTCCCAGCCTTTCCCCCTGCAAGCAACTGGGACAGCCTCATAACTAATCACTGACTCTGGATTGCTCACAACACCAGAAAAGATCATACAAAGCTATTAGAAAAATGGAAACAGGGCAAGATACGAAACACAGAGCCACCAGGCTGCACTATAGCTGGCAATTCTGAGGACACCAACATAGCTGTGCCCTTGTGCATCATAGTTGAGTGCAGACACCTGCATCAGCTCAAAGTGACAGCAATCAAACAGCGAGAGTGGTAACTGTGAAATTTCCTCTCTGATACTTTCCAATACTCTGTGTATGATTGTATCTAGCTTTTAACATAGTTGTGACGCCGCAGCCCCCACCTTGTCTTTTTGGTGGTTTGTCCCTAATGAGTTCTTATTATATCTCAGTGCACAGAAGTATCCTGCCCAGACATTGTATTGCTAAATTCTCTGGGCTTTCAGACAACCTGCGATGAAAGATAATTCAAGGAAGGAGAGTTATTTTAATGTTTGGAATACCATATATTTAACAGCATTTCACTACATGTTATCACTCATATAACACTGAGTTCTCTGTGAACTCAACAAAAGAGGAAAATAGGCAGAAGAGAAAAAAGAAAGAAGCAGGGTTTCTCCTGCTCGTGTGCGTGGTAGCGGGAGGCTTCAGTAAGGCTGAAATATGATGGCCTAAAGGAGAAGACACAGCTGACTACCAAAGACTGTTGTATACCCGACACAGGCATTGTACCCTTATTTCAGATGACAAGTAGAGTGGACGCTCACAAAGACTAGCAGTTCAGAAAAGGCAAAAAAGAGTGCATATTAGAAGATAAAACATTTGACAGCCACTCATATTGCTGGGTCACACAGTCCAGCACATGCAACCTAGTTGATGACTGGTGGCTACAGACATAGTTAGTTTCTGTCTCCTCAAAATGCACTTGAGTAAACACAAACAAATAAAAGGGATTTTTGATTCAAGTACCTAAGGTAACAAGCTTCTGCTCCACACGAAAGCAGAGCAGATTTGATATGTGGGGAATGAATTGTGACAGCTCTGACACTCAGATGGTGCCCCTCCAAGTGACGTCACCTGCTCGGCCAGTCCCCACTCTCCACAGTATATATTAGTTTTCCTCCTTGTATCAAGCTGTCACTTTAGGTTCATTTCACTGCAGTTGCCAAGCTATTGTAACAGGGAAAAAGGAAAGAGAAACTACCACAGTGAAGTCAGCATGACAGTCTAAGTCCAGTAATCAAAGTAAATTAAAGGGGATTTTATTTTTAAATCACCTCCTCCACTTTCCTTTCAAGAAAGCATTAAAAAAAAAAAAGGACTTGTAACTTTCAAGCCATTTGAAACAGGCTGTCTTACACATATAAGACTTAGCATTTTGAGCAACGTATTAATACGTATTACTACTGAAAATCCACTTAGTCTGGCAAGGTCTACTCCTTTTTTTATTTTTAACATAAAGGGGACAAATACCTCCAATGGGAGTGTGGAGACCTCTGCCAGCTGCAGTCCTGTTTGCTTGGAACCTTCTTCCATTAACTCAGAGGTGACACTGTGCCTTCCCTAGGTCAAGACCCATCCGTGGAGTCTGCTGTGCCCACTCACATAAAACCTCAGCCTGGCTTCATAATTCCCAAGACCAAACCTGAGCTGGCCTCAGTAGTAATTAGAGTAGTATCATCCATAGCAGTACAAATCACCCCAGCTAGTTCTGCAATGCAAGAAGTTACTCAGCTTTCAAAAAGAGACAGAGTACAGCAGTGCTGTGGCCATGCCACAGATTCTCACAAAACGTGGTGCAGGGATAGCAGTGGGAACATGTGAATTGAGCCACAAGAATTTCTTAATCTTGAAGGTACAGCTGCTTCATGGGTGCCAACCAAACACTATGAAGAAGCATGCACAAGGCAGAGAAGGCAGTCAAATGTGTTTGAAAATGATGACATACAGCAGTTTATATAAAAGGGAGAGAAGACTGGCATCAGCAATATACATAAACACTCACAAAGACTTGCACGCATCTTCTGAAACAGCATTAGCATCAGTGCACAATCAAGCTAGAAGGAGCATCTTATCACTCTTAATTTGTATATACACATTTCTACTACTTATTATTTGTATTATCTTTAAGACCTGATACAATTCACTTTTTTTCAGTGAATTTCATGCAATCTCTTGATATCTCAGCAAGAAGCAGCTATTCAATTGATAGTCCTGAACTAAGTCTATTCCCAGCGTCCTGCTCAGTATGCACACATCTGTGTATCCACATCTTTAGAATGTACATTTGTGAGGAATAGGTACAGCTCACCTGCTGAACCTGAGGCCTTACGTACTCAAAAGAGGTAAGTATGCCTGGATTATCACTGTTTTAAGCATGATGTATGGCAACATATCTGAAACAGAGTATAAAGCAAATAGACATGTGCCTTTTGCATCAACAACTTGCAAGTTGGCTACTTTTGAAGGAAATGGGTGACAAACTGAAAAAATATACTTGTATCCTCCTATGAATATTAAATGTGGCTTTTTCCTGTTCAGTTTTCTGTTGCCACTTAACCTGAATGAACTGAGTTCAATCAAAGGAAGCTGCAAAGGGTTTGTTAAAGAACTGGGCAGGAAAGATGAAAGAAAGGCCCAGATAAGGAACATCCCTCAAAACACTGGCACAGGGTTTATAGCTAGAAAGAGGGACTCCTTGTGTCTAAGACTGACAAGAAGAAGATCAGAAAGCACTGATCTGTTAAAAGATCCTGTCTTACAGACAGGAAAGAGTTTTGGGGTGAAGTAGAAAAGGCTGTCCAAAGTGAGGAAAAAACTGTCAGTCTGGAAAATTCAGAAGCATTCAGAACAGCCTGTAAAGCAAAGCAAGTTGTTCCTCCTAGCTCAGATGCAAAGAACAAGATGGTGCTGAATGAACCATGGATAAACAGAGAAACTTTGGTATGTGAATGTAGGTGTAGACCCCTTGCTTTTTACTTTGGTATGCTGAAAAGTTGCTTGGGGGTCATTTTAATGAGAGCTGCTGTTCCAGGCTTCAAAAGATAAAGGAGGGCCCATGCCTGGACCTGCAAGAGTAGTTACTGGTTAGTACTCACAGGACTACAACATAGGGCTCAACCTGGGAGCTGGTGGATTAAGGGATTCCACTTCCAAAGAAGTAAAGACCTGAGACTGACCAAGGGAGAGAGGGAAGAGAGACATACTGTATTTGTAGGTCTCATCTGTTAAAGAATACAGAAATGCATGGATTGAAAATAACATTCAAAACCATGTTTCTGGAAAAAGTACCACTGTTCCCAGCTTCTTGTGAGCCAAAAAAAAAGGGGGGGGGGAATATTTATTTACAAGACATTCTGAGCACTGAGGATGGATGTACTGTCAGTATGACATCCATTGATATTGTATTGACTTTTTCACTTATGTCCTTAGTGGTATATTCCTACTGACTTTGATTTGGGCAGAAGTCTTTACATAGTCACCAGCAATTATTATATTGGAGAGAATAAAATAACATGATAGGAAAATATGGAGAGTATCATTACAAGAATAAATCTAAAAGTCCTTTTTTCTATGCTGCAGCTAGTAGGCTGCTCAATTAGAATCTGTGTCAAATTGCTTAGCATTGATTGCAAATAGCTTGCCAATTTTACTGATATGAAATGCTAAAGTGAATGCCATTCACCAGTGGTGCAGTAGGCAAACTGGCCTCATGGCAGCCATGTGAACACACTCTTGCACTTACAGAGAGTCAAAATCTGGTCAAATCTGAGGAAGCTCAGTTCAGCAAAGTACATGTAAATGCTCAGAGATTTATTTGTTTTAATCTTTGTGCCTCCTTTTATTTATGGTATATGCACAGGTGCTTGTGGCCACATCCTTATTTAAGAACATAACATCAGTGTAAAAGGATGTTAAAATGAGTGCAAATGTGAAGAAGTCTGCTAATAGTTGACTGAATGATTAAAGAGCATTTATTGGGCCAGCACCTGTATGCACGAGGATCTGGACACAGAGAGATTCATTCCCACATTTTAAGAAAAATGGAAAGGAAAACTCATGACATGAATTAAATAACCTATCATGTTGTACTAGCAGATTTAGAGACAGTTTGTGGTCACAGAGAATATTTTACAGCCAAAACAAAGGGTTTATGGCAAATCAATACAAAATAGTTTTATAAGCTGGTGGAAAAATCCTTCCTATTTACAATTGAAAGTCAAACAAGTCATTTCACAAGCACTTGATAACCAGGAAGTTTACTCACATCTGAATAATTTGATCAACCCTGCCCTCACAACAGAGTGAACATCTTTGCTACACTATAGGATGAACCCTTGAATCAGCTTGAGTTTTGAGGTGGGCTTGCCTCAGCTTGTTATTGAAGTCAGCACCTGAAAAAGCACCGGGAGGGTGATGAGAGCCCTGGAAGAGGCAGAATCCCCAGCCTAGGATGTGAGAAGGCCAGGAGTCAACCTGACTGGCTAAGAGAGAATAAAAGCAACCTCCTCCCCACAGAGGAAGTATTCTTGTGTGTATGCCATAGTCTTGCGATATGCAGTCTCTCCTTTAGGCTTGGGCTCAGGCCAGGAACTTTTCAGCCACACACTGTACAGAGTCCCCTTTGGGCAAGAAAAGTCTCCTTTTCGTCAGGCTCCGAGGACTGCCTGGATGTTTGCTCCCTGCCTTTCTCAGCGGTCTCCCCGTTGATCAGGTCCTGCTTGTTGGGTTTTCCTCCCAGCTTGTCTCCTTATTACAAAAGTCTCTTTCCCCAGGAAGAGCCAGCTGCCCTCCAGGGAGGCACATCCACTCCCCTGCCAGGAAATCCCTTGCTCCCCTGCAACAGCCAGGACAGGAAAGAGGTGGTGGTTTTCTCACTGCGGCACAGCCATCCTCTTCCAGAAGGACCAAAATGTAATGACATACAGCAGACAAAAGGACATATTTTAAAAAAAATGTCATCTTTAATGGCTATAAGACTAATGATTATTGCCCTGAAGCCAAGAAAGGAGAAATCTAAGGCCAAATCAGAATCAGAAGCGATTACATTGAAATCAGTGGAGATATTCCTGACCAGAGGAGTAACTTGCTTTCCTGTCATAGGAATAAGAAGGATTTCAGAAAATAAGAAAGGGAGATTCTTGCATTGCTTTTTCTTGCTTAACTCAGGTCTGCTGTATAAGATGGTACCTTCTTCTCTACATTATTCCTACTCTTATCTATATGGTTACATATTCATTCTTTATTCTGTGCCTAATTATGTATATTAAGCTTTTCGATTACAGTCAGGCATTGTACATACGGTTACATATTCATTCTTTATTCTGTGCCTAATTATGTATATTAAGCTTTTCAATTACAGTCAGGCATTGTACCCATTTCTAAGGCCAATATCTTGATTTTTTTATATTATAATATTTGTCCAGGTTTACTTGGGGAAAATGACCTGAGTTGTTATAATTGGCATTTTTAAGGTTAGATCAGGTGATGTTTAGAATACTTTTTCTGAAACTTCACTGGTTGAAGTATTTATTGCTATATATACTTAGGAAAGGTAAACCTCCTGGGAAGCAGAACATTTGTTGCACTGAGAAAATCCATAGTTATGGGAATTGTATAATACCCCGTGGAAGGGAACGAGTACAAGTTAGAGCCCCCCTGTATGTCTAGCTCTCATACAAGCATTATTCTAAAGTGCTTTCCATTATTTATTTTACACATCTAGAGCCAAACACACTGATCCACTTGCAGAAGCAAACACAAATCCACTGAAGTAAATGACTGTGGATCCACTTATGACAACAGTGAATTTGGCCCTTACATATACAGTTTTATTTCTCCTCTAAGCTAAAAATACCTTTATATTTCAAGACTACCCTTTATTTGAGTTTACATCCCTTAGGACCAACGTACAGCAAAGCAGCGAACAGGCTGGAGGGGCTTTAGTGAACAGAGAACTCACAAAATGTGATCACAATGTGCTTTACAGCATGAGTAAATCCCAAGGGTTCTCCCACATACAACTCCTAAACACTGAGAAGAGTTAAAGCTGTCTGTCTAATCTATGGAAATGTGAGTTTCAAGCACTGATAAATTGGGACTGCCAAGTATAAACTTACTTTAAAATGCCAGTAATTTTTTTTTTATAGAAACAAAAAAAATGATGAGAATATCTTTTCTAAATTTCATATACAGTAATTACTATGTATCCATTCTTGCTCCCCACGCACCCAAATTGCTTGGAATAAGTTGTCAAAGTAAATTGGCTATTCTTTCAACATTGGTAAATTATTCTTCTATTGTGGACTCCTAGCTTGATAATTTAGGATACGATAATTTTCATTTACTTAGTGTCTTTGACAATTTTGGAACAAACTACTAAGCCATTTCTTTTAGAAACCTATTAGGTAATTGTTATCGTAAGGATAATTAGTCTAGTTAGATTTAAGAGGAAAGAATTGATGGTCATAAGATGGAGGTCACGAGGAAAGGAACTATGAAGTAAGATTACTGGGATGTGAAAAATATCCAAGTCATAATACACATAGCCCATATACAAATCTGATTGTATTCTCACTTCTCTGCAAATCAGTAGCATTTTCTCTGAAACCAGTGTCATTATGCTAGTGGAAAGAAATCAGAATTATACTAATAGGATGGTGCTACTTAAAGGACAAGGTCTCCTTCTATTGGCCTATCATGAGCTGCTTATTCTTCTTGGCTCAGCTGTTTCTGGATTTGCCAGGGCTCTTAGTGGCCACCTTCACAACGCCAGCCCCTGTGCATGGAAACCCCCTCTAGTCATGGTGGTCCTCTGATCTATGCCTTACCCACAAAACTCATGCAAGCACCGAACACCCATGTCCTTCCAGTGGAGCCTATTCATATTCAATATTGATATATAGATATATTGACATATTGACATATTGATATATTGATATATTGATATATAATTCCTGAGTCTTTAGGAATTACCTTCACAGAAAAGGTAATGTAGCCCTAAATATGCAGTAAAGACTGGAAAAATCTCAGTTATTAACAGCTTTCCTGCACCATACTCACTGTCTTCTCCAGCCTGACTCATCTTTCCATCCTTCTGCAGAGAAGATCCAAGACCTATGGAGCATCCACTGTAGTATCTAGAAATAGTGGCAAAGAGAAAGCAGTTATCAAAACTATAAAGCAGACTTATGAACACAAGAGAGGTAAAAGAGGGACACAAAAAAAAAGGATGGTGGGGAGAAAAAAGATAGCTCAGTGTAAGGAAAAACTAAGCAATATAAATAATAAAAAAGACACTTTGCATCCGTGAAGGGAATATAATTATTTTTAAAACCAGAAAAGCTCTTTACAGTGCAGCTGCTCCCCATATGCATCTTGTGTGCAGGTTAGTGAGCCCTTCCTCTGTGAAACAGCTCAGCTTCAGGCCCTAAATATGTTGGAATCAAATCAATGTGGTGCTTGTGCAAAGTATAAAAGAGATCACCTCTCTCTATTGGGCAAGAATTTAGATTAAACAGACAGAATTACTTTAGTAAAGATTATTTCATACCTTCAGAGTGTCCTGAAAAGGATTTGCTATTTTAGGTAGAGGTGCCATTATTATGGAGGGGCTTGTGCCTCTCTAGGTCAGGTTTCTACCACAAAGCCCCACTCACAGCTCTGGTCAAAAGAGCTCTTCGATTTGCTCCAGCACACTGTGGCACCCCAGGGAGTCTCTGAGAGGCAGTCACCCAGCAGTATATATATCCTGGGTCCCACATACATATTAACTGAGAACATTTCTTACACTGCTTAATACTGCAGCTGCACACAATCAGGAAGGAAATGCCCTTGCACCTATTTTTGTGCCTGGGACAGACTTACCAGGCATGCTTTCTTCTGCCAGCAGCTTTGACTGAAATTTTTACTAAAATGCACCAACATAACACTTGAATGAATTTGGTAGTAAGGATTATTGGGTTAACTGCAAGAGTTCAGCAATCACAAATGAAATATTTTCTGAGATTAAAAAAAGACAAGGGGAGGAGGTCTGGTAACAGAGGAGGTGGCTAGAAGTGCTGAGGTTTTAAAACCATGGAACTTCACTGAAGAAAGAGAAACCAAGGAACTGCTTTTCTACTCATCAACTTGCAGAAGAAGCAGAGATCTTGACCTTGGAATACAAGCAAATTACTATTTTGGCAAAATAATTTTTGCTTTGAGACTAAAATATAATTTCTAAATGTAAGCACAGAATGGTATACATATAGTATTTACAGCAACATAGGTCTTTTTGTGGCCTTTGTTACGTTTCTGATAATCACACTGAGGCCTGATCTTTGCTTATAAAAGGAGGATAGCATCCACTTAAATCACCGATACATAATACATCAAACAGAAATAAACCCTCCATTTTGGCTCATTCACTGGGTTAAGATTAAAAAGGTATACAAATACTTTTCTTTGTGAAACCAAAGTAATAATGAAGCAGAAATTACTACAAAGCTGGAAAAAATAGAATGATCTTTTAAATATGTGCCTTTGCTATTTATTTTTTTTTGAATGAGAATAGTGGTCCTAAATCTGAAAATTAATCCAGACACTTTCTGAGAGAGTTTTGAAGAAAGTGAAGGCAGATGTAAATCTCTTGCTGTATTCTTCTGAGCAAGGTCATTGTGACATTTTTCTTAACAGAAGAACCAGAGCAGGTTTAACTGATGGTTAAAATAATAACTCCATGTAACTTTTCTGTAATTAAGCACAAATGGTGAAATTTTGAAAGTGAATGGAGTGCAAGACACATTGTTCAGCTGAAGCCAATAACAAAACTTGCTTTGACTTTAGGCAAGCTGGACGTTGCTGAAACACTTACTTGAGAAGATGATCTGTGAATTATTTCATTCAGCCAAGAGAGAAATAACAGCATGGGTATTGCCTTTGCCCTCCTCATCACCCCTGGCTTTACCCAGGCACCCAGGAGAAGGCAGGCCTCTGCACTGTGCTGCAGGACGGGGAGGCCTCGCACCCGCTCTGCAGGCCCCTCGGGAGGAAACCACCCTGGGACAGACAGCAGGATGCCCCTCAGGTGACTGGAAGGCAGCAACCCTGTGTTCTTAGTGTTGTGAAGGGTCATGGAGGGTCATGTAGCCCGCCTGGCCCCAGTGCTTGGGGTCCTCTGCCGCAAGCCAACGGTGAGGCCCTGAAAGAGGCTTGGGCTGCGCTTCCCTCAGCACGGGGTGGAAGGCACAGGCCTGGCCTCCCCTGCAAACTGCATGACAAACACAATTAAATGCCTTGTCAGGTCCCTCTGCCTTGCAGGGAATAACGATACTGATTACAAAGAAACATTTCAGCATTCCACTTTATTCCCTCGTTTGGTCTTAGTAGGAATGACTGATAAAACTGATGCATGGTATCATTTTTGATAAAATACATACTGCCTGTGGAATAATGCTGTCCTGGCTGAGGCTCACTGTTGAAAGCCCTTATCCTTTTGTATTTTTCAGCTTTTCAAAACTTTTTTTTTTCTATTTGTCAGTTCAATTGTGTTAGAAGCTTATCCAGATGCCTCTATACTTGGAATGGAAAAAAAAAATTACTTTGTTAAGATGTTAGGCAGCACTGAATGTAGTTATCATTATTGTGGCCTTTATATCTACATTACAATTTTGTCACAAGCTCAATGTAATATCTAGAAATTCCCTTAAAATAAAAACTAGTGAGTGTGTTATGAAATTACAGCCAGGACAGATGGCCAGATCCTGTCATTGGAAATAAAAGTAATGTTATAAGTGTATAACTCCATTGGGGAAATTGAGTACCATAATAAAGTAGACTTCCACTTTCTGCAATGAAATTCAATGACTGTTGAGGAGTTTAGGGTTTAGAAAATTGAAAAATGAAACCTTTGGTTTTCCGCTGCTGTTTGATGATGTGTAGCAAGTCCCTTTATGGACTGAGGCTAACATCCAAATAGTAACAAGCTTGCAGTGAATAGAGCCCACAGAGGATCAGCTACTAAATCTTGCAATAAAAGCTGTGTGATTTACAGTAAATTCCAGAGGGCTGACAGCACCACAGCTGAGGGCATAAACACTTCTTTCATGGCTGAAGCTTCAGTCAGCTCTGTCTGCTGTGAAGTACAATCGAGCAGTGAGGCATGCTGCTTACCAGCAATGACTTTGATAAATAACTAGGAAGTCCCACTGTTGGCTTAAAACTAGAAGTTGTTCAGTTGCAATTCTGCATTTGTCCTGCTTTAATGGGTATGGAAGTGGCTTTAGCTGTAATCTGTCAGTGATTGATTAGGCCTTCCTGGATCCCTTCCCTGCTCCGCTCCCAGCTCTCTGCTCTCCACAGTTAAAACAAAATTGCTACATATCTGACTGCCCTCTTATGAGGAAAGTAAACACTCTTAATTCTGCTCAAGTGAGTGTAAGTTAAATGCCTACAACTGATAAATTGTTGACAGACAACACATCTTAACAATGGGGTACCTAAACATGCAGGTGCTTGTGCAACTTCTGCTCACCATTTAGTTATGCTGGGGTTTAAAAGCCTAATCAGCATAATTAATGCCTTTTACACATAGGTGCAAGAACCACGGCTGGAGCGGAGCCTCGGTTTCCTAACCACAGAAGTACGGAGTTCCTAGGCCTCACACAGGATCATTCATTAATGTGTGTAAATTGGACATAATGTTAAACACATGCACAAATGCCACAAAGCTAGTCAGAAAAGGAGCGTGGCATTACTAGAAGATGCTCCAATAAGGATTGAAATATTTGGTCATTTATTTTATATTCAGATGTGTCTGCATAAAATGCAATGTGTAAATGATCTGCTCTGATTTGGCAAGATAAGGGAGTATTTTACTTGTAGTGAAGGTTCATATCAGTTCTTTTCAGTTGGAAAGGGCAAAAAAACCCCAAGCCAAAGTAATACTATGTCTAGAAAAGTCTATCAGTAATAGAAAGTCTCTTTACCTGATAACTATATAAAACGTGAAAATTCAAATTGTACTATCTGACTTACATAAAAACTTTACTGGATGGTGGGCATGATTCTCGATGCTTATAGATAAAACATTATTGTTAGGACTTCTTGTATTCCATATGCTGTCTTCCTGTAATTTTATAACTGTGTTACAACAAGCAAACCAAGGCATATAATATGACAAAGAGCTGCTCTATGATACATAAGAACTGTAAAGGTAAATATTGGGTGTGCATATCCTTAAATTAGAGCAAACTTGATTCTGCATTCTTGATTCTGCTTCAACTGCCACTATTATTACTGGTAACAAGGGACAAGGATTGTATGGACTCACCCTTCCTCTGCAGCAGAATATTTTGGTTTTAATAGAGAGAACGTATCGAATCCACACTCTTGCATTACTTCAGATTTTCCTACCATCAGAATTATTGAGAATTTTATTTGTTTGGGTTGTTTGAAAATCCTTTTGGTTACTTGTATATGCCACCCTGTTTATTTTCCAAAGATCTGTGTAGGGGAGGTCCTTCAGTTTTTGACACAGATGCATCAGTGCTCATGCAAAGTAAACAGAGACATTTTTCTGGTTTACAGTTTGTTCAACATGGAAAAGAGCAGTGATTGGGGAGAGGGTGATCTCATTCTGTAATTTCTGGGGGGGTATTTTACTGCATGCACTTGTAATGCATACTGAGTATATTTCTCAAGTTTTCATTGACTGAACCACAATACTATCAAATAAAGTAATGTCACCAAAAGAAAACATCTTCTAGCAGCACAGTATGACTTGATTTTAACAAAGTCATTTTCAATTCTTTTTAAAAAAGTGATTAAGTATGATTTTTCATTTCTGAAACCGTCCACTTCTCATTGCCTGACCTACATGCATTGAATTGTTCCAAAAGCATTATAAGGGCAATTATTGTTGCCTTGAACTTCTCTTGCTGTGTCAGAGTAACAAGAAATAAGACATGGGAGAAGGTAGTGTTTGATTAGCTTGAACAGTTGTGAAAAAGGATTTTTACTCCCCTAAGGATTTAGGAAGTAACCTACTCATAAGTATACAATCAAGGAGAGATTTGCATACCTGAGAAACAGCAGTTCAAGCAGGAGAATGTGAGGTCAATCAGGAGTAACTAGTTAAGAAATTCAATTGGTGGCTATTTTCCCCATGCTTTTTTATACTTGTGATTTAATACCAGTTGATCTGAACTGCCATTAGTAGCTGCTGAGAGAATCAAAAGCTTAGGTCAAATTCACATATTAGACTGTGAAGCACAGTTATACTCCTGTAAGGTAAGTATTCTACATTTCTTTAAAAGGGACAGAGGTCTTTTTTCCCATTTAGAATGTCAGTCCCATAATAATTGCTTATTATATCTATCAAAGTTCTAGTAACTCTTATAGCATGTTTTTTAGCTATATCACAAGTGCTTTAAAAAGCTAATAAAGTTACAGCAAAGGTGTGAGGATTTTGAGTTGTAATGAATTCTTGTAAAATCGCTTTAGGATTCTGTCCAGAGGAAGAGGCACTGCAGAGAGGATATGGATCTCTGAAGCTCTGTCCACTGATTCAGCAAGAACTCACTGGTTTGCAGAATCCAATTTTTCCATGGTTGCAGATTCTAGATTGGACACAGAAAGCTTATTTACATGAAACTGCTCACTCCTTACTTTATGTGCACTGTCACCTCTGTATCTCTCATCCCAGTTCAGCGAAGCCAATTTTACAAACTTGCTCTGCCAATAATCATGCATATTCAGTTGTTACTGATTAATGCTAAACCCTGAATTTTATTTTAAACCAGGTGGTATACACTATTGGTTCATGTCTTTTCTAAGAATGAAAGGTATACATGTGAAGCACTTCTTACTGTTTAGTAACTGAGTTATATTTTAAATACCATCATTCAGAAAAATAAAGTATAATAGTGTAGCAAACACCATTTAACAGTGACACGTTTCATTTGGACAGACACTTAATTGAGATATCTTCCGGGGAAACTGTTTAGTCTACCAACTGTAAATGGCAATGACTACTGCTTAATCAGAACCATTTTAGCATAAATTTCGCTTAATAGGGAAACATTTGCCTGGTGACAAATACTTAAATAGTGTTTAACCAAGTGTTAAATAGTTATAAAATTCTAGACTACCCTTTTTAATTTTAATAGTGAAGTGCCAGATAAAGATTAGAGGGAAAAAATACATGTTGAAATGCTGTAAATATCCTGGCTTTTTCTTTGGTTTATTTTTTTGTTCTTGTTGAGCAGAGTTTGTCATTGTAAAGCTTTTTCGACTATTTTTAAGACTTCATCTCTTAACTGGGGCAAATAATCAGGAAGACAGAACAACCACATATAATCTAATTAACAGATTTCTGCTGTCAATCTAAATAATAATAATGTGGTAACATGTACGTGCCCTGCCAAAAGGCATCTTGAGTCCACCACAAACACCCCCATCAAAAGAAGGCAAAATTCAGTCCTAATGCCAATAGCCAGAGGTCATCTGCTCATCCCAGAAAGTGAACTGCACATATGAAAAGACCACCCAGAACAACTTGCCTGAATATATTTGATAACTCACCTAAAATAGCTATCCCCATACTCAAAAAAACATTGGTAAAAACGAAAACATCCATTTCAAGGTCCCATCAGAAGGACCCTACATACTTACTTCGGAAAATATAATGGGTAGAAGTGTTTCATACTGACATACCCTTAATGAAGAGACCTTACTCCCACCAGCCAGTCTGTCATCTCTTAGATAGCATGTAAAGATGGCAAGAAGTGTCTTCTGCTATCATTTACTGTTTCAGGAGATATGTCATCAGGCAGTCCCTCAGGAGTATTGCTGCTATTAATAATTATAGCTTAAGGATCCAATCCTATAAAGGACTAAGCACCTCAGTGAGAAGTCAAGAGGCACAAAGAACTATTGAAAGGCTGAGCACCATCCTGGATCAGGCCCTTCAGTACTTGTAGTAAGCACTTGAATCACTCTCATGGTACAATAAGCAGTCAGTGCAATGCAGTAAAACATAGCACATGTAAAAGGTTTTCTCGAATAAATGGTTGCACTAATAACATCCCATTTAATTAGCAAAAAAACATATTGAAACATGTCATAGAAAATGTGGCAGGGTAATCTCCACAATATACAGCAGCTGACGAGTTAACTGGGTATTATGAAGATGGGTGACTATAACCCAAATATAGAGGTATCCATTCCAATAGGCTGTATGACAAGTAGTCTATTGTTTCATTAATTTCTACTTTTAAAAGTTAATTTCTTCACTTTTTAGTATTAGTCATGTATTATGAGAATTAACATAAAGGTGATGATAATGCATGATCTTTATGTGCCATCTTATTAAAATGAAGCTATTTTTAATACTTTTAAGAGGCCTATCAGAAAACACAATTTATATCCTCAAAGTATATTTTGTCAGTTTCAAGTATAATTTTTGCATTCATATTCTTTTATGAATTTTAATGGAGACACTTAAATTGTAATTATTCCTCTCAGCTCAAATGCAGGTAACAAATGGAATTCAATCAGTGTTTGCGCATAATGACCATCATTAAGAGAGAAATAATAATGACATTCTCTCTGCATTAAACTTGCAGACTCTTTACACAATGATCTGAATCCCATTATTGATCTCCATGGAGATATGCAATTGTCACCTATTCTGCATAATATCTGAATGTTAAATACATTTGTTTGGAACAAATATTTTAATGAATACAGTCAGTTCCACTTAATTAACTATCTGATAACTGAATATTTTTGCTTAATAATTGAACATGGAACATCAAAATTGCCCTATTTTTTAATCAAATGCACTTGAGATTAGACACAGACATTCATTTAAATGTTTGTAAAATGTACATATAGTTTAAAATTTCCATTACATTTCTTTAAAGAATACATATTAAGTTACTGGCAAAGTATTTAGAAATCACTTTTTTGCCCCTTTTGTTTTTAATAAACCTTGTGAAAGCTTCAAACTGAAAACATTTTCCTTCTGAAACTACCTTTTTTCCTTTTGCAGAAAGATATCTCACAAATGGGTTTGCTACCAAAAGGTTGCTCATGAAGGTCTGAATACTGGCACTGAGCTTCTCTGACGTCTTGTGAGAAAAAAGCATTGAATTATTTGTTTCAAGAAGCAGATGGCTACAGTTATCTAGATTTTGTATACATACAGAAGAAATGAAGAGCTAAGAATGTGGTTTTTACATCTTTCAGACCTACCAGCATTGAAAGATACAATCAGCCATTTTTGCTCAGGTCAGCATTCTGAAATTTAAAAAAAGAAAACACCCTTAAACGTAAAACAAAGAACTGAACTTCTCATACAAGTGTTATTTTACACTGATAAGAATGTCTTCTTGACTCTAAATTTAAAAGTTGGGGGTTTTAGCTGTAATAAATATTGCTGAATCCAACTCTGTCTGAATAAATAAGGCACCTGAAACTAAAGAGAGTAATCCCAGTTGGCATTCAGAGAACCTACCTCTGGAGGCAGCCATCTTGTTAAAAAGAGCACTTTTGGTGGCACTGGCAATGGGAGAGGCTAGTAAAAGATGCCTTAGAGGAAAGTATGAGAAATCCCAGAGTGGATAATTAAAAAATAACTTGGCCATAGGGGAAGTTTCTTCCCATTCTCAGTAGCTGGCTAATGCTGTGAAACATGAGGAGCTGTATACTTTATTTAAAGAAACACTGAAAGTGTAGATTTTTTCATTATCCATGTAAATGCCTATTTCATTCTTAGGATCCTGCTGAGCTCTTGGCCTCAATGATGTCTTATGGCAATGCATTCTGCCGTATCTCTACATTTTGTAAAAATGCTCATTTACTAGGAGAAAGGACAAAGAGACAGACTGATTTACATTCTCTATATCATTCATTATTTTATTTATCATAATCCTTTGTATCTGTATCCTCTTCAAAGCTCAGGGTTTCAGAATCTTCAGTCTTTCCACGTTTCTATTTCTGTTTTGGGGCCACTTAGAGGGATCTGAAAAACCTTCCTTTCAAATCCAAGTCCCAAACTAAACTCTGTGTGCATGACATGCCATAGATGGATGCAGAAAGTGGTCACTATACTACAGGTTGGTTAATTAGATTAGATAAGTGGTCACTGTGTGCCTCAGCTCCTGCTCAGCCCCAAACTTCATTAGCAAAATGTCATAACTTTTTATTTTCAACCTACTAGCCTGAATCAGCTCATGCCGAAATCAGCAGTAACATATTTTTACTAGTATCAGGCAGAGTGGAGCTGGACTAATATTGAGCACTTTTAAAATACTCAGATGCATTGAATTCACTACAGCCATGGCTCAAGACAGGAGAAACAAACAAGGGAGCTGGAAGAGCTTAATGAAAACCTGTACTCCAGCCCAACAGGATTCCTGTTTAGTGATGAAGAATCTCTAGAAAGGGGCTTCCAGAAACTCCAAAGGTTGACTTTCTGCAAAAAGCAGTGTAACATCTTCCAACATAGATTAAACTGAGGAACATACTATCTTTTTATTTAAAGCTCAAATTGGATTCCTCTTGAAATCCATCTACATGCTTGCAGTAGCTTCACGCAGTTAGAACAAGCACTAAAGCAATGAAGTTTCTAGTTCATGTTTAAGTCACCCACCTACTCAGCATGTCTTTTAAGGACTAAGTGGAATTTACCTATCAGTTTCTCTTCACATCTCCCACAAAGAAATAGTAGACATATAGCAAAATTAGCAGAGAGAAAAGCAAAACCTTTAAAGTGAGTATATTTTTGGCTGGGAAAATAGATTTTTAAAAAACTAAAGCAAGCTTTAAAGGTAATGAGAGAACCAGAAGCAGTGTGGTTCTGTGTTTTATGCTTCCTCTGTCTTTCTTTTTCAAAATGAACTATCAATTAAAGTGTGAGAAATATTTTAGCAAGCACTATATACAGGATACTGGAAGATCAGACATAAAAGGTTGTGAGACACTGGGAGAAGTACAGGGGGAAAGTATTAAAGCAGGCAAAGTTAGAAAGCCAATTTGAAAATCACCACCAGAAAAAAAGATATTTAGCAGAATATTCTAGTTTAATCCTATGCAGAATAGTATTTGATCCATGTTACTGAAAACATTGCTTGAGTAGCTGCAAAATATACCAATGTACTTGCTAAGGACTATTTAATCAGGATCTGTGTACACCATCACCTCCAGCCTGGGTGGTACTGGCAGTATTTATATATCTCTATATTTGATCATTCCCTTTATATTATACAGAATGCATGAAATCCCATGGATGGATGCAGAATGTGTTTACTATACTACAACTTGATTGCTATCTTCAGTGAATGGCCAGAGAACTCGAGAGAACTTGCTCATTATTATGGGGGCTGCATGCCTGTAATTTATCACTCTTCCAATACTGTACAAGAGCTTTTAGGGTGCATGGAGGGGGGAATACATTCTGTATGTAGATTCTACATCTATTATGGTTTGGACAGTGAAGTATACAGAGAGTGAATTATAAAATGCTTGTGTCCTCACTATTGTTTGTTGGGGGAAGGAACTGTTGTTTTGAGAGACTAAAATAAAGCAAAGCATGCCAGAAGACTGAGCTGTGACATGGCAAAAGAGTAAATGCTTGGGAGAAAGAAAGATAATATTTCTCAAGGAATACTGGTAATGTAGAAAAAGGTAAAACATACCAATACACAAGTTTTTTCAAAATGCATAAATAGAAAGGAAAAGAGTGTTACCACTATGGCTAGAAGCGTATAGACAAAATACATAGAACAAAACAAAAAGATTAGGGTGGATGCCAAGGTGTTTGGGTAATAACATCTTCAATACACATTTTAGATCAGAGACAAAAAGCAAGTCTATTAGATATGTCACTTAAACAGCATATTCCAATTCCTAAGTTCTACTCAGCATCTCTGATCTTCTCTAGGTAAGCCATGGGGTGAATAGTAGTCCCAGTGTTGATGATAGTGTTCCAAACAAAAATATATTTACTAAATTGAATTTTGAATGGAATGGGAAAAAAGAGATTGCCATAGGCAATAAGGTGGATGGGTGTAATCCTAGCAGTTTCGCTTCTGTTACACACAAGAGGTAAACTGTAGGATTTTCAATTGACATAGTTTTAAAACCCCCTACAATACAAGAATTATTATTAGTCAGAGATAATGCTATTGTATGTTGCTTCTCATTTGCACTAGAACAAGTCCTAGCATTTATAGAGAAAGGGAAAGAAACAAGCCAAGAAACTTTATTTACTTTACTTGTTCAGTATGATGTTCTATAGGTTATTTATCCCCATTACTGACTTGGCTATTTTTCAGTCTGTGCATTTATTTGTTTTCAATGTGCAGTGCCAAGATTGGCTAGGATGCCATCTTTACAGCATTATTTTTTAATGGGTAGCAATCCCAGTAACAGTAATATTGCAATATATTTATAGACAGAGCAAAATAAGAAGCTAAAATGTAGGGTGACATTCTGCTTGCGCTATTACACCAAATCAAGGCAGCAAGCAATGACTAAGAACTTGTCAACACTTCACTGGCTCTTCATTTGTCATAGCTACTATAACAGAACATAACAAACAAGTCACTTCTTGCCAGGTTAATTTTTTTCCAAGGACAGAACTCCTTCATTAGACCTGTAAATATATTGGCCCAAGAAAAGGCCTTACAATAGTGCCATATTGCATTGCCTAGGGGACGTATTGCTGAAAACAGCTAAATAGTGAAGTTGTTCCACAGTCATCACTTTTCAAGGCCACATGTTTGCACAGCCAAAATACAGCTGAGGAGGAGATTCCCTTTTGGACTAACCAAGAGGCTTACAGAAAATACAAATAGACATTTTTTTAAAAAAGAAGAGAATCATGTCTAGCTTCTGTACTGAAACTTGAAAACAGAAGAAAACTGGTATTTTTTAGGAAGGTGGAAAGAACCTAAAAACTATGGCCACGGTTAAATGATGCACTAAAGCTGGTATTATGAATCCCACATGTAGATTGTAAACACACTGTGAACGCACTCTAAACACAGGACTAGAAAGTGCAGTTCCATTTTAGCCAGAAGAAAAGCATAAAAAAGGTGTGAATTTCGTAGCATGTTCTAAGTAATTAACAGAAAGAAACCTGAATTAAATTTGTATTGCTGAGCATTGAAGCAGGACATAAATTGTGGAACCACAGCCATAAAAGCAGAGCCATATGTAAGAAGTGAGCTTGGAAAGAGACTGGCTTGTGAAAGTTAACACAGAAAGCTTTTATGTGAACAAATGCTCAAAATCAGCAAGGTACTATTCCACAGTCAATGGTGTTTGCCCACTGCTCTTCTTCAAGTGATTGACATGTCACTGACTGAACTCAAACACTTGTGAGTATGCAGCCAGCAAGCTCTGAGAGCATCTAGAGGAAGAAGATAGGCAAAGAGGGTGGTTTTAGTTTTCTTAACAATCAGTAAAGATACATTTATGTTGTCTTTTGCATAGCCAAGAGTAGAACTGTTATTCCTAATTTCAGCACCTTTCTAACACTTAATTCAAAATTTCCCCAAGGACTTCATCTGTTTATTACTTGAGTATGCATTTGATAGCTTTTGTAGTGACAGAAGAGTATTCATGGAAAACTAAGTGTCAAAGGAAAAGTGAAACATTGTTTATAAATTGGAAGCTGAAAAAATCCAGAACAAAAGCATCCTGTAACTTTCCACTTGCTTATTCATCTTACAGAAATATAACCTATAGAACATAACTGGCTTCTGTGCTGAAATAAGACTGAGACTACCAAGTCAAAGGATTGGAAGAATGGGACTTGGACCAAGGTTTAGACACTTATGACTTCAAATGCAAGGCAAGAGCTTAAAACTCAGTTCTGATCTGTACCTAACCTACAGTGTTGCTCAGGGTGAAAACTGTTCTGTCATACTCTGTATGAGAAAGGTCCTGATACAGTAGAGGTTTTTAAAAAAGGAGAAAAAGAAAATGAGGAAGGAGTAGCTCAAAGGAAGATAAATGAAGAGTGGCAAATTTAGTTCTATAATTTAGTGTAGACTTTGTTTACTTTCAATGAAATAGCTATGGCCAGGGCAGATATGGAGGAAAAGCTGCCTGCAAGCTAGATGAAGCAAATGGAGGCTCATGTTTTGCAATATTAGCTTAAGGTTCTTGCTAAATTCTCATTTACAAGGCATCTGAAGCACAAGCTGATTAGCTACTGTGTCTCAACCAATGGAAGCAACACTTCAAGAGGAGGTGAGGTAACTTACCAGGGGTAGGCATGCTCAGAAAAAGACATTTTTTTTCTGGAAAATAGCTGCAAATTGCAACAATTCCACAATGAAGTGATATTCTGCTTCCAAATGTCACACGAACAGGGGAAAAAGCTAAATGCATCGGAAAAGCTATTCTGTAGGAATTATTCACTCTGCTATAATTAATATAACAAAAAAATCCTACCTTACCATCAGGTCCTTTTGAAGCCCGTCAAGGTTCCCTGATTTGTGTTGATTGTGGAGATGGGCCTCCCTTCTAATCATTCCACCTCTCCAAACCAAGGCTTCTAATTAAAGTGGTGAGATGGACGGCAAAGGCAAAAAAGTAGGGAATAAAAGGGGATCAACAAGGACAGGAGCTGGCAAGTTTGTGGAGAATAACCCAGAAAGCACAATATGGTGGTAAGTTTGTGAACTTGCTGCAACTCCACTCTTGAAGTATTCAGAAACAGCAAGGTTCAAAGCAGATAGAGAGGAGACAACCCAAATATCAGATAGACATTGCCATTTCCTTCAGACCCAGGCCTCAGAAGGAGTATTAGCAGCTCCAAAATGCTTGAGCTCCACTTTATTATAGTATTTCTGCTGCTTTTTCCTCTTCTGATTATCTTTCCTGAAACCAAAAGTCAAATAAAAATAAAAGCTTGGCTGCCTCTTTTCACACCCCCTGCAGAATACTGAGCCCCTCTCATGAAGGATAAACATTAGTTGAATCCTCCTCTCTGGGGAGAACTGGCAATGCTTTTTTTTTAGGTGCCAAACGCCCATGAGATGCAATTGCAGAAATACTTTCATTTTAATCAGAAGTGCACTCTTGAAACACATCAGTTGATCATCCTCACTGACCACGTTTACATTGCAAAGTGCACTAACCAAATTTTGTTTGACTGACACCAAACGTGAACATGCCCTACAGGTCCTCAGGCATTATGCTCCACCTACTAACAGGTGTTCAGTCCTTGTGACCAGACCAGGGCAAGTATAAAGCCAACACCCTGAAATGTATAGGGTGGATGCTGAGCCCTCAGTCCCACCTGTTCTGCCTTGTAAGCTCATCCCTATTGCATGCTTTACTTGCTGATGTAGATATAGCCAGTCTTTTCTGTACTACCCAGGCTAGAATCCCTTGGATTAACCATGTTATATATTACTTTACTGTAACTTTTCACTGTGTAAAAATTAAAAATGGATGTCTCTTACATGTTACTTCTTTATTTGTGGTGCAGTTATTATCCAGGTTTTGTAAAGCAACATCCAGTCTGTTTCTTCCAATTTCATTCCAAACACTGAATGCATTACAGACTCCCACAGCTGCCACAGAGAGGAAAAATAAACCCAAACTTCTGTGGCTTCTCCATTCATCCATTGAAAGAGCAAAAATCAGTTAATTTCCTCCATAGTTCATTGACATGTCCTGTGAGGTTTTACTTTGAGAGTATATTTGGTCTTTCTACTGTATGTTCACTCAGGCTGTTCACTTTAGTACAGAGCATTTGTGTTATGCAGCAACAAAATTAACACTCTTACCTTTAGAGGAAGATATACATAATGTCTATACATTACATATAACAAAGACAAGTTATTCCAAACGAAGGAATGAAGTATTTAAGAATTACAAAGAATAATTACTATTATTATGAAAAATAGTATTCAGTATTTCAGAAACAATTGGACTCTTTTATCAAACATACTGTGAAAAATAATTGCAAAACTTTTAAATTCTGCTTAGATTTTTAGATAAGCAATTGTCTTGTTATGATTTAAACTGTTTATCAAAAATATGAGTTGATAAACTGAGTTAGAACTAGTAAGTTTAAGTAAACTAGTAGAAGTAGTAAGTTTTAACCCTGAAAAGAATGACAGTAACTGGAAACCCATTCTAATAGTGTAAAGGACAGATGAACCCTCTCCAGCTTTATACTGCTGTCCCATAGAAGTCCCTGACACACACTTTTCTGGTCAGGTTTCTTCATGTGGGTGTAGAGGAAGTAGTAAAAGACAGAGAGCCACCAGCAATAAACTAACCCACATGAAAATACAAAAGGAGACAGTACTGAAAGCCAGCATCAATTTATACAAATTTCCATTCATACTGCTAACCCCTCAGGGGTGGTATTTCCTCCGGAATTGCTTTCCCACATCTTCACCCCCACAACAGTTATACCAAGGGATTAGCTAAATCATGTTATCTGCCATTTAGCTTAGGCTACATTATAGGTACATACATTTGTCTCAGAAATGGTGCAATGCAAGAGTTTATATCCTAGTTTACTTTGCAATAACTTCTCTATATATCTAAGTGCACATATATTGAAAATGAGTCTTAGATGTTTGTTCTATTTGTCTAGTGCTTCCAAACCTGAACAAAGACAATTCTGGACAAGGAAGAGCTATTGAGGTCAACAGGTCCTACATTAGCTAGTCAATAGCCTGAAAATTGGAAGTTACAAATCTGAGGATAAAGGTTGTCCCACAAGTTAATTTCTCAGAATAAATCAAATAATCAAGTTCTCCAAAGACATCACAAACCTGCAGTTCAACATCCAGAAGTGAGTTTCCAAGCTATTCATTGGTGAGTGCAAGCTCTCACAGCATTCTTCTGGCGTAGATGGATCTAACATTTGGTGATCACCAAGTTAAGCTATCTTGTTCAGTTACTGTATTCTTATATTCATTTAAAAAACCCCATACATTGAACACTTGTTATAATAGGTCCTTACAAGCACAATTCAAAAGATGAGCCTGTTTAATATTTTAGGAGTTTTGCAAATAGTGGCATTCTTTTTTGAATTTAAGTTCCAGTACCAATAAATTTTATCTAGATTCATTTGGCATTTTATTCCATGAGGCACTGGGCTGTGTTTATGACTCTCAAACATGAACAAATAAAAGTTTGGTTGACCATTTATGCATCAAAAAGAGAAGCAGATAATGTTTTTCATGAGAATATACAGATGATTGCAACCTCTGGACAAAAGAGGCTCAGATTTTCAAGGAAAGGTAGCAACCTTCATTAGACTACCAATCCCAGCCTCAAGAAAGACCTCTACCTATGCTGAGGGGAAGCAACCCCAGTCCTCATGACAGCCAGATTTGCATGGAATCTGGTGAGAGTTCTGCTGGAGTAAAGTCTGAAGGACCTCTGTGGTCTCCAGAACACAGCAACTAATCTGCACTAAGTCTTACACAGAGTTTAAAGCAGGATGCCTTTGAAGGGCATTCGAAGATTTAAACTTTGCCAGCTACACTGGTCATTGCTCATATATCTGTGATACATATTTTTGGCACATACATACAGCTTCTAAAATAATTCTGAAGATGACTTTTTTAATGCCAGATAGATATATGTGACCCAGTGTTAATTATCAATGTCAGTTATATTTTTGGTTCACAATGGGGATCATGTCATTGACACCATAAATGGAGACAGCCAATGATTCTTTGATTCCAGTTATTTATTTATTTAGGATGGTTTGCATCCAGATCCCACCAGTGATAGAGAAATGACCCAGTGTCCCCTGGTTCATGAATCCATGAATCATGTAAAGTTACAGAATAAACAGAGATATATAGTCCTATTTGTAAAACTATTTCATTCATAGTTAGAATTACTCACATGTGTTAACAGTCACATTAAAGTGACCATTCCTTTACCCTGGTAGACCACACAAAGGCTGTGCAGCAGATATGCCAATGGATTGCAGAAGATGTTGGACATTCACAGTTTGCATATTTTAGTTGACATTTAGGCAATGGTTTAAAATCCCTTCTGTGGCATGACATATGTGTGGACAAAATGGGTTCTTGGCATAGTTTAGACTTCTTTAGGGTCTATCTAATTCATTATAGCTTCTTCAAGCTGTATAAACATATAGCTCAAACCATGTAACTGGAGTCTTTCCCTTAATATGTTCCTTCTTTAGCGTGTTCCCTGACAGTGATTTTAAGACTATTTCACAGTTGTCTATCATAAAATAGCATATTCAGTTCTCAGGGAATTTTAGGGACTTTTAACAGCTCTCTAGCTCCCAGAGAGGGGCAGAAGCAAAGGTAGGTATGGATGTGCTATAAGAATTCAAGTTGTTCCAGAAAATGAAATTATAGAAGTGTTTTAATGAATTAATTTCTAATGTGCAGCCTGGATTTCCTCTTTCTGTTGTCAGAACATGTCTACTTGTGCTTCAGAGAAGAGAAGTAGCTCTGAAAAAACATGAAATTACAAGATCAGAAGAATAAGTAATTGCTTTTTTTTGGTGTCTGAGAAGTCATTTTTTAAATGAAACATTTAAACCAATCTCTTTCACTGTTCACAGGGCTTTAAAAAAAACTATACCTATTTTAATATACAAATAACATGTTCAGACCATCAAACCTCAAACTGAAGGGTTTCATCATACTTTTCTGTAAGGTGTACCATGGAGTCTTATTAAACCCCCTTGGAAATATATTTCTATTTGAAACCAGAAAGTTTTCTTATCCTGCTAACTAAAAAACAGAGGACCAAACAAACCCAAGGATCCAAAATCACAGAATCTGATAATAAAATCTAAAGCTCTTACACTTAAATAGTGTTTAGAGACAGATCTTCAAATGGCACACATATTTTCACTCCAAGTTAAGCCAGACAGAAATCTGATTTTGGTAGTTCTGTATAAAAAAACCGTACACTACTCCAACTATGAGAAAATTAAAAGCACAAACAACCTTACTAAGATAATATTGCAGCCTTGTAAACCTACTGTAAGTGACAGATCAACGTTTTCAAGCAGGGACAAAGTGAATCCATTAGATGAAATACTGCCATCATTACCTACTTTTAGCAGTAATAATAAATACAGTCATTATGATGATGAATAACTAATGAAATGGCAGGCCCAGGAAACAGCATTGCAAAGCTTTCAAGAAATTAGAGTCAGATCCTGGAATTGTAGGTATTACCAGTCCATGTCTTATTTACCTACTGACTTCAGTAGGACTTTTCAAATACTGCATATCCTAAAGCTCCATGTAAAAAAAGATAACAAGATAGAAGAAAAAAACACATTATGGCAGACATCATACCTGATTATAATCCAGCATTTAGAACAATTTGTGCTAAGAAAAATTGCCACAGACACTACTGTTTTACTATTACACAGAACTACAGTAAGTTCCATAATTAAAAACACTTCAAATAATGCTTTAATAGAGGGGAGCCTTGCTCCATCTACTCTGCCCAAGACTTAATAATTCTATTATATTTCTAATCAGGCATTAGGTAGATACAGTAAAATTTGATAAATGGGACATACATTGCACTGATTAAATTATCAACAAAATGGCATTACTATGCTTTCATTTACTATGTCAGCACAGTGACTAAAAGCATTTAAAATATTAACTTATCCCTACCTCAAAAAAATATTTTAAACATTTCCAAATTTTGAGGAATTTTTCAAAAGTCACTAGCCAGAAATGGACTGTTCTGGAGACACAGTACAAACCTAGGAACTTTTTGAGATACAACCTTCCACCTGTTTTGTGGGTTTTAGCTTTATATTTTTCTTCACATAGCAAACATGCTTGAATATCTGAAAGGTACCAGAATGTTAGCCTCAAAAATAGATGCCTGATTTTTAAGAACAGATGAAGTACCATATCAAGAAAAATCATGTAAATAATAAAAGTCTTAGCAATATGTTCATCTTTAACCTAGGATTTTATAAATTACCTATTTTATATAGATCTGCTTTCAAATCTTTTTTTTTAACAGGAGGCATTTCATTCTCTGATCAGGTTTAAAGTTAATTCCCAGTTCTAGCACCATTCAGTTTCTTCTGACTTTGTTTAAACAGAAAGCTTTAACTATATTTACCAGTTGTCTCACCTTATGAGTGCATACAATAACAGTTTAACATTTGTTGGATAATGAAATGTTAAAGATGGTCTGATTATTCTACTGACCATGTAAGGGGGGTTGTTTGAATTTAAATATTTCTGAAAAATATATATTTTTTAAGATGGGTAACACTATATGAATGTCATTTGCTGTCTATATTTCAGCAAATTAGAATTAATTTTGAGAAACAAATCAACATAATATTTAGAATTTTTAAAGGTACTAATTTTTTTATTACATTATTTATGGGTTAATATATAATGGTTCTGTTAATTTTTTGTTTATGGCAGCTATCTAGCCTTTAAGTGAAAATGCTTTGAGTAGCATGTATTTCAATATGTTAACATGAAGTATGAATGAATGTCGTCTTGGAGCTAATACCATTATCTAATACACTATATACATTTAGCAAAGTTCAATGATGTCACTGCCTTTTTAAAAACATTAATATTAATGTTAACCCGAATGGCATCTCTCCAAACTTAATTTACTTTTAAACAATCTTATAGCATATGTACTTTCAAGCCTGAATCATGTAAACATTAATACTCTCAAGTTTATTTGCTTTTCGCGCTTAGGCAGTGCTCAAATAGGTGGGAAGGTGGGTAAATCTGGCCATCTCCCAAGATGTGACATTTTCTTTAGCCAGTTAAATGGAATACAGATGCCTTCATCTCACTCTAAAATCAAGGTCAAGCAGATTAACAGAGTAATATGATACCCTTTTGCTAGGAAGGCCTGTATTTTCTGGCCCAGACAGAATATTAAAGACATTTTGTCCTATGCAGCTAGTAGAAAGGCACTCAGAAAATTGTTATAGCCAATGGTGGGAAGATTCCCTGACTATGGAAGATCGTGTAATGATGGGTGGACTCTCCGTAGGATGTCAAGGAGAAAAATAACATCATTAAGGCTGTTCCTATTTTAATGAGATAGCTTTTTAACTTCTTGGACCTTCCTGGGCCTCTGAAGAGCTTTAAATGGAGACTTGGGAGCAGCCAGCCTCAGAATAAACCAGTTTACTAGCCTCCTTGTCCTGTGCTGCATTACGTGCTCCACACATCTAGCACATGATCTAACTCCACATATTGGAAAATTATATAGAGCTAGACAGTATGCATGTTCCACAAGCAATAAAATGTGAATAGGGCAATCACAGAAAAATTGATGTGTTTTAGCATATTTTGCTTTTAATATTTTCATAACTACAAAAACATAGCCCAGGAATTTATATTAGAGTAGTAGCAAAATAACGATGCATTTTTCTTGACATGTAGTTAGATAAGACAAATACAACTAGACATTGCATTCAGTCTTGTCTGTGCTTAAGGGAAGTATTATGTATTCTGATGGGACATTGAATGAAGCAATCCCAAATTGCCAAATAACTTTCAAAGAAATAGTTGTTTTGTTTCATCAAAGTGTGAATAGAGATAGCTTGAAGAATGTCACAAAGACAGAAACAAGGGCTAATGTAAATCACAATGAAAATGGACTGAGAGAGAAAATATTTAAAAGGACAGAATAGAGGCTTCCTATTTGAGTGATTAGTTAGGATTTGGAATCTTTTTCATTATTTCTATAATATTTTTCTTATTCTTGAATGATAACTATCTGGGACTGGTTGAGATTAATATTCCCCTTTTTACTTGCTACTTCATTTACACTGAATGTAAACTGTGAGACTAAAATGCTGCAGTATCCACAGGGTTAAAATAAATTATTTATATTCCCCTTTTTTCTTCCCATGGATTATGTTTTCCCTGAGGTGAAGTTTCTCAGAAAGATTCTGATTTGGGTCTACAGAAGCTTTGTCCCAAGCATGCACGATCTTTTACATCCTAAACTCATATTGTATCAGGTAGAATGAAATCAATTGGATGTGTAAATTCCTTAAATAATAGCAAATGGAGCAAATTGAATTTCAAAGGGAAAAAAACGGTGAACCTGAAAAGCAGTGGTACGAAGGTCATCAGCAGAATTAACAAAAAAGTCTGGCAAAGTTACAGTTAGGCAGTCAGTAATACTCTATTGATCAGACTTTCTCAATCAATGATGCTGTGCCTAGATTATTGATGCAAAGGTATTAAGCAAAATTTTATTTCAGCTAACTTGTTGGCTCAGATGTCAACTGAAAGTCATTTCCCCAGTCAATCAAAGGTACGATAAATCTGAGCAGAGTTAGTTCTTCAACACCTTTGTATATATCTTACTTTCCAACTATATAATGAGCTTTGAAATGGCAACATTTAAAAGAGTATCTTAACTAGGAAGAGCAAAGATACAGCATTTCCATAAAAAAAAACAGAGAACCAAAGCACAGACTAAGTAGGGAATAGGAGGAAAAAGACACATCATACAAGGGAAATTGGCAGGTTACATCAGAAAATATAAAAATCTAAATCTGTATCTACAGCTGGGTTATAAAAAAATAATACAGTTTCCTCTTAATCTTGACTTGTTCATGTGAGAAAGTCCTCCACTCACACAATGGTCTCTGCTCAAGGAAGACCAAGAGCAAAGTAGGTGGTTACTGCAGAATAAAGCAAAGGCCTTCAGAGACACTGGCACAGGCAGCCTGGACAGTGCCCATCCACCCTATGGTAGGTTTCGGTGGTGCTGGTAGTCTTCCCAAAAGCCTGCATTTAGGTTTACTGAAACTTGGTCTACAGTCTGGACGGGGAAGTAATATATAGCCTAGAAGGCTGCACACATGCACACATTCATCAGTAAATAGTATTCTCACAAGGTATGTTCATCACAGTGGTGCCGAACTACAGTGACAATACACATGATATCTGGATTTCACTGAAGCTTCTTGTTTTATGATCTTGTGCTCAGCATGACCCTAAAAATGAGCCACTCACAAGAAAATAACAAATATATACCACTAGGAGATCTAGGAGAAGAGAGTGGTGCACTTGCAACAATAGTTGCATCATTTGACTTACCTATCAGTCACCATCTACAAAACAATTTGCTATAGTAAACTAAAAAGAGTGCTAAGAAAGTGTGTGTGTTTTTGCAGGGTTTGTTAGCTTATGAAAGATGTAATTGACTTCAGTGACCTTAAACCAAATTCAGTGTAATACAAGGATCAAAAGAACTCTTTTATCAAAGAAAATACAACAAAGTTTTACTTTATACTCTTTTTTTCTTTCATTATCAAAGTGAACAGACTTACATTATATAAATTATATTGGACAGAATTCAGAAATCTTGAATTCCAAAGAAAAATTTGCATCCTAAAAAATAAAATTTGCTTATGAAGAAAAAAAAAAGATAAAAGGCTTTAAGAAATTTTTTAAAAAGAAAAATTAAAAAAATATAATAAAAAGACACTTGACAAACCATTTGATAATATATTCTGTCAACTGAAGTGTGATCCATTTCTGTGAGTTCTGTAAGAACCCTATCTTGCATGGTGAATTCCTAAAGAGCTTTTTAGAAAGAAAGTGCATTTGCATGCATTGAAACTAATTCATGAGAAGCTACTTTGATCCTCGTTTATTTGTAATGCTATTCCTCCCTTCTCTTCCATAAACTTACACATAACTAAGATCTGGGAGCAAAAATTTATCTACAACCTTTAAAAAGTTACTTCAGCAACCAAAAATGTGTCATAAATTAATTTAAATTTCATTGACTTGTTTAGGGAGGAAATCATCTATTTTAAATTAATTGTTTCTGTGTTGTCAAGTTGTTTTAAATTAAAAATAAACAAAAGGAAAGACTGAAAACTCTTCAGTTTTCAGGACTACTGTGTTAAGAAAAAAACAAAACCATGTCAATATCAAGTCTGTAGCCATAACTTGAGCACAGCCTTAAAGTAGAATATTCATATATAAAGGTACCTACATAGGTCATATCTGATTCAGACAGTTGCAGTAGACATCTATTTCCTATCTGGGTATTTGATCACATTAAGCTCCTTTATGAATCTGTCCACCAACTTCTACTTCATTACATTCAGTTGTCAGTCTTCAGTACCTTGCCTTCATTTCCAAGAGCTTCTGTGATCTATCCACATTACTCCATCTTTTTTTTTTCTGTAGAAATACAGGCTTCCTCTGATCAGCCCATTATATAAGTTTACACTTCTCAGAGCTTCCTCTTGATCTCCCAGGTCTTTCTTTGGGGCCTTCACCAGCACGGATTCCTAGAAACACCTCCAACCAGCTCAGCTACTGGGGCACAGTGATCATAACATCACTGCTGGTTTACTAATTTTCCCTCAATGTCTTTGTTTTGCCTCTTGAAGTACACATACATGAGCCATCTTTTGATCATTTTTTTGCACCTTTAAGTCTTGTTTGTACAACTCCTGCCATAATGAATAAATAGCTAGTGAACAAGCTGTCAGGGATAGTGATAATGCAAATACTAACAACAGCATATACAGACTATTTCTTCATAGACTTGCCTTTTGTTTGGCACGTGTGGTTAGCCAAGTAGATTTAGTAAGTTGATACCTGAGTAGCTACTATTCCCTGACTTTGGATCCAAAGAAAACCCAATTGGATAGTCAGAAGCAGTGAAATATCCAGTAAAGACCGCATCAAGATTGTAAACTACAATCCTAAAGGTCCAATCATTTTCTAATTTATGCCTCCTAGCCACTATGATCACTACTTTTGTTTTTCAAAAATAAACGCAGTTCTTATCCTTTACAGTACTTATCCTCTATCCTCTTCTGTGCTCCTACTGCTACTGGAACAAAATTTTAAGAATCATCATAGCAATTGGATATCCCTTTTTTTTCCTCATCTCTTAAAATTATGGTTTTAAATCTTTTCCTGCTCTCATCCTATTTTCATCTTCTTCTTCAACTTTTACAAATGTTTGTTTATTTATTATAAAACCTGCTTCACTCTCTTGCTTTTGATTACTTGTTCTTTTCCTTGTTCTCACCCCTAGTTTTTCAGTAAATTTTCTCCCTTCACTATTTTGTTGGGTCACTGAAAGTTACATGGACTAGACATGAAGAATCAAACAACCTTCCCCCGATATTTTTCATGTTTTGCGTCTTGGCCTTCATAAGTCTGATGAATGTCTCATAGGAGAAGAGAGGCCTTGAATTTCTTCTCCTGTGTTGTTTTTTTGTTTTTTTTTCTTAAATAAGAGCTAGAAAACTGATTCCATGCTGACCAAAACATATGCAAGTATGTTTTTGTATGCTTAAATAGTATTTAAGCAGTGACAGCTTCTCTGCCACTGCTACTAGCAGCCTTTTTCCAGTGGTAATTACATTGTTGCTATGTTTTTTCACCTTTACACAGTTGTAAATTTGAAGTAACTTCAGTGAAGCATAGAATGAGAATTGGGGGAAAAAAAATCTGTGTAGTGTATCTGTTTGCGATTAACCATCATGTTTCCACATGTTGTATTCCTGCTTGAATTGAAGCAGTCTATGGAAACCTGATCAGCACTGTAATTATGGCCTGCTTGAATCAAGTCAGTCAAATAATGTCAAAACCAATTATTTTCTTTTCCAAAGGGCACAACAAGTTTGGGAATACACAAGAGAAAATGCAGATCTCAACATGTTAACAGTTTATGAACCAATCTCAGGGTATTCATTCCTTGATTCTTGTTGAATTGGCAATGATGGGACTTGAAAATTTATTGACACAATTTCATTAGAGTCATTGTTAGCCTTTTGTCGACACAGAAGCTATTCGTTTATGATATGATGCTTTGCTATAGATCACCTTTCTAATTTGGTCCACTAGCTGGAAGAAATTTAAGAATAAGGAGAAACGGGTTGCATTATTAAAATACTGCAGTTGAAAAACAAACACAATAAGAATATCAGCAAATGCAGCTGATTTCTGGAGGCACTGAGTTTGATGGGATTTTAAAGTGTTCAGTATTTGTAAAAAAAATCAGAATATCCATGGAGTTTGAGCTAAAGGTTACTGTACGGGAAATAAAACCTGTTTACTTCCATGTGCCTGGGATCAGGCAACTCACTCAGGTGCCAGTTGTCAGACAACTATGTTTGGATATTTTGTGCCAAGTGCATTTTCTTTCCTTGCCGATCTGGAGCAAGAATTTCTGCAGAAGTTAATAGTTTTTAACCTGAGCAAGACTTGTAGAATCGAACCCAGAATAAAACAGATGCTAAATATTGTTTTAAAAAATATGGCTTAGTTCTACAAAAGGATTAAGTATTCCTTTATGTAGTTCACAAAATTAAACACAGAATAATTTGTTGATACAATATTTTCATAGAGTACACATTCACATACTTTTCATGTTGAAAATTCTTAAATATTCTGAAAAAAAAATTATTGCAGGCTTGTGTTTTTAAAATTCCTTTTTGGAAAATCATCAACGGTCTTGATAAAGGTACTAATGTGAAACTCCTGAATCTAGCATTCACTGCAGAAGCTTTCAGATAAAATAGACCCAACAGAATACTGAGGGTATAGCTATACAGTGTGTTAACAGTGAACCTGACAAGATAAATCCCATTTTATGATTTCACGTTTTTAGTAAAATCTGTTGCCTTTTATTAATCCAGTTTATCATATATCAAACTAATTGCCATAACAAATGCCATCGAGATCATGATTAACAAGAAGTAAAATAAAAATAGTAATTTCTGTTGGACATTTGATTCTTTTCATATATAATGAAGTCTTTTGAGAAAGGAGGGTGCTGTTAAATGTTGCCATATTTTTCAATATTTACAATAAGGGAGGGAAATCATCTGCTGCTATTTGCTTGAAATTCCTCATTGAAGAGAAGGGGGAGAAATAACAATCTATGTTATCAAATTAACGTTTCTTATTCTCACCTTTAATGGCTATCACAGATCTACATGTTATCTCTGCTTTGTCTCTTAATACATCACCTTTGCCTTGCTGTTTTAAGAATCACACTGATCCTATTTGCTTTCCCCAAACTATCTTTATTCCTGCTTCCATGCCATCTCACTTAGGTAGAATACTTTAATCTAAAACCAGCAAAATTTCTGTATCTTGACATCACTCAAGAAATTATATATTATCACTTCCTACAAGATCTTAGCTCATTAGGAGACAAGCTGAGAAGAACTAGATATAGTTTATTTTAAAAATGGAATGCAAGATCATATAGTATGAGTGTGAATATATACATTTACAGTCACAGAAGAGAATGCAGTATATTTCAGAATGTGAATGTACAGATTTCACAGTGTAAGTTTCCATATATATGTATAAATATATATGCTTATATACACAGATGCATATTAAGTGATCTTCTGTTATATTACCCTACCGCCTTTAGAGATAGCTTGTCATCTTAGTCTATAAACTCTTTGGAATAGAAAATATCTCCTTATATGCTTATGTATTTCTCTGGGCAGTTAGACCATGACCCTTTGCAGAGATCACTGAGCATTACTACAATCACAAGAAGTATTTTTTAATGTCTTTTTTGCCTTAAATCACTCATCTGTTTCCAGGAATTTATATGTATTTATTAGTTCCATTCTACACATAAAATTGGATATAAATATTTTAAAAACTTTATGTACCACATATTTGTACATACAATTCTACCAGCATGGAAACATTTGCTGTCTCTAGTACATCTACATACATACATGATACGAGGGCATTATTGTACCTGTAGGGTCAGATATTCAAGCTTTATTGCCATGAAAACTGTTGTTTTTAGAGCCAGCTATGATAAAAGCATTTGTTTACCTTGAGAAATTCAGCAAAGGGAAAAATTAATGTATGAAATTTTGGGGATTCAGAAGATAGAGTGAAAGACATTGTAGCATCATATGGTGACCATATGGATCTCATTAAAGCCATCCTCTGACAGGCTTTTGCAATCATGTTCTACCCATTTAAACTCCTTTATGCAAGATAAATGTCTTATTCTATTACAGAAAGTGCTGCTCTGAAAGCTTGTTGACAATAATACTGAAAACCAAAATAACATTATATGGTATGCTACCAGTGGAATGTAAATAGTAGGTAATAGAATCTATGATTAAATACTCGCTTAACTACCTAATTACTTGATTAACATTTTGACACATTTCTTAGCCTGTAACTTTTGTGAAGAAATAGCTATGCATTTGCGATCCTGCAGAAATCTTATAGTAAAGTCACAGACAGAAGTATCTGCAGCTGTCTCTTAGCCTATATTCAGACTGCCATTTCCTAAGGAGAAATTTAGGACAATTTTATTATTTCTGTTTAATTACTAACGATGAATGATCCAATTAATCACAACTGTTAACTGACAATGATGTATACGACTGTCATTTCAAAAAACTTTTATATTATTGACCAGGAGATCACAATGATTCTTAAATATAAGTCTGTTTATCTGCATCCTATGAAACATTGCAAAATATGGTATCATAATTTTTGTTTAATGAACTACAACATATAAAACATGAAAAGAATTTATTCTGCCCATTCATTTAAGAGTACTTGCATATTATAACCACTGTGGGTTGGCTACCTATAGGCCTAGACAGATTTACACAATTGTCACACTAGCAAAGAAAATCTAGCCTTCTGGGAAAGACTGTTGAGACTCACTGTATTCTTTGGGTATGATTTTCAAAAAAACAAGTGAGGTTTCCATGTTAAAGACATTAACTGTTTTCCTGAAGAGTCAGAGTATCTCCGCCCCAAATTTTTACTTAGTTAATCTTAAGAAAAGAAGAGTTTGCTCTTAGTCACTGATAGGTGGGCATATACATCAACAAAAAAATCTACTCAGAATTCATGGAAATAAAAGAAAGAAAGAAACATACTAAGAAAGCCTTCTTGAATGTGCAGTAAGATTCAGGCAGTGCTTTAATATTTGTTAGAAGCTTTATGGTTAGAGTGCACTCCCATATTAAAAATACATAACAATAAAACATAAACCCATTTCCTTATTGCTGGCATTTATGCAAAACCACTTACAACCATTCAAAATACTAATATCCCTTCCTACCTAGCAATTAAAGCTGCCCTATGGATTCAGTACTTCATACACCAGAAAAGAGCATTGCCACCACTGCACAGTGACCCACTGTACTTAATTACACAATAAAGTTCTTGACTTAAGTCAGAGAAATGAAAAGCCAGCATTAGGTTTCACTGTAAAATCATGTCAAAATTCATAAACAATTAAAAATGTACGTACCGTGTACACTAGAGAGCAATTTGGAGAGTCAGTGATATTTCTTGAAATACCAATTTTTACTGAGTAGATTATTAGTAGCAAAAATGTTACGCATGTTTGTAAAAATAGACACAATAAGCATGTACTCTCAAACGTCTGCAAAGAGAAATACGTATATACTGTTTTCATTTCCCTGTGTACTACTTTACGGACCTTTAGGCCTCAGTCTCTCATTTGACTTGCACAAAGACAGTTTCATAGGAAGATCAGTGAACAATTATGCTGTCAAAGAATAAGCAAATAAATAGACTATGTGACTTCCTATTTAGGCTTTTACACAAAATGGGATCCAAAATTAGTCTTGGCTTTATTACCAAGCATGCCCAAGAGAACAGTTTTGTGTAGCGTATAGGCCCAAATTCCTCTGAGTTAAATTAAAATTTAACTGTATTTTTTTCAACAGCAACCCAAAGCTTCAGTAACGTAGAAGAGTAATGGAATTAAGACATCATTTGTTATCTCACAGAACACCAGGATGTTGGCTTTAAGTGTCAGAGTTTTACTAATTGTTTTTTGAGCAAATTTCAACTGGTTTGAGTGCAGATAAACTAGAGAAACCTTTGTCTTTATTTTAACAATGGTTTGGGTTATGACTTGCAGGCAAATTCTGCCTCCAGATCCATGTGCACAGATGTGACTGAAGTTGGCTGGATTCAAGGATGGAATTTGGACCATAATTGTTATGGCAGTTTTTCAAACACTTTCTTTGCAGCTTCACAAGACTCAACCAATCTGCTGGTTTAGTCATTCTACCTGACCTTCCTGTTTTCTTTTGTGTACTAAACTCCAGCCCATGATTTACAAGATGCATCATGCCGTATCACATTGGAAATTTTTTAATTGGCAAGTCTTCTACTTTGTTCAAAGACAACTGGAAAATAAAGCTTCTTTAAACCTGTACACTTGCACTGTTTGAACCCCACACTTTACAAGGTAAAATCTTTCTTAAGTAAGGCATTTCAGCTGATTCATTTCAAATAAAGAATGTAATTTGGACTCTGTGGATAATGAATGACTGATATCCACATGGAATAGGACAAGAACAAAAGATCCAGGCTCATTCTATCAACATGACAAACAAGCAGCTAAAAGCAGTTTTCTTAAATAGTTTTGGTTACTTTCTTTAGCATCTGATGGGGACAGTCATGTTGAAGAAAGTCTGTTTCTAATACAGCACTTTGAATTAATCCATTTTAATTTGTCTTGAGATTAACCAGAAAAATTTCCAAGTTTTACTATCAGTCAGACTTCCTCTTCTTAAATTGTGATAAAAATCAGTCTAGCCATTGGAGGCTCAGTTACATCCAAATGAATATTAAAAGGATGAAATTAAGTATTACAAATTATTCTGGTTTTGTCAGTTGTGACCCATCTCAATGTGACCCTTTTGTTCTAAGAAAAAATTTGGGAATGAGGGAGGTATATCCTGAAATAAAAGGTTTCTGACCTTGAAATCTATTTCTTAACACAATGTGGCAGAAGTATATTTTGTTGATTTCTTACACCTCATTGTTGCTTTTTTCCAGTTCAAGAAAATGGCTATAAAAGATGCAAAATCCTAGCTGGTGAAGGAATGCCTTTAGTTTAGTAAAGTTGTACCATATTTGCTCATGGATTGGTCAAACATTCATTTAGTATTTGGCTCAGTAAGCACAGTCAGAAGCTCCAGATCCAGAACACAGCCTCTAGACTAGAAGAATTTGTGCTTATACCCAGGGGTATACTTTGTTTTTAACTGTCCAGAAATATTTCCATCGCATTTGTTAGAATTTTGCATTAATTTTGCACTATCCCACCAATACATACACGCTCTGCATTCAGTGTTACAATGCATTATTCTCACATATTGTAGCATCTTAATCCCTAGGAATAGCTACGTCCACACTCATTTTCCTAATGACAGATGTATCTCTAATGTCCGTATTTCAAAAAATACTAAAAAATAAATAGATTACTCACAAAAAAAACACCTACTTGTCACTTCATAGGTTGTAAAATTACTACTGATAGTAAATTACTATGAACATTACTGGTTTTATATTTACTGACTGCTGAAGTAGCCACTGATTCTAACACTGTCGGTCCCTGCAGTGGTGCTACAGGTGCTTTAGCAGTGACCAAATGAGTCTCATGTCTTTCTGTAAATAACCTTGCCTGCAGAGATCCTGGAATTACTGTTTGAAGACCCCAAAGCAAATAATTATTCTCAAGAGACAGTTCTGATATAGGATATAATGTTTCAACAGAAACTCTGACAAATCGTTGGTGTGAAATAAAGCACCTTTTGGGGGTGTGGGGGGAGGAAGGCTTTTTCTCCTTGGCCATTTGCCATACTATAGAATTTAATGTTAGAAATGAAGGATTCAAAAATATTTTTTTTATTATTTTTCTGCCTGTTCTAAAAAACAAATACATTAATGATGACAATAATATTAAGAAAAATCTTATTGTAATATCTGCCACTAATAACTTCCTAACCTGCTCTTCAGGGCACATGCATGCCTGAAAATCAGATTAGAACTGCAGAGGTTTTGTGGTGCTTGGGCACCTCAAAAGTCTCACCTGGAGAACTTACCTAAAGTGTATTGTTCCCAAGCATATACCTGAATTAATGTCGCATTCAAGGCTTCATACTCGCTACTCTCTATCTGCCTTTCCTCTGTTTCTGAGGAGCTTATCTCAGTGGAGGAAGGAGGAAGAACATAGCAGAAGTGCAAATTTATCTGTGGTACTGTAACTTGCTTGAAAAAGTTCTGGTGGTGATCAGACTCTTTGAGAATTTAAAATTAAAGTCTCAAATAACTGATTATAAACTTCAGGTCTAAAGTCTGTAGTTCTGCTCCTCTGCAGTTCTCTAAAATCTCTAAAAAACCCCATTTATTTCTATAAATTGTAAAATAAAAAGTAACATAAATAGCAAATGCAGTACACATGAAAAATTAGCAAGATAGCAAAAATGTACTTAATAAAGAACTTAAACATCTAGTATCTGAGTGATGTAGATGCCCAGTCCCAAGTTAAATCATACTGAGGTCTACTTTGGGAAAAGAACAAATTCAGAGTATAACTCATATATATGCAGAAAAACAAAAGAAAGGAAAGTTTACAAGGAAAAAAAATCACATTAGCATTAAGAAGCAATTTAGGAAGGATACACGTATTGCTGTTTATTTTTATTCAATCAATAGCAGTAGCATCACAAGGAAATGGAAGCAGGATTATATATTCTATTCAGAAAAAGAGAACACCAAGTACAGGAATGCAGAAAAACTGAATCCCCTCCACTAACTCAAAAGCAGATTATTCATTATTCAGCTTGCCAGAACAACATATTACAAATGAAATAAACTCATATGAAGTTGAAGTTAAAATGATACTTAAGATTTCATCCCATTGAAAATAAGAAACAGATGTGAAACATTTTTTCATTCATTTCCTCAAATAAATGTTGCATTACTTTTGTAGAAGGAGGTGTTGAATTTACAACAGAAGAGCAATACATGACATGTCTACCACTTTTTAGAATACTATCTTTGTCTAAAACAGGGCATTTCCAATTTCCTAGAAGCTGACACAATCCATGGCACATATGGGATAGAAGCCTGCTGTTAGAGATCTAAGGAAGAATTTTGCTATTAAAATCTTTATTTAACTTTTTCATTCTTGTGTGATTTAGTCTTGTCTAAAACAGTACTGAAAGTTTTTTCCTGTCTCTGTCATCAGATTCATGAATCTCTACCTGAGTAATTCTTGGTGTGCTGTGTGCTAGGAACTCTTTCTCCATCACCTAAATTTGGAACAGATATTTTATTGTTGCTTATTCTTTCTGTAGTACCTTTCTTTGAAAGGAAACATCACAGGAGTGGGCTTGCAATTTGCTTACATTCCAAATAATCCTTTCACTGTTTGTGGAAAAAGTTATATGGCAATGAAATTGGTATGTGTGTATTGGCCTGTTCTTCCAACAAAATCCTTTCCCAGTATTTACTGAACAGAAGGCAATTTTCACACAGTATTAATGTAATGCCAAGAAATCTTTTCCCACAGCTAAATGCTTGATCACTTTCCAGTGATAAAATAACAAGATGTTTCTATTCCTTCCCAATATCTGAAAGGAATACTACAACCTACAATATTCCTGCAATCCCCTTCCCTCTTCTTCTAAGATACCATTGAATAACCAGGGTATGGCTGCTCCCTTAGCAATATATCAGGGTTATGAAACCCCTGAGAAATTTGTTTAAAATTTCCCTTTTCCCTACAGGGCAAAGCTGCACAAGATCCTAACAGAAGGTTTCTCCTTTCGAAAGGAAGTTGATGTGTGACTTAGACTCAAGGTGAATAACCTGATAGAATATTGCATGAACAGAATTTTCAGTTAAAACAAAACCAAACCAAACAAAACAAACCCAAAAACCCCAAACACACACAAAAAAACCCAAAGCAAAAAAAAAAAAAAAACCAAAACAATGCCCAAGAGTCTATAGAAGAAATAACAGAAGGTCAGGCTGTAAGTACACTGACAAGTCTGGATCAGGAAATACTACAGGGGAGGGGAATGGGAGTATTTCAACTTAATGTGCCAATCTTTAGCTGTGCAATTCCCATAGGGTGTATTCTGCCACCATTACTCATGTCAAGTAATATATTATGCTATGAGGTATTCCCACTGACTTCAATTTTGGTTGATTTCACCCTACCTAGTCGTAGATAGGAAATTCTTCAACATCAGAAAGTGTAACAGATAGAGGTCCTTGGCTCAGCTTGAGATATCTGTAGTTCCTCAACCCACGATAGATACGCACAAAATACATATACGATAGTTGTATTTTTGGTTCACTGATTTCAGTGCTATTTTTGGAATATATTTCTCAGCCTAAATAAATCTGGGGTTTAGACATTAATGGAACATTAGAGTTTAAACTGTGATGTGCGTGCTTATACTGGAGATCTCACATATACTGCCAGAAAAAAAAAAAGGTAATTACCTAGAAAAGAAGGGACACTGCACTGAGGTCCCCTTTCAGTGATTCTGAACTTATTGTTGTCTGAAAAGAAAAGGACTGGAGAATATCTGATGCATTGATACATCTGGAGTCTAGCACATGTATACATTATCAAAATACAACTTAATAGTTTTCAGGAGAATTTTACTGATGTGTGCTTGTTGGGCTTTTTTTCGCTTTTTAAAAGTTGAAAATGTCAATGAGCTTTAATCATCTCATATCATCCTGTTGCTTTTCCTGGCAGAATTATCATTCATCAACCAGCATTAGCAGGGCCATATAAGGTTGAACGATGGTCATGTGGGGAAGAAAACCTGGGCCATGAGAAAGCAAGCTGCAGAGGCAATATCCAGACATCAGGATTTCGACTGCAGGGCAACTGAATTAAATTGTAAAGAAACCCAAATCTTTGGAAGAGATATCCTTATGGCAATTGATGTCAAGAAGTCACTGTTCTTGCAGCCACGTAGTCAAATGGGCTTATCACAGCAGGTAAAGCTCTTCCAAAGACATATGAGTTATCATAATTCTCCTTTTTTCCCCTTGGAAGAAGGTGAGTTATTCTTGATGAAATTGCTTCAGTTTCAAATGAAAAATAAAAAAATGAGTCCAAGATTATTTCAGAGTTTAGAGAGCACTTTCTTAAATACATCTCACATACTAGTAAGGTACATGGGGAGCTGTTTTACTGATACAATTTCATGGTTTTTGAATTAGCATAAAGGGTTGGAATTATTTAAAGATGGAGGTTAGCATTAGTGCTGGAGGCTAATTAAGCTTACCTAAGCAGTTATACTCTTGTTTTGTTTTTTACCATAGGAGAAACATGATGCTTTGTTGTATAATTAAGAACACTAGGCCACTACACAATGTTGGCAAAGCTGTTTTCCATTGTAAGAACTGCACAATGTCCTCTACTGCACAGCATTAATTGCTAGATGGGAAAGGAGATTCATATTTTGAATAGTGTAAGTGGTTTTGCATCAATGCTAGCAATCAGGCAATAATTTTATGTCTTATCAGTGTACATTTTTAATAATCCTGGGACTTCTGTCTGCCAATAAAGGATAATCTGTAACAGAGCTGAAAAAAAATCTAGACCCTGCTGGTTGTCTGCAGACTAACCTGTATGCCTTTATTTGGGTGCTTTCACCTTCCTGGTAAACAGAGACTCTAAGCTGACTTGTCTTTATTTATTCATTACAATTTTAGTTTTACGATATTGCCAGTCCTGATACTAATAAAAATCGGAAGATTTGCACAAAATTATACTTTTTCTTTTTTTTTTTTTTTTTTTCTCCACAGCTAGAAACATGCACATTTTTAAATGAAAGGTGAGACTCTCTTGTTATCACTTGTGTCCAGCAGCTGGTGCTTCAAGTATAGCATTAAATACTGCAAGACTTATGATAAAGCAGCAAGAGCTGGCAGGAATGGTTTTATTTGGGAATATGGGTTATTGGTAGAGAATAATGTTCAGCATTGGCTTAAAAGAGAGGTTCAGTGTGGGATGGGATTTAGTTTCTGTGTGTTTTCTAAAGCCACTCTAAGGAGCTTGACAATGTCTCTTTCCAAATGATTTTTTGTTGTTAAAGCAAAAGGCTACATAGAAAGGAAAAACTGACTTTCTTAAAAATGTTGTTGAATGCATAGAATCAGCATACTAGCACACTAGAAAGGAAAATATTTCATTTATCTGTTCTTCTTTGTCATCAGACATTTATTAGTGCTGTGCAGCAGCAGAAAGTAAAAGTGGTTGGAAAAGACTGTTTCACTTTCATTTTTAAGCCTGGGGACAAGGAGGTTGGGTTTGCATATCTATGGGCACTGCAAATCGTGAATTATAGGGGGGCAGGGCAGAATCAGTCTGCCAGTTCTACAAGGTAACACTTTGTGCTTATCAGAAGGCCAAAATATAAAGTATGAGAGGAGTTTCAATTACAGTACACCGAAAGATACGTTTCCTAGCAAAATAACCTCAGGCATAAGAGAAGGAAAAAAAACCCTTCCTTGGGCCATGTTCTAACCCTCCTTATATTGCATTTACTGGTGAGTGTCTGGGGATTGTCTAGGAATTTGTACTAAAGTTAACTTGCTTACTAATTTCTGCTATTCTGTTTGCCTATGCTCGTGGGGGATGCCATGTCAGCTGGACAAGGGTGGGAAAAAGGAATGGTTAATCTTAACTCCAATTGCGCTACTTAAAAGGTCAAATTTGTCTGTGAAGTTTAACACTGACCTTGGCTTTTAAGCTATATCCATCCCTGTTCCCACCAATTCCTTCTTTCCTTTGACCTCACCTCAAATGTTTTCTTACAGAGAGGTTTTATCAAGTGTCAAAGATAAACTTACGTAAGTAACACCTGACTACTAGAAGATGATTCTAGGTATGTTATTCACTCTTGAACTTCAATACATTTTTTTGCCTGTATGTCTCCATTCAGCAAAATACTTATGTTTATATATAACCTTAAAGATGTATATAGTCTCTGAGAAATAAAGAATTACTTGCCTGCTTAAAGTTAGCCTTGCTCTTGAGCGTTTTTCTGAACCAGGCCCTAAAATGAATTTGAAAAATAAGCAAAGCTAGATCCAATGTCCCTCATTTTATGCCTTCAATTTTGTGCCTACAGTCATCCACAGAGGGAAAATTGTAGGGACATTTAATAGCAGTTTAAAGTTCTAGATGGCTGACTCATAAGCACAATTTGGTTTGTTATTTTAGTTTTGTTACTGTCAGGATTCAGTCATGGAGATCCACTAGGTCCAAGAATCCTTTCTTAGAGTTTGGCCTCTAGTTAGAAGAAAACAGCTGCATCTTAATCATTATGGAAAATCTCAAATGATTGCTGCTTAGAAATGAGTGATTTTTCCCATTAATAAACAGTATATGTCACATGATTATCAGGAATACTAAGTTGACTTTAAAATAAATATTATCTGAAATTTGGAAGAGCTCAGTTTACAATTGCTCTTATCAAATATTTTGACCAACTCCCATTTATCAACAGGAGTGACTTATTCTGTACTGGTCTATGAAATCTATACATACTATCACCTGCCAGTCCAGACTGGACAAGATAACTTTGAAGATAGCTAGTTCAAAATCCCTCTCTCTCTTTTCCTCTTCTAAAAATTTTTCTTCTCTTTCTTTGGCACACAAAGAGATACTGGCAACCTTTCATATGTTCATCTAGAAAAACTCACTGATTTTTGTTTTTCTTTAAACTTATCTAGTTTGCTGCCCACATTTTTGTTAAACATAAACTATTCCATACAACTCTCGCCAGAAGCAAAATAGCCCATAGTATATATAACTCCTCCATAATGGAATCATTTAAAATCATGACTTATTCCAGGTCTAAGGCAACCGTACATTATTTTTAGCTGTTTCTGTTATCCTTGTCACAGGCATAGGAATCAGGTACTTAAGCTCCTACACCACAGGATTTCAGCTGGGATAGTTTACCTATAAGATATCTCTTCCTCTTAAACTTAAGGCTATTTAATTTATGAGCTGAAGTTGTTTTTTCAAAGCCAGGTGAGTTACACAATGTCAGAAACAAGAGCAAATAACAAGCCAGTAATTTAGCCAGTATGTCAACAATAAAATAAAACAATAAAACAAAAAAAGAAAGGGTTTCATTCTAGATAACAAACTTTCTGTCATAATAAATTTACTCTTCTGAATTTCAAAATATTACAGAAGTATAAAGAATCTCAAAACAAATACTTAAACTAAATAAACTTGTAGGCACACATAAAAGCTGCAAATTTCTGGAGTCTGACACTTCCATTTCATCTTCAAAGTCAAATGCTAAATGTAGAAGGAAGCCATTAATGTCCCATCATTTATAAATGATAACTGCTTCTACATAATGCTTCAAAGCCATTTTTAAGCCATTTAAGCTTTTTCAATTTGCACTAAATATCTACCAAGAGATTATAGTTTAGAATTTAGAGCAATATTTAAACTGATATCATATACTTAATTTTAAATAAATTTTAGTATAAAAAATATAATTTCTCAAGATATACGGCACATGATTTCCCTCTTCTGATCACCTAGAGAGCAAACAGAAGCTTTGAAGTTCTTTGAGTTGTTCTTAAGCTACTAACTTATACAGTACCCAGAATATGGACGACCACAGGGGATGCAACACCAGCTATGGCATGCTGCAAACCAGTTCTTTCTTTTAAACACACACAAACAATTATTTGAGAATTATTATTAGAGAACATTTATTTTTCAGTTATTTTACAAGAAGAAGGAGCAAAATGTTTTCTTTTCTTGTTTTTGAAGAAGCAAAAGAGATGATGATGTGGGAAAAAATCTGCCAGGGCCACCTACCCTTCCTAAAGTGGTGGGTGGCGGGAAGGAGAAGGTGTTTCTAAAGGTAGGGGTGCCTCTAGAGAACCTTTGTTTGACAATCTTAATGGAGGAGAAGCGTGAAATACGTGGTCAGAACTGAATCCTGTTACAGGCAACATACTAATCATCTCGCAGCTACCCATTTTTGGTTTGTGTGTCTTTCCTCACAAAGTGTATTTTCCAGTCTGAGAACTGACAAACCTCACTCTGAGTTGGAAACTGCCTCATAGAGGTTACTCTACCTTTTTCAGATAAAATGGAAAGATAGATCTTTCCATGGTAGCTGTTAGTACTCTTAAGCTTTTTAAGCTCTTTTGGACAGCAACAGTAAGTTTGTGTGTTTGCACAGTGCCTCTGGCAACTACTATATTATACTGAATAAAAATGATGGAGAGAGAACTTCTGCTGAAAAGCACTGACTTCACCACGCTGCCTGCTCTGGATTTTTTTCAGTATTTACCATAATAAAACAACCTTAGAGTGGGCACTGTGTCAGATGTCAAAGGGATAATGATGATATGCCTATGAAGGCAGAGTATTTTGCTGAGAGCCAAACCCCTTTCCGAGTTGGCACTGAGTGAATCTCAAGTAGAAATTCTCATACAATTTTTATGACTGAGGGAGAGCACTATCCCAGTAACTCTTGACTTTATCATTACAATTTTAAATTCAGTTATTGCCCATTTTAATATACAAAACAGTTTCCATGGAAATATAAAGTAGAATCGTTGGCCCATTTGAAATAAGCAGATGGTGAATGAAGGGGGAAGGTTGGAGGCAGAGGCACTTATGTGGAATTTCTCCATTTTTTACCAGCTCACCAAGGAAATAGCTAAAGTCAGCTTCAGCACTGCAGCCAACTTTTGGATGAGTTGGCTAGAAGGACATAACAACAGTAATACTATTCTTTTGGCTTCTCTTGTACTTATAGTAAATAATATGTTATATTTTCATCTAAACATTCTAAGCCCCTTAAAAATAAGTCATAATAGAGCATATACAGAAACACAGGATGTTTTCTCACAGTCTTGTACTTACAGACATGTGACAATATCTCACAACGAATTATTCATATTTTGAAAGTAAGTTCTCTTCAAGGACTTCCCAATTTCCTCAAATGATTAGTTGTTTTAGAATCATAGAATATCTCAGGTTGGAAGGGACCCATAAGGATCACTGAGTCCAACTCCCTGCTCCTCGCAGGACTACCTAAAAGTAAACCATATGAGTAAGAGTGTCATCCAGATGCTCCTTGAACTCTGAGAGGCTTGGTGCTGTGACCACTTCCCCGGGGAGCCTGTTCCAGCAACCGACCACCTTTTCAGTGAATTACATTTTCCTAATGTCCAACCTGAACTTCCCCTGATGCAGCTTAATTCCATTTCCTTGCATCCAGAGAGGAGATCAGCACCTCCCCCTCCGCTGCCCTCCCTTGAGGAAA
>JANZLQ010000001.1:33335267-33360218 GCA_026212715.1 Elanus axillaris | reverse complement strand
CTCGACCACCTAGCTATGTTGTGCTTGATGCACCCCAGGACATAACTGGCCCTTTTGGCTGCCAGGGCACACTGTTGGCTCATATTCAACTTGCCATCAACCCAAACACCCACATCTCTTTCTGTGGGGCTGTTCATTAGCCTCTCATCCCCCAATTTGTATGTATAAATAGGATTGTCCTGTCCCAGCTAGAGAATCCTGCACCTGCAGGATTTCATACGTTAAATTTCATATGGCTGGCGATTGCCCAGCTCTCTGGTCTATCCAGATCTCCCTGTAAGGCCTCTCTACTCTCAAGGAGTCCACAACTTCTCCTAGCTTAGTATTAATGGCAAACTTACTTTAAGTACGTTTGACTCCTGCATCCAGATCATTTATAAAAACTTTAAAGGGCACTGGCCTAAAATTGAGCCCTGGTATTTTGATTACTATCTTGGTCTGCCTTTTATCTTGTGGTTATATGTATTTACAATTCAACCAAAATCAGAAAATTCAAATGATATTTTGCCTTTTCCACAACTGCACAAATGCACAATTGTTTCTGCTACGAATACTTCTTCAGGCTTTGAAAGTAGTGTTCTGCCACCTTTGAATGAACTTGAGTGATGCGTCAGTCAATACGAGCAAAGGGGTATGAGTACGGTCCTCATGATTCAGGACCCAGTCTACATTGGTGATCAGTATTTATTTTCTTTTTTTTTTTGCCAGAAACCACACTTTCAGTGGGGCTGCTGGAACGTCCCATTGCTGAATCTCCTTCCCTCCAAGCCACAATCCTCCTTCTGTACTGGGAAAGGTGTATTCAGTATCCTAATAGGACAAACAGATTTAACAATCTCTTTCCTCCAGCTTCTTCACCAGTAACTTGATTTCAGTATTCACTGAAAATGACCACAACAGAACATGAATCTGCCGAGCAAGTTAATTTTAAAATCTAAATAAAGCCTTGCTGCTTTTCCCATTATTTAGCATTTATCAACAGTTCTACAGGTTTGATGGCAATACTAAATTGTTGAGAAGAGCCATTATAAACTCAAGCGAGACATATTAGCTCAAGTGTGGGGTAGTGAGAGGAGATGCAGCTAGAACAAATATAGTAAGTGGTAAGTAACAAAAGATGTTATTAGCGTGTCTAGATCTGATGCAGGAACGTAGAAGAACTAAAGCACTGAGGTAGGGTCAAGGCCACCGTGCTTTCACAAGAATCTGGGAAAAGCAGTGTGTTCAAAAGATTCCCCAATATAAAGCTTTCTGATTTTGTTCCCTCACCATATTTGCTTTTTACTACCTGTGACTTGCAGTTGCCTGAATGGTTTTGCAGTATCTAACATGTTAAGGTGTTGTCTTCAAGTTTTATTAATGTTTTCCAATCATTTTCTAGTTTCCTGATGAATTAGCCTGTCAAAACCAGTTTTTAACAGATAGTATAATAATTGAGCATTGAACATCTGTTCGAATTTGTTGTGGACAAATACTGAATTGGATAGCCACAAAAATATAATTTATTATTGCTAGTAGATGCTTTTTTGCAGTAAATAATTGCTACCTGGAAAATGAATTTACTTTTTTATTATTAAAAACTGACAGAGAATAATATAAAAAGTATGGACTCCTCAATTCTGTAAAATCCTTGGAATGAAGAGATGGAATAAGTTTTTGGGATTTGCTTATTTTCTTTCACTTGCCATTTTTGAGTGAGATTTTGGGGGATATCCATCTTATATTAATATTTTTTGAGCCAACACTTTGACAATTTTTCTGTCTTGGATAGATGTGGGATTTGGTGCATAAATTCATCACATTCTTTACAGAATTAGTCTTTTTTAGGTATACAAACTGAATAATTTCATATATTCCCAATTTAGATCTAATACATATACATCTGAAGTCTTGTTTTCTACAGATTGAGTAACTCAGCTTTTGCAACATCTTATAATACAGAAATCATGAATTACATGTTTGGAAATGGCTTACATCTGTACAACTGAAAGGCCTGCATCCTGAATAGCAGCTTCAGATTAACATTAGACATTGTGAAATCTCTTTTAAAATACATGCTAAACAGTGAAGCTGAGAACATTTATATATAACAGTTTCTATAGGGCTGCTAATCTAAATACAAATGCTGTGCTTCAAAAGCTCAGATCAGTTGGAAAAATGTTCTCTCTAAAGAATTTGAAAATTAAAATGTCTGCATGTTGAAACACATCTTAATTTAAAATGCTTAAAAATAAGTAGCAATCATCTTATTTTTCTGTGTGATACAATTATGGAATAACAAGGAGGAACATTTCTGAAGTATATTTAACAAGTAGCTTGTTTCAGCCTGGATATTAGCTTGATTTACCATCTGCAGAATTACCAATAACATGATGCATTTATTACCCGTAAAAGCTATTAGCAGGTCATTTTGTTCAGTTCATCATATGTGTCTTGAGACACAATCTGGCGTCTAACAGATTTTCATACATTGATGTCACAGAGAATCAGACTGTTCTTTAATTGATTGTTTCTTGCTAGACTACTTTGATTAAAACAGGTTGTGCTATTTGCTTTTAGTTCCACATTTCTCTACTTTAAATGCATGCCCAGGAAAGGCAGAAATTATTCTCATTTCCTTGGATTTGTCTAATTCAATGTGTATGTGATAATCCTTGTAATCAAGCTGTTTAAAAACCGTTCCAGTTATTCTAAACCCATTACTCCCTTCCCAATTAATACAATCTACACAATGTTTTAAAAGCTATTCATGTTTCCAGGCCAAGTTGTTACAGGATTGTTAGATCTTAAGCCTTGGAGACATGAGTGCATACAGAGGAATGGCATCTGAAGAAAGTGTTTTTTCCTTTAATTTACTGAGGGCAGGCTCATAAGCTGGGCTCTAGCAATAGGAAAAGAGGTAACTGTTCTATATAACAGGAAGCAGCAGAATATCTGTGGACATTTTGCTTGGTGCTTCATTTGAAAGTATGGTCTCATCTGGCCCCCAAAGGCCAGTCCTATGCTCTATGGGTAACAGAATACCAATTATGTGGTTTATACTTTTGTTTCTTCAAGCATCAGCAATTTCAAATAACACTGGATGTGGTGAGAACATAAAAATGAAAAAAGAATTAAAACAAAATAGCTCTTTGTTTAGTAGAATTCTAAACAGAATTCTACCCAAAATATTATGGTTAACAGAGTTCAAGATACTGTTTGAACTGTAGTAGAGGCATTTTTGTTTCTTTCTCTTTTTACATTGGGCACCAAGACTCTCAGCTGATTTAAATTGGTATAATTACCAAGCAATTAATAGACTTATGTCATCTTGCATTGTCTAAGGATTTCATTTTTTTAATATTAAACTCTGTTATCTATTTATGCTAATGATATATAAAAAATTAACTCCATGCAAAACTACTATTCATGGCCAACATAAGGCTGAAGTGATGCATAAAACTTACGCATTGTCCTTTTGCCCTAAGATGCATTTTATCCTGCAAGACTTTTTTTCATGCTGCATGACTTTTGTTGACTATAATTATTATGCATGTTGTTACTCAGTATGAATTGCCTACAAATGTAAAAGGTTCACCTACCTGCCAGTAGGGTGGATCACCTGTAAAACTAAGCTCCTGAACACAGTGATTTTTTATTCTTGCTTATGCACTTTATAGGTTCTTTTGAATATGATAAATATAGAAAAACATGGAAAAAATATATGGAAGTTAAACATAGTGATTTCTTGGACATCTCTGGTATTGCTGAAATTATTGACTGCAATGTGAAGTAGGATTTTCTATGTTCTTTATTACACAACACATATAATAATCTGACTCCAGAGACAGATGCTACACTATTTATGACTATGTGATAGAAAACACCTATAGGGAGAAGAATTGGAAGAAAATCAAAATGAGAAAGAGACAAGGGAGGGGACAAAAAACTTGCATCCTAATGAGCTGCACATTCCCCCATCACAGATACAGGGTCAATACTCTCTCTCCCTAAAGCTTCAACTCCTGTTGCTAACTAATGTTACAGTAATATTAGGAGAACACTATGTCTTTTTTGGCATGATTGTATGAACACAAAGCTATTGTAAAAGCCTAGTGTTAGTAAAAACCTGTGCTGCCTGTGCTAGCTAATACCTTTGCATTTTCAGATTTATGCACATATACGTAAGCAGAAGACACCATGGTTAGTAAGAGGCCACATTTAAGTTTAGAAGTATCGTAGACTCTAGTTAAAGAGAATGGAAATTAGCCACAAGTGATGGAAAAAATCAACTCAGAAAACATAGACATCTATCAAGGCCCTTAAATCATCCTACTTTCTCTTCCCAGTGTGACACTGGACAATTATATATGTACCACCAAGTCAGCATCTTAGCTGGCTTTCAAATAACAGGCAGGTGCGTGCTGTGGTTGAACATACTTGTCCAGGCAATAATAGAGTCTAGGGCTCAGCTTTTTCAGGGGTCTTTGGTTCCCACTAGTTATATGATGGAAACACTCAGAAAAGACGACACCAATCAAATTTATAGCTGTTGCCAGCGCAGCACACAGAGCTCACCAATGGTTAGTTCCTTGTAAGCAGGGAAGAAGCAGCTCTTCCAAGTATACTCCATTCCATACCAACCTTTTAGAGGCTACTTGCAGGAAAGCTTACATAACTCACATGTTCAATGCAGGCACATAACTTCAACACTTTTTAGAAAAGGGCTTGGAGAACACCACTGGAATGAGCCAGGGAGACTGAGCACCAGTGATTTGCACCGACAAGACAAGGAGTAATGGCAGGGGGACAAACAAGCAGGGAAAAAAGTAAGAGTGACAAATGGCATAAGATCCTCTGGGGAAGGAGAAGAAGGAGACACACTTTGAAATGCAAGATGAGAGTAACAAAGAAAAAATGCAAAAAGGTCAGAGGGAGGTATGGATAGGACCCAAAGTGAAAGCACTGTGTACAAAAGGAGGGCGGTGAAGTAGACAAGCAGTCAGCACGGGGCAGAGAAAATGCAGTTAAACTGTCATTGTTTTTCCAAATGTTGAAGATCCCTACTTTGACAAATTCCTAGATGCTTTCTTTCCAAAAGTCCCCATAGAGTAGTCATCCAGAGGAAAGGAAGAGCTATCACCTAGGTCCTCAATGGTTGCTGGTGTCTGTTTCCAGAATGATGATTTGCTTCAATGAGGTCTTACTCATTCTCCCACTCAATGTAAAGACCTTTATTTTGACCGCTTGTGTGCCTTCTCCTTACCACGGGAGAATCTTAACTTCCCCGAGCCACTTTCTTCTTTTGTAGCTTAGCCAATGGGGAAAGTTAGCAGAGGAAGTAGAACACAAACACAGCCAAGTTGCTGGATATTTGGTAATAATAATAAAAAAATAATCCAGTTCCCATGACTATTCTGCTTACCTTTACAATCTGAAATGTAGGCCTCTTGGAGTGAAATACTCTTGTACAGCCTGAAGATTTTTTATATCACTGAGCTCTGAATTCTGCAAATATCTATATCTTCTGTCATGTACGGAGGTGGAGCTCATATTACTCTAGCCCAGAACTGCACTTGTGCAAGACATGGCATATAAAGTACACATGGTGCCCTCTTTATTGAAAAACATTTTATTTCTGTTTAAGACGCATTAAGAGGTGGCACAATGTTCTTGCATTCTTTTTTTTATTTCTCTCCTCCTTGCCCCCATTTTTCTTCTGCTTTTTTTTGCATCTGGTTTACAATGTAATTTTTCTCCCTGGTCCTGAATAAGAATGGCAATAGCAACCCTCTACACTGCACAGCAGAGAAAAAAAATTTCAAATTATTATAAATGCATATAGAGAAACACTTTTGTTCTTTATTTTAGTTACAAGCCCATTTAAATCTCCAAAAGAGAAAAATACTGCTCCTTTATTACTCCACTGTTAAAGAATAAGAACAGCTAAATAAGTGAAATCTTTTATGTGTAGGGTGTCTCTAAGCCTATCAAAAGACCAAAAATACTTTACAATCTGTAGAGGATTAGAAAATAACTTCACTAATTAATGACATGCAACCACCTCTGGTGAAGACCTTAGCAGTCATTCCAAGTGGACATACGTCATGTCAATTCTTTTTTGTGGGTGGTGGTGGTGAATATTATGAGCAACAAATCCTCCTGAAACTACAGAGAAAACACAGATACACAGGTTGTAATTACAGGAGCAGGGAAAGTTACAAGGACACAGCAAAGCAATGCCACATCTCTTGCAAAAAGTGCTATGAGCCTTCAGCAACCACAGACTGCCGGATCTTCCTCACTCTTGCTTCTGAGTTAAAACGTGAACCTTGGGAATAGACTTGCTGAGATTTTAACTCGGCACATACTCAGAGGAAAGAGTGCCACCTACTGAGAGCAGGCATTGAAACATAGCTTATTCTTCCTGCCTTAACACATTCTCCCTCTCCCTAACAGGTAAAAAGCCATGAGTATGTTTTAATATTCCAGTCTAGAGGTATTTGTATGTTTTGTGGAATTTCAAAATTAAAAAAAAAATCCCATACAGAGTATGACAAATTCAGATTCAAAGACCCCGACAAGCCAACATGATTTTGGAGAGCTGGGTTAATCACAGCAGTGACAACATCATTTCTGTGGGGTTTTGGTCTCCTGGCCAGCAGTAGGACATAAGCTAAGAGACAGTGGATGAATTAACTACAGCACCAAAGCTGAGGAGGAAGGAAGGAATTAGCAACAGCTGACATTTTTGAGAAAAGGGGACAAAAACAACAGGCTCATCTAGCAAAATATGTATTTCATCACTTTCTGAAGATATTTATAATGTGAGCAGTGGTCTTTCTAACCAAGAGTGTGAATAGGTCATCACTGAGCTTGTTTTTACAGTTGTAGTCCCTATTCACCTTCCCCAGTTTTACATATCATTGCATCACTATTGGCAAAACTGACATATGAGAGGATGTTTTATATGGGATTAAGCTGCACAGAAATAATGGCGTAGAGTAGATGGCCCATACTACCAATTGCTGGCAGTGTGCTTGACTGCACTCAACAGTATTATCTGGTTCATGAATACAGATCAACCACTTTCTGCTACTTTTTAAAAATATTATGCTATTGCAAGAAAAAAAAATATATTGCTTCAGGCATACAAAATATTTATGGGACAATCCAGCATCAGTGCAAAGAGCAGAATAGGGTAGAAAGGAAAAGCACAGGGGAGAGAACAATTTCGGGAGAAGAATGCGCCAGTGATAAGAAGCGTAGTGCTGCTTACTTCTGCAAAGCTGCAGCCTTTCTGTGCCCTGCACGCTCGCCGGCAGCGGGTCAAGGGGCAGAGCCTTCACATGCTAACATAAGGAAAATCAATTTCAGTCCTCAGCGGACTCAACTACTGGAACAAAAGGCAACCCAAGCAATTGCTCTATGGCACTTCACATACTTCTGGCATGATGCAGGCAGCCCACCGCTCCCAAACCCTGTGCTGGTTCTAGAGCAGCCTGAGAAAAAATACACACTTCTGTGAAGTCTCTGTCCTCACAGATACACTCAGATATGACTTCAGGTTTGAAGCTGTTCATGAAAAAGTAGAACCAGCTCTCTGGATCTAAACTGATTCTTCAGCCAAACACAGCTCTATTTCTTTAAGAAAGCCATTAAAACACACAGAGTAAACGAAGGTGGGATGACTAGCCTGCACTGAGTAAAGCTAACAGAAAAGAAATGCAAAGCCTAGACTTTATATTTTTGTAAAAGAATATGCAAGAAACAAACCAAATCTCATTTTTTATTTAACATTTAAGTACATGCTGCACAAGGCCAATCTTTCTATGCCTCTGTCTTGTGGAGGGAAAATTCTTGTCAGCCCTCCTGATAGCCACAAAACTGCAAAGGACTCCCTCTTTTCAGTTATTACATCTTAAGCTCTAGCAATCAATGGGCCCAAGACAAAAGCAGAATTTAGAAGGGCAAAAAAAGTGGGGTGGGGAGAAGGAGGATAAATCTTGTCCTCGGGAATTTACAAGCAGCTCTCGCTCATTTTCGAGCTTTCCTAAAACAATTTACCGTGAACTCTAAGATAATTTGTGCATGGATTGTTATGATTTTTACAGGAATGTTCTTGGGCCTCGTCCAGTGTTGGAGGAACTAGTCAAGGATAATTCAGCCAGTATTATCCACATAAATCAACAAAGTTCAACATCCAGTCACGAAACCAAGCAGACTGACTAACTGGGCAAACTTTCTGGGTCAGTACCAAGGAATCGTTGCTTGCACTTGCACATCATAGTCCTGTCTACTTACGCCGTGCTCTTTGCCAGGAAAGGTAGTGCCATGCTGGGTGCTCCTTGCTGGAGCAGCAGCCGCACGGCTGCAGCCTGAGGGTTCCCGCCTGCCAAGGGAGCAGGGAGGTGGCCCAACCGGCAGCTCCGCACTGCCCCAGCGACACTGGCCGTGGTCCGGCTGAAAAACCGCCCCATCCTTCTTCATGATATGCGATGTGGTAGTTGCAGGAAATGTGGTACAACTGTGTTTATGTACATAAAGAAACTAGATAACGACTCCTAATGGTAACATAGGAAGTCTGAATTATTTTGGAGGAGCAGCGACAAATGCAAGCTGCTTGTTTGCTGTCATAATTAAGAAATATGTTTGAACACCCTGCTAACTCCATGTACTGCTAGAGGCCTATAGATCACCTAGAGAAGAAAATGTCACACTTCTTGCATTTCCAGCTTCAGCAGAGGAGTGTTTAATCTCTGAAAATTTCAAGCTATCTGCTTCAAAATGCCAGAGATTTGTATTTACTTTTCCTCATGCACAGTGGTCCTATTGTCTCCTGCAAGACCTGCCAGACACTGTCCACTAGTTCACTAACAAGGCCCTCCATGGGGTAGGAAAGTCCGCGGTGACTCTCATCAAATCAGGGTGACAGACCAATCACGCCGGGAACGCCGTGTATGAGAGCGCAGAAATGGGGGGATTATCCCCTGCATGTGTTTTGCCTCCACTACAGCAGTTTAAAGGAAATGCTGTGTCAGTGTTTTTGATGCATCCAGGGACTGAATGTAAACAACATGGTACAACTCTAGAAACTGCCATCATAAAATATTTTAAGAGGCAGAGTAGAGTAAAATAAAATAAAAATGTCTTTTTATGTGATATCTCAGAGTAATTCAGGATTTATGGTACCTTAACCTTTAGAATCCAAAATATTAAGCTATGTTTCTTAGAGATAATAACTCGGTTGTCCCTCACTTATGTGTCTTAGATAAAAGCCTACTGCCACAGAATCCATGAATGCTCAAATACCCTTGCGGGCCTTTAGTAGTAAATCTTATGGAATAGCTTATGGCCAATGTAATGGCCCACAGTAGCCTGCGAATATCATGAATTCTAATAATACTTACATCAGTAGAAACATGAAGTAATGTCTCCATTGTAATTAAATGATGTATTTAGAGCAGTGCACTAAATGGTCCCCTAGTGTGTTGGTGATATATTCTAATAGTCTTCTCTTTACAGCCCCACACGGTAATATTCATGCTTTATTCTGGAGGGCTTTGCTTCTTACTGAACATTTGAATTGCAACATTAAGTGGTAAAGTGGATTACAGCAGACCTCCATGAATATGGATTCAGATCAAGAATCTTAGTGCTTAAAAAAATAAAATGTTACTATTTAAACAGAATGATTACCAAAACATTTTGATATGGAAGGATGTCATGAGTTCTTTTGCTTTTTTTAACACACATCCTGGACCCAGCTCTAATTTGCTGCACTTAAATACTAAACAGGGGGAGACATCCGAGTTTAATTCACCTAAATAACTTGCACTGAGTTATGGAATTTAATTTTGGTTATTTAAGGCATAAATTCATTTTAATAATTATGTTACTCCTGTATTTTAAATGTAATTCTGAAAAGATTCAGACTACAGTACACTGTCAGCTCGTAAGACTGCTGCTGATCATAAATGTTTCGTATTTATAAAAGGAGTATCTGCTGCTTCAGAGAGGGAAAATAATCTCTTTTCTGCTGATTAGGTAGCAACAAAAATGTTCATTTATGTATTTCTACTCTTTATTTTCCCAGTAAATCAGCCAATAATATAACAGCTGGAGGTACTAAGGGCCTGAGGCAAAGCTAAGGGCACTTCAATATATCCAGGCATGGCCAGAAATTGTGGAATATTAGGAAGCATATTACAGTATATGTAAAACTATGGCTGACATCTCATTATGAAGCAATGGTTTATATTATTTTTAAAGTAAAGCTGATTTTAGCATTTGAAAAAAAATCAGAATAAAACCATTTATATCAGTAAGAAGTTTCATTAAAAGGTTCCATTCATTCGCTGTATCTCAGCTTTTTCAATAATTGTCTGTGAAATACTGTTTCCTTGTAGCACTCATACTAAACAAGCAGCATTTTCAGAACCCTGCTCAAAATAATTTTGCTCTAGGAATTCATGCATATGACATATAGATTTTCATATGATTAGGCATTAGTTACCCATGCACAGTGTTGCTTGTCTTTATTTAGGTCTGCCAATATTTTTGTTATGTAGTGCTATCTGGATTAACCAATATTCATGTAGGAAAACTACATGTAGAGGTGTAGGTAGAGACCTACAGAAGGTCATGTATTTTGACTTAGCACAGAGAAGAGTCATTCAGTTGAAAATGTGCCTAGGTTGCCTGGCCATTTGCACAACCTATTTGGCTAGAGCTTTCCTTGGATGGTAATGGCACCTTCACTTCAGATTTTGGAAAGACCAGTATGACCTTAAACTTCCAGAAACAGATCATCCAAATCTAGACTTAGCTACTGTAGGGCAAGCTGCTGAATGAAGCAACTGTTGTATGTCAAAAATACTTTAACCTTTAGAAAATAATAGCTTGAGTTTCCAAAGGGCACACATTCAGAAAAGCTGTAATCCTTCCTCCTCTAGCCCTAAATTTTACCTATTCCTAGAAGTGATCATTTATAAGGTTTAAAAGTATTCTCTTCACATTTCTCTAATTTTCAGGTGCCTATGCCCTAGCACTTTCTGCCTAAAGTAGAGCTGCCAAGCTAAGGTGTTCTGATAGTGTTCCTAGATGACTCCTGAGCTGCTGACAGCAGAAGGTTTTTGTTAAAAAAAGTAATCTTGCGAACACTCTGTTGTTTTTTTTATTCTTTTTTTCTTGTGAACCAGTAAGATTTCCAGCCATAAAAGGTCTGGATAAGATATAAAACTTATCTTGTTAGTGCAGATTACCATGAACATCTTTAACAACTGCACTTACTCTTCCAGTTTAAGATCTTGGTCAGTGGGGTGCTGGATCCCACACAAAGTTAGGCAGGGAAGGAGTAAATTTAATGCAAAGGCAGCCAAAGTAGATGATGTGTCCTGCTCTGAGGAGCCTGCCTAAAGGACAGTTTGAGAGATGTTTGGGTTTTGGCTTACCAGAGCTCCAGGTACTTCACATCCATCACTAGGAAAATCCCTGGTCACAGGTAGGAGACTCAGGAAAGAAAGTATTGATTCTTAATTTTGTTAAGAGTACTCCTGAGAAGAGAGAATAGAGAAAGATCACTTTGATCAAAATAGATAATTGTCTTTTTGGATATTACCCCAAGGAAGGCAATTCAGTCTGGCTGCAAACCAAACTATGAGTATTTAAAACCCTTTGGCCCAAGAGACTCTATGTGAAGAGACTAAGAACAATTCCTTAGGATGAACTGGAGCCCATGGTCTGTGTAACAGACTCACAGAAAAGGTCTAAATATCACATCAAAGACCAAAAATCTTTCAGGCTCCAGAATCAATTGAAATTAAAATACAACAAAGGTAAACATAAAAAATCATCACATTCTACTAATTGTTAAATCCTTTTTGAATGAAAGATGAGGAAAGAAGAAGTACCACTATAACTCTTTGCCACAGTAAATAAGGAGCAAACAATCATCATGGTTTTATTAAAATACAAAAAATGCTAATACTCATTAGGTGTTTTCCAAGCCCTATCTGATCAGCCAGCCACAGGTCCTGTTTAGAGACTAGCAACAGAGAAGGAAACAGGTGAATTATTGCTTCTTGTTTTTATCAGCAGGTTAGCACACAAAAAAGTTACTTCCTTGATCTCCATGTAATATTTAAAGCCATTCTTTAAAAGCATTTTTCTAGATCATTTTCCCACATTTGCACAGTTCATATAGTTCAACTTCCAACACTTCTGAGAATAATAAAACGTATTACAAGGCAGAAGACTGTGTACAAGTGTAAAAACAGGAAAAGAAAAAGCAAACCAGTCTTGAAGGAATAGCAAGTTCAATTACCAGCTGAACTGACATCTTAGTACAGAAGAACTACTGTGATAAAACAGCTAGAAAATTCCCACCTAAAGCCATAAAAAGTCTCTTTAATTTCAACCTCTGTTTTGAGAAATTTTATAATGCCATAATCTTTTAGGCATCATATGTGAAACACAGCTGTCTTCAAGATTTGGAATCAACCCTGAAGTCTGCACTACAACCGTTACACCCAAAAGACATGGTTTGTCTTCAGAAAAACTTCTGAGATGCTTTGCTAGAAAATGACTAATGCATTCCCACTGGGATTTACATTTACTTGCTTTTTGTATTAATAATACTATTCTCACCTTTGTTACCAGTGCCACTGATTCTGAGCACAGTGGGGAATGCAATAAATTCTACCACCTTACTATTTCTTCCTCACTTTAATGTGACGATAGAGTTATCACAAAGCAGAACTACTCGTGAATTACAAAAGCTTGACGTACACAATAATACCAAAGAAGACAGCTGGAAGGAAGGACAGATTAGCAACGTGAGATGGGAAGAGAACAAAGGCTATTGAGATCTCTGTAGTGAAGGACAGGGGTGGTTGGGGAGTGTTGAGGCTGATGGGTTTGGGAGTGAATCTGAAGCCCACCTCATGGAAGTGCTGCAGTTCCACAGTACCAAGTTAGAGTTCCAAAGGCTACTAAAATGCTTTTTTAAAAAAATAATTTTCAGGGTCGAAAGTTTCTGTCTGTTAAGCTGAAACTGGTTTGCACCCAATTTTTGTCAGATTTCCTAATTTAAAAATTATTGCTTTACTTCTTTATAGTCTGACAGACACTAAGTATGGGTTCCAAATGGCTATTAATATACAAGTCATCTGAGTACAGATATTAGGAGTACTATTAAGCCACACATTGACATGTTGTATTTTAGAACAATAAATAATAAGTGGCTAGCCAGTTACTGAAATGTCTGTTTAGCCTTGTGAACCCTGTGGATATTAATATACGAGGATTTAAAGAAGTCATATTTAAATTATACTACAATTCTTCAAAACCACATTACCATTAGTTAGTTACTATTTTGTAATTAGCTCTATTCATCACAACACTTCATAAAGGTAGCCAATGATCATCAAGACCATTTATACAGACATGGACGCAGAAATGATGTTTTGTACGTCTAAGGACACCCACTGGGAGTTAATGACATAGGAAAAAATTGATCTCCAGTACCCTGATTCCCATTTCTTATCCCCTATCTACAGTTCATTGTATCTTGGTTCTCTGTAGTTGCACCTTGAGAAAGATTTTGCTGTATGCATTTGTCTAACCAAAATTTTAACTTACTGTTTTACTCATTAAAAAGCATTAGTTAGTACATGCTAATTAAAGAAAATCTCCAAAGATGACAACCTTGACAGAAACAAAGGAAAGCAAGAAGAAAGAGAAGTATCTCTAGCTGCTGCAGCTTCTGGCTATGGGCACTTCTGTCTCTGGAGGTACATAAAAGACAAAAAAATGGTACAATGGTTTAGAAAAAAAGGCACTGTCTGTCACCGCTTGAAGACGCACAGAATCCAAATAATGGCTTTTTTACATTTTTGGGTAAACCCTAGGTTCAGCTCAAGGGTTATGCTCAGATCCAAAATTCATCTGCACTGTAAACACTCAGGACGATCATTTTTATGAGGCCAGGAAGCCTTCTCCAGCCAGAGGACCAATTTCCCACCCTGCATGTATATACTCCTTCTTATCATCTCCCAATCTTTAGCCTCCATCACGTATAATAATTTAGGGCCCAGGATACAGCAAAATTTAGTAAATGATCAGGGTACGGAGAGAGATTAAGACAAATGTATTAACTGCAAAATATTTGTCATTTCTCACTGGTATGAAGCGGGCAGATACAATTTTTCTTGGAACTGCTCTTGAGGCAGCCCAACTGTGCAGAGGCCCTCATCAAAGTAAACTATGACTACATTACCCAGCTTTTTCTTTCTGACCATTGTGTGGCATAATGTTTGTGCATACCTCCCCTGCACCATGAAAAGGAGAAGTTTTCAATTCTGTTTTTATACCTATTCCTATTTTTCATACCTGTTGATTTTTTGAAGCATGCCTCAAAAATCTTCCAAGCAGAAAAACAGCAATAATAGCCAAATTCTCAAAAGTAAGGAGAAAAGGATAAGAATGGTGGTTTCCTTATCTTGGTTTTTCCTGTTGTCCTGAAACCTCAAAAGCTATTCTAGATTCAGTTCGCAAGCTCTTGTGTACATATTAACAGTGATTAATCAATTAGTAACAGTGCACTGTCTGCAGAACAAACAATATAAAAATATAGACTGGAAGATAAAACCAAGCCCAAATTTTATTCCTATTCATTTAAAACACTTAATCTTTGTGGCCTGATTTCTGCCAGGCAAATCACATTTGGCAATCCATTTGCTATACCAAAAATTATTTATATTTTCATTATTGCTTTTTGGAGCTTAATACAAAGACATTTCATAATACAGGAAGTAAAACACCTTGCAAAGGATTCTAAAATGATGAAGAGCAATATCCAGCGAACCAGGAAAACCTTTCAAATGCAACACCAAACAAAACGTAGAGGCTCAGTGTTAGATTTATCAGCTAAGTGGCATATCAAAATAAAGCTATGAATGAGATTTGCTTTTAGTTCCTCTATAAATTCTTACACCATCATTGCATATATTCTAATTTTTTTTTTTTAATTAAACACTATCTAGGAAAAGATACTGAGGAAGACCATTTACCAGGCTTACATGATATTCTGTTTTTCATATCTAAACTAAGATAAAAGCCCTGACTTAGCTTACAAGTAGAAAAGGAAAATAAAAGGTTGTTATCACATCCTGTAAGCTTGCAGGCTTTTACTGACATGAAAAACAACACCATTAGCATTGTTGAAGTTTTTTCTTGAGATGTCCCAGACTGGAATGCCAGTGGTATGAAGAGTCATGGCTGTGATACATTGGTGGAATTCAGTGGGCAAAACTACGGTATCTAGTTGTGCTATATGTGGTGGCTTTAACCAGTCCTATTAAATCTTTTCTCTGATAACATCACAGTCACATAAAGTCATGTGTGTATAGGTTCTTACATACATGCGTCTTATAGGTCATATTGCAATTTATCAGATGTAATATCTCCAAGATCATAGTTTCTTCACAAATATTTACAATGTTAGAGATAGGTTGACCCAGTTCAGAAACATGTGGTCATGGGGGATACACACATAATTACTAGTCTGTATTTTGCTACATGCCGATAATGGGTCAAGTAGTTCAGACATGTGATTATGACTCTGTGCCTCCTGTATATTTATCCCATAGTTCCCTTGTGCATCTGTTATTTATTTAAGTATTTTTTTACTGTTAGCTTTAGAGATATTTATGCTGGTGAGCATCTTTTCCATTAAAGACCATACAGAAGAAAAATTAATGTAGCAAGAAATACTGGCACATTAGATAGTGCAACAAGGGACTGAAGCACATTTCATCAAGAGTAAAGTGTTGAACATTGTATAAGGTATAAAAATAGAATGAGCTGGTAAGTCTGACTTTCTCATACTGTGTATTTCAATAAGCAATTTGTATATATACTCCATTAAGAAGTGAGAGGCTAACACTGAATTGAAGTAGCTAAGCCAATTCATTTTTTCAATAACAAGGCAATTATTTCATGGCAAATGACTACAGATTTAAAGCATGAACTGATAACTAGAGATAGATAGATAAAATACAGTAAAATCTAAATGAGGCTAGCTTTACAATGATCTGTTATAAGAAAATATTATGTATATTTGGATGAGCACTGAGTAAGAGGCAAGGTCTCTAAAGTGCAGAAGTCTTTGTCTTTGAAGTAAAAAGTTCAGTAACGCATCTAAATACAATCATTGCAAAGCTTCATACACACTTTTAAAATTACTTTTGTTTTCATTTTTAAATATCTATTTTGTAGCTAATTTAATAAAGTAGTTGAAATTTAGGGTATAAAACTCAGCATTGCTTAGTGTAGGATGAGGGGGCAGTTAAAGGTCATTTCATTAGAGGTGAAAGACAGAAAAAAATTGCAGAAAAAGTATGTTGAAAATCTTTTTTCTGCCGTTTCAATTTCAATCTGACAGGGACTTGGCAGCTAACAGCAAAATCTGGGAAAGCCATGAACAAGGTTCAAAGCTGCTTTTTAAACGATAGCAAGCAGAAAAAAGAAACGTGGAAAATAGACTCTTACTCTTTTTTTTCCCCCTGTACTAGATTAGGAAAAACATAGCATACTAGGGAAGGTTTTGAAGACTGAACAGTCCTGCACTTACCATTGATCAGTACTTTAAAAAGTATTGTTTTCCTGAAAGAAACAAATGACACTATTACATATAACCAAACATTGTTTACCTATCCAACAGTGAGAAAATAGGAATGTTTTTAAGTGCTTTTGAACACATAGACACAGGCACAGAGGCATGTTGCAGAATAGACCAGTGCAGATTAAGCTGGTGACCAGCAGAACTATGAATCAACACATTCCACAGCAGAAAATAAACAAGCAAATAACAGAAGAGGAAATGTGTCACAAGCCCTACTTTAAATTGGCTACTTTTTTTAAAATTTGTTAATGGTGCATAATATACTGGAAATGCACTGTAACACATTAATATTTCATTAAATAATTTTCTTTTAGTAGCACAAAACCTCTCAATAGCAGCTTCTTTAGCTTGAAGCAGGGGAAAGCTGCTGACATACCAGCAAGTCTCCAGCATTTTCTTGGAAGTATTTCATCCTCTACCTCTATCAAAAAACATTTTGAACCTTATGCATTCACACAGTTCTGTCCCTTTTAGATTTGTCTGCATAGCTACTATCTCAGTCAGATGTATTTGTTTCTCCTTAGAGACTTATTCATATAACAAAGATTACAGCAGCTCCTCAGCTTTAGCATAGCTCTTCAAGTTCTACGGCCTTGTCCAGACAGAGCAGATAAATAGAGGAGGCCAAACTGCAGGGTCAGTTAAGTGGGTGATGGAGAGGGACAGTGGTTTGATGGGGGTAAATACTCCATTACAGTCATTTTAGACATTGATCATTAATTAAGTTCCAAATGTGTTCAATAACTCAGCTATTCCTGAGATTATTTTTTTATTGTAAAGGAGGATGAGGTCTTCCTATGATGAAAACGATTGAGATCACAACTGTATGCTTTATATATCTCATATTTCAGAAAATTCAATGTCTGTCAAAACAAGGAAGTTCATACAAAAGAAACATCTAGCAGGGCCAAACTGAAAACTAGGCTTTTGCAAGCCTGGCTCTGAAAGGAGTCTTAGCTACTATACGTGGAGTATCACAAAAGCATCAGCTGCACTCTTCAAGGATAAAAAGGAGCCTGGAACACACAACAGATGCATCCCCTATAAAACCAGTTTGTGAGGTGAACAAAAAATGTGTTAGCACTGCAGAATGTGTTAAACACCTTCACAACCAGCTAAACCCACTGCTTACAAAACTTGGTGATTGCCAAGGACTATCCCTGGGGTATTTTGGACAAATGAAACATTTGTCCATAGTTTTGGGACTATTTACAGGGCAGAATAGACTGCTTGCAGTAGTCACCAAGAATTTAAATTATTTTGATGTTTATTAACAATAGCTACACAAAAATAAAACCTCATTATTTACTTATTAACTTATCTGATCATTTTACATTTTACAACTAAACTTCTTTCCAAAGACACAAAAACCAGAACTTAAGCTACAAACATGAATATTACTGGGGGATCTTCTGTTTCTTTACAGAATGGCTGTGCCACACAGCCATTAGTCTATATCTACTACAGATTCCTGTAGTATCACCCATTTAATAAGAAGGTTCCTTTAATACTGATCTGCATTACTTGCTGAAAGAGTTCTGCAAAAATGATCTATTTTGCGATGGATAATACCAAAACATTGAAACAGCCTGAATTAGTTTTCCAGATGGCTCTTGTTTAGCATATTCCCTTTGAAACTACTTCCTACCAGGCAAAGGCAAAACCAGGCAATTTGAAATTCCTCGAGGAGTCAGTCCAAAACCTTTTGACCAGGATCCATCTGCACTAATGTCTTACTAAAAAGGAAAACCCTGCTACTAAAGCCAATATTTATATTCTTTGCAATTCATAAGAATATTTTGCAAAGTGGATTCCACAGGCTACTGCTTGTCTTCGGACCATCTATCTGCCATTCATGGGCTATTGCTGTTCAGAGGCAGCTAGCTGGAGTTGCTGTGAGATGGATAGGAGAACTGCTACCAGGATATTTTCAGGGAAAGGGTTCTGTCCCAACTCTGCATTCACCACCAGCTCTTCGCATATCATCACAGTTTTCTTTGACATTTGCTATGTCAGAAGAGACCACTGACACCCTGTATAATACAAGTTATCTAATTTCACCCAGATATGCCTGCACAGTCCTCTATACAGTGACAGGCGACAGAAAGACATCCAGACCTTGTAAGGCATCAAGAGAGGTAAAATCTACCATTTCACTTTTGAGTTAGTTGCAGCGGTTAATCATCGTCAGCATTAAAAATGCATGCTTCATTTCTAATCTGAGTTTATCTGGCTGCTTCTTCTGAACACAAGTTCTTGAGATGTCTTCCTCTGACAGACTAGCAAGTCCTTTGGCACTTGGCATCTCTCACTTTGTAAAGTATGTATACAGTCTCCACGCAGATTCTTCTGATAGGCTCAAAGTCTTGCAATATAAGACATTTTCTCCATCTCCCAAATCATTTCTGTGGCCTTTTCTTGAACCTTTTCCAATTTTCAACTTCCTTTAAAAAAATGAACAGCAAAGATAGATGCAGCATTCTGACATACTACTCTCATTTGTAATATCCAAAGATTACACTAGCCCCCATTGCAACAGTATCTATTGGGATCTTACATTTAATTGCTTGTCCACTATGACCTTTAAATACTTTCCACTCACCCTTTACCAAAATACAGTTCTTCATGCTGTATGAGTTTGTTTCTAGATATATATGACCATGTATTTGGTTCTGCTAAACCATATTTTGTTTGAAGATGTTCAGGTGATAAAACTTAACTATGCATGGTTATATCATTGACAACTTTGTGATAGATACTTATTTTTATGATACTATTTTTATATTTACTTCCAGCCCTATAATCTCAACAGTGGAGTAAGGTGTACAAATTCTGAAGAACTACACCCAAAATATCAGGATATTTTTGTTGAAATTGACAACTGCTGTTATAACTGTTTAAATCTACGTTACTATGCATGTGTTATGTTATTTTTCAATTACCCTGGAATTATATATGTGGAATTACAATTTAAATGTGCTTGTTCATGAAACAGTTAATGCTAATTTTTTTCAGAAGAATTTCATTGGTTAATCAAGAACCTGCAATTTTCAGTCAGAACAATCTGATAATCAGTCACACTTTTACAACTAGCTCATTAAAGGCAAGAATATTTTAAACAGCAAATGGTGTCCTAATAGCAAAAATTGTACATACTCTTTGTAGGTGCCAAGATCTTGAGGTAAATTCTGAAGTACCTCTATATTTTACTAGCAGTTTGGCTATTATCATTCCTTTAGGAAAAATAAAAACCTTTATTTCATAAAGTGATCCAGAAAATGAATATGCACTCACTGATTATAATCAATCCATTTAATGGGAAGATTCCATAAAGGTACTAAAGACTATGAGTAAGATGACAAAATAGATCTTCAGTATCTGGCACTCATGCATGATCATAGAGGGGAAACAGTATTACCAAAATTTATTTGGGTCTCCTTGGTCATCATTCCAATTTCTCTGGTATCACCCATTTTGAACTACCAAGGTCGGAACTGAAAAGAAGTGAAGACAACCTAGAAATACGGCAGAAACAATCCTGTGAATGCTGGGTTTGGTATTTTAGAAACAACCTTCACACAAAGGTAATTTGCTTTGCATTTCTCTTGGAAAAATCTTCAGCTATGCTGGAGCAGAACCTAATTTTGTTGAGAAAAGAGTAGAGTGTAAGTGTTGATATAATTTCTATTGGACTGCAATGGCAAATTAATAGCAGATATGCAGGGAATTATCAAAAGTGCAGAGGCCCAGTTTCTGGGTACTTGACATTTCTGAATTTGGGTTGAATGCACTGATATCCTTCATGGCTTTGTCTGCATCACCAGCCTTGATGTTGACTAGTAGCAAGTTTGCTGGACATCATTCAAGGATGACAAAGAGCAAGTGTGACCTTGTAGTGGAAGTGAAATGTCTCTGGAGATCGCTGCAGTACGATACCCTTTAAAGCACAGAAACCCAGCTACTGACATCAAGGATGCACATGTAGCTTAAAGATCTGTCCTGCCCAGTGAGGAATACAATCCAGAGTTCCTGTGTTTGTAGGTTTTATAAAAAAGAGTTATACAAAAATACTCTTAAAGATGTTTGTTATAAAATTCTCTAAACCATTCCTAAATTAGTTGTGGAGCCTATGCAGAATAATCCTATACTGCAATGCTGTAGCATTTGTTTGGAGTGAACCATATAATTTGCTTTCACAAACTCGTACTAAGAAACTCTTTATACTATATTAAGACGTTTCTCTCTTATCATATACAACCACCGAATGGAGAAAGGGAGCTAATGTAGCTGTCAACGGTAAGCAATCTCTGTGCGTCCCAGGATAAATGAATCCCCTGGGAGTAATTCTGCTGAAGTCACTAACAGATAAATTTGGGCTCTTAGTTCAACTGTAGTTCTCTGGGGCAGAGAACCCTTGGGTTTTTTATTTTATTCTCTCATATATAATAAGAATCGCAAAGGGACCTTGATCTCTGATATTCTTGTATCTGGATTCTAACACCCGTATAATCCATATACCATAATAACACATACATACAGTTATTTAAAAACATTTGACTTTTAGTGGAAAAATATGTAGCATCTATATTACATATATATCATACATATTCATCTACACTGTATATCAGGGTGGGGCGGTATTTTATCCTTTTTAATCCACATATTGAAGAATTTCTTCCTGTTCCTATGTATTCTTTCACGTTTTTAAAAGTGAAACAAGGAAAGTAGAAACAATGAGAGGTGGCTCTAACTTGCTCCAGGATGGCATGTTTCAGCTTATGGTACTTTACTGTATCTCTCAAACCACACTAGTACTAGATATCTCCCTGTGGAAAGTAGCAATTACCTTCAATCTCTCTGATCTGAAGTAATCCCTGCTACATGCGCAGCTCATTGTGAGTGATGAGGGCCTACTGTTTGCTGAGTCTAAAACCAAATGATCTTTCACAAGCAAAATTTAAACTTGAAATAGGATTCTCTGGCTCTTGATTCCTAGTCTATTTTTTCCGTGTACTTTATATATTCCGAAATAAGGTTCAGGCTGGCTACAGATGGTGCTGGTGCGTAATGAGACGGGCTCAGAAGCCACTCCAGTTCCCAGGGGAAAGTTCTGTAATGGAACTAACTATGTATTGTCCACCTTATATACTAGATTTGATTTTGGACTATTTGCCCAACTGTGTTTGTTTATTGCTTAGCACTGGAGGGCTTCCATTAACTGTGGGTTGATTGAACATAGACTATGGAGTTAGGAGGAATGGAGCATTTTTTCTTCTGAATGCTGGTGTAATCCCTTTTCTTTAGCTGACAGTTTAGCCCCTTCACCAGTACAAACTGTTAGAAATAGTCTGGCATCTGCACGACGCTAGTGAGAGATGGGGTTTTTTTGACCCTTTGAACAAGCTCCGCCTGATTTACTGAAAATAAATGCTTCCAAACTTTGTAAGAACACAAAAACTTCACCTGGTAAAACATTGTCACTCACAAATGGAAATGGAGATTGCCATCTTTCGTACGGGGAGAGATTAAGACAGAAGATGGCAGACATTTTGTTCACACAGCATAGCAACGTATTTTTGTAATTCTGAAACAGAAAATTCAATTTATCAAACCAGTTACCAATATCCAGATGCAAATTGAAGAGTTAAGATTTTTTAACTAATGAAAACATTCATCATTTTAGTGAAGCAACTCATCAAGAAACTAAATGAAAAATATATAAGTTGCTATCATAATAATCACGATAAAATTATTCGTAATTACATTTGAACGCACAGGTCCAGGAGAAGCTTCTCTTTTCTTGTCCACTTCAATACTGCTGAAAATAGTCATCACGGGTACATCTTTTAATATCCATTACATAGATGTGTCCTTCTAAGAAACAGCACGAGAACTGAAAGTCGGTAAACAGTGCAGTTTCACCAGTATAGCACACAAATTCATTTCACCTACAAAAGTCCAAAATTAAAAAAAAAAAATTATATTATCATTCTACTTGTACCTTGGAAATAAAATAAGAAATCAGAATCCTAACAGGCTGCTTCCAAATAGAGGGAAGAAAAAAAATGTATTTTAATATGTAAATATTCACCTGTTTAGTATACTGACAAAAAGATCATTTTTTAAGATGTCAGACATGGCAGTAATTACTGAACTTGTTCTTATTATCTTTTATTGTGTGGGTGCTATTTAACCTCCTAAACCATTGGTTTAATGTTAAAATATGATTATAAGATTGTAAGAATATAAGATCCAGGGAGAAGACAAATTGAGAAATTACTTATCTACTATATCTATTATATCTACTATATCCAACATGTGGATATGGTTTTATAGAAATACATTTGAATATAGCTATATATAAACACATGTATGCCTTATATACTACACTTCTTAGTATTTATAATAGTGTAAAGTCCACGAAACTATATTCAGGGATCACACTGAGGAGGGGGAAATAATGATATTTTTATAGTCTTTACCCACACAAAATCCACTCGGAGTATATTGGGGAGATGTACAAAATACAGCCACAGATGCTATCTGCATATTTTGAGGCCCCTCTCAGGGACCTCACGGTGACCCACCAGGTTTTGAACTTAGTTTCCCAGTGAGAGAGGGTCAGATGGTTTCTGGTCACCCTACCGAGCTTAGCTCCTCCTTCATAGTGTAGAGATGGGATTTGTGGTGCTAGATCAAGATGTCAATCACATTAGAAGATGTATCTTTTCAAAGTGTGATACTGTCTCTCTAACTTTAGACAAGCTACATTAGGGAGATTACCATTATTCAGCCTCAACATCGGGATGACTACACGTGGGAATGGACTGGGGGCACCGACCTCAGTGACAGCGCAGGTGGTAGGATGTACTTTTTGAGTTACATGTAGAATATGTGTTTTAGAAGTACAGATCTGGCCCACCCTGCAGAATTAAAACCATTTTAGGTACGATGACACAACCCATAACATAGGCGTAAACACACGTCAACAGAGCTTCTCCACCAGCTTAGCTCTCCCAAGAACATAAGTCAAAAAAATGCTCTTCTGGCCGCCTCTCTGCAGGTATGCTGACACAGCAGTCAGCCAACCTCTGTGAAGTTTAGCACGCTGTTGGGAGCACTGCCTATACCATGGCAAGGAAGCAGGAGACAGGAAATAATGTCCCACAGCACTACCATTCACACCTGCTACTACGACAACATTTCAAGTATGAAAAAAGAAAGCTTGCTAACAAAGCAGAAGGCAGCCACCAACAATGATGAAGTCTCTATTTAAAAATAAGTTTTGTGATGAAAGTTCATAATCCTCTAATGAATTGAAGAGGCCACTTGATTTCAAATATTTTTTTTGTTTTTCCTTTCACTCTGAAATATTTACTCTTTTATGTTTTACATGACTGCACAGCACAGTGTGTGATCACTGAGAACTCTAATTTCTTTTTGTTTCCAGCAATAATAGCTTTGGAGAATTCAATCACAACTGGAAATTCAGAATGCTAGTCCCAGGCTATTAAAAGAGGGAGTTGGACTTAAAAGCATTTGCCATAAAGGCAAAGTCATACATTCCCTTTCTATATGACATGGTAAGACAACAGTGCACAAATACCAATGCTGCTGAATACTCATTCACTTGCTGAATGATTTAGTACCAGGTAAGTGCCTCACTTTTTGATTTATTTTTTTTATGTGATGTCTTCAGACTTTTCACCACCTTAGCAACTATTAAAACACTTGTTAGACTTAATTCCATTCTGCAGAGAGGGTAACTGAGGCACACAGGCGTAGGTTCACAAGGAGAAGCTTACATGCCTCCTTACCTGCCTTCCTCAGGTACCAACTGCATCTTTGTTGCTCACAGAACGCAAGAGCTCACAGCACATTATCTAAGCATGATTAAGCTACTTATCATCTGTTTCACACCCAAGGTAAACAAAAATCACAAAATAGGTGTTCATCCATATACACCTTCCTTTAAGGTATGACAAGTATTGACCAGAGACCCTTAAACTCAGGTCCTTTTCCAACTGACTGCCATTATAAAGGGAGAATAGTCAGCCACATTTTCTCCCCTAGTCTGTCTTAATCAGGGCTACTTCATACAAAGGAGACCAGCTTCAGCAGGAAGGACTGGGAGCAACCCTGGCATCATGGTTTGGTAGCTTTTGTTTGCAGCGGGCAGAGGGGCTTTGAAAGAATCATTGCGCCGCCTCACCTAGGAGCAAGGGCTCATTTCCAGTCAGGATTGTAAATCTTTGGTATTTCCTACTTCTCAGCTTGGAAAACTGCCT
>JANZLQ010000001.1:33292767-33330267 GCA_026212715.1 Elanus axillaris | reverse complement strand
AGTCATAAGACAATGAATAACTCCACACTGGCTTCCTTCCCCTCTTTTGCACCTCATAGGGAATCTAATGAACTCTCCAGCTAACTGGCTAAGGAAAAAGAGTTACTGCTTATACACATGCTGCACATATATTAACATACTATCTGATCAGAGGTAGTAGCTCTGTTACTGGGTTCAAATTAAAACATATTTTATCTCATTTTTAAGGCTGTTATCATGGAAAAAATCCAGCCATGATAGTTAAATGCATCAAGCTAGGAAAAACTGGAGGAAATGCTAGTCCTTTCAGAACATTAACAGCTTTAAATATTATTAAGCCCTTTCCGGACCACTTAGAAAACTATGCACAGAACTTATTTTTAAGAGCCTTTAAAATGAAAAACAACTCCTGCATGTCAAACGTACTGTAAAAACTTGCACAAAGAGAAATAACCGTATAAAAATACTGTGACTACTCTGGTAAATTAACTCAACACCTTAAAGCAGAAGTGCTGCTCTTTGCGGAGCTCCTGTGAGCTCAGAGACAGCTCTGATGCACATCTTCCTCCCCAAAAGGCAGAGGGCTGCTTCATGGGTGGATCTGAAAACAAATTGTGCCCCAGGCTGGGGTAATAAAATCAATTTACTTCCAAAACCTCTTGGGTGTGGGATGAACAGCAAGCATTCCGACTGCCAGTTTCCACAGACCACGAATGCACCAACTAGATCTGCATGGACCACAGAAAGGCAGGTACTCCACCTGCATGCTCATTTCCGCAGGGTCACCACAGCACAGCAACAGTCTAATCTCATTTTCTTTAGTTTTGAGAGCCAACAAGAAAATGGCAAGTCTCCTTAAATGTATATCTATTTGTTAAGGTATGACTTTAAGTAAAACATTAAATTAACATTTACGTTTTATGTACCTTTCCCCAAAAAAACTTTGGTGTGCTGCTACTCACTGAAGTATTTCTAAACATTTTCTGGCCATTTCAAATTGCTGCAAAGTTTATGTGTAAGCCGCTTGCAATATCTGAGAAATTTGTCATAACTGAGAAATAGAAGTAAGCAGTGTGAGCAATTCTTACTTTGTTGCTTATATTCTATTCTATGTTCTTATATTCAATTTATTCTGATGTTTTATAGTTCTTGCTGTTAAAAACTATGTTTGGCTAATTTGAATGTGTTTAGCTTCAACTGATGACCATTCAGTCCTGTGACAGCTTTCACTTGATCAAAGGAATCAGATGCACTCAATATTTTCCTTCTCAAATGAAGATGACACCTGTGTTCTCTAAATAGATCAAACTTTAGCTAAACTAAACAGATCAAACTTTGTGCTTCTCAAAGAACAAATTTTCTCCTGTGTTCATGCAATTCCTGTAGATCTTTCTATTAGCTCTTTTCAAAAAGAGGAACATCAAAACCCTATGTGTTATTCAAACAATGGTCTCACCAATGTGCTATAAAACAGTAGTTACATCCCTGTCCTACTCATTCAGAAACATTCAAGGATTTGCACTCTCTTTTCTCTTAGGACATCAGAACAGGACCTCGTACCAAGATGATTACCTCCTTCCACTTTCTTAGTGCTTTTTTTGTGGCAGTGGCTTACAAGATATAGTCCCTCATTCTCAGATATTAAGTATATAAAACGATCCTCAAAGTGCAATTTACTTGCATTCAGAAAATGCTTTAACAGGTCTCGGTTTACCTACTAATTATATGGCTTCAGCCCTTTGACTTTTTTTCCAGCCACAGCTTTTTTATTTGTCACAGCTTTTATTTCATATTTGATTTTAGATTCTTGATGAAAAAAGAAGTTAAGTGGATTTGAATAAAATCTTGAAAAATTCTACTAAAAAAGAAATTCCCCATTATAATTAGAATAGGTGATGTTCTGGTTGCTGGCTGACATTATAGAGGGTGGGTTTAAATCAAAATACCACGCAGTATCAAGTCAAGTGACTCTGAATGCTTGAGAAGTACAACTGTTCAGTTGCATGAAAAACTACACTTCTAATCAAAACAAATAATATAATCAGGATTATTTGACAGACCCTTAACACTTGTTGACTGGTATTGATTGTAAATGTTCTTCTCCTTCATTCTCTCAGAAGAATCCTATATTTTAACTCTTCTTTTACGTGGACTGATCTTCAGTTAACCGGCCTACTCTTAGCCATATTATCCCATTAACCACAAAGTGCATCAGTGGCTGGTTTGTAGCGTGATGAAGTGAATACCCATATCCTTTCCCCACAAACCTTAAACGATTAGACTCACTAACACTTGGAATTTACTCATATTTGAGATAGACACAATAATATTTCCCTCCCTCACAGGTCAAGAGTAGTCAGTTTACAAAGTATTTTGGGGATAACAGAAAGGTATTTTATGCCTGGAAATACTATTGTAGGGATAAGTCATGTAAAAAAATAATCTAAATCATTATGGTTACCTACAGCCTGGTCAATGTTGTAATGAGGAAAACAGAGAGTATAAACCAAAAACATTTAAGAGCTAATTTTTCTTGAAGAAGTATTCTCTATTTTCTTTAATTAAATTGCCAAGTTTGAGAAGTTATTATTTTTCATGGAGCATCTGCTCACTAAACAGGCCTTCTCTTAGTCTTCTCAATTTTAATTACTTGATTACTTTCATGAGAGAAGAATTCATATCAAATTTTATTTCATATATGAAAGGAAGAAAAAATCTTCTATGTTTCAGTCTCAACAGTTTATAGTTTGAAGGAGAGCAGCCAAGGTCAAATAGGTGGCTCTGCATCCACTGTATTAAAAATTGCCCCTGGACCTACAGGTAGCAATTTTTTAATAATTATAACAACCCAAGAATATCTAGGCTTGGAACAGAAAACATACAAGCCTCAAACCAGAGCCCTCTCAAGTCAGCAAACTAAGCCCCTTCTTTTGCTCAGCTTGTTGAGAAATCTTCACACTCTCCAGGGACACAAAGCCACCCATCCAGCCTTTCTTCACCCAGGTCATGATTAGAAGCGATATATATTTATAAATAGAATTTATGTATGTTACTATTCTGAGCTATGAGTACCAATCATGGCATTTTGATATCCTTGAAACAATGCTTAAAAAGAGTGAGATCTAAGCTACAATAGGAGCGAAATATAAGTAATGCTTATGATAAGTTAATAGAACAGTTTTGCATGTACTTGAAATAGTAAATGCAGTATATGCTCCCATATAAATATTTTTTTTTGCCAGAACCGAAAATTAGGTATCTTATATGCTGCACATAATTCAGATCTGTGGCATTACAAGGATATTATCTAAGTTGTTCTAGTTCTGTTCAGTCCAATATATGCATGTGTGTCTCTGTGTGTAAATAAAACATATAAAGTAACCTTTTGGAAACTGAAGTTACTCAGAAAAAAATAAATATTATTAAATCAGGATCAACATATAGATCTATATTTGTTTCATTCTCTCCATGAACAGTACTTCCATCAGAGCAGCCTGGGAAGTGAGCAATCAAGTATCCATTTGAATTTTCTGAGACACTTTCTTAATAGTATTCTCTCCCTAAAAATTCAAAACACTTTGTAATTTTTAACTTCTGATTTGATGCCACTGGATTTAATAAGTAACTGTGTATGCAGCAACTAACACATCTCCATACAGGTTTGGTTGCTGTTCATGACAGAAGTGGTTGACTGCTGACATGCAAGAAGAGCCATGCTACCAGAGCTCTCGTGTAGAATTGCACTCAGTCACTCAGGCTCACGTGGAGCGAAGAAAGCTTGTGGGACTGAATCCCTTATCATGGTTTTGAAATGAATGGAACTCAGCAAGGACTTAAATCTGGTCTGACACAATGCTTTCTTTCATCCAAGAAAGTATCCTGAAAAGGTTCAAAAACCTGGTCTGATGGAAAGGTCAAACCCTAATTTTTTGGCACATACAAGAGTAGTATCGTAATTCAGTGTTACACGCTGGCTCAAACTATCATTACTACATTGTCAAAAGACACCGATGTCTTGGAACTGAGTCAGGCTACAGCTTCTGCCCTCCAGATCTGGGTACACAACCCCACCCTTGGATACCTTATCAGATATTAGAAGGGCTCTTTGGAATGTGAATTTTAGTACCCACTGAGGCTGGTCCCCTCAATGCTCACCTCCTCAACTTAAATGACTCTCCCACTACTGTGACATTTTACCTACCTCTCAGTGCTCAGGAATTATGTTTGAGACAACACGACAAGAAAAGAAGGAACACAAGCTCAGCTTTCTTAAACTTAAAAAGGACTTAAAAGAAAACAGATCACTGAAAAGTTAAGAATAACACTCTAATTTCATCTTTTGTTTTCAACTGATCATTCACTGTTGTAGGTTTCTAGGTAAAAAGACCACTGGTCCCTAGGAAGTGAGACCAGTACGCAGCTGATACTTCACACTGCAGCTTTGATAGCTCTTAGTATTGACCTTTGAATGAAATGTCAAACACTGCCTGACCCTGCTGCATAGACTACAGATTACAGTTCGCTTTTAAGGAAGTCCAGGCTTATGTAGTTACCCCACAAATATGCAACACAAACTTATTATTTGATGCAGGTTAACATCCTACTTGGACAGGATCTCAGCTTCTCTAAATCTCAACATTATGTTATATTTGGAAGCCAACAGAGCTGATGATGGGTTGTTGGTTTTTTTAATACTGCTTCTGAATGTAGAGTGCCACCCACTAAGACTACCACCAACTAGCAATCTAGGTTATTCTTGACAAGGTCTCATGAAAATAATGACCAAACCTAACCCAGCTTCCACTGTGAGAAAATCATAACCTTGAGTTCAGTGTCTAATCTTGGAATGAAATGTCAGCATTACCAGAAATACTGCAAAATTGTCATTACCCAAGGTAAATCTACTCAAACAATCTTTGTCTACATGGGAATTCAGAAGCTGAAGCTTTGTGGCTTGCATGGTAAGGCTGTAGCTGTTAAAAATGAATTCTTACTAATTGATAGGGGCTTCAGAACGAAGATATATGGTATCTGAGATCCTGTTTTGATCTTTTTTACTTTCACACATGTGCCCTTCTGTATCCTGTGGATCTTCTATGTGGCTCGGTGGGTACATGCTCCACATGGTATTCTGCCTTTCTGATGTTAAAATACAGCACATAGGCTCTTACACATGGTGTAGGAGCTGCTCTTTGATGGACATATAATCAAGCAGGAATTTAAAATATGGCCAAAACTTTGCTTTTATTTCTTGGCTATTGGACATAAGTGTGAATTTAGCTTGTAGAATTTATTCTTCTTTTATTGTATTAGATAAATTGAAATAAGTGGCAAAATCCTCCTTCTTAATTGTCTTTCTCCTGCAGTCATTTCCACAAGGTGTGGTTTAAGGTATCAGTACTTAAACACATATGATACAATAGCATTATCAATACAAGACATTCGTAGGAACTATTTTATTGTCACGAAAGAACTGTTGTGTATTTCTTTCTTTTTTCTTTTAGTCTTACCAAACAACCACCAGCCATATACACCACTGGTTTTCTCCTGCATGAGCACACTTCCTTTAACTCCCATGTGTCACTCGTTTCAGGCTGCACATTAAAATACTTGTCCTGCAGTAAAATTCCTCAAAGGGCCCTCTCTATCAAGGCAGATTCCACTATTATTTGTCTGCAGATGTGTTTGTGAACAGTTCTAATACCTATTTTAATAATTTTATTTATATAAAGATTGTCCATATATTAATAGATATAAGATTTGATAAGATTATCCATATATTAATATAGATAAGATTGTCCATATATTAATATTTTATTTACATACACTCTTATATAAACAAATCTATATTCTATTTTAAAATATATATAAGATGTTTTAACCAAGCATGTTTATAAGTTTCCTTTTTTTATACTGTTTTTTTTTAATTGAAATAATCTTCTGTGCTTGGCACAGATTATCCTTCTCAATAATTAAAGCTTTTTAAAATTCAGCAATAAATATCGCTGAGTGTAAACTTCAACAAGTATAGCATGTTACTGCAGCATTAATGCAGTTTTGTTTACCGTGAAGCAAACTACCATTCAGTTATTCTACAAGTTACAAAAGGATACTTCCATCTTAGAGGAAAGTTCAAGTCTGAAGAATTTGTTTTTCTTATAAAATGTAATGGAAAGATAAAATATATAGAAGAAAAGTTTAATTGTTTTGCAGTACTGAAATATTATTCTAAATGCATGAAATAGTAATCTGACAAAGAGAATGAAACAAATGCACAATTCCAGACAAAAACCTCTATTGAAACAAAATATTTCATATAGATTTCTACCACCACCACCCCCCGCCCTCTCCGCCATCAATAGTCAATTCACTTGTCCCAGATCTACATGAGGTCACTCAAATGGCCTTGGCTCCTTTTGCAGTTTCTTAGCACCCAAAAGAATTTAAGCAGAACTCGTGTTCTGGCTCTAAATGTACAAGGTCATAAGGTTCTTCTGAGGGAGAAATTTTACAGAGTTTCAGTAACACTGCGGTTCCTGTTATGCTGCCAGTGATCACCAAACCAGTAATATATCGAGTCTGTTATCCAAACCCCCCAAATTCCTTAAGCACATCTACAAGAAATGTAACAAAAAAACCTCTAGGCCTCAAATCATTTGTATAAAGTGTCACAGTATCAGCTTTTCAAAAAGCAGACTGATTAAATATCAATATCTGCTTTACAAGGATTGTGAATTTCATACCACTATTGTCTCTGTAATGAGATCTTGCAGTAGTCGAGGATATTGCTGAAAACAAACCACAGAACTGCAGTGTGTCAGAGACTCCTCCCACCACAGAGGAAGCCCAGTATCCAACTGTTGTCCTTTTATGCTCCTGAACTGCTGGAGGTTTATGCCTGGTTTGGTTTTGATGGCCTTTGTCTAACTTAGGCTGTGATCTACAGTCCTTGCTCTGTTTAACCCTTCTTTAAGCTATGTAGTCCATGCATTCAAGACCCGTACCTGATACTTTGACCGTGCTAGAATTATAGCCCATCCAGCACTATTTCAGAAACAGACACTGGTTAATTTTTCACTACTGTGGAGTCAGATTGCCTCTTATGAGTGCCCATCAGGGACAATTCACCAGCTACTGTTTCCTTTGCCACATACATAATTAGTTTCCTAATTTAGACAAAACAGGATTACTGTAAAAATATCTCCCTTTAAATTCAAAATATGATACAAATTATTATTCTTTTTATGAAATAATAGAAATTGTACTGAAACATAATTATTTGGATTAACAAAGCTCTATATTATACTTTCAGAAAATCCCCTTGCTTTTTTAGTTTCACTTGTGGAGGAATACATCTTAACATGAAAAGGTAACTTATCATTTCCAATCAAGCCTGATATCCAGATAAATAACAATTAAACTGTGCAAGATAAACTGAAAATACTGAAGAAGGTTTACACAGTTTACTGATAACTAAAATTACAATCAATAGTCCTTTTGGCTAGTACGTGTAAAAAGTATGTCCAGAGATAAATAGCAGTTTATTCTTGTTTTCCAGAAGGATAGCACAGAGTACTAAGTAGACACAATACCACATGCTTTTTTCTTTCATTTCATATGGCAAAGCTTTAGATTTCACATCCTGTTTATATAGGAGTGGATCTGGGCTGTAAAAGACAAACAAAAGTGCAAATATTGAATAGAAACACTTAATTCTAAATAAACTGAAGGAGAATTGAAGTGTTCAGGTTTTCTTAGTTCCTTCGTTTCTTTCTTTGTGAATAACTGACCAAATTAATGAATAGCACCTGTGAGCTGCTCAGGAGTCACCAAATGTTGTATTACTCAAAGGAGGGCCTCAGAAGAGGCCTTCTTGTGAAAGTGGTGAAGTATCATTAATCCACAATAGCCAATACTAGAGTATCACCTGTAGAACAACTCATATTTCACAATTCTTCCCATTCCTCTGCACTGCTAAGATCTTTTTCTTAACCCACTCTTTAAGACATAAATGCATGTGAAATTGAATATTTCCTTCAAAATACTCTTAAGTACACTAAAAAGCAAGCAAAAAATATTAGGACACATGAAATAAGGAGAAAAAATAGATAGGATATCTAATGGATGTTGAAAGTTTTTCCTTAGTCACCAAGCAAGGAGGAGGTATCCCTTGAGTGGGGTGGGCATGCATGTCAGGGAGGCAGGAGAATCCACCTTTAGTGGTGGAGCTGTTCCTATTCTTGCCCAATCTTCAGGACACCACCATGGTTTTTGCTCCTGAATGCCATTTTGGAGAGCTGATACCATACAGCCTTGTTCTTACTGAAAGAGCATTCCTCAAAACACTCCCAAACAAATTCTCACATAGTAAAATAGTTTTGTTTCCAAGCTATGAAAACAGCCATAACATGTGATTCTATATAGTCATGGACATATTAGCCCTAAGACAGCGAAGGGATGAGAAAGCATTTGAATTGTGAATGTCTCTTTACAGCCTCTGCCCTAAAATAACACTCTCACTTTTTTGTATCTACAGCAAAAGCCACTTTTGTGTGGGTGAATAAGGTCCGTTGCTGAAAACAATCATTTCAGGAGCTTGTTTTTATCTTACTGATGGCTAAGGTTACAGTGCAGATTGAACTGTAAAATATTCCTTCATTGCTCCTTCGTTTCAGTGAGATAGAAAGTTTAATCCATGTCAAAGACATTCTCCATGAAGAACATTCATGGACAATGCTAGATATACAAAGAAATCTGCATATATTTCTAGGTTTTGAGAGAAACAATAGATCACCATGTAGTCATGTCTAATAAATTCTTAGCCCAGCAGTCTGTCTGTCTGAAGAAACAAACATCTACCAGAAATATTTGCCAGGCTCTCTATATTTTGAATTCAGAAAGCATTTGTGACAACATGAGGATTTTTGCAACTTCTTTAACTTACAAGTTAGTGGAAATCATCATTTTTACATTTTAAAAAGCTGCTATAGAATCCCTCTCAAAAATATAAGAACAACAACAGTTTTTATGTTGTGCCCTATCCGGCTGACACTGTCCTTTTGGAAAGCCAATGACTTGTTAGTACCTCTAGCAGGAGTGTGAACAGATGCGTCCCTGACAGGCGATGGATGGTCAGGGTCCATCTGGCCAGTGCAGCTTGGACAGAAATGATGTATACGGCTTCATCAGCGAATGACTGTCATCAATCCTGTGCCATGGATAGCGTAAATGACAGCTACACTGCAGCTGAGGCCCAGGTGTGAGAATGAAGAAGGGGCTGATTTAAGAATGCTGGGTAATCAGGAATGTATAGTCTCCTGGACTTTAATTTGTATCTTTAACCTCCTATAAATATCCCTGTGTACTGTAGGAGGTATGTGTTTTTAAGGAGTCTGATCGTGAAATTAGCTTCAGCATGACAGACATTCTTTGCTCTCCTTTAGCTGCTGATTACCCCAGTTCCCAGTATACATTAACAAATGCATGCTGAGCTTTGGCCACTGTACTGTGGGCCCCACAATTTAATTATTACCTCATTGATTTTTCATGTATTTCAATTTTCTTTTCTTCAAGTCACAGTCACTGTCCTATTGGGGGCAATGTTTGTTTTCTCTTTCCAAGATTTCCTTGTGGAATTTATTTTGAATTCAAGGATTATTTCTTTAACCCATCAGGAACTCATATTTGCTTAGCCTGTCAGTTAATAGACAGGTAGATGCACAATCCCCTAAAATGAAACTGAACATTATGGCTGAAGCTAGATATAGACAGAAAACAATAATGCAGTGACCACTGGTAATCCCTAACTAAAGGTACCTCCATTTTTTAAATGGCCCCTCTTTAGCATGCATAATTTGCATCTATTAGCATTTTATTATTTCATAGCATTGGGGATGGGAAAATGGATGCAATTATTTTGTCCTTACAGGGTATTTACTTATAACTATTTCACAATAAATCGTTTTTCTTTATCACTGGATCATATTCTAATGCAGTGATTTAAAAGCACAGGAAATTCTGAATGTTTTATATAAGGATACAAGTCAGTACTTTCAGTACACAGAAATACGTTCATTGTCATAAACAGGCATCATCTATAATCACATTCTATTAAAAAGCATCTAATTGCCAAGGGCTACATTTTGACCCAGTAAAGGTGTGTTGCATGCCTGGAGCAAGACTTGTATGCACACATCACACTGTATATAATATACTGCATGCACAATTTGTCTATGAACACAAAAAAATTCCCACATTTCCAATGTATAATCCATGCTTGCAGGCATAAAGCTTACTGTATACTTCTTTTAGATGGAAACTTGAAAAAAACCACAAATGACTGTAGCTCTAGATACAAAAGGTTTAGGAAAGCATGATGTAAATTCTGGTGGCATTATCGTAAAGGGAGTGGTATGGGACAGTACTCCACACATCCCCATTCCAGACACCGAACTCAGTTAATATGCAACATACGCAGCGGAGAGGCCTTAACATGAACTTTGCAGAAGAGGGTACAACAGGCCACATTAATTGCAGGTTACAAGGAATGTGATCAATTTTCATCTCCGAGTGCTGACTTGCTGGCTCTTCTTCAAGTTCCTTGAACAGAAGTGGAGCATAAGGGCAACAGAGGAAAGTGGAGATGCCTCAAGAATGGGGGGTCCTGGTCCAGCTTCTTTTCCATCCAGAGTGGGTGAATTAGACTTGGCTTGGAAAGAAACCCTATTTTAAGTGTCTGTGTGTGTGTATGTATACATGTAAATGTTTGAGTGCATGTGTGTACGTTTGCATGTGAGAACATTTGGGTATGTATGTGCATGTGTATTTGTGTGAATAGCCATATTCTGAAAATAGTTTCATTCGAGCTCACTACAAGTCAGAAAAGGGACTATTTTGGAGAAAGGAATTTGAAAATTCCTTGAAAATAAGTTCTTTGGGGCAACTTGGAACTTTTTAGCCTCCAGGCAGAAAATTTAATTGATAGAAAAATCATCCAAGTAAGCAGATGAAGACTCGTCATCTGGATTTCCCTGAAGAAAACATATTTACTCCAACAGATTCTTCCAGGAAAAAAACGCAGTTCTGTAGAAAGGAAATTTTTCATCAGAATACTAATGCAAAAAAAAGCCCTGATAAGTCTACACAAAGACCGTATTACAGGTTTCCATGAAAGCGAGATGAGTTGCACCTACACAGACTATTGACTTTAAGTGGTTTAGGGAGAGACTTTCAAAAAGCACATGTGGAATTTAGTGTTGGTGATCTCCAGAAAGTCTGTAATTTGTGCTCAGAAATTCTTGGGCACTTGAAAAAAATCTTCCCTTTAATATTTTATAGGGCTGTGGTTTAACCTTTAGAGTATGAGTAGAGCCCCTATCTGTGTAGGCTTACTTGTTACCCAGTAGCGCAGGTCAGTACCGATCAGATCAATACACCCCTAGGAGAAGATGGAAGTGGAAGAGGGCCATTGAGCACTGAGCATTTACCCCAATGAATCACAATTACAGGAACACCTGTGCTAGCAAACTATGTCCTGATCCACTGGGAAAATGTGCACTGTAGCCCTCGGAACATCTCATTTATTATCACTGGTGGGTTGGTCTGCAGTTGCATGTTGTGTTACAGTGTAAAATTCAGGACACTGTTTCAAGACCTCTTAGGATGACTAAGCTTTCATAGGGCTTTTTGCTGCTTCTCCTGTGTTTGTGTTTTAGCATTACCTTCAAGGTGCTGTTGGAGGCTTTTAATTCATACATCTCGGTTTCAAACAGCAACACACAAGTTTGAGGAACACAGTGTCAGAAAAGTTATGTGCAAAAGCTTGCTTACATTGGGAGCGATTAAGTGAACTCTGTTAATAAGCTGTGGCTATATATATCACATAACAGAGAAAAAGAGAAAATAGGATGCCCTATGGTAATGGAGGGAGGAAAAATTGGGAAAAATAATCATATAATACTTGAAAATACCTTTCTTGCACACTGTTACAATAGTATCTGTTATTATAGGTATGGAACATCTTTATTATTTCTGTGTCATTACAGTAAATTATCTAGCCAGAGTGTAAGGAAATGCAGCAGTATAATGAGGAACTTCCACTGTGTGAGAGGTTGGACTGTCAAGAAATAGGAGTTAGGATCATCACTGCCTTTAAAGCTTCTCTCTAAAGGCAAGACTATATTAATAAATCTCAAATTTCTTCACTTCTGTGCTATCATAATATTCTTGTACAACATCTGTGATAAGTTTTGCCATATATGTCAGGAAAGTAATAAATGCATCACTGAACAATGGACTCTTACAATCACTTAGAAGTCAGAACGCTTCCAAACTCTCCTTGTGAAATTTAGCAGAAAATATTGGTGGTATGCAGCAGGCAGAGCCATGTCTTATCTATTTTACATATATTTCACAGTGAAAAAGCATCAGAATAGAAGGCCACACTACGCAAATGAGAGGAAAGTGTCTGTCCAGCAAGCTTAGTGCTTCTGGCTTCAGAAGAAGTCATTATGCTTTTAACATCATGCTAAGAAATGGCTATTTGGAGATTAGGACAGATGAAGATCTGGATATGTTCTCTTTTTCTGTCTCAAAATCTTGTCTAGGCAAAATCTGAGTCTTTAAACATATGTTCAGGATTTCTGTCTGTATGCCTTCCAGTCTTGTTAAAAGAGCAGCTGCTTTACCTCTGACTAGGCTGTGACTCATCTGAAAATCCCAGATACACCTGCAGTGCATACATAAGCCACTTTGGTGAAGTACACACCCAGTGAGCTGACACATCGAAGGCACATCACAGCACCTAGGTTGTGCTATGCTGATGACATGGAAAACTAAAATATCCAATGTATAAAGTCACGTGTGAAGTATCATCATGCTAGGGGACGTTTCACCACCCAGGCACTATTCGGAACATTTGTGTACATTTATGAGTACACATAAGGAATGTTGTTTATCACAAAACTCCCATATCTGAAAGTCAGAAGAAATGGAGAGGTGGGAAGGAAGATGATGTGAAGGAAGGAAAAGAGTGAAACAGCTGGAGAAACTCTTCACCTTCTGTAAAGAGCATACATGACAAAGTGCTTTAGGGGGAAAAGAATCAGCTGAGCACTAAGCCATTTAATTTATCACTCTTCAGAGCAGAATGAAAAGAACATCATTCTCACTTGCTACACACTAGTACTTCTCTGGATTCAGATTTGGATTTGATTACAACTAGAAAGCTATTTAGCTGAGTTACACTTTCCCTGTTATTTATGTGCACAAAACCAAAATGAAGAATATTGGGCTCATGAAATGAGCAGGTATTTGCTCTGCCTACAAAAAAGAGTTAAAAAGCCCCAAAGATTTGTTTAATTCTGCACCTCCCTCTACTTCCCTCGTCCTATAGCTGCTGTTTTCCCAGTGTTGTGTGTTTGTTGCTAGCAATTGCCAGCAATTAGGCAGGACCCATTGCTAACACCCTCAAATGTCCCCAAACTAGACCACATTTAAAAATCTCCCTGTTCCAATCTCATCAGATCTTCCAAGGCAAAGTACCACGTAGTACTGAACAAACAAATTAAAAGAAGTAGTCCACAAATATAGTATGCACATGTTATCATTGATAGTGCCTTTTCAGTCATCACACTAGCCTGTGAACCAGTGTAGGACAAAATGAAAAAGGGCATAGAAAAGTGTGTTCTTACTAAGATCAATTTACAGCACTGTAGGACAACTGAGGAGGGAATGCCCAATCTGAGATATTAGTAAATTTTAAACCAATTTTCCTTTGGCAATACTTGCATAGTCAAGACTTCATATATCTCCAACGTGCCTTAAAGCTCCTTGATGCATTTTTGCTATTCTGGTTTTGGGACTTGCTTGATTGGAAACCACTAAGTGTGCTTAACTGTGCCACATATTTTTCCTTCTGATTAAAATGCAGGCTGGCACAAGCAGAGACTGATGGCCTCTGAGTTTATAGATTGACCAGGGCACCTGCCGTGCAAGCATCTTTGTGCTGCCCCATCACTGAATTTCATTCTGACCTTGAAGCATCACACTTGATAAAGCTGAAAGTTAGTTTCTATTTCTATTTCCGGCCCTGTTTTTTAGTATCCCCTTAGCAGACTGTCAATTGTACTCTGCCACAATGGTGCCTGCTTCTTGTGGGTTGTAGCTCCCAAAAGATAGTAAAGATGATGCTTTCACCTACAGACTTCTGCAGCTTCTCTGCATGATTCTGATTTTAAACATTTTTAAATAAATCATAGTAATAAGAACAGGAATAGATCTACTGATGACATCTTGAATCTCCAGCAATTGTGCTGGAGACCTAAGACTATACATGGACATGTTTGTATCTGCCAAGGTTTTTTAGTTAAAGGTTTGTTCAACTTGGCTCATAAGCAATAGTTGGAAGTGAAGTTTCCTCAGGAAACAAGAGCACTTTCTGAAATGTCTCTTACAGCACAACTGTTGATGCGGTTCACAATGAATACCAGCTTTACTCTGTACAAAGCTTCCAAGCCCTGCTCCAATGTACAGCAAGACAAATACAGAAATCAGAAAAAAAATAATGTATTTGCATTTGCAGCATTTCAAATAATTGCTCCTTTCTGTCTGTAATCAAGAATAACTCAAGTAGCCTGGAAACGAATGTATCTGTAAACTCTGTGCAAAAGATAATCCCATTTTACAACAGTGAGAATTGAAGTGCATTTCTCGTAAAAGATTGTCCTGAAACTGATATAACTCTGAGAATATAAACATGCACACAGAGATCTGACTCAGATAATAATGAAGACCTTACTTGCTAAAGAACATATGAAAACCTTTCCAGAGCACAAATAAAATAAACTTAGTGTAACTTCTAGAATTAGAGCCCTGACTTGTTTTTTGGCCTCTGAAATGTATGCAAAACCAAGTACTTCACTGTCTGAGTAATGTTCATGACGTCGCATCTATATGACAATAGCTTCCTAGAATGGCTGATACATAAAGTAGAGCAATAGCTACAGCTACAAAACACAGCAAACATCTGAAGACAAGCCATCAAAAGGAAAGAAATTCTGATTTCTAGTTGAGGCCTGTGACATTTACAGGCTATACAAGAATACATGGGATGTTATACAGCATTGCGCATCATTATTGTGGAAGTCATTGTTTCCCTCATTAGTGCTCTAGATCTGTACATTACTTCCATTGCAGGTCATGACCTCCATGCTGACAGTCCATCCTTAACTCACCCTTTTGTGCCTAGGTATTGCAGCAAATTTGCTACAGTACGTGACATCTCACACTTGAATTTTCTGCAATATTTGAAGACATGTATCCCATTCAAATGCACTACTTATCAACTCGGAGGTCTTCAGGAAACCATTAAGAAGATATGGGACACATATCTAAAGTAAAATTAGATGTAATTTCATTTGTAAGTGTTGTATTTTATTATAATATTTAAGCTGTAGTTCTCTGTAGAGCTTTTAATTTTATGTGATAGAATGATGCGTAAGTCATGCAGCAGTTAAAATATTCCTACAATGTTTTAAAAGTTCAATAATCTTTTCTAAAAAAATAAAGACATTTACTCACTGGGAATGTGCAAACCAGTAAATGTTTCTATGCTCATCATCCTAATTTCTTTTAGTCTTCATTAGAAGCATAACTTAATATGCTGCAAACATACTAGCCTTTCATTTTTAATGCAATTGAAGATAAATGACTAAAACTGAGCAGTGATTCTGGACTCCTGAAAAACTGTGATTGACACAGTATCATCCTGTAATGGAGCAGTTAATATGCAGACATTGACATGGCAGAGCCATTATGATAGATCATATCAATTCATAATTTGGCTTCATAAATATGTAGAATTATTGACACAATATCTTACAATGGCACTTCCTTTCCTACAATGCCAATGTACAGGACTGGTCTTTGCAATGAGGGCATTGAAGTATAACCTGAAAGGATGTGACGTGTGGAGAAAAGATAATGTTCATGCGGTAATAATTCACCTTCTGTTTTAATATCAGAAAACCAGTGTTAAACCAAGGAAAGAAATCAGTTAGGAATTCCATGCCTGGAAATCTCTTTAATACTTCGTTAGGTTTACTGTCCACATTCCTTGTTTCCCTGTTCAGGAAATTGCTCAGAATTTGTAAAACTATGAGAAATTGTTTGATAAAGCCAGGAAAAAAAAAAGCAGAACTCGTTTCAGGTTTATGGTCAGACAGAGAAAGAAGCTAACTAACTGACTGCAGCATTTTCTATGGGTTTTTTTTTCAAAGAAATCTTGTGTGGACATGTTCTATGAAATTAGATTTTGAGGTTTTGTTTGAAATGGGCAAAGAAACTTTTCTGATAATTTAATGCCCCTGATGTTAGAACCCAGGGAAATGAGGCCATAAACCAGAGAACCATACAAATGCAGCTAGTAAAGTCAGCTTTGCCACAGCTTAAAGAGCATCCTGTCTCTACTACCAATGTGTAAACTAGTAAGGATTTGATCCGAAATGCAGAACTCTGCCAGTTCAAAAATTTGCAGATGTGTATAAAAAGGATGTGGTTTTGTGTATCCCAGTTCTCTTGGATGCTACCATGATATTCACATTAAGTATCCAACAATATTTCTATTCCTTTAGTTTTATGCCTTAGGTTTGGTTTCCACTCTTCTTGCTCTTGTACTTACAATCAGATTAATAACTGGCAGATAGGATGCTTAGTGGGTATAAATGAGTCACTTGGCTGATCTCAAAAGACAGAAGACAGTGAACCAATTCACCCCAACTGAGGGTATGCACATTGAAATTTACTTCATGATTAACTTCTTTTCAAATTGTGACAAAAGGTACGCTTTGAAGTAATCTAAACTGCTGCTATGTATACAGGATAAACCGAGACTATACTGACATACATACATACCTTATCCAAAAGAACCCCTAAAACGTATTGTGTGGGCTGAGAACTTTATATTGACTTCTGGTGCTAAGAGAATTTTATAATGGACTTATAAAACCCTCAAAAAAGGGGTTTGTAAAGGAAACTGTAATATACCTTTATCTATAATGGCGCGGCTGGGGGCTACTATAATAATCCTTTTGCTTTCATGTGGCCATCTGGAGGCCTATTAAAACTAGTATCTAAAACAGACTCCCAAGTGTATTGAGTTTGCTGGTTCCCACTAAGTCACTAAAATCAGGGAGTTAGCCCTGCTGTAGGGTAAAGTGTCCACTACAGAGAGAAGACAGCTTGAACTCTAACCTCTTACACTGTGAATATGTTGTGTACAGGCTGATTTTGATACATACACTTTAGTTGTGCAAAAACCCTAGCCCTAGGTCTGTTGTGCACATCTGGGTTTTTATGACAAGATGCAAGAGGGTAGGCGAAGTTAGAATGGAAACATTGCAAATTTAATGAAGTATTACAATTCAACTGAAAAATAGTCTATTCTGATTTTTAGGGAAAGCAACAATAAAATATTGACAATTTTGCAAGAACCTCCTTTCCCTGCTTAAATACAAATGCAGGCATTATATAACACATTTATTTAGTGCTGCATGTTTTTATCCAAAATATAATGGAAATAAATACTTGAATACACAAATTATTTTACAGCATAGTTTGGTATCTCTCTGTTTTTTATTCAATTAAGATTAGGTTAGTATGAGTGCACTCAGTGAAACATTTTGAGTCAATGGGGACTGGGTGTCATTTGTCCAAAATAAAATCCTTTCTATACACTCATTACCGATCTTACTCAGTAATGTGGTTGCATCCTATTATACCTGATACATCAAAAAAAAGGAAATTAAGTTGCTGTCTAAAACCGCACTAGAACTCAGATCTAGGACCAAATAAGATGCATTAATTGCTTTACTGCTTCACTGCAAAGCCACTCTTAAAACATAATTCCTTAATGAAGTCTGTTAATTTGTTCATGGCAGTACACAAGCTGTTCAAAATGACACAGAATTGCACTCTGTTTTCTAACCCCTGCAGTTTCTTCTGTTAGTCACTCTGCCTTGTGTTGTTATCCCATGGATAGTAATTATTTTATAGTGGCTGTAATTAGGAGAGAATTAGACTTGGTAAACAAAACCTGCCTTCTCCTGTTAATAGCTAAGGATAATAAATTTGGCTCTGACATTCACTATATTTGGACAAGGCTTGGCCTTCTTCCAGTTTTCCCAATAAGAACTTTATTATATAATTATGCCTTGGAGGGGCTCATATTACAAGGTAATTTTTTTTTGTTAAGACACATATTGCATGGCTTCCAGCCAGTAAATGATATACTGTAATATATGCCTCCAATAAATGTTTTAAACAAAATCTCTCTGAGCAATATCCTGCTGGAGCTGCACATTGCAATTCAGCGGATATATTTACAGGAGTTTTTCATAATGCAAATTATTTTCTTTTGCTCACATTGTCCAACATAACAAGTGTTTAAAAAGAAGCCTAGGATTATTTTTATCAGCAAATGACATGGTTAGATTCTTAACTTATCATATCTCAGTAGCTTAAAGAGAATTTTCATACTTTTTATTCTGTGAGTAAAGTCACAGTTTTGTTGACATGCACAGAAGTGTAGCAAGTATCTTATTTTCTATTTTCAGCTTGAATTAAAAACCAACCCTTTGTTCCATCTTTCAGCCCACACACTAATGCATCATCTCCCACCCTCTCCTTTATTTTATCTCGTACCTTTTATGTAAAATACAATTTAAGTTAACACACAATAGCACAAAATGCTTTTCAAAGGGAGTCAATCATAAGCTAAATAGAAAAGGAAGGGCTTAAGGGGAAATATATAAAGAAGTGAGTGAGCGGCTCAAAAGAGAGAAAGAAAGTGTTTCACTCACAAGGAGGAGCAGATAGGATCAAGACTGGGAAAAGGGAGTAAGCAATTAAATTCTGAAAAAAATACAGTAAAAGCAACCAAGCAAGCTAAGTACACTAATTTTAACTATTTCTCCTGCTGCTGAGTTATCATTGCTAGTAAGACATAGGTAAATAATATCTCATAATTGCATTCACCAACTTTCATAAGAACTCTGTAGGTAAACAGAACTGGGTTTACATACTTAAAGACATAAACCAAGTCCAGAGGGATTAAAAACTGCTGGAACAAAACCAGAATCCAAAAGTCATGTTTCCAGGCTATCTTTTCTGGTCACTAAATAGCATCCAGTACCTTTTCAGTTTTCCTGAACATTGTTTAATGCTACAAGTTAAAGAGTGAGAATTCCTCTAACTGTAAAAAACACCAGGTTCAGATAGGATAGACTGGTCATCAAATGTTTTCGGTGTAAAAAAAGAGTATTGTATATATTTTAACTTCACTCATTTGAAGGCACTCTCTCTTCCCTGAAGACACACAGTTCAGTATCAGTAACTCAATATACAATCCCCAGGGTAAGAGGAGTCAGAAAGATCAGGAGAAAGGAATTGGGATATGTGCCAAGACAATGATACCTACAAAAGCATGCTAAAGTCCTCTTGCATCACGTATGTCCTATATATTAGCTTTAAGCTAATATATGAGGTTTATGCTCATATAGATGGCAGAAAATAAGTTTCATTGTGGTGCAAAGAAATTTGAATACTAAAAAAGAAATTATGTCACTTCAGACATATACTTTAGACTTTTAGGCATAGCTTGGCACTAAAAGATCTTGAGCTAAATTCATCTGCACTAGAGGCACACAGTGGATTAATTTGGCCCTGGGTAAGACATCTGAAAGACAAAAGGGCAGGGACTAAGTACATCAACAGTCATTATAAATGTAAAAAGACTATCAGGTCAGCTAGTCCAGTCTTATTCCAATTTCTTAATGCAGTACTGTCCATGACAATGCTGTCTTCCATGTTCTCTCAAAAATACATTTTTAATTACTCAAACTAAAGAACTAACAGCACTTTTCTTGTGAAACAAATGGCTAAGTATTCCTTATTGTTTCAATCATACCTTGGAGGATATACACTCTACCTTCCTCTAGAAGCTATCCTATTATTTTACTGTTGTCCACTAACTCTTCAAAACTTTTAAGTTATCTCTGTTCTTACCTGACTTCCCAGAACCACCATAGAAGAGGGTCCAGAGATTGGTCAAAGCCCACAAGGCAGCAGGGTACAAAGGAGCACCCCTTCCACTGATTCACATAGAAATGACAGGGTAGCTAGCTGAGAAACAGCTTCTTCAGCAGGACAGTACAGTCTAGTAGTGATTTCACACTGTGAACCTGTGTATAAAGTTGCTGTTAACAAAAACGACTGGTATCAAGCTCTCTCCAAATGTTGGAGAGTCTGTCATTTGTTGAAGATCAAGTGGCGAAGAAACTTTTACTGCTGTCTTTCCTGCCCTCATTTTCTCCTCTTCCTCTCATCTTCTTTCCTTTCTTATAAGAATTACAGAGGAAGGAAAGGAAAATAAAGCTAAAAGAGCATAACACATACTCAAGCTAGGTCCTTCCTGTTTCCAAGACTCAGGTGGAGACACAAGACCATGAGCAACTGGCATAATAGCATTAAGAATTTCTTTTGCCATCCTATCTTAAGCTAACATGATCTCAGTGTCTGGAATATATTGTACGGTTCATAATTTTAAAATATTGCTTTAAAGGGGGAGAAGGTGGGAAACAGACATAATTCTGTCCTATATTGAAAGCCCAGCTACCTGACAAACACTGAGGATCAATAAATGTGTATGTTGCCCTATGATGCAGAAGGTGACCAGATTCAGACTTTGATATATGACCAGTGGAAGCACAGTCTAGCACCAAAGAACCTGCACCTAAGTCTCTAGGAATTGTCATGATTAGCCGCCAAATGTTTCATAAATTTGGACACAGATGAGGTGACCAAATAGCTAGTCACTTCAGGAAAAAAAATTAATCATGACATAATAAACAAACAAACAAAATCTATAAACTGTAGGGGTAAAAATACAGATTATAAAGATGAACAAGATTACTTGCTCTCTCCCTCTTCCCCAATACATTGTCTCCGTACTACTGCAGCTGTAGTAAAAGGCAGAAAGTGGTTTAAATAATAATGTTGCAACTTCCAGTAAAGGCAACTTACTGATATCCTATCTTAGGGTACTTACTGTCCTAGAAGAGATTTGGGGGGAATATGGCCAGAACACGTGCTCAGAAACCTTCTTTCAGAGCTCCACAGATGCACTTGGCACCAAAGAACTCTGAGTTTAGTCTAAATTGTGCACAGGGCAAAATTACACCCTGTCAAGAGCCAGGGTGTAAATGGAATATGGACAATATTGGACACCTGTTGTAACCATAACTGAGAGCATTTCTGACAGATCCAAGGATTAAGCATACTTTGTTTCAAGCAGGGTTCTGGAGTTTTACTTTTTTAAAGACTGAGGAAAGCAAGCTCAGAGAAGGGCATAGTGAGCAGCAGGGGACCAAAGCTCCTTTTATCATTATTCTAAAATGAGATAAAGTGAAGAGATGGTCATGAAGAATATCAGACATTAAATAGCATCCCTGTGTGCAACTCAGAAGTGTAAACTTTGTTTTAAATAATGGCTTACAGAGGGAGATCGTTTGTTAGAATGAAAAAACAACACTGAAAAAGGTGATAGAGACACCTGAGGGTATTTTTATGAGAAATATTACAGAATAGAGATAAAAAGTTTCATTTGAGAAGTATATTTATAATATGTGCCCTGGTTCTTTCTTTGTATTGGTAAGCCCTCCTATGAACAGAAGAACAATATGTGAAGTCCATAGTGTGTATTCACTTTTTGGTCTCTGCAAGCAAGCGTATGTGAGCTTTCTAGAAACTGTGAAAGCTCCATGCACTGGTAAGAAAAGGTCTAAATAATATCAACTCTAATTCTTCGATTTACCACAAAAGGCTTTCAGGCAACTGGCTTGGTAATACATCCTGGCTTGGATGTCTGATGAAGATGGTCATTTATAAATGTGCAAAATCTCTCCAGCTCTGCACTAGTCAGGTCACATTTAAAATAATTGCTTCTACTCCTGACCCATCTATCTGTAAACATGTCAGACTGACAGCTTGCTTTATTCGCAATGCCCAATAGGTATGGGGATAGCACCATGCTCTAACAAAGGCCTAACTTACTGACTAGCTTTTGGCAAGTCTGTGTGATACCAAGAAAGAACATTGGTCTTGATGCTGATGATGCATAGCTTGCAGGTGTATGAGATGTGAGGGAATGTGATTCTTTTCACACATGGTAAGATTACTGTGTTAAAACTGCAAATGTAGTAAACAGTTTCTGACTTGTTTAAGGCTGGTCAGCGTCTTTACCAATATCATCAATTGTGTGATTTACTACTACAGCTAGCTAACAGACATTCTCCTTTAGATCAAAGAGTAGATGACTGAGCTTTTGGAAACAAAGGACAAAGAGAAGCTGAGCTATCTATACAGCATAACTGATAGGCTGATATTTCATGTCCAGTCAAGATGCTTTGGTAAAACCTTGGCACCTGGGCCACAGCAGAAGCTTTCAGTTTGCAGTAATAACAACATATTGGGGCCTTTTACCTTGAAAAATATTTCTATGCATTTTACTGCAGCAACAGTTCACAATTCTCTAGGAAAATAAATTACTTTGGAGGGGTAGCAACTCTGGCAGAAGCATGAGTAACATCAGCACTTTCTTTTTTAGCTTCTTAGTGATGTCAATAACCACACCAAAGTCATACAAGAGATGGGAACTTTTAGAGGAAGAAAAGTATGTTTGGTTTTGCATTTTACATCTTTATGCAGAGTAGCAGTGGTAGGAACCACAGGGCTTTGTCTGAACCAAAAACTCAAATGGCAAGTTTGTATTCAAATTTCATGACTACTTGGCAGAAAAAACAAAAGTAACAGAAAAGCAGAGATTCCACACACAAAGAAAAAGCAATGGTCCATAAGGATAGAAAGGTTAATACAAGAAGAAAAGTAGATTGTGTGAATGCCAGTTTTTGGCCACCTCCCAGACTGGTACTGAGGGGGATGTTTTTGCTTAGCCATTTCTGTCCCTCTGCAAAGGTGAGCAAGATGCTGTTAATAACTAAGACTGTCCCTGACGGTGGCAAGTCTAATTACAAGAAAGGAAAAAAGCCCCAACACAACAAGATGGGAGAATGAGAGAAAAGGTATATGTTTTTTTCCCCTAGATGTCAGTTCATTACCAGGCTGACACTATAACTTCAAGGGTCATTTCTCTGCAGTCGCTAAAATACCAGAACAAGAGAAAAGCTGCACATAAGCTGAAGTAAAAGCAAAAACCCTAGATCATTACATTCTCAAAAGAATTTTTACATAAAAGAGGCCTTGTAAAACAGAGCCCCTATAACTCATACACTGTAAAACTGTATGCGCCTGTTAATGAAAGAGAGAACACATTAAACACAGGAATGACTGATTGGAAGGACACTAGAAAACAAGATTAGGTAAAATATTTGATTTTTAAAAGTTTTACTGTTTTCTAGAGGGGAGAAAAAAAGTGGTAGGATGGTGGTAAATATATGTTCCTATGCTATTTCAACACATGCAAGTGTAGCTTTAGCACGGTTTCTAACTTTGCCTCCCTAAAGTTGACTGCCTACATATTTTCAACACACTGTACACATGGTTCAGGGCCATTTGTGGGACTCAAATGCGGAATTTCTTTTGCTTTTCTGATATCTTTAAGGATCAACATAGGAGGTTCCCCTCTGTTAGCTGTGCAACCGCTCAGACAAATGCAAATCATGTACAGATGTTGGTATAGAATCATAGAATCATTTAGGTTGGAAAAGACTTTCAAGATTATTGAGCCCAACCATCGTCCATGCCCATTGGACCATGTCTTGGAGCGCCTTGTCTACACGCTTTTTGAATACCTCCAAGGCTGGTGACTCAACCACTTCCCTGGGCAGTGTGTTCCAATGTCTCACGACCCTTTCAGTAAAGGAATTTTTCCTAATATCAAACCTAAACCTCCCTTGTCACAACTTGAGGCCACTTCCTCTTGTCCTATCACCAGCCACCTGACAGAAGAGACCAGCACCCACCTCACTACAACTCCCTTTCAGGTAGCTATAGAGAGCAATAAGGTGTCCCCTCAGCCTCCTTTTTTCTAGACTAGGTACTCTTATATCAACAGAGTATGCACTCAGTTTTCCTGTAAAATATTCTCACAAATATCAAATAAGCAAATTTACTTTGCAATATAGCCATATTTGAAGTCAAGCCATTACTCTCCAAATATTCCAGAGATAACACAAGTCAAGTTCAGACCGATAAATGAATTCTTGGACAAGCTAAATTTTTTAAGCACTTATTTGCCTGAAAACAGTGCATATAATGGAAATTGTCAGGTAGCTCCAATGGTAGCAGAAAACATTTTCATTACCTAGGGGTAAAAGTACTTTAAGTTCACTCCAAATAGAAGCTGAAAGTATGAGAATAGTTTGAAAAATACACTCCATGAACCAGCAGGCAACACAGCTCCTCATAACATGACAGATGCGTGAGGTTTATCTGCTGTGATATATTACTCCTTCATGAATGGCTACAGAAAAAATGAGGTAAAGCCAAAGCCCATTTTTGGTACACAGATCCTGTAAACTCAGACTGAAAAGAAAAACCCCACAGATATAAATACATGACAACCAAATTCTGTAGGGCCATGTGTACCAAGTTGATTCATTTCACAACCCAAGGGAAGCTGTGCTCCAGGCCAGGAACCTGCCTAGACACTTTTCTCCTGGCCTTGAGCAGCAGTTCGTATGGAAAATCCATTTAAACAGATAGAGATAATTTCATTTTATGTTTTGGGAAGACGTAGTCAGACACAAGACTTCCTGGTTACTTTAATCCTTGCCAGAGAACAAAGAACAAGATAAAATGGAACTCGGGGCTTGAGCCAAAATCCTTTGAAATCAATTAGATTCTTTTCATTGATTTCAGTGAGTTGTGGATCAGACCACTACTTCCTCAAGGCAGCAAGAAGACACTTCCTAGAGAAGGCAGGGGTCCTCAGTTTCACCATTCATTCATTTTGATCTTTCACTGTTTAATGAATCTCTTCATCCTGCTCTTATTCTCAGCTCTCAGCCAGGCAGGCATTAGCAGTGCATTCACTAGGCAGTAGAGGATCACGAGCATCCATCTTTCAAGAGAGACATAAAACTGAGGCCACTCAGGGCCATTAAAGATCCCATGGTACTTTTGCAAGAGCAAAAATAACAATGCCAGCGTCTTGGCCAAATTCCAGTCTCTTTAATTACATTCTGTCCATCTATTTTCCCTCCTTAGTTTCAGCTGGAAAAGTTAGCCACCATTTTCCACTATCTTATTAATCTTTTAATGTAGAATTAATTATAACAAAAAGACTATGAGCATAAAATATTGGCACTTACAGCTCTAATGAGAGTATCGTTGTTGTCCGTAAAAACCAGAAAATGCACCCTTCTTTTCACAGTAAAAGTCTACATAATTACCACACCAAAAGTAGCCATACAATGTCTTTCCATTTTTAAAAGAGAAAAGTCAAAATATATCTAAATTAACAAACAAATGAACAAACAAATAAACAAAACCAGGGAAAAAAAACCAAAACAACACAGCAGCATCAAGACTGACTTCTTTAAAATAATAACTACTACCTTTACCAAATATCTTCCTTACCTAGCACAGTTTGGACAAGCTCTCCATTACTATTCAACATCAGGAGCTTCCTAGAAGTCTTGACCCCTGGGATTGCTTATGTGCCTTTTGGAGTTGAAGACAGGGCTATAAGGTGCCCAGCTATCTTGAGGGGCTGTATCTAGGCTCCTAACAGATTATTAGACTAGAAGGACATATAGTTATTTTTCAGTTTCCCCATTTAAACTAATGTGTCAGTCAATGCAAATATCCCAAAGGAAAAAAAAAAAAAAAAGGCCAGAGATTTCCAGCTAGAGAGATATTTTGAGAGATTATACTAAACATTTTTGAAAGACTGCTACTGTCTAAACTACACATGTAGAGCTCTAGGGGAGGACATCACACAGTTTTAATGTGACATCATTCTAAAATCCTACTCTTCAAGTTGATTTAGCCACTCAGGTATTGCCAACTACTGTAAGCCATATCCTAAAATGTAACTTAATCCATGTAATTCATAACAGGTAAAAAAAAGGTGATCCTTATGCTTCTTGAGGACGCTAAAAATCTAGACATCTTCACATTTTTGTCTTAAGAGAACAGAAACCTTAAATGCCTTTCTTTCCATGGTATGGAGTGTAACCTATCATAGAGGAGACAGTGGCCTGAGAAGATTGATGGTCTCATCCAGGTGGTACACAAATTTGAGTAACAATTTGGGATAAAGACACAGGATAACTACGTCTCTGTGGAATACAGTGAAAGGTGGTTCAACCATGAAAGCTTACAACTCGCTCACTCTTCTAGCAGATGTGATTGTGATTAAAAAGGTTGTTGTTGGCAACAAGTAAAATGAAGAGCACTCTAGGGGGCCCAGAGAGCAAGTCCATTAACTTCATCAGCACTAGATTGAGTTCCCATCTCAGTAGAGTCTTAGGAAACACTGAAACTACATTTACCCATCCTAATTGTGGGATTCACTGAAAATGTAGGGTGATAAGCAGAGAATTCATAGCTACAAATAAGGTCATGTTGGTATCTTTCTGTAGAAATAATTCAGTCATTTGCAGATCGTATTAGGTCAAATCACTCATGGTACTGTAATCAAAGCTACAGACTGGAGAGCTTCTGAGTGATGATGCATGACGGGAGATTTTTTTCAAGAGTCAAGACATCTGAAAGGAGAGAGAAAAACTATGGAGGAACTTGCAATAAGTTCAACTGACCAAAGAGCCACTATTGTTTAGTTGAGCTCAGGGCAATCATTACACTATCTGGGCTCTGTTTTGCCTCTTCAGCAGAAGTGGCAAAGTCCCTCATTTGCAAAGACATCTAACAGTGAAAAGCTGCTATTTGGGAATACCTAGAAAGAAACAATTCATCAATGATAGGGAATAGCCTAGATGATTTCAGAAGGTTTTTCCTTCAGCCTTCATGATAATTTGGGATGAAAAGCACTTTAAAAACAAGGTATTGTTATATATTCTTGGTATTATTTTCAATCTGAGGCAGCAATACTGCTTCGATACTAAAGTTCTGCTACTCAAATCATCTGCAAACTTCAACCATCCTAGAAGGCATCACATCTGCAGTGTTTCTTACCTGGCATTGAGAAGCAGACTGAGCAACTAAGCTTCTGTCTTATTCCTGAATTCCTCCTGATGGTATATTGCTACATGAGCTGTACTTGTTACACACCACATATTCTTAATATGTTTCTTAATGAGCTGCCCACCCTTGCACACACATCCACGTTTCTCTTGAACCTCTGACATACATGACTACATTCGTTGAGCCTCAGTGCTGGAATAAACATGCACAAATTATGACTGATGATTTTACTAGCTACAGAAAATATCTAAATACTGTCTTTACTGGTAAGATTTTTTTTGCAAAGCAGACAGCACTTTTCACACAGATTTGCAAGAAAAAATGGAAGCCTAATGTTCAATTCAAAACTCTTTTCAGTAAACTGAAGTGGAGGTAACTTTCATCAGGCAGCCCCCAATGCTGCATATACAGCATGCAGAAAGTAGCTTTAAACAATATGGGGCAAAATTTTCTTCACTGATATAGCAATGCTTTTTTTTAAATGCCCAGAAAAATATTTTGAATATTTTTGTGTTAAATTTTTCAGGCACTGTACCTGCCCATGTCCTCAGGCTTTGCAAACATAGCTAACTCTGTCATAGCTCTTGTGACAAGAATATTCTTTTAAGTATTTAATCTCTCTTGCAACACATTTAATTGCTTTTACCTGTTGTTCCTGCAAGATGTACAGACGGGCAAAGCTGAAAGTGTGTTCAGAGACTCCAGTAAAACTCTTTATTACACAAGGCACTGCTGAACGCATGATTTAAACAAATAGATAATTACACTTCTTAGTCTAATCTTATGCAGTTATCTCAGTCCTGTAATAAGGAAAGACCAAATCATTTTCAGGCAAATACATGCCTTTTAACTACAGGTACTACTAAGCACTGGGAAACACCTGGTGCCCTCTTGCTCCCTGGTACTGTTTTTTTCAGCAACTAATTATCCTTGATAATTTGCATTGGGTATGAAAACCTGTTTGATTTCATAAAAAAAATGTTCTTTGCAAAGTATGTCTCAAAATTCAGCATGTCCTGTCCTGTAGATTCAAATTAAAGAGCTTATAACAGTTACCCCTCCATGGCTTACCCAAGCAAGAAATCTCTACCTATCAAATCTAGCTAGTAGGTTATAGACAGAGAAAATAAATCTATCAGCTTAATCTAATTTATGAATCTACATAATTATGAATAATTGAATGAAGCTAAAAGGAGAAAATTCCAAATGAATGATGGAGTGCAGATCAATTCCCAAGTAAAGCAGTACACACCCAATGGCTTACCACAAATTAAATCTGACTGGAAAAACACTCAAAAAAAAAAAAAAATTACTCTTCTGGCAAGAAATAGAGGTGATGATCTAGCATTTCCTATGAGCCCATGATTAATTGCCAAAAAAGCCCTTTACATATTAATAACTTTCTTTTTTTTTTTGATTCTCTTAAAATGTGCTTGGCTATTGAAAACAGAGATGTTTTCAGTGCTGTAATAAAAATAAAAATAAAAATAAAAGTGGTTCTCACCAAGGAAAGTATATTTCATAATTAAAAAGCCAGCTTTAGCCTCATTTCTAGTTTGGGGGTCAGCCTGGATGACACAAGTGGCCATTTCTGGCTGGACTATCTACAAATACGTAATTGGAGTGTAAATTATTTTCACTATATAAATAGCTCCTGATGATATCACAATTTGTAAATAGTGCAGTTTGTTTTCCCAGAAGCAGCTTTGTGCTAGCTGACAGCTCTGAAAAGTTTTTGCATTTGATTATGCTATTTTCCTCTTTATAGCTCAATAGGAAATCACATGCCATGTGCCCAATATGAATTGGGTCTGCTTTTCCAAATGCTGTGTTACATCCGTGAAACGTAAGTGCCTTTAACATCCTTGGGTGAGAAAGCAAGCTGCTTGCACACATACTTATTATTTTTAAGTCTTTATTTTTATGTAGCTGCAATAGTGTATTTCACAGCTGGCGCATGAAGCACACCAGAATTATTTGGAATTCCTTAGTGCACCTTAAAAGGTAATTAAACTGAAAATAGAAATGACCGTATGTGGTCAGGTGCATTTCTGCTACTGTATTACTCACATTGTTGCCAGCAGAATATTTAAAGACAGCTTGTACCAGCATACGCTGGTGCAGCTGTGCTAATGGCTTTCCAAACTTCACTACTCAAACTTGCCCTAGAGAAGCCTTAACAATGCATCCGTTTACTAAGATTTTTCCATTAACCTTTCCAATATCATGGCTTCTTTCTAACTTGTTTAGTGATTATAATAACAATGTGCTGTATAGTCTATATCCAAAGACCTCTAAATGCACACAAAAAGTATTCTAGCAACCTTCTATCCTTCCCGAGTAGTAAAATAGTATCAACAGATGGCTTGGAAGGAGAATATCCTCCCTTTCTAAGTACAGAATACAGAAAAGGCTAGAAAATCCTGTGCTGAGATACTCCAGAAGTTGGCATGACATACGGTGAGATGAAATGAGATGAGTCTCTGGGGTAATGTGGTCCCTCAGAGAGAAATCATCTTCAGTTACCTTGTAAAAAATTGCCTTTTCTTGAAAGACTAGAGAATGTTATATCCACCTCCCTTCATCAAGAGAAGACAAAACTGTTACTATTTCCCTGTCTCTTCCTTAGGCAAAACTACACAAGAACAAGAGCTTACCAAGGAGCCAACCAGAAGGGAGGACATTTTACAGAAGAACTTGTAAGATAATATACATCCATACATAGTACTACATTCAATATAAACATTGTCTTCCTTGTGTTTCTAGAGAAAGCATGGGAGAAGGAAAAAGGATACATTGAATTTATTTACCAATGTGAATATTTTTAAAGTGAAGCTCAGTTATAGAAAAGTCTTCTAGAGATGATAAATGTTCTCCCTATTATATGTAGCAGGTTTGGGGGAAACATCTGTGCAATGCAGCTGAGTTAGATCTTCTCCAATTCTGTAAGACTTGTCATAGGGAAGAAATGGAAGCACCTAGGTTGCCATAACCATACAAACAAGGGGGGTGATCTCTGGGACAAACAGCATGCTGGTCAGGGATGGAAACCTGCCTCTTCTGGAGGAGAAGAAATGGGCCCTGGTGGAGGGAGAAAGCAGCAGTCTGAGATTCGAGCTCTAGATCAGGAAGTCCAAGGAGCACCTCCCTCCATGCATGGATGCTGCAGAGGTGGCAGGGCTGCCAAAGGAAGGAAGAGAGGAAAATGGCCTGAATCTCAGTTACAGGAGTGAGAACTATGGCTTGGCAAAGTAAAACACAGCTCCAATGAGGACTAAAGCTATGATGTATTGGTTTGAAGTTTTGTTTCTAAGTTTCTGCACTGAAACTGCCATTGTTGAAAAGGCGTATTATATTTGCTTATCTACATATGAAAGTCTTGTTAAGGTTAATGAGAATTCCTGTTAGATAGGCGATAACAGACTTTTTCATTATTAGTACAGAACTAAAATGTTTTCCCATGTTTCAGGATTAGAAAGCAGTAGGTGTCCTGAATTCCAGTTCTCTGAAAAGCCCCATGAGAAGTTCATATATTTAGATCAGCAGCAATGTGGAAGCCTTCAGTTAATCATATTTTGGTCCTAACTGTAACCCAGATTAATTAGAAATACAACAAAAATAGCCTGTTTGAGGATAGGGTGAGGCACTGAGCAGATAGACTTATCACGTCTTTTTTCATTTTCATATCATATATTCCTTATTATTTAGATCCAGATTCTTTCTAGATTTTGTTTTTAAGCTGCAATATCAAATGGCATTTATCTAGGCATTTTAAAATCATGCCAAGATAAAAGCAAATCTTTTTTTAATCAGTATGCAAAGAAGAAGAGAAGCAGTAGTAAAGCAGTTGCTGCATGTTTGCTGACAAAATATTTAATCCAAACATTTAATTTCAATCTGCCACTGTTCCCAGTTGGTATAATTACTTTAAGCAAATATCATGTAGGAAGGCACAGAAAATAGTCTCAGCTACTGAAATGTAAATAATAAAACATAATCATAATCGAATGTTTAAAGCCATATAATTCCATTTTAGGATCATTTCTGTGGACTATTTTAAATGTTTAAGTGATTTTAAATTATTTCTGACATAATGGCCTGTGATACTGCCTGTATTGGCCAGCAGTGGAAAAGGTTTAAGTCTTTCATCCGTTCATACACACCATACTTCAAAGGTACTACAGTGAAATTGCACTGCAGTGCATGGAAAATTGTAGACTTTTGCTTTTCATGTCCATGAATATTAAAACCAACACAAATTTAAGGCAGTGATCATCACAATCTTTTGTGCTTTTTAACCAAATTAATATAAACAATTTTTATCACTGAAGCTTACTTTATCTGAAGCTTACTTGCAACCTCATTAGCTCAGGCATATGGCAAAAGAGGCCCCAATTTTTAGGCCAAAACTTTGTAGCAAATATTTATTTTCTGGAAAATCAGGGACTTAAAAATACCACTCCTCCACCCCAACCAAAAGCCACTTTGATTTTCTACAATAAGTTAATCAATCCATCGAAAGTCTTACAGCCCTACAAAGTGTGAAAAGTGTGAATGAGGTTAATTTCATTGATGACATTCTTTTCTTGCGGCCTTCCACATTTTTTACTCTATTACAATGTTTCCCTATAGCACTGACGGGATTTTAGTCTCTGTTCCAGAAGTTATGTAGGCTTGTAATATTTAAATACAATATACAGCTGCAAACCAGATGCATGAGTCCTTGAAAACAAAGAAAGAAAGAAAGAAAGAAAAAAAGGCTTTCTCAACATGTTACTCTTTAGAGCTATTCTCTAGTGAGTAAAATTCACTTTTGTGCAGAGGATTGTCAAAATGGAAGAACAGAACTCAGTTCCTGTTTAAACCCTGATTTGCAGATTAACTGGGAAAATTGCAGTTAATTTGACTACAACTGTTTTAGACTTTTTACATTTTGTAAAAAAAAAATAAAATAAAAAAATCAGTTTAATTGCACGTGTCCTATACATATGAGGAAAATTATTACAGGGGTCAGAAGAGGCCAGAGTAAAGAATAGAAGCAGCTTTGATTGCTGCATCTAATTGACTGCAGTATTTTTGAATGAAGGTCTGTACTATATTTTAATTTTAAAGTTTGATCCCCAAAGTAACTTGCCTTCCCATCACTGCTTTTCCTCTACAGAGACTTCCTCTAGAGCAGAAACAGGTAAGAGGGTTGATGTGGACTACTAGCTACCACTGCAATTCAGTCCTCTTTCTTTCAGCAGCTCAGGCCAGTCCACAGCACTGGCACACCCTTGCAGACTGGGTACAGGGGAACCAAGCACAACGCTTGTGCTGCCAATTCCCAGCCACGCTACCAGTCTCACAGTTCACCTAGACACATAGCACTGTTCACATGTATAGGAGGTGAGAGAGAAAACATTTTTAGTAGTGGTGTTGAGAGGGAGGCCTTTTCGTTTCTTTCTGTATATAGCAAAAGCACATGTTCATTGCAAAGCAAAATGATGGATGTTCTTAATTTGTTACTTATGAACTGTACGAGCAAATGAGATAATCCAAACCAGAGAGGTTATCCAGACTAACCAGATATAACAAGGAAATCAGAAACAATCCAGAAAAAAGAAATGCAGTGAAGTGAACTAAGCAGGATGCAAAGACACTCTCAGAGCCATGTAATCTCTGACATAATTACAACAATATTTCTTTGACATAAAGTTGCAATTTCATTTACTTCTTAAGCAGACTTGCCGGTATTCCAGGTCAAGCATGCATGTCAAAACCGGCAGGCTTTTCAGCGGTGATTTCTGTTACTCCTCAGGTTCGTTTACATGGCTAAACAGGTAGTGCTCATGTCTCCTTCCTAAACCCGGTACAAAAAGAAAGCAGTGTAGCAGGGAGGAGGAAGGCACAAGCTGACAATGGCAGGCAGAGTTCTTTATTTATTGCTCCCAGCAGGTGTCAGATGCCGCAGTTTCTTTACAACCATCAACACCCTGGGGCTTTTTAGTTCCACATATAAGACAAGGAAGATGGGGGATGGCAACTAACCTCAAGGGATTAGGTACCTGAATCCTATCCCAACTACTAGCAGACTCCAGCTGTGTTTAAATGTTTTTTGAAGAATTTCTGATGTTCAGTGGTTGCTGATTACTTCCAGATTTTAGTTCTACACCAGTGGAGATCTGCTGCAAAGAGTTTAGCAGTTGTTGTTAAAAATTGCAATTGCACCAAAGAAATGTCTTCTTTAAAACCAGTTTCAAAAATATTACAGCAGTGTTTAAAGAAAAAGAAAAGGGAGAGATAAACCTACAGATTCTTCACAGTGAAAGGAGAATCAAGCGAAGTGTGGGGGAAGGGAGGAGAGAGGGCAGGGAAGACTAGGATCATATTAGCTTTAAGGCCTTCTCAAATTTTCCTTGTAAATGTTATGGTGATATTTTAGTCTTCTGAGGGATGATTTAGATAAATGTTCTATTGACAACATTTCCTTTCTGTTGAGTTTACCTAATTTAAACTGCAATCTGGGGCATGTCTGGGCCTTTCTCCATTATTACATGTCAATATAAAAGAATATGCGTATTTAGATACACTTTGTATTTGAGTAAGTTAGATAATATACAATTTATAGATTATAAAATGAAATAAAAAAATAATGCAAAAAAAATCAAATTCTGTTCTCAGCTGCATACATCTTTCTAGTAATCAGAAGACATTCAATGAGTTGCATGAAGATAAGTTTAGTGAGTCTGAGCTACTTAGTCTAGAAAACTAGCAGTAACATGGCACCTGAGTTTCTTTCAGCTTCTTCAGAAATGAAAAGCATAATCACCATATTTAGACCGAAAGACTTCATTGTTTCATCAACAAAGAAGGCTGGTTAAGGAGAGAAAAACCTTCAAAGAAAAAATGTAATGTATATAAATGCCTTTTGCATATTTCTCCACTAAATTTAAGACAAGTTTTGAACACAATTCAACAAAAAAGAGACTACTTTCTTTGTAAGGGTTTTTGTTGTTGTTGTTCTTTTCAGGCATGTATGTAATTTTAAATAGCAGTCAAGGCTAAACCAGACATTTTTATTAGTAGAATTTAGAAGAATTATTCTTTCCAATGAGTTTTTTTTTTTAAATGTAAGTGCAAAAATTTTAATTCATCAGACAAAGCTCCTTCCCATAGAGGAAAAGGAGAAGGGAAAAGGGGAGAAAGAGAAATGGGGAAAGAAAAAAGAGATAAACTAATGGAAGATTTACCAATACCGTGGTACACTCTTAAGCAACTGCGAAGCCCCTTAAAATCTTGGTAGTAGGACAAAAGCACATAAACCAAAAATCACTTTATCTTCAGAAGTGCTTACCTTTTTTAGACAGACACTATTCACATAGCAGAGTTCAATTCTGACATGAACTTCTTTCAGTTTTGCAAATATCCAGATGCAAAGCAATACAGGAGCTTACATCATTATAGCAAGCTCTGGGACACTGCAAAAAATAAATTATGTGAGCAGGTTATAGCCTAAGCGGCAAAAGCTAGATAGTAATGCAAGTTCACATAGTACAAACCAGACAACATATCTGTTGCATGGCACTGAAGTTTTTTGGCAGCCTTTTGGCAGTACAAATTGAACATGGGAACAGATTTCAAATCTTTTCAGATCCAAAGTGCAATGACGCTGAATGTACAGACTCCTGATGCATCAGCAGCATTATTAACTATTAACTTATTACAACATATGCATTCATTAGAGAGGACCTGTTCTGATTCTCTGTGAAATAATTTCCTGATGGTGAGCTGTATTTGTAGCACTAACTCTTGGCAGCGCACAACATAGCAAAGCCAGCATTGTCCAAGAAGGGATTATTTCATTCCACTACATCATATCACAACCAACTGTACCTCATAGTACAAATGCAACCCTGTCATTGCAATTTGTCACACTTTTTTGTGTGCATTATAGCTCACTGAAGTCTAATCTACTGCACTGAATAGCCCAGTGCCATATAATACATGACACTGTAATGAAAAAAGCAAGATCGCAACAAGGGAGATATTGGTCATAGCTTCCATTACAGAGCTGGCTGTCTCCCAGATCATGCACATTCTGGAACCACAACCAGAGCTCAAGTAGGGGACAGTTTTGCTGCCACCACCACACGTCTGCTGCCCCATTTGCAAATGTGCCTTACTTTACTAAATCATCGGACAACTCAGCAGCAGTTGCACATAAAACATCTGGTGTCAATGCTGCTTACTGCTTTGTTACCCAAGAAGCCAATGTACAACTGAAAACAACAAAACCCGTATTCCCATTATCATCGTTGCCCCCCTTTTCTTCCAATTAAAATCACCTCTGCAGTATCAAGAGATGTAAAGATCAAAATGAGAAGAGCAGGAATAGTTAGGCCTGGTCACTTGGGAAGTGACTGGGAGATGGCACACAACACAAAGTGGGAAGTGCCCACTATTTCCTGGGGGCTGCTTTCAAGCTCTGCCCTGCAAGCCAGGGTGAAAACTCGGTCTCTGCTATGCATTGAGTCAAATTCTAACTCTGCTGGGGGATGGCTGTTTAACCAGGACTTGGTTCTTGGTTTAACTTGCACTCTAGATGGATATTAAAACAGTGTAAAAACAACCTACAGCAAGGAAAGGGTGGAGGTGGGGGGCTCGTTGGGATTTTCCCAAAGCTGTGAGTCCCCCTCCGGTTTCCTGTCCTACTGCTCTCTCCTGCCATAATGCCTGATGCTAAGCAGCTGTGTTGCCTTGACCACTGTTTTTCATAATGGCAAGTACTGTCTCATTGTTCCCTTATATTATCCCTGTTTTATCCATCCTTTGTGTACAAGTGTAAACCTTAGACTTACACTGTAGGTTATCCCGTGCAATGACTATCTTTGTTATATATTTGTAAAGTGCTTAACTCAAGAGTCCATGGCCTATACGTGCTACTGTTATAAAATTATAAAAACAGGAGGCAGGTTACTTAGAGGGAAGAGCATGAATTTTTCAAACAGGTATGTGCAAATCAGGGGAAAAAATGCAACGGTGAAAATTTCTTGATAGTTAGCAGAGGAAGTGAAATACATGAGCGAGCAATCGCTTATTGTATTATTTTATATCATTGTGAGAAATCTTTTAACAAGCTTCCCCACTCAAGAATTATTTCCATCTCATTAACATGGAAGCTAACTTGAAAGTTTCAATTTTGTGCAGGATATAAAAAAAATTCAGCCAGTGCAGCAAAACAATACACAGCAGGGAAACATTTTAGATAAAACTGGAGTGTAATTCCTGCTATTTCTAACATATCTAATGAATGAATTTTAATACAGCAGCACAGTAGAGATTGAGATTTCTTAAATCATAGACAGAAAACGTTTGTGTGTAAAAAAATATTATCCATGTCGTACTGCATCTGATTTTTTTAGCAAAACAAAAATTTTACAATTCATTTAGCACTACACAGTAAAATATTCTGTTTCACAATATTACGGTGTTTCTGTTGCTCTTAAGAGGCCCAACAGGTGCTTTCTATTGGTGAGAACCAATCCTCAAAATAAATACAGGGTATTTCAGATTCAGATCATACTGCTTGGCACATTTCACAACACCCTTTCTGTATGGAATGCAGAAATGGCTTTCCAAGAGCCAAATTTGAGCTCATTGTCAAAAGATGGATGTGGTACGATAACTCACAAAAGAACTTCATAAATGGTCTGAATGATACAGATAATTTGATCCCACATGCCAAGTTTTGCAAGGCGTCCCCCTTCCATGCCTGCATAGTGCTCCCCATTCCTTGGCAAATTCAGAGAGGTTTGAGCTAATCACTTTACTGTTATCTCTGAATCCATCACAGGGCCAGGCTGCAAAGGACTTGTTAGGGCACTGTGTTTTCCTTTTTCATTCTACTTCCTTTTAAGTTAGTAGCAGCACTTTACAACAGATGAACATCAATTAATAGTAAATTACGATGGGATTCATGTGGGATCACACATTACAACCTCCTTGATGCCAAAACCTTTCACAATGATGAATGTTCTACAGTGAATACCAAACACACTTATAATGATTTTGCCATTTCCTGAAAAGTGTTGCCAATCTACCTTTGATTCCAAAGAAGCCGCACATCTTTATCTGTTTGAAAATACCAACTTTTGCTCATGAGATCTACACAAAGGCTCTTTTATGTAGGTCAAAGGATGCTTCCCCCATGCCCATTTAATATGTTTTCTGTGAAGTTCTGTGTGCTGCCCTTAGGGCCATGCACATGCTGGCGATATGCATGCAAGTTGCACAGCAAGTTCTCCCTCCCACCCCACC
>JANZLQ010000001.1:33236548-33288251 GCA_026212715.1 Elanus axillaris | reverse complement strand
AATTTATATTTGGGGGGGGGGGGAAAGCTATCCTTTATTATACAGCAAAGACTACCATAAAAAATGCTACAGACCAGGACTACAATTGCAAAATCATCTACTTCATATTAGGTGTTCATAAAAAGAATTAAAAGTAAAGGACAACTAAAAGCATTACAAGAAAAACAAGGCATTTCTACTTGTTTATCAAAAAATAATACACAAAGACATTCCTATGTGAAGGAAGATGTATACAATAGGAATTCTCTTAAAAGAGAAAACTCATTACAAATCCCAAATATTATAACAGGATATAATTTTTGTTACAGGAAACGGGAAGAAACATTACCAAGTCCATAATTATTAGTTAGCATGTTAATAGAAAGCAACTTTGAACAATATTTAATATATTGAATGCACTGGGAGTTAGATACCTGAATATCTTTTAAATGTAGCAGTAAATACAGCGATTCTATCAGCCAATGCTTTTATAGTGGGAGAGAGGGGAAAAAAAGAAGGGAACCCCCCCCAACCTCGCTCTTTTTGCAGTATTTCATTAAATTGTCTTAGCAGGAATTGCAAGTTGAAATCAAACTGATTTTATTGGCAATTGAGACAGAAAAAAAAATCACACTTGCATGGCCTTGTATTTGGTAGTGGGCAAAGCTTAGGAGAGTATGCAGCACTGCATGTGAAGCAATCACATATTATCTAGAGGATTCTCGTCTTTCAGGCTGTGTAAGGTACATGGGAAATTCCATTACAGAGTTTGCATCTCCATCATTTATTATCTGCAGAGACAGACTGGCATTTCTTGCAATCGGGAGGAAAATATTCTGTGGATAACAACTCAATTATGTCTCAAAATTAAGTTCAAGAGAAAAGTTTGTGCACTGTATAGCTCATCCAAGTATTTTTTCAGACCATCCTAGCTCTGAGAAAGCAAAATTGAAAGGATATTGTGAAACAGAATGTTAACAATTATGAGAAATACTAATAAGCAGAAAGATACATTATATATTTTAAAGTATATTTAGTCATTAAATGTCTTCCTTAGTAGAGAAATAAATTCATTTAAGAGATTTCACTAAGACATTGGGAGAACAGAGACTTGAGAGAGGGAGTTTCAGAGCCGGGTGCCTCATGCATCTGTGTCACAGTGTTCAAGCAGCATGTCCTCCTTTCTTTGATTACTTGTTCCAGAATAGCAATCACAGAAACTTATAATTTTATTGGGAAAAATCATAGCAGTCTCACTTAACTAGAGCTATAAAAAAATTTTAATTTTAATTTGATACTTTTTTTTTTTAGTATTTAAAGGGGCAGCATTAGATTAGAGAGAAAGGGAGAGAGGGAGAGAGGAGGGGAAGGGAGAGTGGGAGGGAGGGAGAGGGAGAGAGGGAGGACAGGAGGACGGGAGGATGAGAGACAGGGCAAATGAGAGACAGAGCACGAGAGACAGAGAGAGCGAGGGGCAGAGAGTGAGGGGCAGAGAGCGAGGGGAGGAGAGTGAGGGCTGAGAGCGCGAGGGACAGAGAGCGCGAGAGGCAGAGTGTGAGAGAGACGTAGCGCGAGAGAGAGGGGAAGAGAGAGAGTGAGGACGGGAGGGGGTGAGAATGGGAGAGAGCGGGGGAAGCCGAAAAGAGAGAGCCGAAAAGAGATAGGAGGGGGAGAAGGAGGGAGTGCGGAAAGAGAGAGCTGGAAAGAGAGAGGGGAGGGGAGAGAGCGGAGAAGGGAGAGAGGAGAAGTGAGAGCGGGAAGGAGGGAGAGAGAGAGGGAGAAAGACAGTATTACGATATTTATTTTCTGTTGTAAAAATAGCCCTGAAACAGTAGCTGGTGTCCTTCCTAAAAACACTTGTCACCATTACGCAGGAACAACGCACAGCTTCTAAGTGGGCTAGGAAGTGCTGTTCCATCATTGAAAAGCAATGAAAAACCAAATTTCTAAGAACTTAGCATTCTGCACCATTGCTTTGTACCCTACTACCAGCAAAGCCAGATTTGAGAGAAGATTGTACCCAGGGGGATCTATTGGAGGAGGATCTCAATTGCACTGAACAACTACAGCCATTCTGATGCCACCACTGACAACCATGGGCAATGGCCGAACCAGCTTGTTCTGACTCCATGCTCTGACATATACTAGAGCAGAGACAGTAAATGTACTTTGCTGCTGCAAGTATCCCTCAGTTTCATTTTGGCACTGTGTTACTCACTTTGTGTTCTGTACTTTCATTTGTCACTGATGTGTGAATAAGCAATAAATGAAATCGATCTTTTTAATACAGGACAAAATGGGGGCCACAAGTCTCTACCTGGCATTGGACAAGGTGGCCTCTCAGCAGCAATGTACCTTCAAGAGTCTTGAAGGAGTTTGCATTGCTCCTCTCTCCCTAAAATTTGTGAATGGGCAGGCAGACAGCATCACTTCTCAAAAACAGTGGCTTCAAGTCCTTGGTTCATCACTGGGCCAAGACTGGCTATTCCACCACCAACAAATCTACTGCCTGCACTGCCAACTCTGATGCCTGCATAGGGGAGAGGCAAGGGCAGGACTTTACTGGGGGAAAAGGAGAGCAGACATCCCTACTTCCATTTCCTACTGAATACTCTCATAGAAATAAGCAGATCTGAGCTCAAAATTTGTAAAGCATTCCAGCAGAAGTAGGCAATTTTCAGCAGAAAGAAGAAAAAAAGCATAGCATTTTACATGCCCTGCTAGACTTGCCTAATTCTTGGCTACTGTGTAGCCAAAGCTTGTTTATTAACACATCGTCTGGTTGATTCCACGTTCCAGTTACTTGTCATTAGCAAGAGGTTAACTAAGATGAAAGACTAGGGATTTCAGCAGCTGTGATTTGGTGTTTTGGGTTTTGTGATTTTTTTTTTTCAGTTTCTTGTTTTGTTTGGGGGGAGGGGGTGGGGGGCCATGTGTTTGTTTTTAGCCGTGGAAAGGTTTGAAAAGCTAAATGAAATGTGACATGCTTACTAGAGAAACTTTGATTTAGCAAGCAAGGAAGTGTGGCAAGGACCATATCTGCTATATCATCATGTGCTTTCTGTTTGGCTTTGGCAATAAGCAAACCAAAAAACTAAAATGTATTTACAATAACTGAAAGGAAAACTATGAATAGAGAAATTACCATACCAGTGGAAATGATCTGCTCTCACATTGTGAGACCAGCTGTTCTAGCCTTCATCATTTGTATGTTTGCTGTACGAAGGGTGAATATACCCCATTATTGGAGCTGTGCACAACCTAGCCTGACCTAAATGCCAAGAAATAAGCAAGTGAGAATGAAGCATCAGTGGCAAATTGGAATCTAAGGCCTTTTGTGCTTGTTAAATGGTGGAATGATTATAATTGGAAAAAGTGATGTGCATTAGTTCTGAGTGAATGTACAAGAAATGACAAGCGTGTAACTTAATGATTACTTCACAACACCCAGGACTGCCTTCTAGTCTTGCACCGAGAAGCTCAGCCCTACAGCAGAGAAAACTGCATGTCTTCTCCCGCTATTCATGGGCATCCTCCACAGGTCACATGGAAATAACCCTGAAGTGATAAGTCTTGGTTTAGGAAGTCTGCTGCTTAAGCTTGTATAAGTCATTGTGACAGAGCGGCTTTTTCGCTCACCACAAACCTTTGTCTGTATAAGTAGCAACTGAGCAGACTCCAGCTTTAAATGAAAACATACACTCATTGATTATTCACAGGTAGTAAGTATACTAGCAGAACTTCTGCCAATCAACACCCATAAGACTTATTAGATTATATACCATTTCCAATATGATTATTTTTCACATTTCCATTCTATAGATCACTATGATGGTAGCAAAAAAACAGGAAAAAAATTATCCAAACATACTAATTTATTATTTCCAGTGAATAAGAAAATTAATACTTAATAACTATAGATTAATTAAAGCTCTTTTTACAGCTGGCAGAAATTATTTCCCAGGATATTAGAAATTTGGTACAATTAATTCTTCTTCATGTTAAAGTAACTCCTGTCTAGGAAAAGTGTTGCCAAGCATTTCCTGGATGATAGGCATGTGCTTTACGGCAGGCTCATATAAAGATTCAGGGTTAAATGCTCAATGAAAATATATACTACATAAATCTACACACAAAAGTGGCAGGCAAAGTGTCAAGAAGCAATCATCTCCAAAGTCAGTTTACTCTCACAACAGGGACCTTGTCATGGTCAGAGTTAAACAGGCTCTGGATAAGACTGAACTTCTGTCTGCATCAAACAGTTGAAACTGTGGATTTTACCAGGAAATTGGAACTTCACAATTAAGTGATATAACTAAACACTCTGATTCTAATTACTTTTCACAGGGAAGCACTTGCAGCTCTTGAAAAGCAACATACCAAAAAACATTCTGCTGAAACTTTTTACTGATGTTTATGTGTTACTTTAAATATGCTGTCTTTTAAACTGGAAAAATCCCCATCTTCCCAAGTAATTAAGACTTGTTTTTAATTAAATAGGAAGTTGCAATCCCTTTCTACATCACTAGGTGGGGTCCATTGGAAACTGAAGCAAAAACAGCCTGGGAAGTATTTCTTCGGCATGTTGTGAAGATAGAGAGCTCAGTATTAAATAAAAAAAAATGTAATAGGTGATCTTTAAAAAGAATTAATTTACTAATATAACTTCTTTACTCTAGTTTAATATAGATATTGAAGCTCTCATAAGTCAAGAGGTAGCCAAATACTGTAGACATTTTACAGGTGTCCAAAATTATGCCAGAGACCAGCATATTGGATTGGTGCAAGTAACACATGCAAGAAGTCCCCAGAAGCCTCAAGATCCAAACATGGACTTATGACAACTCAACATTTTGCCAACTGTCATAACAGAAGAAAACACAGCCTTCTTTTTATGCAAAATCTTTCTTGTTTCTATGGTGGAATATTTAAGGAACCTGTGCAAGTTCAAAGGTCAAGAGTAACTCTTGCCTTCATACTTCTTACTTCAGATATGTCAACCTTCCAGGACAGCCTGGAGGTTCCCAGTTTTGCCCTGTGCCTTCCCACGCAATGTTTGGAAAGACGGAGCATCAGGAAAAGAACTGTTCTCCCTCCCTCTCTTTCGTTAGTAATGTTCATTTGAATATGATTTACTATGGAAAAGGATGTTAATAAGAAATGCTTTTTTACATTTATTAGTGGAGAGATGGTCTGACAGTTGGGAAGGAGAATGTATTATAAAGACGATAGTGCAGGTAATATCCTGTATATTGAGTCTAATCACCCATTTAAAGTTAAAACAGGAGTTGTTAAGAATATAGTGAATCACACTCTAATGATTAGTGATGAGAATCACCTAGATAATGAAATTGGTATTGAGAAACAGATTTTTCGGCAGGATGATTATCCTGCAAGATTGATTAAAAGGATAATTGTAGAACAATGTAACCTTTTCCATAATTATAGCGCTGAACTTGTTTAAAGCCATTTGTCATAACAGTGTGGCTCTGCCATATCACAGACAGACTGACCACTGATTAACATGATATTTATTACCCTCCAGGAAAGTGAGGTATTGCCACACCTGTACAAGGTGGTTTTAATATCTCTGCATTAAAAGTTAAGGATAGAGTAAAACCACTGCAAGTAGTCAGAGCTATAAAATTCCATGTGGTTGCACATTTTCTGACTGCTGAATCTTGAGGATGAGTGTTCCATTCCTTTACTGTGAGATCCCACGAGACTAACACTATAGCACTCTTTCACTTGTACTGGCATGTTTACGAGACCACACTGCCTTTCAACAGTTGGCACAGCAAAAGAAAACATCAGATAGCTTTAAAATTGTATTCAAAGAACTTTCAAAAGCAAAAGATCTGCAGCTGGAAATGCTAAAAGTTCCAGTGTTTGAGATATAGCTGCAGGAAAAAATGGAACAATTTTTGAGTCTGTTTTTTTAATCTTTCGATGAGAAGTTTTAATTAGCTTCAGTGAGAAATTCCCTAAGATTTTAAACAACTTTCTGGCATTCTTCACAACAGCATGAAATCTTTCAACATTTTAGCTACATGTTCAAATAGTAAAGTGTTAACATGGAGGAATCTTTTTGTCATTAAGAATGACAAAGTCAGGCAGCAGGCTTCCCAAAGGAAACAAACAAGTATGATGATGCTGACACCAATGTGGGCTACAGCATTCAAAGGACAGAAGCAAAATACCTAGTATCTACAAGTCAACTTTGTATGTTTTCTCCATAGACTGGATTTTTTCAGGCAGTGCAATAAGTTTACAGATAAGTTTCTCCCTTTACTTTGTTATGACAGATGTGCTTAGGTTCGCTAGTCCATGTGAGCACTTCTGAATGTATGAAGGAGAACTCACAGCTTCACGCAAGACAAGTCTCACAGGATGTGTATGAGAAATAGAGTCACAACCACAGAGTCACAGGGAAGGACTTCCAGCTATCACCTAGTCCAGCCTTCTGTCTCAAGCAGACATACCAGCAACACCAGGACAAGCCAAGTTTCTAAAACTTCCACAAATGGAAATTCCTCAGCCTCTCTGGATAACCAGCACTTTGATACCCTCCTAGTGAATACATTTCACCTGTGTTCCTTCTTTAACCATCTGTCATTACAGACATTGCCTGTGCTCTCTTGTCTCTCCCTAGTTGTAGGATGCTGCTGCTTCCCCTCTCAGTTCCCTCTTTACCAGAACAAACAAACACAGCCCCCTCAACCTCTCCTAGGTAAAGCTCAACAGGCCCTTCGCTTCCTGTGGGTCCTCTGCTGGATCAACTCTACTTTCTCAATATCCTTCTTGCACAAGCGCAGCCCAAAACTGGATACAGTATTCCAGGTGATGCCCTACCTGTGCCAGGTAGAGGGAGATAATCTCCATCCCCTAGCCATGCTTCTCCTAATGTAGTCAAGGGTGCAGCTTATGTTATTTACAATGGGCACACACTGTTGCATCACATTTGCAGGGCTGTTATGCATTCAGTCAGTTTCCAGTCTGTACTGACACATGGAGTTACTTCTCCTCAAGTGCAGAACCATTAAAAGTTTTGAGGTTTCTGTCAGCCCAGTCTCCCAGTCCCTCAGCTTACCTCAACTGAAGCTCTACTGTATGGGATATCAACCCCCACCACTTACTTAGTGTGCCCTGAAATTTGCTGGGACTGAGTTTTACCTCATCACCCAGGTCACTAATGAAGACACTGAACTCTACCAGCCCCAGTATCAATTCTCAAGGTCATACAGGGGTTTCAGCTTAAGGTTTGATATATTGTTACTTTTTCTTAAATTTGTAATTTGAGATTAGCTGAACACTCTATGGTATCATAAAGCACATTTTAACATTTAAAAATGTGTCAAGAATCTATGGATTGATCAGGTGTGTCCTGATAGTGGAAGGGAGAAATTGCTTGTTAACTCTGTATTTTGGTCAGGCAGCCGTAACTACTAGAGATGCAGTGGTGTTCATTTATGAATGATGTTGCCCTCTCCAGAGGCTCAGATAGAATAAATATGATGCTTGGCAATTAGACTAGTAATACATTATTATCATTGGGCTACTATATTTCAAAATTTTAGGTACCACTCTGTGCTAACGTATTTCAATTCACATGTGAGTAGATTTGATGGAGAGGAGCACGTGCAGGCTGAGTTGTTCTTCATTCTCCTCATGTTCTTGTAGCCTGCAGAATAATAACTATGGGAATCCACCATCTGGTGAACATATGTAAGATTTGACTCAGCCCAGGGATCGGACGATAAGTGGCCTACTTCAGGTGAGTAACTGTAGCCCCTCTTATCTGCCTGAAGTAATGACAGATTCCTTCCCTCCTCGGGTGGCAGGCAATAGTCCATTAGGGGGCCAGCAAGAGGCTTTATTTATTTTAACTCACCTAGGGCTCTTGCATTCATTTGCAGAAGCCAGCGGCAGCAATTCCAGACGCTAATGAATAATGACATGACAGAAGGAAATATGTGGCACACAGTCAGTGTGTGGCTACGCACCATTTGATGATGTGCTGAGCTAAGAAGTAGGGAACAGCCTGACAGTGGGGGCTCCTGCGAGACCTCCCACTACAGCCATCCAATGGATGCTGCTGGAGCGGGAGCAGCCCCTACCACCAGGTAAAGCTACCAAATGCGCTTGTGTTACAGAAGGGTAAAAGATGACATAGGTCAGCAGGAAATCAAAAGAAAAATAAAACGGCATATTGGCTCACACTTAATCATGGCCAAACCACATCACTAATAGCCTAATACAACCTATCAATTTCCTCTCTCACATTTGGACACAGAACACAAATGAATTAAATAGGCAAAAAATTAATTTTCCAATCAGTTTTTCCAACACAATCCATTCCAGGCATGTGCCTTTGCTGACTTCACATTGGGAATGTCTAGCATCGCATGGCAGGAGGCAAAGGTACAACCTACTCCACCGTTCAAAAAGAGAAAGGTTTCTTGAAGGGCTGGCTGCTGAAAGAGAGGACTCTGACACTAGGTAGTGGTGGCTGAATTAAAACCCTAGGCAAGGTAGCCTTTTTGCTTATATTACTTCATGTGATTCATATTTATAATGATTCCCTCCTGCTGAAAAGGCCTGGCTGCCTGTTGTTTCTGCTCAGTCATCCCCATCAGTTTCACAGATGGATTTTACCAGAGTGGGAGAATTAGAGCAAGAACATGATTGTTATTGTTTCACAGCTGATGAAGAACGACAGTAGAAAAGTAGTTAAGAAATCTTACTTTGTTGTCATCTTTACTGTGTGAAATTTTATACACCTACCTTAGACAGTGGGCAAATCCTTGCCTTAAGGTTTTCATTATGTTTCTCAAGGGACAAGTGAAATCACTTGGTTTTCACTCATTCAGGGTATCTGTTTCAAAGGTTAAAATACAATGGAGCTTCCCTGAATTTTCTCTGTGTAGACGCAGATAGCTCTGCAAAGACTACAGCATGAAGATAGAGAGATCCATAAAACTGACATTTCTTTTTTTAAAATGTGTGTGTGCCAATGGAGGTTCATTTCTCCTAAAGCAGATGTGTGAAAAATATTGCATGTCTTTTGTTGAACAAAAGTGAGAATTCATTTCAAAGCTCTGACAAATCTAAAAAAACCCCTAATATTACAATTTGTTTTGGAAAATCATCCAACAGTGGATTCAGACAATGTGAAAAAATACACAGCACATATTTGGGCTGAAAATCTTATACTGCTTTACAACTTTGGTTCTATTGTCACTTATAATAAAATCAGGGGGAAAGACCTTGAGAGATAAGCTGCTTATTTATTTGTTCCTGAAGCTTTGATAGCATGCAGGTTGCTGTGTGATCTTTAGAAACTCAGAGGTGCTAAGCACAGCTTGTTTTTGAAAGTCAATGCCAGCAAGAGACAGACTTTTTGTAATAACACCCGGTGAGCTGTGGCACTTGTATACTCATATATTTGTCTGTGCCAAATCCTTACCTAGTCTACATTAACAGAGCTCTTTTGACTTCATGCTGGGGATCTGGCCCAGTATCCATTTCTTGAATATGTATATCCAACTAGGACAGACATACTCGAGAGGATATTTCTCATCCTCACACTAACCAAACAACTCCAAACATCCTTAAAATAGAAATGAAAAATTAGTCTCTTCTTTTTTCCAAATCTTACAGGATAGAGGCTGATCAGATGAGAAAATACAGGGTTTCTTTGGTTTTTGTTTGGGGTTTTGGGGTTTGGATTTTTTGGGGTTTTGGGTTTTTTTAGGATCTAAAGGAACAGGTAGATGGTCTTAGAGGAAATTATTGAGAAAAAGAGACAAATAAATGCATTTGTCAATTGCCTTAATTCCACATGCAAACTGACCTCAGATAACCCACCCTCTCAAAAAGGAAACCCTACTTTAAAATAATTCCTGCAATAATCCTCATCAGCAACATATACAAAATCAGGTAGAGGACTTATTGGAAAAAGGAGATTTGGGGTAAACTTCTCCTTGCATTATCCTACATCATTGCTGATTTGTAGTGTTGTTTGCAGATGATTCAAATGCAGAAGTTTGAAAGCCATCTGACACCTGAGCCACTTTTCCCTCTCCCTGGACAGGTCCCATTGCCGGAGGGAGCTTTCCCTTGACTCTTTGGCTTTGCCCTACTACAGGGTTATTACACAATTCCAGAAGAAATTCATTCCCACAGAAGGTTGTTATCTTACAGGAAGGGGTGATGCCAAACTGCTGCAACTAGTCTGTAGAGAGCTGGAAATATCAGGATAAAGTTCTGATGTATGCCTGTATCACTTTCACAATTCACTGGTATGACAAGCTGTGACAATCAGGAAGGTTGAGAATACCACAGCCTAACATATCCCTTTTCATTTTTAAATTGCCCCCTTTTTCCCCACTTTTCTTCCCACTTTTTCCTTCTTTCTACTCTGCACGTCACATTCGGAACTACATTGCAGTCCAAATACATGATATTCATGCTTGAAGCCCCACTCAAGCAATGGATAAACTAGAGGGTAACACACTTTTTCTATACCAAATGCAGTATGACACTCTGCACTATGCAGGCTGTTAATCTTTTCTGTCCTATGAGCAAAATAATGATCGAAGTTGTATAGAGGAGATGCAGTTTTTCAGAAGGATAGCACTTATACTGATGACATCACGCACTGGCATAAATGCACATTAACCACTGTTTCTGCTTTAAAATTATTTTTTTGGACTCGGTTGGCAGGGTAATATTTTCTCATTTTTCTTTTCTTGGTGAGTCTGCGATAGATTTCACAACAAAGCAATTCCGTAGCCCTTTTATAGCCAATGAATTGAGGAATATGAGAGATACTGTCCATTAGTTCATTTTAAGTCCAGAGTACTGGCAGAATAGCAAGTATGGGAAAAGAGGTGTGAAAAAACCCACACTCCAGAATACAGAAAACTTTCTGTAACACTTGATAATAAAGAAAACTTTCTGTAACACTCCATAGTCCATAGTCGTCCACATAGGTGCACAAGAATTTCCTACTGAAGAACACTCACAGTATATTTTCATCCACTATGCCACTTCCCATATATGCTGAAGGAAATATGAAATGCACAAATCTGACTTCTAGGGAAAATTCCTCCAAAACCCAACCTGTAAATTCTACATTTTAAGTCCTCAATTTTTTGCTCCCACTCCCTTTCTTTCTGTTATAAACTTGGGTGGTCAGTTGTACAGGTAAATAAATACTCTTTTCTTAGCAGTGGCAATGAGTCGTACTATTTGGTTTTTTAACAAACATTTCCTCCTATTTTAAATTTTCCATTATTCATTTTCATTGAATACTCCCTTCCTATTAAGACAGAAGATGCTCTTAACACAACACAAAGAATGATCTAAAAAGAGACGTGTACTTAAAAGAGTAGTTTTATTCTACATACTTTTCCCAGATCGTCTTTTATTTCTCTTCTGTGCTCAGTCAACAACTAATGTTTTTCTTTCTTTCCCTGTGTAAGCATGTTTCAGCTAAACTTTAAATTGTGCACTTCTATAGACCCTCTATTCTCTTCATTATTGATACCAAGACCCAAGTGATCAGATCTGAACATAGTAATACAAATGAGACTGACAGCACATTTTAGCATGGTTTTCTAACTTTTTTTGGTGTTAATCCACATTCCATTCCACATGCTTCCTAACAAGATGGAGGGGACTAAGCAGTCCCTTCCAATCATATGCTAATTCCTGCACTCATTCCATTAACTAGAATGTATATGGATAGTTCTTTTATCTGTCCTCTTTGGAGAGTGTATTTGTTTCATTTATGAGCAACGTAGTCCATCTGATTCATCGATGTCCATTGTTCTGATTTTTCTTTTTGTCTCTAGTGAAATTCTCCACAATCATTTTTGTGGAAGTAACTGACGAACAGAATTTTGTATCATGCAACAAAATTTCACTTTATTAATTACTGTATGTGCCTTTGTTTTACTTTTTCCATCTGCTTATTTTTCCATCTCATTAAAAAATATTATTAAATTTAATAGAGAAACTTGAGGCACCTCTTACCCATTTTCCTAGCATGAAAACCTTGTAGCTAATTGCTGATTCATAACAATACTTTGTCTTTCTGCACATATCTTAGTTTCTTCTTCAACAAACTAACTTTGATAAATAGGTCTTGAGAGTTTACTTAACATTTCTGTAAGGCCAAATTTCATGTCTGTGAAATCCCCTAGTTTGAGATTTGAATTTTCAAGTGTTAGATGATTGAATGGCACAGTCTACAAGCTTACATTTTATTTAGGCCTACCTCAGCACCTGGCAGTGCCTTTGAGGAAAAGAGTCCACAGATTCCCAGTTGATGTATCACTATTTACCTCAACATGTTGCGAATGCTCAGCAGTGGCTATTCCCTCACAACAAACTGTCATGCAATTAAAAGAAAATCAAAAATCACCAAAAGGAAAATGTTAGTATTTCAAAATCTCATGTCAGAGAAAGTATGGTTAACCAGTCTGTGCATGCTTTTTACAAACTGTTATTTAGAAATAATTATATTAAAGAGATTGTTCGAGTCCTTTCTTTTAGCATTAAACTCAGCATGACCATGTGTGAAACGATCCATCAGATTTCATCAAAGTTAAGAACCCCATATGGCTTGTATTGCCACAGTTTAAAACTTCCTATGATTCAAAATATGACTACACTGTTCCTAAAGAAATACTTGAGCTGGATTACAGCTTGCTTGTTTGGTATAGGTAGCACAAAACCTACCTGAGAATCTGGATGAAGACTTAGGCTTTGTGTCACATGGGAAGCTCTGTGTTGCCAGACCTAAGAGCAGGTCCTGAGCTAGTTCATTTGGAACTGAGCCCAGGCTGGGTTGATAGATCTGAGCTCCTTCTTTGATGGCAATGTCAGCCTATCTTTTCTGAGCCCTAAGTGTAAATAATTGTTAATGTACTGAAATAGCCCATGAATTTGAGTTATTGCCTGTGTACAGATACACATACCTTACAAACAAATAAAACAAGTATTTCTAAATATTCAACATACTTCTTTTTTGTTCCCAAATTGAGCTTTTGGTTGGTTTTTTTTATAGTTCCATTTAATGACTATCCTTTTCAAAGGAAACATGTTTTAAAAACCTAAAATTAGTTTCAGTGTTTTCAGATTAATATATCTAGATCTTTAAACCTCCATATCTGAAGACCTTTGTATGAGCTGCATTTGAAACTTTTTTTTTTATTTGTCTTCCATGTCACAACTTCCCAGATTTAGGTGAGAAAATACCCCCTTTCAGGAGATGCTCCTGAGTATGGTTTTTTTCCTGTCTAGTTTTGTCAAAAAGCATAATATTCTACAATGCACTATGGGTACACACATATTCTATAATACAATATTCATCTCAGCCATTTGAGTCCCAAGTCTTTCAAAAGTGGCAAAGATCCAGAATAAAAGACATGAAAAATTCCAGTAAATAATTCAGGCATTACAACATAAGTAATTTAGTGAAAAAAAACTTTCAGATAAACTCACTTTTACACCTCTCCCTCAAGAAAGCTTAATCATATTTTCCACAATACAAAAGTAATAACAGCATTTTTTACTTAAATGTATTACTTACATTCTGTATGTAACTTAGAATCAAATTAGTAGTAACTGAAATGACTGAATATTGCATCCACTAAAATGGCTGTCCTTAATATAGCTTTTATCAGACTAACAATGGATGTTTGCTTACTTGCACTCGCTCAAGGAACATTTGCCATACAAATTCATAAATTAGAACAAAAGAGTATCCTCTTCACTTCCTGAAGTGCTGTCCAAAGTACAAAATAGCATAAATGAGAATTCAAAGGTTTTCTTGGGACCAGTTTTGCAGATTATAGAATAGCATCCCTTGTGTTTCAGAAAATGGCAACTACAGTTGGTGTGCGATGTTAAAAATCATGTGAAAGATGCTGACATACCTGTTCTGATCTGAATTGTGCATTTCTTCAGCAGACTTCAATGAAATGCGATATGGACAAGTTACTCCAAGATGAAAAGGCCTTGAAATAAATAATGCATGTCAATTTCATGTTTTACATTAATGGAAAATGCAAAAGTATTTGCATTTTATTTTACAAAACAGAAGTACTAATAACATTTTGTTTCAGTAAAAAAAATGATAATAAATTATTTTCTCTTCTTTTTTTTCTACCACTGGTATTTATCTCTTCATCAAAATTTAGAGGAATAGAATGAGTTATTAGGTGGCCATTCTCCAGACAGAACAATGAATACAACACAATTGATTAATAATTCATTAGACTGTGATATGATTAAAGATGAACTAGAACAACAACAATTTTTAAGACTACCTGTTGTAGATCAACTGATTTCCAGAGGAAAAAAGAAAATTAAAAACCTCCAACAGTAATCACAAGAAACATGTTTTCAACGTTTGTAAAATAGAAAAACAGAGTGCCAAAGAAAACACAAATTAACAATGACAAGATTGCCATTAACTTCAGATTGTCTAGTTTTTAAAAGAACTTTCAAATATCATTTATTTAGAATAATCTCTCTTACGTCAGTACACAAAATTAGGAGATCTGAGTCCTATTTTCCACAGACTACCTGAGAAACACAAGAAAATTGCCTAACATCTCTTGTGCCTCCATTTTTAGTTTCTTATCTGAAAATGAGGGTGATACCTAAGTGTTACCTTTACAAAGGTGTTAGAAGAGTTAGATAAGTACCATCTATAAAGCCCTTTGAGATCCTGAGATGAAAAGCTCTGTAAAATGCAAGGAAAGCTCTATATAAACGCAATATTATTACTGTAGTTCTTACTGTGTTTATTTGTTTACTATCCTCTAGAGAACATAATAATTCTGAAGAGATTTACATTTGAACTTTGTAAGAATTCTGTTATCTGTCTTTAGAACTGCTCTTAAGGGCTCTGTAGAGGAAAGGCAAATGCTCACAAAAGCACACTCAAATCTTTCTGAGGATCCCATCCTGCAAGATATTCAGTGCCTCTTGAGCAGCGCAGAGCATTCTCAGCTGACTGCACTCATCACATTGCAAAATTTGGCCTTGGATTTCAGGTGCCAGCATTGCCATGAACAAGAATCCCAGCACAGAAATAAACATCATTCTACATTTCTTTTTCAGTTGCTTGGATCAGGTGAGCAGATAAAGTTATCAAGTCCACTGCCTCGGTGCTCAGCAGAATACTGATGTACTCGGCAAAGTACAAAGAGCAGATCTTTTTCTCTTTATTGTCATTGATGCTGCAAACCAGCATGGAGAAAAAAGTGCCCATGTGTCACTGGAGATATTTTTTTCATTGCTGGACATTGTGGACAGATTGAACATCCAACTGCCTTATCATAATGTCCTTTTTGCCTTTGATTTCTGAAAAAAAAACTTAAGGACATTCAAACAGTTCTGTGTGGGCCTTTTAATGCTATTCCTATCCTGAAGAATGAGAGCATGGAAAGTGGGACATGGATAAGAAGGAAGGATGGGTAAGTAGGAAAGGAAGCTGGCATCAACTTAAACATAAGATTAAGAGAATCAAAACTTTTCTAAAAGGACATGCTATTTTAGAGTCTAGTCTGGTAGCCTTTGACCAGATATTTCCAGAGGCAGCAATGGAAGCAAAAGGACTTCCAAAAAACCCAGTAACTGAAGTAGTTATGGGAAAGGAAGAAAAATGTTATTTTGGTCTTGAAGAGGAATCTCCAAATACTTCACATGGTGTGAAAACCATTGCTCCAAGTTTTACTTAAAGAGAAAATTGCTCATTTCTAAGGTTCAGTAAACCAACATAACTGAGGGGCTTTATTTTCTCCATTTCCATGGACAATGAAACTGTTTTGAAACAAATTAATATTTTTTATAACAGACTTCCAATTGTCCAGAAAAAAAACTATAGGTAGTCTTCTGAGTTTTCTCTTCAAATACATCTTTGGGAAAAATGCTACAGATCTTGGAAATGTAGTTGCATCAGAAGATATCATCCATGCTAAGAGCAGAGTCTAGGACACAGTGAATGCCTGTCACCTGGAGAATCGGGGAAGATGGGCAAAAGCTGTCTCTGAGCAACATGCCTGGGGTTTTGGTGTCTTTTTTCTTTGGTTTGGTTGGGGGGTTTTCTTCTATTATTCACACTGGCAAGAGGGTATTTCTACGTCTTTGGGCCGCCCAAGAAAATAGAAGAGAGTTTCCTTGCAAAATTTAAGCTGAGTTTTAGGCCTCGAGAGTATTCACCAATAAGAAAAATTCTCTTTAGGGTAATCTTTGCTCAACAATGCTCTAATTTGAGCCCTATATGTTATTATGCTCTGTTTAAGGTCTGGCGGATCAGGGATATATGGAAAAGTGGAGTAAATGAAGCTTGCAACAGGCAGTAAAATAAAAAATGGTCATAATTCAAGATTATTTCTATTAGAAAATTGCTATTAAAAGTTGGATTATTAAAAATAACTGGTGACTTCATTACATTTAATGTTTGCTTTAAGTTCACCAACTTGCTATAGTCCTCCTTAGCTTCTTTCAGATTTATCTTCGGTAAGCAATTGCTTCCTCAAATCTACTACTTTGCTGCAAGTTATTTTTTCCACATATATTCTCATTTCACTGTGAGAAATGATAAAAAAAATTGAAAGGAAACAAAAAAGGGGGGGGGGAAAGCGTTATATTGGTTTTCTTTATTTCTTTGGGATATAGATGATAGTAGATAAAAAATATGGAAAGTGAAGTCACTCCAGACAGTCAAAAAACACTACTGAGTCAGTAAATCAGGAAGATACACAGCCAGGTGAATGGTATCTCATGTGTCCCAACATGAAACCTCTGCAGTGAAAACTGGCAATATTGTTAAGTGGGTCCTTAAAATTAGAAGCTTCCATATTTATGGAGTTTATATGTGGTTAAAATGTCTGATTTAAGAAAAATATATAGTTGACAATAACAGAGTAATTACAGTCACTGCTTCAATCTGGCTGTATCAATCATCATGATTCAACCTACAGTAGTAATAAAAATAAATGACACTGGTTTTGGTTCATTACTACTGATCTAATAAAATATAATGAATTAAAATAATCCCTAAGTGAAATAGTCTCATAAAAATAACAATTTACTAATGGCTTCTTAACAACTTATGTGAATGCAATACAAAAAAAAATTGTATTTTTAATAAAAAAAACCTTTTGGTAAGAAATTATTTTAATTTTATTCCAGTCCTCATAATAATTTTGTCCAACATGTGTTTTCCCTCAGAGACTGTCTCTTTTCTGTAATTCAGATTTCACTGGTTTAGTAAATGAGACAGGAGGGAGAGTTTATTGACATAAAAACATAATGAACGAGATTCATTCTGAGAAAAAGTTATAGGATCAGGTTCAATGATACTACTCAGGTCAGAAATTAGAGAAAACTGTGAAATGTCCATATAAAAAATCCCAAAGCAAGTTTCTTCTCTACTTCCCTGTACAAGCAGACTTTGAACAGTAGGTTGCCTGCCCACTACTATTATCTTTTCACATCCTATCAGGAGAAAAACAATTTTATTATTTTCCCCATAAACCTACATGGCACCTGCAAGAAATCAATGTATAGCTTTTTTGAACAAGTCTCCCTCATTAACTAGACCCATTAACCCTCTGCTTTGATAGAAAATTTGCAGGTACCTTCAGGTGCTATAATACCTGCTTTAGGTGAGATTACTCCTTCAAATGTTTTCTTTAAAACCTGCATCAAACCGATCAGCCTGAATACATCTGTTTAATGAACAGTACAGTGGCCATATTAACCTACAAGCAGTAAGACCTGTGCCCAGATACAGTCAGCTGGAGCTTTGCACCATCATCAAAGCTGTTTTGCTAAGAACCAAGCCCTCCACTCCTGGTGCTGGCAGGAGTAAACCAGATTATCAATCCATAAAAAATAATATTGAAATTAAACCTTAGAGGTTTTCCCACTCAACACTGTCTCAGGAGCCAGTAACAGAGTGTTCAGATGTTTCGGTTACATTGGAAAGCAGTATGCAAATTGCCTTTCTGATGTTTCTTTATAAATCATGTCACTGTTACAAGAAACAGCTTTTATTTTATCTATATGTCAAGACTCCACTTAAGTATTCCAGAAGCACACAATCATGCTTTGAATGTAGCTGGAAGGTTGCTACAGTAAAGTCTGTAGAAATGGCTCCAAAACGTAAGTATTCATTTCCAGAATTCAGTTGCAAAACCAGAAATCACAGGTGATAATCAAAGCCCCCAGTGGGAGAGGATATTATTAATCACTTTGACACTTAGTAATCATTGCTAACTAGTAACGTACACTCAGTAAACATTACTAATAACACTGTTAATTAAAAAAGTCAAATTAGTTGACAAATTTTTTGTTAAAGAAATAAAGTAGTTCAATGAGATAATGTTATGGAGAGGTGCCAAAAAATCTTTGTGAGTCTGTAGAAGGCAAACCACTAAAGCACCAGAGCATTTGGAATTAGTTGGAGACTTAAATTTTTGTAGAGCAAATGAATTGCTCGTTTCCTGCAAGGAAAGATTTAGAGAACCTCCAGATTAAGCTAAAGCAGAGGATCAGCCTGAGTTCTGTAACCACAGATTTTCACATGCTTGGAACAAGTTACTTCCCAGTCCCTCACTGGCACCTAGTCAAGGATGAGGGAAAGGTCAACAAACAGAAGAAAGAGGAATAAAAGCAAGTGTTTAGGGGACCAGTAAGAAATCTAAGTCAGTGTAACAGGCCGACCCATGCAGTGCTCAGAAATATCTCTCTCACTACCAGATGACATGCATGCAGGACCAGGCAGCAAACTCCTGATACCAGAAGCAGTTTCACTATATCTGCCACGGTAAATGATATCACATTTTGATTTCTGAAAAGACAAAGGTGGCATAAAAACTCTCTGAATATTCTGTATGAGGGGAATACAAACATTCCACAATTTACTGGAAGATTCAAAATCAAAATGACTGATACCACATTCAGATGGCCATTGCAAAAATTGCTGTATATCACATATACTGCGTATGAAAAATCATGGAATTGCAGTCATCAAACAACAGAAGAAAAGGGCAGAAAAATTCCTGGAAAAAGTAGTTTTTGACTAATGGTGGAGCAGTTACTCTCTGCAAAGCCTAAATACCCTGACAGACCTGAGTAAGGCTTTTAGAGGGAAGAGAGGGATTTTCAGGGAATGAGTAACTGTCACTCAGTAGCATATGTCCTATTTGTATTTTTTCTTAAGAAAAGAATAGTAAGATATCAAAACTTATCAAGGGAGTGCACCATTAAATTGTGAAGGCCCATACTCTCAAACACCTCACACTGTTCTTACACAAACATGGACAGGGCATATAGTGTCAGAATTTTTTATTTAAGAATCTGAATTTGCTCACGTTCAGAAATGCTCATGTATCTTAGCAGTAAACTACAAAATCTACAAAGGCACAGCATATTCTGGGTGTATGAACACTTTAGTGTTTAATAGAGATAATAGAAGTGTTGGAAGCAACAGGATCAAGGGAATTAGAGGAAATGCTCATTAAAACAAATTTAAAAGGTCTAATGATTAAAATATTGATTAATTAGCCAAACATTGATTAACAGTCACACTTTATCAACTACAAAGGTTCTAATTACTGCACCATTATTCCATAGATTGACCTGTTCTCTCTTGTCACTTACGATGAAGAACAATTTTTATTAAGTGGGTTTTGGATTTTTGACCTGTAAATTTTTAATAGGGAGTGCAAAGAGGGTGTCGTGTGTGGTTTGGCATTTTAGTCACTGAGGGACTCATAGTTACTGTCTCTACTTAACCAAAGGCACAGAAGAGCAAGAGGGATGTGAATACTCAGGGATTAAAGCTCCCCCCACAACTTCCCAATCATGTGTGTGCAAGAGAGATGCATTTGAAACTGCTTTAAGTCTGCTTCAGTGAAAGGAGCAACTGTATGATGCTAAACTGTACTGATGAATAACAATAAAATGTTTGAATGGGGCACCAGGATATTGAAGAGCCAAGTGCTGTTCGCTAAGATATGCAATAATTTAATGCAGAAGTATAAAATGAGAATCTCTTAATTTTTTTGTACCTACTGTGAAGCAACCCAGCCTACACTAGAGATGTAGCCATTTCACCATTAAAGAGCAGCAGCAGTCAAGACCAAATAGTAGTTATAGTAGTTCATCTACCAAAATATTTCCCACGACAGCAACCTAGGTCTCAGAAAACTGCCTCGCACTTGAAAAATATTCTCCAGAAAATTTATGGATGTCTCACATAAGACTATCTTGCTGATTTCAATAACTGTCCATTTAAATCTGTTGATGTAGCGTTTAAACCTTGCTTCACAAAAGAAAGAGGCTAATACACACACGGGGTTACACTCTCAATATAACTGTCTGAAAGTGATGGTCTGGATTTACTCCTGATGAGATCAGCTCTAAGGCCAGAAAGCAGATTTATAGTGTGAACATAAATGAGCATGGAGGAGGGGGACCTTTTTGATCATACATATGCTTGTCAGGCAAAATGTGCCCAAGACCTCATTGCCAAATAAGCAACAGCAAGTAAGTCCCTAGCAGCCAGCGGAAAATGACATCAGGAGGACAACTCTGAACAGACGCACCAGGCTGACAGGTTCGATAGCCAAAGCCTGGTAAAGGGCCAGGAAAAAACTGGTACTCAGGTGCTAACACAGGGGCTGGGCTGTATTTCCTTCAGGCTAAACTTACGGGTCTCACAGAGGGGCAACAGTTTAGAAATAGCTATATCATTCTCCAGCAGCTTAAAGGAAAAAGAGGAGCTAGTGCCATGCCAAGGTCTGAAATATCCTACTACCTCAGCTTCTGCATATTGAGGAAATAATTGCTTCACACGGATAGTGGTACTCAACAGCAACTGAAGGAATTAACACTGTAGTAAACAGGCAGGTGTCCTTGGCCTTTCCACTCCGTCCTTCTGTTACACTGTCTATTTTAACCAAAACAATTCCTTTACTTCTACCCTCCACATCAGCAAAATAAAAACTATTTCATTTCCATTATACACCATATGGTCTCCTGATCTGCCTTCTTGATTTTTTTACACCAGAAAAGCTGTTACATTTATAATACAATTATAACTTAAATCCACAAAGACAGTTTACAGCATAATCAGACAAGTCTGCCTGTGTGTTATCCTGTTATGCCAAGGTTTATGGGTTTTCTCAGGTTACTCAATGAGGGGAAAAAAAACCCCAAAACCCACAACCACTTTCTTCAGAACCCTCCTCCCTCCCTGCATTTATACATACCCCTTTGTACCACTACAGTAAAAAATTCCATGTAAGACCAGCTAAAGGGTGTTTTAGGGTAAAAGTCAGAAACTAGTTGTTCCTCTTCTAGTTAAGCTAAGTTAGAGTGCTCTTCAGTCCTCCCAGAAGTGATGCTAAGAGGCACAGCAGTTTAATGCCTACCATAGTGCAAGTCAAATCATTGACCTGCTTTCAGTGTTGCATGTGGAGACCAGACTCAGCTGTAGTACCAGATGGGAGAATGGCCCTTAAGCACCACGAGAAGCATCTCCTCAACAAAGTCCCAAGCCTCCCAGACCAGCCCTGGCTGGTTGCTGCTGGCCATGCTGGTCAGGTCACTCTGCCCCCATCCACCCGGATCTTCTCAATGCCTTTCATACCATGCTCAGGATTGTGACAGCCCATGAGGCAAACCAGCATCTTTGTAGGTTCACAGCACTGCACAACCACTCCTCATTTGCCTTTTTTCCTTCACGGTACCACTTTTCAAGATTAACGTTACTTTGTGTTACTTGTAAAGGATAGTTTTTGTGTGTGTGTTATTGCTTTTATACTTTGAGAAGGCAGCAGAACGATTTGCCCTGGCAGTGATGTAGCTCTTCTTTGCACTGAGAACACAATAATATGAATGTAACTGGAAAGAAACAAAATAAAACAAGGGTTTAACAAAGCATCCCTTTCCCATCACAATGGGGTTTGTGGTCTGTAAGGTTGATTTTATTGTAACAAAGTGCAACTATTGCTTCAGTGTTACAGCAAACATCCAGAGTCACGTGTGTGCAATATTAAAAACTTAAATCCCACATTTAATGAAATATTAGCTACTACTTACAGGTAGCTCCAACATACAAGCCTTTGCAGAGTTTTTGCAAGCTGTAATAGTACACTGAATGTAGACCAAATTTAAGATACTACTAACACACCAGTAAAACACAGAAAAACTGTAGTGTGCAATCAGCAAGGCAACCTATCTGCCTAAGGGTGCTTCCAATCAGCAATACTAGTTCTTGTTTCTGAGGCTAATAGAGAGGGCTGTAAAAAAATGCCTCAATAACAAGGAACCTTTTGATCATCAATGATAGTAAGAAAACCTTTGTAAGATTTAAATTTATTCATTTCTTTTAAAGATCCTTGACTTCTTTATTCCATGATGACCTTGACTGCTTACTGCTAAAATTTTACTTCCTTCCACTTCCTTTGCTGCCCCCTTCCCCACGAGTAGATTCTTTGTATTCTTTACATCATGATTTTTTAAGATCACCTGTTCTCCTGCACTTCTATTTAGCAAGTGCCTTCCTAATTAAGTTGTTCTCCTCCCCTCTACCCCCAAAAGCATATTAACAATGAAATGCTAGTGACTAATGTGAACAGTAAATACTTTAAGGCAGAACCTATTTTACATTTGAGTGTTTAGTCCAAAAACATCCCATTATTGTGTGATCCTTAGATACTATTGCTAAACATGACATAATGATAGTGATGCTTCTACAAATATGTTAACTTTCTCTATTAAGATGTATCTGCCTGTCCAAAACCACTCAACTGTATCCCATTATGAACATTATCAGTGTCATTTTAGAAAAAAATGCAAGCACTACTGATTTACACAATCTAACAGGTAACAGAAATGCTGCAAATATGTATTCCTGGCCATATTTCACAAGTTATCAGAGTGATTCCAGACAAATTGCGCTTAAAAATGTAAATCGAGGTAGCTTTACTGGTTTAATCCAGAGCAATTATTTTACAGGCAAATAACAGAATTGGTGAATTGTTTAGCCACAGTTAGAAACTGTCTTGTGAATTCATGTTTGCATTTCAATCAGTACTGTTTCCATCTCCTCTAAGACCTGCTAGATGAAAACCTATAGATGGAAGCAATGTAAGTACATATTGTATACCACAGGATGGGTACAGGGTCTAGGACTTGCCATTCAGCCAGGACTGACGCTTCCATTTCCTGAGCATAGGGTAGGAGAGGCACTGCCTGGCTTGCAGCTCAGGAAAATACACATATACATATATAAACACAGATTCCATCCAATCCAGAAATTATGGCTACAGACTCCTTTCCCACCTCCCAAAAATTGCTCTGGAGGGGATCATTACTGCTTGGGCTAATAGCTGGCCAGCATATAGCTGAAAGGAGAATATCTCCAGTTCCTTTTCCTATTTTCTTTAACTCCATTTCTTCTACTAACCACTACATCAGACATGGAAAACTCTGGGCACATTTGGTGTTGCCTGAATACAAAAATGGCAATTCTTTTCCTGCAAACAAACACACTATTTCAGATTTAAAATACTAACTTAGAAAAGCAAGTTTCTGGTTTACATTCTAATTATTTAAGAATCTATGGCTTTGTTTCTGTGATGTTTGGTTCAAGCATGCTATGCTACTCTTTATATTAATTTTCTTGAATATTCTAGACATTTTTGTGTTTAAGAAAATGGTTTGTATCTCAGGCATGATTAGGGAGATTTAATTGCCAGAAGGAAATAGTTCAAACCCTTCTTAAAAACAGGTAGCAGCATTTACATGCAATTCTTCAAGCAGACCCGGATGAAACATAGTCACAGAAAATGAAGCTGATCCCCATGTGTAGTGAGAATATAAAGCTTATGCACCACTTAAGTCTTTAAAATAGGGTTTAAGTAGGAGTTAAGCATGTTTTTTTCAGGCACTCTTCATGGGGTAAAATTTACCAACAGAAGGCTTGAATAACTTGAGCAGAGGGCCGTAGGGGCCACACAAAAGGAAGGAGTAGGGAATCATGCTTCAACATGGTAACTGTTGGTAAAGGTCAGCTTCCTACTGACAATAAAGTACACTCTCTGTATTTATCTGGCAGATCCCTGTGACAATGGCTGGTAATCTATGGATAGCTTTTTAGAAGGATTTGAGCAGTTGCCTTCACTCAGCATTACTATTATTCTCTAAAATGTTTCTATATTCAGTGCTCATTTGCCCCTAACAATACAGTAAGAAGGAACATTAGGAGCCCATAAAATTATAGGCAATAAAAATATGAGATCCAAACTAAGTTCTTAACAAAATATAAATTTTAATTTTTAAGTTGTGTGGCTGGTAGTGCCTAAAATCGTATTTTCTCCACTGTCAGTGGGGAATTTTCCCTTGAGACAAAATCATATAATCACTCAGAAGAGATGTTGCAATCATCTGCCCAAAAATATCTGCAGGAACCAACAAAAAACAAACAACAAAATGAGCAAAGAAAACACATACTGATCAAACCGTATTCTGATTTAGATACAAATCAGCAATAGTTAGGGTATTTGCCACCCTAAGCTAAATTACATGCCTCCTTTCACTTATGCCACAGGTCTTATGCTTTTCTACTCATGGTTGACTTAAGTCATCTTTAACTTTGAACCCTCTAGCTTTTATCAGTTTGCATCATAACCTTAAGTGTTATTCAGGTTTATTTTTTAGCATGTGCATGCACCCACCCACATACACAGAAAATAAGGAAATTTTTATCATTATAGTATTTTGGCAGCATAATGGGAATAGACAGCAACTACTTTGTGTTACAAATTTGAATGTGAAATTTCAGAAAACCTCCTTGCATTAAAAATGAATTAACTGTGTGATTATTAATTGTGCATATTCCAATCCCTTTGTGCTGTACTGCATGTTTCTTGAATCTCATTTGAATCCTTTGGCTAAGTAATGTGTCAAGGGGGGTACTAGCCTGAATGCCTGAGTTATTTAAAAAGCAGGACAGCACTTCCAGATTAGAATACCAATGAGTGGGGTTAAAAAGGCTCTACTGTAGTTGGAGGGCAGCTCTCAGTCTGAGTAGTACCTGAAAAGGACCTCTATGGACTAATTTTCAGAATCACATTGTAATGTGGGCTCATGTCAATCATCAGAACAGACAGCTTCATCCCATGATATAAACTAGTTATACATTCAAGAGCTGCCAGAGGATCTTCATTAAAAAGGGACTTAGCATTAAAAGAAGAAGGTTGTTTTATTATAATACTTCAAACACAGTTTTTTGTTTTATATGTTCTCAGAAATCTTTTTTGTTCTTCTTCACAATATCAAAAAAGTGCTGTAGAAGAAGCAAAAACATTAAATATTCCAATTTTTAATGGGAATCAAGGTAGCTTTCTGGTTTAAGGCATTAAAAATCATATACATTTTTCTAAATATATTCATGTCTTTGAATAACAAAAAGAAGTCTCTAGATGTAATAGGAGGATGTTTTTAATCTTTTGTGAGAAGGGATTTGCAGACTACTCAAGGTACAATATCTACTGGCAAAGTATATCAGTGAGAGCTTTATACATATAAATTTGTATAAAACCTTTGGGCTATCCACAAGCTTACAGATACCAGTTAGATATTACAATCCATGTCATTAAAATTTAATATGATTGTGTTAAGAAGAAAACATTAACAATATCCATGTAAGTAAATCATTGACACAGTAATCTACTATTTCAAGAAACCTTAACAGGGGTTTATTAAAAAATAAATAGATAAATGTATCTATTTACTTAGATGGGTGTCATTTCAAAGAACCTGATTTAAATATAATTTAACAAGTCATGCAACTTGTTCAAAGTACCTGGGAGTATTTTGATCTAAAATTGCTGTTGCCTTCCTACTTCATAGCAGGATAAATAGTTTATAGAAATCTAATTGAAAGGAGAAGATGTTCCTTTACAAGGAGAATACAGCATCCAGACTAATATGTTTTCTGCTGTGTCTTTTTAACCTATAGTACTTATATTCTGCATTTTTTTCTGTCCTGAGAAAAGATCTCCATTTGTAGCCTTTTTTCTTTTTTTTAATCAGCTCAACAATCATCAAAAATAAAACACATTCTTAGTAATAGCAATACCGAGCATTTCATTGTACAGTGCTTTTCATTTTCTATTATTACCTTCACAATTATTAGCTAATTAATTATTAACGAGTTAATGAGTTTTCCTATTGCCCTTATTACCATAATATTCTAGCACCTCTCAAACATTTAATAATTCCACTTCTGAACAGCCTGTGAAGCTGGAAATATTGTCACCCCCATTTTAGAGATGGGAGACTGAGGCACAAAGGTTCTAATTCCTGTATTCACATTTTATAATGGTGGTAGCATGAAAAGGTGATGGGATTGCTTTTAAAACAAAGTCATTCTAGTCACATCATTGGCAAGAAGATTAAGAAACCTAGCACAAAGAGATCTAAGTAAATTTAACATGGTTACTGAGAAATCAAACTCTTAATTAGAACAGAGATGTTCTTTTCTCCTGTTTCTTTGGACAGACCATCAGACTTTCTATATTTATTTTTCATGTAAATCAGTTATGATGGGTTACAACAGTAACAGTACTTATAAAACAATATATTGCATTTTTCAGTGATTCTCTTTGGATATTTCTTTGAAAACAGTATCATTGCAAATGAGTTTCAAGAGCTTAGAAACCCTCCCAGTGAGTGAGCGCTAGCAAACTCACACGAACCTGGGGATATTTTAATTAAAGTCTTTCTGATGTTTAAAGATAAAACAGATGCAACAATCCTTGGTCTTTTGGGTTCTTAGGAGAACTCTTTTGAGGCCACATTCTCTCTGTCTGCCATGCTCAAGCCTTGAATTACACATAAACACGCACAAAATAACCACCTCAAAAAACAGCCTCCAGAATGAGAGCATGACAATCACTTTGAAGTGCTAGCACCTTTGCTACCCCCGTCCTTGGAGCAGTTAGCTGTTTAGTCTTTGATTCGGCCTTTATCCCTGCCTAACAGGTAAGTGGCATTCCAATCTTAAGCCCAAAGTACACACAGTTGGAGGACATGTTCAGCATAGTTCAAATCTCTGGCACAGAGCTCTTTACAGCACTATCAAACCAAGAAATTAAGGGAACAATGAAAGCCTGAGTTGCTGTGACAGATTATATATAAATACATGGTGGCAATAAATAGGACAGTAAAGCACTCTCACACAAAAATACGGTGGGAATGCAGTTGCTGCCAACCATCTGTTGGGCATCCATAGCTCTCACTGAATTTGTGGAATCTCTCCAAAGATACTCTTTACCTCACAAGATCAAGCCTTATATTAACATCTCATACTGACCATGCTTTATGAGTACCTTCCAAATTGGTACAATAGCTGACAATATCAATCTTGTTTACATAATTTGGATCTACAGAGGGTATTGCAAGATGCCTCATGTGTCGGAGCATGCAGAATTATAAAAGAAAGCCTCCTGCAGGGCTAGTCCAACTTTGTATCTTTGGTTTTTGGAAAGCTACTATGAGCTGTGTAGTTTTATATGGCTTGCGGGGATTTCCAGAGTTTATTCTGGTAGATACTAATTATTTATTGCAACTTGAATTTTTATTTTTTGTTAAATCATGCAGATGTCTGAGACTCCCATCAAATTATACATCTGATTACTCTTGGCACCTTATTTGAGGTGCAATATAAATATATTCTGTGCATTTTCTTCCTTGATGCTCATGCTCACCTTGTCCATCTTTCCGCCATTTTCAGTATGCTGATTTCACCAACTTGGTGGCTTCAGCACCTTTTAAAATATATAAATTCTTTTGGAGGTGACTTCCAAAGGGGAAGTAGTACTTGTAGTTCAAGATTAAACACCATTCTCTTAAATTTATATTTGGTTTACATTTACATTGTAAAATGTTTGAAGATGAAACTGAAGATAAAACTTAAAATGCCATCAATCTGTCATCTATGAACTATGCGATGCAGTCTCTCTACTTATGGAAAGAGGTGAGATGCAGGTACTCAAGGTAACTATTTTGGACCCAGTGAACAATTATGGAGACAAAGGTAGTACTATCTTTTATGTCATCAGATTATATGAAACTGTCTTCTAATTTTAGCTGTCAGTGTCTTAATATTTTCAGAGCTATATTTAGCAGTTTATATTGGCACCTGCAGTCAAAAGCATGGGGAAAAAATACATCCTCAAAATAAAAAAATGTAAGCTATGCAATCCACCAAGTCTCAGATTCCATGTAGAGCAAGTATCTAGTGAGACCTGAATACAAGGAAATTACCAGAATCCTTTGGAAGGGGAATATGGATAGTGCTGAGAGCACAACAGTGGAAAAGGCCCACCGTTAATAAAATGGCAAAAATCCTCAACTGATCCTCTGTGCAACACTAATTTACCTAGGATTTTCCTAAGTTGATGGGTTTCACACGCAGACTCTAATACACAGCCACAAACCACAGGTCCCCTGGAGTGCACTGATGCCCAGTAAGGAATGTTTTCCTACAGAGACCAAAAGCTTCTCTGAGGGGAAATAAAGGCAAAAAGTGAATCCAAAACAACCAAATGAGTTACAGGAAACAGCTTCAGGTAAAAAAATCTGACAGGCTCGTTAGGTCCTGGGAAGTCTTAGCTAGCACTTTGTTCTGCCCCAAAATGATAGAGAAAGGGATAAAGATGCTATAACATCCATGCTATCACAGCAGGCATTAATCAATTTTGCAAGAACACATATGGCAGCATTAGTAAACTTAGCCACTTTTCACTGCTTAATGCAAATAAAAGCAGCTTTTGTCAAAACAGCCTCAAAGAAAGTAGCAAGTTAACACATTCCAAAACTGAAGGTTCCAGTTCTCAGGTAGCTGAAAATTCTTAACACCCTTCAACATAAGATAAAAAGATACATATAATGTTATACAACTACTACTTAACTAGTATTTTGTATAGTAGAATATAGAACATTCCCATTTCATATATGAGATTGAGAGACTGCTGTTAGAATTATCACCTTCATACAGCATGAAATTAGCAGAAAGGAAGAAATATGACTAAAGCACTTTTATTCAGTTTTACAAAAGCTCCAAAATAAAATATATTGATGCAGAATTGGTCCTAAACTTTTATGTCTGAATTAAGTTAAATTTGCATTAAGGAAACAAAACTTCTAATTACCCATCTTCTCAGAAAACCCACTGAAGCTTCCAAAGACACTGGAAATACCTTTAAGTAAGGAGCCTACTTTGTCTACAAATTGCTTAAAGGGTTTTGAGAAACATTAGGAAATCAATCATCTGAATGAAGCCACTTTAAGAAAAAAAAAGTTAGTGGAAAAAAGAATGTTTGGCAGTATTTTTTACATTGTTGTTCCACTTCACACTATTTGGAGAGTATTGAGTTTCCCCCGTACTTTTTCATTTATTCAAATTTAATATGTCTTAGCATTCTTGCTACTATGCTTTACTACTTTGAGCCTATTGATGCATTTACACCAAATCCTCTTCTGTGTCCTCTTTTAGAAAATCTTTAGAAAAGCTGTGACAGCAAAAGAGGGGGGAAAAAAAATGAAAATAAAAAAGAAAAACCAGTCCTGCAGATCTCAGACTATTTTTTTTCAAAGGCCTGTAGCCATCACCACACCAGAGAACCTCACACAGGTTTTTATTTTTTTCAGAAAATGTTTTAACACCAGGATTTGATGTCTAGTCTCTGCTTCACAGGCATATTTCTTTAAAGGAGACTTTCCTCTCTATCATTAAGGTGTAAGTCAGTCAGTCAGACCTTTTTAATAAGCAGTTGAAGAGCTACTGTCTTTAGCACATGAAACTAACAAAAGCCTCATTAGTCAAATGAACAAAGAATAGTTTGAATATCAATGTACTATTTTAGAGGAAAGTCTTCTCCAACAGAATCTCAATGCAATCCTTTTTACTGGAGTTTCTCGTGTCCAAATTTTAATGCTCTGGACCCTACCTATGAAAAATTGATGAGCAAAGAAAGCTGTTAAAGGACGACATCCATTGCATGTCATTTTTTGCAACGTGCCACTGTATTCGACAATAATTCAAAAAGTAGAGAACAGGTCTTTTCTTTTTTTTTTTAAATTTGTCCAACAACTTTTTTTTTCTGCTGTGTCAGTGATCTGTTGCATAAATAACCTTGCATCAATTAGCAAAGTTATTTAAATGACCTCTGAGCAGCAGAGGAGGGCATCAAAACTATACAAAATTCAATAAAAATCCCCTTTTCATGTCACAAGCATAGAGTAAAATCTCTATTTGGAATGTCTATAAGCAATTTGGAAAAAAGTCACAAGTGTTCCATACAAAGATTTCATGAAACTAAATTCAGAGAGAACAGAAAGTCATATCCTTAATTATTTATTAAAGGGAACGGGGAAAAATCTGAGCAATTACTCCACAGATAATGCACAATGTCTTTTGTTTATACACTAGAAGGTATCATTTATCCACTTTTGTCAAAAAATCCTCACACAACACACTGGAAGTACTGTATAGCATAAATATACAGAAGGTTCACACAGAAATAAGCAATTTTGGTACCACACATCTCCTGTTTCATGCTTTCTAGACTAGACTTACCATACAAATACAGATAACTTAATGATAATATACTACTTTTTATTGGAATGGCATAATTAAAAAATCTGGACTGATCCAACTGTTTCCAGCCAGAGTTGTTAGAACAATCTATCCTTAGACAGTCTTGCAGTAAATCACAGACATGTGGTACCTGGCATATCTGTCTATTAAAATCCTGCAGAATGTAATCAATGTGTTTCTCTCAAAATGTAGCACTATTCTCCAGACACTATTCTGTTTCAAAACAGCACTGTGAATAACTTCATACTGAAAGTGAGGACAAAAAGCTGCAAATAGACATAAAATGTGAGGCTGGATAATAATTATAATTAAAAAGTTAAGACACTCGGGGGAATGAATGTGTAATAACGATCCATCTAGATGTGGTGTTAGGCACTAAAATTACAAGTACTTTCAACCTCCAAAGTGTGCCTTTAAGGCATATTAGCATAGGTTGAAGAGTTTTGTCTTGATACTGTGACATGGAACAGCAAAGATTAGTAGCAAATGTTGCAGGTACAGGACAAAACTAGGTGAAATTTCTTGTCATATCTGACTATTACAGCAAGTCTATAGCAAGATGCAGAGCAAGGGAAAAAAATCTAAAATTATTCTAGAAACAAATGTGAAGAATGGGAAATTACACAGTTCTCATTTTTGTTAAAGTAACAAGAATGTTGACTAGAGAACTTTCAGGCTAAACACGTTGGAATTAAGGAATGCTTCTGATATAGAATTGCAAAAAAGCCTGCCCTATAAAGGTCAAGAAAATATAGCACTAGAGGTGGCTAGAGAACTGGCTTGGATGTCTGATACAAAGGTTACTTGTGGGGATGCAGGGAGTTGATAAGTGGGATGATGCCGTGAGCATTAGAATTTACACTGTTGAGTTTTTTTGGTTGTTGGGTTTTTTCTTTTCTCCTTTCTGTATTGATGACCTGGCAGAAGAAATGTGAAGAAAGGTGAGACAGTTTTTGCTGACACAAAAATGGGGTGGGGGAGTCAGTCAATACAAAAGTGAAGAGCGGTATAGGTCAGAAAGTCTTAGGACAAACTAGGATTCTGAATGGATAAAAGTGAGATCCAAAAGCCATTATAAAATTCATAAAGTAAAGAAGCAAGAGATGAGAAACATGAGATCAAAATTAATCTCCTTTGCACGGAATGCAATAGGAATATGATAAAATACAATGTACCAGCTTTTATAGCATTATATCCATTATTGGTCATATTGTAGTGATTCACCATGGTGAAAAGGAAAAACAAATTCTGAACGGGATAAGCAGTAGACATGATTCAAGGAAAGCACTCCATAACGAGCAAGCAATTCAGCCATTGTGGGATAACACCAGTAAGTCATCACCTCAGTAAAGGAAGAATAGTTTAGAGTTGCTGAGCATACAACAAAGGAGAGCAACTTTACATGGCAAGACTGGGATGTGGAAAGCTTGATTATTTATAAAGCTGAGGGAAATTTTGTGGCTTTTTTCGAAAGTGAAGGCGATTAAGAGGAAACTCTATTAAGGTACACACAATCCTGAAGGGAACAGAAAGGAGAGATGCTGCAGGCTATCTGAGCTGGTGTTAAATAGAAGTACAAGGGGTTATGAACTTAAGCTGGGGAAAGAATCGGACACTAAAAGAATTTAGGTAGTTTTCTTGCACTGCTGCCCTTAGCGGAAAAACCTACCAAGGCCAGACATTGTAATAAGCAGTATACAAAAGGAAATGTCGGACAAGTAGGAAATAAAGTATATTGTGGTGTGACTGCCCATTTAAAGCACTATGGCAGCTCCTTAAGGGGTTTTTGCCCTCAATCTGTCAGAAACTTTCCCAGCTTTCCAAAAGTTTTAAGGCATTTGGTTTCTTTTAGGGAAAAATAAATTAAATGAGCTCAGATACTTGAATTCCTAGCACACAATTCAAAATACAAGCATATGATAACAATATTGCCATGCACCATGTGATACAAACCACAGCTAAATCACATTTTATGTTAATGTAATTGCTGATGGTAGGTGTCAGGACAAAAAGTACTAGAGAATAGGAACAGGAACTCCTTATTCTTAGAACAGGTACAGCTCAGGGACTGACAGGTTGAAAAAAAAAATTAAAAAATTTCTTATGTTCATATTCTTTAGGGAGAACAGTTTTGAGGTTAAGAATACAACCTCCATTTTCTTAGCCAAACTTTCCTAGGTATCCCTCCCAAAACTACCAGGACAGTCTCAAGGTTATGCCAATGCTATTGAATTTTGGACAGAGAGAAGCTATTCACAAAGTACCAACAAAAAAACAACTGGATAGAGGACAGCACTTTTAAATTACTACCAACACATAATTAATTTAAACCTAAGGAAGATTGGGAAATGTTCTAAAGCCAAATATTAGACCCTTCTCTAAGTTTCCTCCCCCCAAAGATGAATCTTTTTAACATCTCAGTTTCAGCCAAAGGTACTTCTGAAATACAAAGTATTTTTGTCTTCTCACAGCCCTCTTCTTCAAAGACTTTTACTGCCACGCCCACCCTCCTCTGCCCCTTCCTCTCTAGCACATTTTCTCTAAGATAAAATAGTGGCATTTGAACTGAAACTAACTGCTAGGCCACTTGAAAACAAAATATCAATCCTAAACAAATGGGCTGTTTTACAAACTACAGCTTTTTCTCGTTATTTTCCCTTGTATACACCCACTCTGTGTGGCAGCGCTGTCAACTTGCTTTTCTGTTTGGCCGCTTTGGTTACACCAGACATTTTGTTTGCTTCCCCTGAGATGTAAGTAGTCAGTGTCCTCCTACACGGGTAGCTTGGCACTAATGTGGACTTCACACTTCTCTCCTGCTAATGTTTGCGACATCCCCTTGTCTAAATATCCTCACATAGCCAGTGCTGGAGCCTGCTGGAAGATACTGAGGTACATACATCTGTGGGCTAACACAGTACAGTTGCTTGCATGTTCTCACATATGCCAGGGAATTCCTTTTGTTTTCTACAATATTTCAGAAATCAAACAATTATTATACAAACACATTTATAACATTGCACTTCACCAGCTTCTGACAGCATTAGACAGGGATTCAACTTAATGTGGGTGGACTTGAAAATCAGAGAGCTTGATCAGTTCACACAGCATTTTGCAAACAGGACTGACAATTCAGAAACATATTTTCATTTTAGAGTGAAAGCCAGGTTAACAAGAAAGCAGCCGTCCTTTGTGGCCTTTCTTTAAAATAGGACTATTTTATCCCAGAAGACCACTGCCTGAAAAACATCTACAATACATACTTTTTATAATCCTTTTAAGAGGAAAATGACCATAAATGACCTTTGTACCCATATTAAGACACGTAGGCATTCAAATACAAAGTAAAGCCTTGTTACTAACTTCAGTAAAACCGTTGTTTGTTACAGGTGAAACTAAATGCTGCTAAATGCCATGTCTCAGGACCACCCACCAAATCATGTGTTCAGAGATTGTTAAGCCTGAACTTTACAATTCATATGCTCCAACTTAAGATCTGAAGGTTGTTCCAGTTGGACATACTTCATTATTATTACAGTAATGCACTAATTATTTGCTCCTAATGAATGACAAACTGGCAGGTTTGACACAGTGCAACGCTGAAGAGCACGAGTGACTATATTTTTCTTAACCACCAACTACAAAAAAAACAAACCCACCAACTTTTGAAGAGGAAAATGAACTCCCTAAATGTTTCAAAGCACAGAAAATTGTCTTTGTCTATTATCTCATTGATTTTTTGAACAGCCAGGCTGTCATGAGGCCACTGAAGAGCCTTCTTCAATCTTCTAACAGTTTGCCCACATGATGGCAAAATACTTTCATTTCCTAAGTCAATTTGGATAAAAACTCACTTTGCTAACAAGTCATTGGGAAAGAGATCTTGTTTTAAAAGAAGTGTTTAAAAATACACTATCCAGACAGCATATATTAAGTAATAAAAAAAGCACACTGCACCAGTTAAATTTAAACCATGTCTGTTTTGTTGTTTTGTTGTCTGGTTTAAAATAATTTTTAAACTACTTAGAACAGTTTTAAGGGATCTATCACAAAGATATTAATGTTAATTTTAAACGCAAGTAACAAACTGGACAATTCTTTCAATAACTTTGCACTTTTAACTCCCTCCCCTTGAAAACATATCACCTGCTTGATGGTTCTTTGCACACTCCATTTCATACTACCAACAAGAATTTGCTTAAGTAAGAAGGCGTCCTGGTTTCAACTGGGATAGAGCCAATTTTCTTCCTAGTAGCCTGTATAGTGTGGTATGGATTTAGTGTGAGAACAATGTTGATAAAACTGCTGGTTTTAATTGTTGCTAAGGAGCGCTTATCCTAAGTTAAGGATTTTTCAATTTCCCATGCTCTGCCAGTGAGCAGGGGCACAAGAAGCTGGGAGAGAGCATGGCCAGCACAGCTGACACAAGCTAGCCAAAGGGATATTCCATATCATAGAACATCATGCTCAGTATATAAACTGGTGGGGAGTTGGCTGGCAGGGGAGATTGCTGCTTTGGGACTGGCTGACCGTAGGTCAGTGGGTGGTGAGCAATTGCATTGTGCATCACTTGTCTTTCTTGGGTTATATTTCACTCTCTTTTTGTTATCTTCTTTTTCATTGATATAGTTTATTTTTTATTTCAATTTAAACTGCTTTTATCTCAATCCATGAGTTTTACTTGTTTTCGATTCTTCTCCCCATCCCACAGCAGGGGGGAGGGGGGAGTGATGGGGGAGTGGCTGCGTGGTGCTAGTTGCTGGCTGGGGTTAAACCACGACAGAAGGTCTTTAAAAAAAAAAAAAAAAAAAAGAGAGAGACATTCATTAGAAGCTGGACTAAGATCTCAGATTCATTTCACACAGACCACAGCATGGATCTACTTAATGGTTACTTTCGTTCTCTATAGACAGATTCAAACCTATTCAAAAGGGTTTCATATCTCATTATCATTTATCTAAGCAGTCCATTACCATCGAATTTACCTTCACCATATCAAGTAGAGCTCAGAATTAAGAAGGTTTAGTTACAAAAATGCCAAGAGCAGAAAGCTGACACATGCTATGCATACTGTAATGAATGACCTACTTTAAAACATGGTTATATATTAGTTCCTACACCATTTTGCTGGTTATTTTCCACAGAAATTTTTGAGTCCTCAATTAAGCAAGGAGGAAGCCAAAGGCATCAGTTGGTTTGCAAGGAAGTTGTAGCTGGCTGGCTGGTGCATTTTTCTATAAAACAGAGAGAGCAAAGGAGAGCTATGTGTGACATACTAAGGCAAATGAAAGAAGGCTCATCTTAAAAAAATGATCTGTATTGCTCAATTACTGAATTATAGCACTACAGTTCTCTAACACTTGTATATGCATGACAGTTACAGTCTATTCAACTCTGTAAAATCAAAACAAACCAAGCCACAAAAAAAAAAAAAACCAAAACACAAAAAACCTAACACCAAACCTACTAGAATTTCTGATGTTAAACAAAAATTACTTAGTTTTGCAGTTTACATAACTTTTGGGGTAGGTTTTGCCGTCCATTCAGGGCATACCTTCCAACAAACTGGATGTTGTGTTTCTGAGATTTCATTACTATCAGATTTTTAAACAGGTATCATCTAAAGTATTAAATTTAAAAATGATGTAGCAAAGAATGCAGCTTATATTTTCTTGAGATGGTTTTTCAGACTGATGGGACCATTATGCATTATGCAATTGTGCAGCTTGGTTGCTGCTACTTGGATGAGCTTCCAAAAGCAGTTATAGTTTAAAACTTTACTTTCACATTTATTTCACAGTTTAGCTTTGAGAGGAAGTGGTTTTCTCTATGTGAATTCTCAGACAGCTATGCTGAGCAAACTAGGTGCTTCTTCCTTTCAAGTTAAACCCTTTAGATTACTTTAACTCAGTTCTTTGTGGTTTAATTTATCATATGTTCTGGCACCATTTATCACTAAATGCAGAATGATGAAGAAATGGCTCTATTAAAATGGAATAACTACTGAATTAAAAAGCTGTTAAATGAGTTGGAGTGCAGACTCCTGTTAACAATATGTGGGAAGGGTGTTTGGCTGAAATAAATTACTTTCACAGTAATAATTTGAGAAGTGCACCTTTGGAGAAACATGTTCAAAAATTCACATCTTGATTTCCTGACTAAAATCACATTCACCACTAATAATATTTTTAAATTAGCTTCACAGCTAAGGTGAGGAAAAATTTAGTCTCAAATACTTTGGTTCAAAACCAAAATACTCTTTATTAAAAAAACTATGAATGGCAGTTTTAAAAATATACATGCAAAATAAAATAGCTGATTCCAATTAAGATATATTTCTCATGCTCACTCTTAACTTTCTGAAAATACTTTTACAATTTTTCAATGTAGTCTTCCATATAAGCTTGTAAATAATATATAACCCTGTAATTCAGAGTAGTCTACATTGTAACTCTCTGAAAATAGTAAATAGCCAACTTCTTAATAAGTGGAGATATACTTTGATTTTATTGCTTGCAATGGAAAATGTAGGTAAGAGAAAGTACTGAATAGATATTCAGGAAGTCCATATTAATTGACATAAGCCGTTTCAGATATAAAAGTACTTTTTATTATAAAAGAAATTAACTTGGACACAAATTACAGCATTTGTTATTAACAAAGTATTTGCAACGGACCAGTTCCAAACAACTATTTAGCATTGTAGATGACTGCATTCTTATTCTTGTGCTTAATCAACACATTTCTTGTGGTTAACAACAGCATTTATTCAACCCTTATTAGGAAATTATTTAGCTCAATACAAGGAAGTGTCTATCCATCACTCAAGGCCCTCTCCTGCACTGATTGATTTCACTAGAAGCAAAAATAATTTCCCAGAACTCACGTGCATCATTTTGCCCCTTTGAAATGACCTCCTAAGGGATATCATATAGTCGCAGAGTGGCATCTTTATGGCTTTAATAGCAGAGGTTTTTTTATTTCTGTGATTTGTTACTAAAAAGCTGTATCCAGACTCAGTTGGTTTTCAGGCCCTACTGTGGCACAGAGTACGGAAATGGTTATAACACATATCTCTCTGTCCACACATGGTATTGTCAAAGTTGACAAAGATCATGCATGAGATGACAAAGTGGAGGCATGTCATGATTACGCACGCTCAAACATTTTAAAAAAGCTAACCATCCTACACAAATCAGCAAACAAACAAACAAAAAAACTCAAATCGCCCACCCCATAATGGCCAAAATGGCCACTGTATTTAGTACAAGGCAACGTATTTACAAAAAAATGGCAGATTATGTTACCTGAGTATGAGACAGTCTTATACAATGGACAGTAATTTAGTGATTGCAAGAACCATTCAATACTCTTAAAGAAAACCCAAATAGAGGGCCTTTTCACTTCTCTTCAAAAAATGAAAATGATTGTTAAGTTTACCTCAAACCATTGTGTACTTCATGTATCAGAACTACACAGGCTACAAAGAACATAAAGATTCCTATTTGGGTTTAGGCTTGGTTGGCAGAAAAACTCATTTTTACCTCTACAGGCTGTGTGATTGCTGGGCCTGTTGTGAAATCCAGGGCAGAACTATATACGTTAACCTTTACACTTGCCCTTCATATTCATCTGCATATATACCATCTTGCTTCTTTTTGCATGTACAAGAACAGAAGGAATAAGAATAGTAGTGCAGTGACCCACTTTCACGCGTCCTTCTTTAGCTTTGAAATAATATACTGGAAATTTTTTGTCTGCATGAACTGAAGGCCCCTCCATGCTTGTGTACATTCATCTTGTACTCTCCTTTGTACATGCATTACTGTGCACTATGGTCATCTGGTCCAGCACAGTAGCTAAGTCTGCCCATCCTCGTTCCTTTACTGGCTAACTCTCCATCAATCTGCTTGGGCTGGAATTAATACAGGAGAAAAAAAAATAAAGATCGTAGTATCTTTTCAAAGTACTGTTGAAGTTAAAAGGGTTTGGGGGGGGGGGGTTGTGGGTTTGGTTTTTTTAGAAAATTCTAAAACTGCCAATTTAGAACAAGTGAATGCTGCCTTCAGGCAGAAATTGTATTCAAGAATAAAAGATACATCCCATACAGTATTTTCCAGCATGTTACCATAGAAAAATTGAAGCATGCATTTCACCTCAAGTGTCTGGGTTTGGTTTGTTTTTAACCAATAACCTGTAGATTATTTGGCTTCATTTGCTTATGTCTCATATTTTATAATGTATTATGCAACAACTGCTTACATCTGATAAACAATGACTTCTGAGATGTTTTACTATTTTTAACGCAGCATATAAACATAATTTTTACTTTCCTAGGCTCTTGCCAAATACTGCCTGAATATTTTGTGCATGGGATTTTTTCCCCCTCATATCCCCTCTCTCTCAACTTTGGACAGGTGTCTTCCAGTGTAAATAAAAATACAATAAATCTCACAGTCTTTCCCAGTCAAAAGTACATATTCCAATTTAAGCAAATGTATCTTTATTGCTGCTCATTGTACATCGTGCAGCATGGCCACTCTCCAAAATGCACAGGAAATGAAGGGTTTGTTACTTGGAAAGATATTTTAAACAAATACTAGTGAGTCTGTCTGCCCCAGTAGTAACTTCAGAACTTGTCAACTGATTATCATCAAATTTGATTTGGAGACAACAGTTTCAGAGGAATGTAATTTCCTATTTGTATGGTGGGAAAAGGTGGCCAGGCAGAGAAGAAACATCCCCTCAGAGCACAGATGAGGATAAAGCTGCAGGAGAAGCCAAGATGCCAGTCAGCTCCCAAGACTCCAAGAGGGAGGAGAATTGCCACCCCCAGCTGCACAGTGCACAGCAGCAGGAGCTCATGGCCAGTCCTGAGACACAGAACAGGTCCCAGAAGTTCCAGAGCTCACACAGCCACACAGTAAGCTCTGATGCCCTTTGCTTAAAATAAAAAATTAAATAAAATAGTATAAAATTGCTGTTCTACCTGTTATCCTCTATTTGGCTCTAGAGATTCCTGCAGATTCAAAATGGTTTTAGGGAACAATTATAAAAGTTCAAATGGCTGTCATTCATCAACACTGAAACCAGAACTCTCAAATCCTAAACCCTGTTTAGCACAAATCCTTAGAATGGAGAAGCTTTTACAAATGCTCTGCTGGGCATAATGAAACTTCTTAAGCCGGAATAAACAGAGTAAGCTACCGAACTGAGGTAGCAGTGAAACTGGACAATATCCAGTTTCACAGCAGGTAACTGTTTAAAGTAAAATTCTTTGAAGAGTATATTTTCATTTAAAAAAATACACACAAAAAACACAACAAAAAAACCAAAACCCACAAGTATTTTACCATTTTTTTAACTTTCCCTTATAAATGTCTTATTTCCTTTAAAATACATGTGTTTCTTTTCACTTAAACTAGTAATTTCTTTTTTTTTCAGATTTTTCAATGATTTTTTTTATTTGGGTTTCTTTTTTTCATAGATTTAGTAATAGTTTTTATGGTTGGGGGGGGGAACCAAAGTCCAAGGAAAGAAACACTTTATTGACAAAGAATCCAAAAGATCCTAACAACTTTGAAAGAACACAGTTTTTTAATAGTTAATATTCTATCCATTTAATATCTCTAATTATTTTCCCTCTGCAGCTTTGATGGGTAGTTATAGCCTAGAATAAAAACACTGCGGTAAGGACAACTGCACAGCAAGGTTAAGTGCCTTCTTGTCTTCAGTACCAATAATTACCTTTAAACAAAAACCAAAAAAAGCTGTTTTCAGGTTTGACAGTTAATTTACTAATGAGTATGTGGACCCAATTTATAATAAAGTAATATTGACCAGATATAATCCTGCATTGGTACTCATCTGAATTATTTTATTGTTTAAGTCTCCTATTAAATAAATTGGAAAGGATTAATTTTGCAAGATGGATTGTCAGAGGCTGCTGTATAAACTAGATGCATGTCAGCACTAAATTTAATTATTGATCACAATACAATAGTGCTGAGTATTCCAATCCCCAAACAGCTTCCAGTAACTATCAGCAGATTCCAAATATAGAAACTGAAGGAAAAAACTTTGATTGCAGATTACTACATTTTAAAATAAATAAATAATTCATTAGCATGCAATAAAATTTTAATTTTCAAGTACAATTCAGATCACTCACAGAACGTGTAACAAGTAATCAGAAAATGAAAGTGCTTCCCTTCAAGTGACAAACTCTAATGAAGTAGTATAATATTCTTTTTGATTGGGGGACTGCTATGATTCCCCAGTTCTGGAAGAGAAATTACATTTGGAAATGGAGATTGGATGGAGCAGAGTCCCTCATTACAACCCTTCCTGTTGCAAAACAAATGCAAATACTGCAGAACCTACAGTAGAACACTGTACTTACAGAAACTTATCACAGGAAAGACATGAGGATGCATCTCTGGAAAAAAAAAACATTTTCCAGCTCTAATTTTGTTCTCTAACTGAAGAAAGCAGTCTTATAGGACAATCACAGTGCTTTCTAGAATTAGTCAGTAGTGGATAGTTTTCATTTTAGAAAGTTCAGAAGATGCATATGAGAAATGCCTAGCTATTTGAGATTTTGCATCAAGTCCTTAAAATTTCTCAGCACAAAAAAAGAGAGGTACGGCCTAATGAAACACTGTTGAGTTACTTTTTGAAGAGTCCTAATTCCAGAGTAATAAGTGATGAACAGAGCTATCTTAGATATAGAAATAAAGAGGTCTAGTAGCAGGAAAGAAGGTAACAGCATACAAATATATATTTTGTGTGGTTTTTAAGCGCAATTTCAGATAGTAATATAATACTGGTATCGTCATTGAAAAGCAATTTTACCAGTTATATTCTATAAAGTTAGTGTTTAAATTCATAGACTTCATTAATTTTCATATAAATAATATTAATGAAGCCAGCATTTTTCTAGTGAATTTTTAACATTCATGCTGACAACATTTCAACTTCCTCTGACCTTTTAAACAATTCTTTCATAATATATCTCTGCTTAGTTTACAGCAAAATTATTTTTTCCAAGCCAGCATCAAATATCACAATGTACAGACAGTCTGAGGCCACTTTAACAATATCATTATAAACATAATGGAAACAATGGCCAAGCTAATTTGAAGATTATTCCAGAAATAAACAAGCCCTTCCAAGAGTAAAGATTTTTTTAAAGCAGTTACAAAGTTTTTACTTTTACTCACTGAAACACAGATTAGTGTTAACTCATAAATCTGGGCTTCATCCAACACCTGTTGAAGTCAATAAAATTGCCCCCTTGACTTAACTATGTGCTGGATCATGTCCTTTGTGACAATTACAACACACTTGCCAAATGTTACATCCCCAGACCAGGAGGAGTGTTTTAAATTGAGCATTTAAAGTTTTTATTAAACTTTTGCTATAATCCAAAAGCCCAAACACAGCTTGCCACTAAGCCTTGCTCCTGGAGAGTCTCCCAGGAGCACTAAACACTTCTGATGAGTCTAAAAGAGCGCTTGGCACGCTCACCGGTTTTAACAAGGGCTGTGACTGCCTTTGGCAGCCATTGAGCACTTTTCAGCATAACCTGCCTGAACATAGCCACACTAGTTTAGGAGTATTCCACTAACTCAGAGAAATGAATTCCTTCAAAAAGACCCCTTAATATATTCCAAAGTTCCTTAACATAGGCCCTAAAGCCAATTTGAACCTTAGAAGCAACATTGTATGGGCCATTTTAATCTGAGTAATGACATGGGTTCTCAGCCATTCCTCATGATACTAAAGCGTGGATACACGGTAGATAAAATCCTTTTGATTTTGGGGTACTAATAACAGAAGAGGTTCCAGTCCATTCAATTCCCTTCTCCAGCTACAGCAAGTTGTGGACACACTGGCATTTAAACTAATATCAGCATTTAAAGAAAAAAGAAGAAAAAAACCCAAACCACAAACCAAAAAAAAAAACCCACCCAACCACCTCAAAACTGAGCTATAGAGGATAAAGGCTAGAGAGTTAAGAGAATCTCTTATGTATGTCTAGGCATTCAGGAAAAATATTTCAAGTTATGAATTAAATTATTTTCAAATACAGGAGGTATTTTTAAAATTGTCTTCTCTAGAAAGCATGATTTCTCAGATGGTTGGGTAGTCAGTTGAAATAGATTAAAGCATTCCTCCTGTGGTCTCACCCCTACCATTCCCGTAAAGACCTAAAAACTTACTTAATTTTAAGCATATATGCAGTCCAGTGGGGGAAAAGAGCACTATCACTTACTTAAAGATAGCGTATAAATCTTTGCTATATTAAAAACAAAGTCTTTTGAAGTCTCAGTAGCATTTTCCAAACACAGTGAAACAACTTCTAGAGAGGCAGTTTTCACCTCAGCTCAGTTCACTTAGCACACATGCAAAGAAAATCTGTTTATGTCCCAAGAGATTCACAACACACAAAATAATTATTCACTGACAAGTCTGTAATTTAAACCCCACAGAGGAGGGGGGAACCCAAGGCAGATGTTTTCTGCAGGAACTATATGGAAAAAACAGTCCTCAATCAATATTATTCTTTCATATTACTATTTCAGTAATGCCTAGAGGCTGACAAATGTAAGGGAATTAGCATGACAGGTCTGTGTTTACAATTCCCCGAGTCCACCCTACGATAGTCTGGCCTGGAAAACCTCCACGGCAGTTGGGCCACCCAGCTCCTTGTTCCTCTACCTGTCTTCTTCTGATTGAAGAGATGCCTCTACCACAGCAAAACTCTCTGTGGGTTTCCTCCACACTAGTCATATCATGGGTGAAAACCATCTTTTTATTTTTCATTGTCCCAGTACCTCCTGAGATTTGAGACAGCAGATGAAGGAGCTTTGCCTCGCGACACTTGCTGCCTGCCCGTTGGGCTACAGCATCAGGAAGGCTGTTGAACTTCTGCCAGTCAGACAAATATCTTTGTTGTTATAGACAAAACCTGGACTACTACTGCCCTCCACAAGCCTGGTTGCCAAGTCTAGGAAGAGATGGTGCTACTGGCTGAAGAATTATACTCTTATTTTTAACAGCCTGCATTAGAGATGTAGGGAAAAAAGGTCTGAATTACAATTCAGGTAAGAAGTGTTTAGTAATTATTGGACAATAACCTACTAATGAAGGTTTCCCATCTCTCCAGAAAGGGGATTTTAACATTTGCTGAGGTTCTGAGCCTAGTCACTCGCTTAAAGACATGTGGAAAGGACTGCACCACTAAGCATGGAAACAGCCACAGCATAAACTGGCAAAGAGGGAGCCCTGCAGCCACTACCGCAGTACCTGATGGAGTCCCCACCCTGCCTCAGGCAGTGCTGGTGAGAAAGGCATAATCACTGCCAATCATGAATTGCTAATATGGAATGTTATCAACCCTTTCTTCCCCCAATAAACACAGATTTGAATCCACAAATAATATGTATCATAAATCAGATTATACAAGCAATTTCATGAAGGTTATTCAACAACTTGAAGCAGGATACAGTTATTTCCAATTGTTAAAAAAAAAAGAAAAAACCTTAAGTATGTATATGAGAAGCTTCCTTTCACAAATGTCAGAATGATAGGAGTTAATATTTATAATGCTTTAATTTGGAAATGCCAAATCTAAATTTGCAAATTTGCAAATTTGTAAAAACTGTAAAATAGCAGCAGTTGTATATATCAGATAAAAACAAGAAGGCACTTAATGTAATAACATACATATCTGTTCAAAATCCGTTTCACATTATGAGAATTTACTTTTACCTTAGAATCAAGTCTTATTTTCAACTTGGAAAGAAGTAGCCAGATTTAAACTGCCTTTTCCCTACAAGCCAACCAGAAAATGTGTACTATTAACATGTTTGAAAATATAATAGTTATTGCTTGTAAATCTCCTGTAAACATTTCAGTCTGCCCAACTGTGAAAAGCAAGAACTTCAAATATTTTCACTCACATAAAATTAAACTGACAAAATTTCAGCCCATACCACTCAAATCTGAAAGCCAGTGTTGACTTTTATCATTGCTCTCACTCAAAACAAAGCACCTTTAAGGAAAAAAGAATGAAAGTGGTAACTTTCAGCTTTACCATAATCAAGGGCGCCAAATGAATGGCTTTGCAGGAGCTCCAGGACTGGTAAAATTGGCCTTACCAAGTTTTTTTATTCTCTATGCCTCTTTATTTTTCTCTTCAAATATGAACAAACTAAAAAATCCTACATGGAGGAAAATGATGAAATCCACCCAGAGAGAGTCATGGAGAGCAGCTTAGAGTTAAATAATGGAACAGCTTTGTGGTTACCATTCACACAGCTCTCGGAGTCGGGGCTATCAGGCAATGAAGTAGAATAATGAAGCTACTCCTTCAGATAAGAGATCGGCTTTATAAATATGATCTTTTGTACAGCAGCTGTAGAAGAACTGTACACTTGAAAATAAGCTTGTCATATCTCTGAGAGTAGGTGAAGTGGTTCAGGTTTGTGTATGCTTATGAGTTTCTGGGAACATTAGTAATTTTATAGAAATAAAAACAGAACAAAGAAATTCTTTAGAAGAAAAGGCTTTCCAGTGCATACAAGCTGGTGGCTGAATACATACATATGTGGTCAGCAGCTAGTTATATGCATGTGACTTGGAGAACAGGGCTCACAACCTTCATTTCCAAAAGCACAGGGCATCTTTTTGCTTACATGGTAGAAACATTCCTTCTGTAACAACAGCATAGGGGTATATTCTCTTCCCAAGTTAGCACTAGCCTAACAGGACAATACCTAATGAAATACATAAATAGATCTGACACCCTGTTCACGAGGGACCACTGGGCAGTAGCAAACACGGAATATATCACATTATGTGCTCAAACACTTTGTGTATATGCAGCATGCAGACATTTGCCAAGTGGTAATACTAGAATATTTTCAGGCATACTGAGCAATATGTTTTTATTTCCAGTTGTGCCATATAAATAAGTTCCTGAGAAATAGTGAGAATGAGTTCTTGAAATTTTTGATGTGGATTAATACGTACTCTTTAAAATCTCATAACACAAAGTCTACTGCATAACTGTTTATTTCTTTTTTTCAGGGCAGGGAGTATTTGTTTTCTGTTTTGGTTGACTATTTTTGCTAGTTTAAGAAAATGACTCTGGCATTCCACCAGTTTCTGATGTATGTTTTTTGCTTTTCTTATAAGACTCATCCAGTTCTTTTATTGCTATTAACCACAAAAGCCCCCAAATTATTGAAACAAACTTTTACATTATTAAAATAAAATGTTGCTTTTCTATACTCTCTAGCCACTGCCAGTGGACTAAACTCATCACAGCGATTCTCAGTTCACAGATTTAATATTCAGTTTTAGGATAAGAAGGTTTTGCTGCTTCTGCCACCACAACTCTGAAATCAATGTTGGTGCTGCAGTGGCAGAAGCCACATGAACAGCAAAGCCACAAGCACTGTCTACAGGTAAGGTGGCAGGGAGGCTAGGAGCATCAGCAGAAGTGCGTGATATGGGTAGGGGGGCTCTAAGAAAGCTTTAAGAAACTAGGAATACGATAACCAACTTTGCAGACACAAAGAGGAGAATGTTATGGATCAAGTGTAAAAATCATGAGGCTTCAGAGATGGAAAAACAGCTGGCAGTTGGAAAAATACACTAAGTTACTGCATGGGAAGAATAGATATGGTCCAGGGGCTGGACATTAGACAGATTTAAGGAGACATGGATCACAAACCTTTTCTTCTACCATTGACTTGCTGACTGATTTTAGAAAAAAACAGTCCATTCTTATGTGTCCTCATTTACTTCTCTTGTTCACCTCACCTATTTGGATAATAAATTCTCTGTGACAAAGATTGCCTTTTCTTGAGTATTTGTGCAGAACCTAGTGCAGTGTGATTTCAGTGTCTTCACAGAGACTCTCAAATAGAACTATAATATAAATAATGCAAAATAATAACACGAACTACACAAAAAAGTTACATTTCCTATTATCTTTTTTATTATTGCCTAAGAGCCCTGAAATGTTTTGTGACCAAGTAAATTTTATATCTTACTACAATAACTAAGATCATTTCCACTACATAAATAAATTTTAATTTCTATCACAAAATGAATACAGTGTGTTTTATACATTTAAGGAACAATTTCAAAGGCTCCCTTTGACTTTCAGTGGAAGACTAGTGTGCACTTCTTGTGTCTCTAAAAATGTTCTGTATCTATTTTTGAAGAAAGAGACAGAGAACCATGGCTGAAGAAAACCACTATAAGAACACCTCTACAATACTTCTGCCTTTTCTGTTATTTCAGCGCTTCACCACACTCTCCAATATTTTCATGCTGTACTTCATAACATTTTAAATAAATTGATACAAAGCAACAAAATCTCAGAAGTAACTACAGTCACTGAATAATTATGAGATCAATGCACCATTCAGCAATTCTGAGAACAGTCAAATGACCTTGCAGAACAGATCTCCACTAGCACAGAGCAAATGCAGTGCCAGGGAAAAAAAAAAAAAGAAACAAAAATAAATAAAAGAGGAGAAAAAAAAGCCAGCCAAAAATAAAGCATGCCAAATCTGAGCGAATCCCTTGCATATGCTTCCTCCCCCTGGCGCTGAGTTAGCACGAAGCAGGGGAAGCAGAAGAAGGGTGGAACAAAATTATGTAGTGGGATCTACAGCCCCTACCTTTTCTACCTTACTTTCTACCAGAAGGTTTCATCAGACTGGATTCATCCAGACTGTCACCCTTTTCCTCTTCTCCTTATCACCACCTCTTTTCTCTTTCCCTGTAGTCACTCTGGATTTCCTCTCTTCTCCTCCCAAATATTCTCTTTTTCTTCATTCTCCTCACCTGGACTGGCCATCCCTTTTTTTTCCCACTAGTCATTTTAGGACACTTAACCCATAAGCTTTCTCCTTACTCTGCTCTTTCGCAGTCCCTTTCAAAGTGAGCTGAAGCTGCTGCATCGCTGATGAACAGTTGTTTGGTGAGACTGCCTCCTTCTCTCCTATGCAAAGGACTTATATCAATAAGGGGGAAGGAGGCAAGAAGAAAAAAAAAAAGTGTGCAGATACAAGGGCAGCTGCAAGGAGTGAAACTGGTATGCAGAGGCTAGAGTGAAACAAGAGAAGGTAGAGCTGGCAAGAGAAGGAATTTAGGCCAAGCCAAAGGGATTTAGAGAAAAGATGGGGAAAAGAGAGCTAAAAGCAAAGGGGATAGCTCACAAGCATCCCCTGACTGACATTCAGATCAGAGAAAATGTATAGGAATTTAAAGAAAAGGAGACCAAACCAGAAAAAACTACTCTCATTCTAGACAAATAAATAAATAAATAAAAACAAAGAAAAACTAGCCCAAAGACCAGAAAGAACAGTGAGAAAAAAGAGATGACACAAAATACTGGGAGTGAAAAAAAAGACATTCTTAAACAACTGAGAGTTAATAAGAACAATAAAAAATTATTTTTAAAAATTATTAGGAGGTGCAAATAGTATTTTCCCACCTTTATCTCTCCCCCTTTTTTTTTTTTCCATCTTGAAAGCCAAAGGAGAAAGGAAAGAGCGCCACACAGAACCTGGAAAGAGAGGTGGGCGCATTCTCCCACATCTGTGATCACCACCCTGACTTGTAGCAAAGACTTTTTCTGTGTTAATGACCCATATGGTCACTATGTGGGCAAGGGCTGAGGGGCACAAACAGATTAGAAAGACAAGACTCTGAATGTAGTGATAAGGACTTTTTTCTTTCTAATTTTGAAAAATAGCTGACACTGTTAATGTTTGTAGTTTAGTGGTTCCTCAAGCATCTCTGCTACATGCATCAAATTACCACATCCTTTGTTGACAGAAATACTTTTCAGAAACAACTGGAAATAAAAATTTGTTTTGCATTAAGCAGCTTTTTCTAGCTCTGAAATTTGACACATGAGTTTGTTTTAAAGGTTAACCATATTTTAATTAATACTTAGTATTAAACCTGAAAGGAAAGGGGAAGCAACAGTGTCTTTCCACTTCTCCGTTGAAATGGTGACATAAAAGCAGAAAGCAACCCACTCCCAAAATAGAACATATTATATCAGGAAGAAGTTGACAGAAAGCTGTTTTCTTACCCTGATAGAAATCCAAGATATTTTTTTCCCTGTATCAGACTGTTTCTGATTCCCAGATCAGAAAGATAAAACGCACTTTTTTCATAAAAGGCAACAAAACAAATCAGATTTACCTTCTTGAAGTGTTCCTTCTTTTAATGATCTAAAATATCTAGCTTCATTTTGCTTTTTTGCTATAACTAGTATGTCTTTTTAAAAAATATATAATTTTTAAACCAAACTGAAATTTTTCTTGACAAAATAAGAATTTTCTCCCCACAAAAATGAGAATGAGAAATTAAAACTGATCCTTCATCACAAAGCTTTGAGTTCAGCAAAATGACATTTCCCAACAAATTTTAAATACAATTTTTGACCAAGAATACTCTTTCTTGGTTACCACTTCACCTCATGTGAAAAAGTCTCACAGTTATTTACTAGAGAGTAGAGGAAGGTGCTCTGAGAAGGAGTGTCACACACTTCAGCATACAAAAGCTCATCCTGCTAACAAGTTTGGACTAGTTTTACAAGTTTACTAGTTCAACAAGTTTTACCTATCTGCTAAGGGAGAGTGTTTGCAGATCCTCTCCTGGGCTTAGGTGCCTGCAACACCCACATTCCTTACATACCACTGAAATGTGCTCCTGTTCCCAAAGGCTGCAGTGATGCAATCCTGCAATTAACTTAAACCATGTCTACCTCACACACAGAAGCAGCTCAGTATACTTCAACTCTACATAACATAGTTTTAACAGATCTGTAATCCATCATTCATTTTTTGCTGTGGAGACTCTGTATTCTCTAGCTTGCCTTTCATATTCTGTTCTGCCATCCTTACTGCATTCCATTTGCTCAGTTTATCTTTTTTTATTTACTATATGTGAGAAATATTCAAACAAGGGAAAAATAAAGACACTTTTAGCAATGATTTCTATTCTTTACATAATGTTCTGAAAGGTTCCACATGACAATGCTGGCCGATGTTGATGCATGCAACGTTTTTGCTAAGCCAGTGATTGACAGGTACACCATTATTTCTGCAATCTGGACTGACTGTTACACAGAATAAAATGCTAATCTTTATCCATTCAGTTGTTTCTTCACATTATTCATTTTTTCCCCTCCAGTATAGGAATGACTTGTTTGCTGCACTCCTAATCCTGTGCCTTTGTGCCAATGGACACCAGACTGCTGTGAACACACCTGGACAACTATTCTCTGATGGGACTATGGAAATGATAGCCATTGTAGCAAATGCCCACTAGTAAAAGCCATGATACGTGACTCAAGGGGACCCAAAGAACAATTCTCCTAGCTTCAATTAATTGAGCTATACCTGGAGATTCTGTGTGCTTATGTAGGTACCTCATTTTATCAAGACTGCTTTGCATGCAGAAAAGATGCCTCACAACATAAACCTATACTCTAGTCTGTTTTAAATTAGGTCCTCTACGATATGCATGCTCAGGAGATAGAAGACTTTTTCTGGGTTTAATTGGATGTTAGCTTCTGAGCATTCCAAGGACTGAATTGTGGGGGGCTTTGATGCCATGGCACATAAGGTTGGATTAGCAATAAGGAGAACATATTCTGAGTAAGCTATCCAAGAAATGCATTTGCAGCAGGAAAATTACTTTGGGACAACCAAAAGCAAATCTGGAAGGGGTTTTGATTTGAGAATATTTTTCATCTTAAGTTCTGCCCTGAACAAGTCAGCTTCGTGTAACACAACAGAGAGAAAGCTAAGTTTAACAAGTTGTGTAAGACTAACCAATTTACAGAAGGTAAAAGTGGTGACAAGAATTTCTTACAGTAAATGTTGTCAGGACCTTTATGCAGAAGTCAGACATGCATTATCAAACCCATTGTCAAACAAGGAGACAAAAAAGTGGTGAGTAGATGACGATCCCATTCCATTCTTTGTTTCTACATTTTAGTACTCCTCTGAAAAGGGTGAGCTGGACTGACAACAGGCTACAGACCTGGGCAGTTTGCACCTCCCACTGTTACTCTTTGGAGCTTGGGTTTCTCGTGTTTTGTTTTACAGGTGAGGAAGAAAGTAACAAATCCAACAGATTGGAAATAAATCTGTGAAGACAACATTGCTTTTGGCATTCTGGTCCAATCATTGTAAAGACAGCTCTAAGGAAAATCGGTCCTTTTTATCTACCATGCAGAAAGCCCCAATTTTTAATTATTTTAATGAATCAAATATTTTATGTTTCCACTATACTTTATGACAATTTTCTGTCCTACAGAACATTATAGAACAATGGCCAAAAGAAAAACACATCGCACCTTGGTAAATCCTCATCTGCTCAAAAGGAAATAGAGACTATTCCAATTTCTGTCAGACTTGATTTAAACATACAATATCTATGAGGTTAACAGATATTGCAAAATTAAATCTACAGCAGATTGCCAAATAGTATTTGCAATATTAGGAGATGCATCCATGCACCAGTAATCTAAACATTACAATCTTAAAGTTAATTTGCTCACTAAATCTTAGGATAAATATCAGTACGTATTTCTGAATGAAAATATTTCCAGTAAAAATGTTGGTGAGTTACTCTGCAACATTTTTTTTATAGATTCTGATTTTGGTCCTTGATCCAAGAACGTGCTAGTTGCATACTGATAAAGCAAGGTTTGATGTTTAGGGTAGCATACCAGTTAACAGGTTACAAAATGAGATAAAGCATATTATGTTTTTTGATATGTTTTGAAGTACCTCTTCAATACAGAGTATTTGGCTGTGTCTAGAAATAGTTAATACAACAAGCTGGACAATTTTGCAGGGGGTATATTTAGCATGTATGATTATATTTTCTCCCAGAGCATGGGTCTGGTAAGTTGTAGATTCAGCACATAGATAAATTTTGAGACTAATTCAGCAAAAAGTTTCCAGCATA
>JANZLQ010000001.1:33212557-33236538 GCA_026212715.1 Elanus axillaris | reverse complement strand
CATAGTGTGTACAAAAATCATGTAAACCTCAGATAAACAGATTGTCTTCAAAATGAGATGATCTAGGCAGCATTCCAGAGCATAACTGTAGTGCCACGAACCTGAAGTGGCCCTGAAGAGAGAGATTCTTTGTCCAGCAGTTAAACACGTAACAATCCTTTGAGAAACTTTGATTCACCAGGATAAGAAAAGAGAGCAGCCACCTGGCAGATGGCAAGTTGAGATGACTGCAAATCAAACTTCTACTAATACTGAATGACAGCATACTTTAAGATTTAAAAGATAAAGGATCTTTATAATCAAAACCTGCCTTGTACGTATCTGCCAGGTGTCATGGGGTTTGATAGTTGGTGTTATTAGAGTAGGTATCATCAGTCCAGTAGCCAGATTAGAAGGCAAGATCAACATTTTCAGCAGCCCAAACTGTGTTTCTTGCTTACCCCTGAAGCCCATCCAATTGTTACAGTTCTTGTTTCTCCTGCCTTTAAAAGTAAGCCTGACAATAAGCAAACCAGTGGTTAAAAAAATTTTCTTTCCCCTTAAAAGAGCCCTGAAATGATTGCCTAAAGATGAGTGTCCTTCAATAGATATGTCCTCTAGAAAAAAATTTCTAGCAAAGTTCTCTGAAATAGAAATAAAAGCAACTCTGATCACTGACTATCTGGCATTGCCAAGGCATGAAGCAACCCATGATTGCTATGAAAAGCCACCACAGTTATGCTCATCTTGGTGGCACCATGCCCCAAGCAAAGGGATGCCTATATATTTGTGGAATACATAGCTAAGATCTAGCCCATCAATATTTCTATATCTTTGAAATAAATGAAGGTTAGTTTGAAAGCTTTCAGACTTTCTTAATGGGGAGGCTTATCTGCTCTGGAATGATGTCTCCTAAGCTTTTAAGTGAGCCAATACCTGTTAAATATTTCATAATCCAAATCTCTGCTAAAGGAGGAGTAGAGCCAGGTACCTCTTTACCCCATTTCTGAATTTCTTAGGTGTTCATTCAAGGCCGTGAAATGGACTCCCCTAGAAACCACAATTACAAGCCACGTCATCCTGTTTCTGAAGGGAAAGCCCCATTTCTTCACTTTTGTGTTTTTAAAAGCACAGCAACATGTAAGGTGGCAAACTGTATTGATACTATTGTTCTTAGTTTCCCAGCTACTAGCTGTGATTCATCTAACTAAAAGGTGAAAGAGGAGTGTGTCTTAATTCTTGCAATTTGCCGTCTTCATTGGACAGAGATATGTATTTTATTTTTTGCACTGCCAGTAAAGCAAGGAACCACAGGTAATATATTTAAACCTTTTCATCAGTCAGATACATTGTCCAATTGCCAGGAAGATGAAAGAGAGTGGCCGAGGTCTACCATAGGCCTTCACCATAAGAAAGTGATATTTGCCAGGTTTCTTGCAAAATGCACAAAGTTTGAGAGCTTCCCTTCTGTAAGGAACATTATGTCAATGCCCAGAGCACCTGCAGACAAAGAGGGCATTTCCTGCTGAAGACGGTGATGGATTCACCTGTGCTGCTTTATGTGATGCCAGTTAAACACTTCTGCCTCTCAGTGCTTCTGTGTGACTGTGAACCAGTCGCTAACACAACCCCACTGCACATTTTGTGTTATTCATCCCTGGATTTTGAGTCCAGGGAAGGAAATCAGATTTCAAATTAAGTTTAAAGTATGATGTGGAAAAAATAGAGTCCCCAGCATGAGCCTTATGGTGCATACCAACAGACCTCTTAATTCCTCACAGCTCTTAACCTTTTGGTATCCTACTTTGAACTTCTGTAAAACTAGGATGCTGACCTGCTTCGTGGGTGTGTGATTATAACACTGAATTAATATTTGTAAATTACTGCAATACATTTGAATGAAAAAATGTAGAACTGTAAAGAATTATGATTATGATGAACCTTCAATTCTTTTTTAAGTTGGTCCATCTGTCATTATAAACCATCTTGAAGTAGGTTATTATTCAAAAAACATAAAATTTGTTGTGTAATACAAGTTATCAAGACAGACCACTGTTTTAACTTAGCAAGTAGCTAAAGGGAAAAAAAAAATCACTTATACATTACAGTTCTTTTCTATACATATGGCTTTTATACCATGGCAAATGGTACAGCTGTTTTGTAAGATACCCCTGTATTGTTACACAGGAGAACTTCCGATTTAACCTGACCTACTCGGAATGGATGTCTACACTACAGTATGTTACAAGACCTTTGTGATACTTCTTTGATAATTTTTTTCAGACCTCCATTAGAAACATGGAAAAGCTACTTCAAGAGTGCACACTTACAGCTTACTGTTTACCTATATACTCATAAGATCAAAACCCCTGGTCTTACTGTTTTTGTTAACAAGGAGCACTAAAAGTCTTCCCACATACTGAGTTTTGGTTTCCATTTTACAATCTGAGATGACAGACGGCACAAAAATGATGAGAAAACTGTGGGGAGGCTTCCAGAAGATTGATTCTCTCATCAGCTGATTCTTTTCTAGTTAGTCTTTTATTGACTACAAAGGTATAGCCAATGCAGAAAAGGAAAACCAGACTGCCCTGTTTAATCCTGAGGGCATTGGCAAAAGGTGATCACTTTTTGAGAAAACAGAGGCCTACAAGGAAATCAGCACACTGTATGAGCCGTTAAGCTGATTTAAACACACAGGGGATGCCTGGGGTTGAGCTCAAGATCTCTGAGGTGTGAGATGAGAATGAAACCATTGCACAGACTAATATTACTGAGCTTTAGTAGCAGGTGGTATAGTTGATCAGTCAGGAACCTGTCATTTGGAGAATAGGCCAATAGATCTGAGAGACATGAAAAATCCTTCGTTTTCCCTCCCTCTTCCTCACCAAGAATAAAAACATTGTGATTGTGAACTTTAGCAATTATGAGCTAAAACTTTTCAGTTTATGCAGTTATAAGTAATAAGGCAGAACCAAAATATAGTTACAGAGCACACACCAGCAGAATTTACAAAAAAAATTTAAATTACATTATAAGCATTTATATCCATGATGGCAATAACACTGTCTGTAATTCTGACACCTCAGAATTCCAACAGAAACTATGATCAGATGACAGAAAAAGAAATTCACAGAGGAATATATGGTGCTTCAAGCACAGTGACATTTACTTTGTATTAAAATCTGTACTTTATCATATGGAACACATGCTGCAGCACCTATATTGTGTGCACGCTTGGTGACTGTTCACAGCAACTTTAAGAAACTTGCAGCGGTTTCTGGTATGTGCTTCTCCAGCAAAGAAGAGCCACCATTGAATGGGTAAAAGTTAATGTCGGCATGTTTCTGAGATTAACACACTTTGCCTATAATGCAAAATTTTTACCATGTTTCCTGCATATATTGCATTATTCAGAACTCAAAATGGGAAAAAAGGCAGGAAAATTATCTTAACTCTCTTCCAAATTTTCAGATAAAACCCTATTACTGCTAATTGGCAAGCAACATAAAAGCATCAAACCTAAGCAAGGTAGACAAAAAAAACCTTTCACATTCCATAGGCCCAAATTTCAGACGTCTTCTTGCACAAACACATCTGTAGATGCACTTCTGATAAATTAACAACTTGTTCATGGATTAGTTGGTTTTAAAATTTCAGCATACAAGTCTACATCCTTGATGTATCTTAGCAACAACTGACTGACATTAATAACCAAAATAATCGCAAGTTCTTTGAAGCTTATATTTCAAAGTCTGGCATCTATAGGTATTAGGAGAACTTGTATAATTTGTGACTAATTAAATCTTGACATTCAAAAGTACACCACCACAAATCGAACAGGTAATACGTGCATAAAATCCAAGGTTAGGTATTTCTGGGGACACATAATTCAAACTCTCGCAAATAAAACAAATGTGGACACTGTACAGACATCTAGTACACCAGATACAAATGCACAATAATTTCAGACTCATTTTTAACTCAGTGAGTTAGTGTGGCTGAGATAAATTGCATGCAAGGCAGATTATCCCGTGAGAGAAAGCTGCCCTCTAGACTGCATTTAACAGAGTACATCAATGACTCTATCTTCCAAAACTGTCAAAATTTTTTAATAACGTGGCACAGCTTTCCTGGATGATATTGTGGAATATTGTAATTCTACATGATAGAGGTCACCATACAACAGCTACCACTAACCAACTGAAATGGCTGCATGACAGAACTTTTCAGATAAGTTTCTCCACCAGAAAGTTTCATATATGGTCAGATTTCTGTCACTACTCTTGAATGTCATGTTGCCTAATTTCACAAGCAGACAGGAAAGCACAGTCACAAACCGTAACTTTAGTTGGCTTATTAAATTCACTACTGCTTTTTCAACTAAAAATACACACATTTTATTCTGAACTGAACTTTGACTGCATGCATAATGGGTATTAGCTTAAGGTCTTCATACAGAAAGAACCACATCTTCAATCTTTCTCATAAGTAGAATGCCAAGCACAGTGCCAGACTGAGAGACATATGTTTATTTAAAATTACTATTAGCACAAAAATAAACAGAATTAACCATAATTCTGCAACACCTTTGACTTGACAGGAAATACCTTCACTCTTATGAAAATAGAATAAAACTCACAAACCAAGATATTAAGACCTACCAGAGAGAACATCCATGCTCTGAGCCTATCTCCAAAGCTGCTGGTTTTGGGGGTCTTGGAGTCAGCAGTAAAGCACTCTTTAGATGACGCTTAAGGAATCACTGACTTCTGGGAGGATGTTAGGGTGGAGCCCTAACTAGATAAAATTTTGCACATATTATATCAGTGCATCATACTACTAAGTGCTTCAAATAAACCAAAAACCAGAACATGTGCTACACAATATGTCATTACCCACTTCCTATAAGAAGGATTCACATGAAATTACATCATCAGTATGTTGCTTCCTAAAAATAACTTGAGTACATTTTTCAGAGAATGACTGAAGATACCTCTTTTCATACATTTAGATCTGAATCAAGCAAATTGCAGAAATTTAAACTGACAAACGGATGGGATTAGCTTACTCTTGTAATTTTTTTTCATCTCATTGCTTCAAAATCAGCTCAAATGCCCATATATTTGGACTCTATATATGATGCAATAACTATCTCAGTGCCGATATGGCTTTTTAGACCTGGATAGGGAACATTTTCTGAGAATGTTAGAAACACAGACTCTTCAAAAAATAAGGCATACAAAACTTAATTGCTTTTCTAGCTATTATCTTCCTTAGATGTAATCATTTTTTACAACATCTAGGCAAAACCATACCTGAAACCTTCCAAAAGAATGAAGGTCTTATGAAATCCACAAAGATGACAGATAAACCACAGAAATGTATCAGACAGGTATAAAAAAAATACACATACTCAAAATATGTTGGTAAATCCCTGTGATATCTTCATACCAACTCAAAATAATTTGGTTTTGAGAGTGGAAAACTGATGAGACAACCCATGCAACCTGTATTGCGGCTCTCCTTAACTTTGCCCCAGCTGAAAGCTGTCTTCCAATTCATTACTTCTTTTATTCCTATGGTTGATACTACACTAGTGTGTTTACAATGAGCTTTGTACTGTGATCAACCACCTAAGTAAATTTTGTAATGGAAAAGAATGCTATTATTCCTAAGACTGTTGCATGGAAGTGTTAATTCACTGCAGAACAGGTTACTGATCCATGCTGGTACACTAGGTGCTATGCCAACTTCTTTCTTTGTCGTTTGCATTTGTTAGAGCCAGTAACTACAATTGTAAACTTGGGTTTTTATCTCATACCTTCACTGCTAGAGATTCCTGTTCAGTCACTGATACATCGGGATAGCATCCCTTCACATGGAATTGTGGAATAAACTACACATAAAGCAGGTAGATGACTCTCAAACTCACATTTCAGAAGTGGAAAGTAGTCATTCACTATCAGACCAGGAGAAACCTACCCTCTTTCCTTCAAGGTTTTCCTTAACCACCATTTTCTTCTAATCCCCTCCCCACAAAAATTAATTTACAGCAATCTGTGTTTGTAGATTCTGTCTTCAGAGATAATGCATTACCTCGTGCATATATATCTGATGGCAAACTGGTATCTGCACAAACTCAGGTTATTGAAGTAAAGTTGTAGGGTTGCTGCCATTTCCACTGCTACATTTTGGGCTTCCCACTCGCACATCCCCTTGCACATAATGCCCTTTTTTTAAAAGATTAAGAAAAACCCTTCCTGATCATTGCTCAGGCCTCAGAACAGAGGTGTCAGAACAAAATTCCCCACCCCCTAACCTTGATCTTAGTGTATGTTTTATCCTACCCCTTCATGACAATGACACCAACATTAAAAGAGAACAAAAAAGGAGCAGGAGCAGCAAGAACGTTGAAGAGCTTAATGATATAAAGATTGTTAAAAGAGTCAAAACACAGCACTTTTTTTTTCCCCCCAGGAAATACGACAATTATTTCAGCAGGCTCAAGATGTTAACTGCATTTTATAACATTAAAGGTAATGGCAAAATACACATCTTCAACAATGATAACAATATACACACACATATATAAAGTACTTATATTTTTGTAAAGCAAGATTTACTCCTAAGACAGTAAATTCAGTGTTAACTCTGCTCCTCCTCACAACACAAGTTTATGAAAACAGGTGAACACCACATCTTTTTTGTGTCTTTGTACAAGAACAATATATCATTTCTGAGGTTCAGAATAACCCATAATTTTTATTATTATTTTTTTAACCCTTCAAGAAATTCCATGTTTTGGCTGGCCACTGATGGCCCCTCCTCGCTACAGTGTAAGTTGCTGAGGCTGTGAAAGCGGACAGGAGTAACCAGCCAATGACATTATGGAACAATGAGAAGGTCAAAGTTGCATTGTATATTGCTGTCCTTCCTCCAGCACAGCACACAGCATGCAAAGGGGGAAAATTAACCCTTTACTCATGCTCCCTAACCATTTTTCTTATTACTCAAGTAAAACAGAGCAGGATGTCCTGCTAAGCCAGAGCAAGCAAACTAGGATAAAATTCTCGGGAAAAGGAGGTTATAATTAAGGGTATTGCTTGCCCCCTCATTCTGCCTTTTGTGTAAAAAAAAAAAAAAAAAAAAAAAAGTTGCTGTTCACTGGTTTCTGCCACTCAGTTCGATAAATACAGCAAGTAGCCTAACCCTGGAGATGCTCGCTTTAAAAAAAAAAAAGAATGACCACAGCAATTCTATGCACTGAGTACACAGAAACCCCAGGTTTGGGAACAGGTAAGAGTCCAAATGAAACACTTTGATCTACCTTAGCAGTACTGCTGAAGAAAACTACAATACCTTCCAAGCCAAAAGTTGAATACACTCCCACAGAAGGCAAATGGGTAAAGAGCAGAAAACAGAAGACAAGCAATGGCAAGGGAGGAGGACATTGCTCATCTCAGAGCTCTTGAAAGATGTCAGAGAACTGCACCTGCTGCGCAAACACAAAAGCAAATTTGCAGTTACAGTTAACACAGATTAAGTGTCTTACTGAAAGGTTTCCTCTTGAAAAAGGGATTGAAAGAAAAATAAATTTCTTTAAAAGGTGACTGCTCTTTAAGCCTTATCGGTTTATGATGGTGAAACTGCTCCTAAGAATGCAGACTTCTATTTTGAGTGACTAACAGATGTTTTCACTGAGGATTTAGGACAGGAAGAATACAAATGCAATGATAATGGCAACCTAATGAAGTTTAGTCTTCAGTTAATTCACACAACCAATTAATACTATACCCAGTGGGAAGCGTTACCAAGGCAAGAACCCTTTCATTGACCAGAAGGGTCAATGCTAGGCAAAATATCCAGTCTAAACACGTTCATTTTAATTATTTATTGGGGAAGAGTATGTATGCTGTTCGAGGGCTGCAGTCCTTTACAAGCAGTAACTTCACAGCAGCGCGCAAGAACCCAGCACCGGATCCCAACCAGAAACACTGCCCCAGTTACATTCTGGCTCCTCAAGCAGTCAGGTGGCTTAAACAGCTCTCTGTCTCAGTGAGCTCAATTTTCAAAGTGGGAAATGGCACTAACTAATGAAATTTCAGTTGGTACATCCTCGTTCATCAATTCCTACGTGAAATACTTCAGATCTCCCCTCAATTCCTACGTGAAATACTTCAGATCTCCCCTCCAAAATAAAAGTATAATTTCACCTTCCCTCTCCACTTCCCCCAAAACATGCTTTCAGGACAGTAAAAGCAACTCATTCAAATCAAACAAAAGAGATGTGACCTCCCCAGGATTTTTTAGACACCTTTGTTAGGAGTGCTGGTTTACAAATCCCCTAATCCCCTGAAAGAAAGGGGAAAATAATCCAGTCCCAGGCAGAGAAGTCAGCAAAGCCATCAGAAATTAAACTTAAACCCTGAATTCAAACTCCCTGCGGCAGTTACGTAGCTCCCGGTAATTGTAGTAGCTTTTTTTGCTCTGAGGACACAGTTAAAGACCAACAAGAAAAGTATACAGGTCAGAGATAATTTGCCCTCATTGCTAAAAAATTGGTCACTTCCCAGGAACCACAAAGAGTTGGTTCCTGGTTAAAGGAGCAGAAGGGAATTACAGTGAGATCTGCGTGTTCAAACAGAAAATTCAGTGGTTCATTCCAGGCAGAGCTCGATCACAAACACGGAAAAATAATGAGAGCCTTTAACGAAGCTCCAATTGTGCAAAAAGCCATACCAGAAAAAAAAAAAGGTTTTATAAATGGAATTATTAAACTCCAGAGTAGTAAAACAGACACTAAAACGACACTCTGCACAAATGGTAATAAAACATCAGATGTTTTGAAGCATACCAGTGAAGGGATTATTCAGGTAAATGTTAGGTTACCCAGGCAGAGTTTTAGTACTAAAAAAGTAATGTTTAATCTTACTCCTTGCTCTCCTGAATTTTTGGAAGGAAAATATTCCCCTTACTTAGGGTTAATTTTTATTTCCTTATGAGAATACGTGGGTTTTTGCAGCCCACCTCTGCAGACTCTCCTGCACATTCTGAGATATGGGGCATTTTCAGAAAGGACCGGGCAGTAAGACGAACCCCACAGGGTTCATTTGTCTCTTGTGTTCATTGTCTGACAGATTTCAAACTGGTGTTTGCACCCCGACCAGAGAAGCCACACCAATTTTAGAGCAGCTGAGGAAATGCTCAAGAGTATTTGAACTTAGGGATGCCAAGGTTTTCACACAATAAAACTGTAGCAGACCAAGCATAATTTTTTACAAAATCATAAATGACACCTGAAGTCCCGGCTGTATTCATCTACTGAAGGATGATTAAGTTGAAAATCTACAATTATTTCTAATCTTAAATAACTGATAAGATTTTAACTCCCGACATACAGTAGCTAAGATGTGATATTACTGGGAGCTTTTTGAAAGCAATCAATAACTATTAAAGCTGGATCCCATCAGCTACCACCAGGTATTAGCTACTTTCTCAATATTTCAAGTATTCAGTTATTCTTAGATACAGTTAATGTAGTAAAATGAAGTGGTCTCATACTGACACTGCGATAAATATGAGATTAAATATAGAACAAATTTATTACTCCCTGAAGTCCTACTGAGTGTCCTGATTTTTCTGTATCCACAACAGTATAGTTTACTTTGATGTTTTATTATCCCAGATCTAAAGCGCACAATGGAAAAGCAAAGCATGCGCTGGTTCAAAGACCCAACCCAGCCACGCCAGCATTGAAGCAAATGCCAGACTGAACCTGCAGATCAAGATGATCGCCCTCTGACAGCCATCATGCGCCGCTTAAAGCAAGTGGCACACTCACGCAAGTGATTTGTGACACTGAGCGTGTGTGACACGTCGTGGCACCCATGGAGTGCCTGTGGGCTGCGAGAGGAACATGCCTGCAGGAGACAACTTTTCCTAATACCCTGCTTTGAAGAAAGCAGAATAATCAACCCGATTTTAAACCACTGTTTTTAAAGGCTCTGAGGAGTTTTAAAGTAAATCAGCTAATTACTCAAGCTTGCTTTAAAAAAAAAAAATTAAAATTCACCTACAAATCAAGTTCTGCTGGGTCTGGGTGAAGATGAGTGACCCCGGGAGTGCATGTTTCTGGCCCACTGCCTGACCAGCGCTTCCAGGATGGTCCCAGCCTAACCCACCGGGTCCTCACTGCAGAGCAAAGCACGCTGAAGAAAGGTGCAGAAGGACAAACCACATCCTCCCCCATCAGCACCTAAGCTGGACAGGTTCACAAGGACACGACTGTGTGGATCTCAGCTAGATGGGCATGCCTAAGCAACTCTCCTTTCTCTATCGCTCACCTGGATTTCACCCTGAAGCATTAATACTAAAGTGACCCTCTGATTATAAATCTCCCAAAGGTGGTATTTACAATCAGTCCAATGAAGGGATCTGGGCTCCACTACTGGAGCACACACATAGGCCATAAAATAAATTTAGACCCAACAGGTAAACCATGTGGCTACACCTGAAAGCTAGAAGTGGATTTTCATAGAATCAAAGTATAGTTTGGGTTGGGAGGGACCTTTACAGGTCACCTAGTCCAACCCCTCTGCCATGAGAAGGGACATCTTCAACTAGATCAGGTTGCTCAGAGCCTCGTCCAAACCTGACCTTGAATGGTTCCAGGGATGGGGCAGCTACCACCTCTCTGGGCGACCTGGGCCAGCGTCTCACCATTTTGCTAGAGCTATGATAGGTTGGATACACCTTCGTGAGCTGGGAAGAAAAAACCACATATTCTCATAAGAAAATAAAAAATAATCCTAAGTAAGGGGAATATTTTCCTTCCAAAAGCATTGCATCCTTCTGGGCTCCTTCTTGTACATTAGGATGCTACAGCCTCTGCAGCTCAATGACCACAGGACTGTCCCAGGCACAATTTTGGCCAGGACCTACCAGCCCTCACCCCAGCAGCCCCTCAGCACCACTCGGGAGCCAGCATGGCCCAGAAACCACCCCCAGCTGGCAGCCTGGAGGCAGCCACCCTCTCCTGAAAGCCAAGAAAGCTTAACACAATAGAAACAGCTACGCTATGCCAGCCTGTCTCACAGCCAAAGAACAAATCCTCCCATTACTTAGTTTGCAAGCAGAGACATGGCCGTTGAGGGCGAGTTCCCAGCAAGTGAGACGAAGAGGGCTCTACGCTTGATGATTGCACGTGATAGGGTTTTGCGGGTCTATTATTCAAGGGAGCAACTTGAAGCAGAGGAGAGCAACAAGGCAGACCCACAGAGAGGCTCCTGTATCATCCAAAAGCAAGCTGCACCAGGTTTTGGGCTGGAGCCTTTCCCAGCATTGGCGGTACGATGCATTTACGTCAATGTGTGACAACAGAACTGGATTCACAAGGACTAAAGTGAGATTAAGCGTTCAGGAGGAAAGCATGTCCTTCACAAAAACAAGGGCGCGAAAGTCTACCCTGCTGCCTTTCGACACAGCCACATGCCGATGTGAAAGCCTCAACCTCCAGCTCCCGCTCCAGGTCTGCTGCACATGACTTGGCAAGGCACCGCTGCAGCTTTCCCCAAAGAAACCATTTCTTCTCCAGCCCAGTCGTAACAAATGCTGGGAAACAAAGCATTACAGCAACCTCTTCGCTATATCATCGGGTCGATGTGTCGGCGCAACAGCTCGTAGATGGTGACTTCACACCCCAATGTGAGTTTGCATCTTCCCTGGACTTGTAGCCGTAAGTCTCCCTCGCGGGAGAAACAGATGCATTTCTGCAGTCAGTGCTTTGAGAGTCATCGGTGCACACTGTTCCAAATTATTTCCGTTCCTAATTAATATTCATCCACAAACCACAATACTGCGCCTTCAATCAGCCATCACGCACCACCCACGCTAGATGAAAGGACAACTACACGAGATAAGCAGTTTATTGGATCAAAAGTCTCCTTTAGATGAGAAGACAGCTATTGCAAAAACGTAAAACTGATAGCATCCCATCACGGGGGTATGCATTGAGGAAGTATCAGCAAATCTGCCTCTTTAAACCAGAGATTCAGCACTGAGAATGCACAACGCAATTATTATGTTAATTTACCTGCATTTTTCTGCCTGCTTGAGGCTTGAGCTGGAGGTAGGAACCTATGTTTGAAAAGCTGGCAGTTTGTGTCACCGAAAAAGGCTACTTCAAAAACCTCAATCAACACCCAATTATACCATCAGTAATTCAAGTTCAATACCCCATCCCTACTGTCAGCATCACTGTACCACCGGTCTCAAATAGTTTGGGGCAAGGACTTTGCACTTCAGCTTTTGCTTTCACCTGCCATTTACATCTTGCTCAAGCAAGATCCAGAAGGTGCTTTTTCCTATCGCCTCCCCCCCAAACTAAGCCTAGGTGGCAGAAATCAAGGATCTCATATGCCAGCGCAGAACATGGCCTGAGGATAAACGACTGGATGCAGCTGTCAAGCACTAACCCTACGTCAACAATAAATTAATTAAAAATACACCTGACAATCACGTCAAGCCCATGTACAGTGACGGAAAGGATTTAGCCTGTAACATCGTATTACCCCCCCCCCCTCCACCAGATGGTAAACTAGTATTTCCCAGTGCTAATGGCAAGATGGTTAAAATGAGCAGAGAATGGTTTATTGCCCACCACTTTCCAGAGCTGTTCTGCTCCTCTGCCACAAGGGACTGAAACGGTCTTGCCCAAGAAGAAGAGTATTTACACCCATTGCCAGAAAGGGAAAGTATAAATATTTCCAAAGCTTTATGAAGGCTAGTACTTACAGTCATGCTTTGAAAGGGAAAGAATAAAGCAAAATATTCAATTAGAAAAAATTACTATAATTGCAGGTTCTATTTTATCCCTCCATTAAAGCAATAAAGTGCCTCGAAATATTGCTGAGCTGGGATACAGAGCTTAGTGCTACTTAACATTTTAATATACATCCAGGGGTGCTAATTTAATTTAGATCTACATGAGGGTCTTCTCTCCGCCCACGCCCCTACTGCCTCCCCCCACACTTCTTAAAATATGGCTGGATATAAATGCTTGCTTCTCCCCCATGCCAACGGACATATATGCAGAGCTGAGGCTGGACATAAATTCTGACACATGCTACCACACCTCCAAAGCCAAAGAGGACATCAAGCATATACATGCATAGCTCCACACATAGAGATGCCCGGTTAAAAGTGTGTTTGCCTGCACCTGAAAGCTCTGATGTCTGAACTATTTATGTTTATTTTTTTTATTGGAGGAAAATGTCCAATTTCTGCTCCCCGAACATCAAACAAAATCCTCTTGGAAATGTAAAATCATACCATTTTGCTCTAATAGCACATTAATCCCATGGGAAGGGATTTGCTATTGAAAGTCACTGAGCAAGCAACTGCCGAGGCTGAAGAAGGGGGGGTCTTATGCCCAGCCCTGGCTCTCACCACATTTTCTCCACACGTTTTCACCACACTATGATGCTACAAGCCATGGTTTTCTGAATATAACATCGTTCCTCCCTGAGACAGAAGATAAGTGAATCTTTTTTTAGGGAGCCCTTCATCCTTTTAATTAAACAAATTAATATCACTTCTCCGTATCTCATAGTCTCTATTATCTTTTGTGAACTCCTACAATTCTGTTGTAAAGATACATTGAAAAAGCGCTAATTGAGATAATCTCTGGAATTCAAGAGTTGGTATATTTTTAGCCATGTTTTAAAACTATTTTCCCTTTGTTTCTGGAATGCCTCCCATCCTTCCTCCCATGCCAGACTGTTTACATTATTTAAATGCCTTCTGCTTATACCACTCTTTACAATTTTTACTTCAACAACATCGGCCTCCGTTGCTCTTTTTTCCCTCGCTTAGACATAACTGGGATGAATTCCAATCCCAAACTCAAAACCACTCCTGGTGCTTTACTGCTGTCTTCTGTGTTTGGTACATCAGGGAACACATTACTGCCAGTCCTATCGTCCAGGACTGCCTGTGTGGGGGAACCAAGCACGAAGAGTTAAACTGTTCTTCTTTTACAATAGAAACGGGGGAAATGGTGATTTTCCCAGACACTGGAATTCTCTGAAAACTTACAGAGATACTTGTCGTCCCTCTGCTTTAGCAGACAAGCCTGAGCCACCCGACTGAAAGGACAGGGAAGCCCATCACTCCTTTATTTTTGTAGAGAGCGGTGAAGTCCAGTGCCCGTCATGCAAGCAGAAGCGTGGCCCATCAGCTCTGCCCCACTGCTGCCCTATAGAAAACCCCATCGAGAGAGAACCGCGAGCTGAAGGAGGCTCCAGCAGCTGGCCATGCTTCTCTGTTGCTTCGGTTTGATTTGCTTTTTCTGCAGGTTTAATTAGAAAGGTGATAAAGGCAGCTCCAGGTGCCAGAGCCTTTTTCATTGTGGCTCCTGAAGAGTTTTTAATAAGAGTTCTGCCAAATTGGTGGGGGTTTTACAGCAAATTTTTCTCGCATCAAGATGACCTGCAAAGGTAGAAAGGGTGATACAGCACAACAGCCTATTGAGTTTTTTCCAGCATGAGTGCAGACCTCTGCAGTGTTAATTTCAGCCTATTCACAACAGGCTTGTTTTTCTTAGTTCCCATTCATGCACCATCTACAGCAGGCCACTAAGGCAGCATTTATGATGCTTAGTCCTATTTCCCATGGGGGTTTGGGACAAGTGAGAAGACGCCTATTCCCTCAACCCAGGGGGTACAAAAGGGGATACAATACACAGATATTTATTTGAGATGCAAAAATCCACAACAGCCTCTGCAGCAGGAAAACCAAATCATCATAACATGCAACTGGGCAGGCAGAGCGGAGCAGAGGAAGAGGAGGTTTCTCGTGATAAAGGCTCTGGACTTGAATACTGGAGGTTTCAGTGAAGCTGCCAATTCTGCAGAAGATCTTCTGTGCAGCTGAAGTCACCTAAGGACAGACTGTGCATATTTCATAGGTGAACCTGAGCTCTCACAGACTTCGGAAGAAAGGAGACGTGAGAAGAAGCACAGTCTTCATGTCCCATTATAGTTTTGGGGACACATTTAAGATTGCCTTTCACTCTATTTTTTGCCTCTTGGCCAAGATCCAATTTTGCTCTAACGGGGCTGCTGGTTCAGCTAGGGCTTTGAGACACTGACGGAAGGAATAACACACCCATTTATACTGAAATAATGAAAGCAGAGACAGACACATAGCTTAGCCATCCAAGCATGTGCATACTTTAAATGGAGTACTCACTCCATGGGTCACATTTGCCCAAGGGCAGACAAATAGCAACTCCTGAGACTCTTCCTGAGCAATGTAAACGTGGCTCCTATGCTACAGCAGTTACACATAACCAAACGTAGGCTGAAACTGGAATATAGGGTGGTGGGCAACACAAATTCCCAGATCAGAGGAAATTGAAAAAAAAAAAAAAAAATCCAACCATGGGGAGCTGCAGTGGGCTGCTGCCAGCTGCCCTTGGACACAGCCAAATGCTCAGTCCCACAACTCAGGAGACTTTCAGAGCATCTTTGACCCTGTGGGCACCACCGGTCCCCAAGGACATCGGATATCCCTGTTGATCTGCCTGCAAAGTTCATGCCATTCTGCTCCACGGGGTTAGAAACACAAGCTGTGCCTCCCACCACCAGACTGCCACTAGGTTTGAGGATTTTCTAAAGATCCCTCTCCCCAAGAAAGCTCTTTCCCCATTTTCTTAGGATCCAGTTTGGAAAAGCATCTCAGTGCCCTATAGCAGACTCGGGCATCAGTCTGAATCCCAGCACATCAGAAGAAGGTGGGTCAATGAAGTAACAATATTTGGCACATGTTCTTTGCTTATACCTTTAATTACAATTTATCTCTAGCTGTAGCAAACCATTACTCTGATTCGTAGTTCCTCCTGCCTAAGAGCTTTCAGGTGTTAGAACAATGGCTTATACTACTGCTGATTTTAATGACAGTGAGGTGCTAAAAATCAAGTCAGGATTCAAGGGAAATAAAGCAAAATGAAAGCACAGGGAGAAGTTCTGTAAAGGATCCAGTCTTCTCCATAGGCTTAGCTTCATTCCCCAAGGAAAACTACACATTTGATGTCCAATTTCTGTTCCTTGCAGTCTCAAGACAGCGAAAGCAGCTCTCCTCCAAAGAGATGCTTTATCACCATCAGTTCTACCTCCATCCTTTTCATTAAAAGAAGTGCTCTCTGAATAACCTACATTTGTACTGAGGAGAACCACTGCAAGGAATAAAGCTAGCTCAATGCAGCTAAAAGCAAAATGGAAGTGTCTAGAAAGGTGAAAAATAGAGAGCTTATAATTTTAACATACAAAAAAGGTGAGCCATGTTTCCTCTTTCCCTTGGCACCACCCTGCCTCCCTTCCACCAGGAAAGGTGCTTTCAGGCTGCCACTGGCATTACAGGTAAAGCCATAGGGCACCTGGAAAAAAAAGGCAAAACTGTCTTTCCTAGAGTTCAGCATGAAGCCTGAGCACCTCAAAAGGGATGTTCTGGTCAAAGACCATGCAGGTAGCAGCATTTAAGAAAGCAGCCTGCAACCCAACTTCAAGGCAGCCATCTTCCCTTAGAGTTTTCAGACTCCTGGAGATGTTCTCTTGAAAATACCTGGCACTGGTGTCCCTGCCTTGGAAGCCATGGAAACTTTATGCGGGTTCCAGTAAGAACAAATTCAGGTCACCAAAGCATTTCTGCTTCCCCTTCCTCCTCCCCACATACCATGGTGAAGAGGTGACAAGCTGTTGTCACCGCAGGAGCACCTTACTCTCCAGGTACCTCGTGCCCACACGGCTCTTCCTCAACAGCATCTCCATGTCCAAGAGGAAACCAAATTCCAGTTTCTCCCCCAAATACCACTCACCCATCTACCCAAGCCATGCTGTCACTGCAAAAACACTGAAATGCACTGGAAGGTGAGTTCCCACCTTGTCAGGGCAGCATGTTATTTCTCCCAAGAAAAGGTTTGGAGAAAACTCTGCCCTCCCAAGGCTGGCACAGGAGATCTGCTTCAACATCTGTGGTTTGACCCCCTCTAGTGGGTAGCACTCAACAAGACACGGAGCCTCGCCACCACCCCGCAACCAATGGAGACCCTACTCAAGTGATAAACCCTTTTTTCGTGATTATTACGATGATGATTTTCACACACACATACAGGACCTACCTCCCTTGCACTTCAGATTCAATGTCTGTGGACCTCTACACCTGCAGCCCAGCACACACTTACAGAGATCCCGTAGAAAACTCTTAGAAATTGGGACAGTGGGAATAAGGTGTTTGGAAGGGAGAACCACCTTGCTGGGGGAAAAAAAAAAAAAGGTATACCCCAGACCTGATTTTGTAGGGAGAACATATTTATCATCTATCCCAGAATGTCTTCCCTCTGCCAACTTGTCAAAAGCTGACAAAACTCCATACTATAAAAGCAAGCTGTTAAAACTTGGCTAAAGGGAAAAACTTAGCTGCCAGACAAGCTAACCAGAAAAAGCTGAAAAAAATATTTGAGTGTGCCAGGGAAGGCAGTAAATTTACAGAAAGGCTCTACAGAGCTGAACATCCCAAACCAAGACAACAAGGCAGTATTAGGTCAGCAGCTTCTCGTTCATCTGTCATTTGACAAGCAGACGTCTCCCACTTCAAGGGACTTGGGCAGATACCTTAAGAGCTGTAGCTGCCTGTATTTCTAAACTATCCAAAGTAGCATGGATGTAACTCACAGTTCATCCCAGACCAAAGTATTTTAGTAGAGCCTAAACCCACTCATCGCGTAGTCACTAAATACCACATATCCCATTTAAACCCACTGATTCATCCTTCCACCTCCGGGCATGCCAAAAGATGAACAACTCACAGATTTGGTCTTTCCACTAATAAAATGATGCAAAGTCTTTGCCTAAATTTTAGCAATTTTTTCTTTTAATCACACAAATACATGAGGTGATTTTAATGTCAAAACTGTGAGGAGGGTTGTTCTGGTTTGTTTGGTTGGTTTATTCACAGAATGTTTTCTTCTAAATACCTATTCAGATTAGTTTTAAAAACAAAACCCACAAATATATTACATTCAAGTCACGAAACTTACCATTACTGACAGTTTAACAGACACAGAGTGATTTCCAGCTGATCAGAATTCATTTTAGCTCAAACTCCACATAGTGTTAATCCAATGGAATCCAATAATATTTTCTTTAATAGCACGCTGTAACGCGAAGGATCATGCTTTATACTCTAAACCTTGTATTCCAGGACAGCAATCATGACCCACTAACCCACTTCTATGAGGGTAAAGAAAGGTACACAAGACACAGAAGTTATACTCTTAATTATCATTAATACAACTTGTGCAACTATCCAAGATATGACAACTTCAAGTCAAAACTATTTCTCCTGAATTTACGCAGCTGAATGGCTTCAGCAAAAGCAACAGCCCTGGCAAGCTCTGACAACCGACCCGCCTTCAGCCTATTTCCAGCAAAACCACAGCACTGCAACATCCCTCCTCAATGAACAGCCCTTCTGCAGCTTGCAGTGCAGCATCTCAATAGCGAGCATAATGTGCCTCAACTGGCAACCTTTACTTTTTGGACAGTCTGGCTGAATTGTTCTAGTCCTCAAGATAATCCAACAGATTTGAGAAGAAGGGTGAAAACTGTAGATTTATAAAGGTAAAAACCCCAGGACCTGAGCTTTATCAGTGGGAATGCCATTTGACATCATACTACTTCAAGCAAGAATTAAAAATATATATGTACACATATATATATATGCATACACACATTTTTGCAATATACATTATACTTTCTTTCCAGCAGCCACTACAGGCAGGCAGCGTTAACACAGCCTTTGGTTCTCAGCTGAGCAAAAAACAACCACAAAAAAACAGGAGTATCAGTAAGCCCCCTTCAGTACTTGCACTGCTCCCACAACACTCCTGCCTGGTCAGGATTCACTCTCTGAATAGGACAACGGAGGACATGAACAGAAGACAAAGCCCCCACCCAGATTGCTCAAAAACAAGCTACTTCTCCCACAGTCCTGACGAAATGAAGAGACAATCTTGCTAAAATAAAAGCCCGATGTGTGTTTATATTTCTGCCATAAAATGTTATTTATTCATCATCTTACTGGCAAGTCTTCCCAACATTTAGGAAAAGAATACAGGAATAGTGTTATCCCCCAAATCCAAACCCAGATTACCTAACAGATTCAGGACGAGGATTTCTGTACAACTCCAACCTGTCCCCTCTATTCTCTACGACTTTGCTTCCGGCTGCTGAGCAACAGCCACGACAGCCTCTAAGGAACCCACAATCCCGATTACGCTACATGCGGTCGCAGCGCGTATCCATGATTATGCAGGAAACCAGGCTCGGTGCATTATGCGCTGAACTTACATCGTCCTAGGTCTTCCTCCTCCGTCTCCACGTATACACTTCTTACCAGCAGGAAGCGATTTAGCTGCAGGCAAACACCACTAAAACAGCGCTTTCCAGTATTAGTCCCATCACCGCATTCAAGATTAATTTTAAGGGCGGTTGCAATAGCTATAGTGGGAATGCAAAAAGACACCCTTGTGGAGGCTAGCCTACAGATCCCATGAAGTTAATTCCTGCTCTGGTCAGAAATCGGGAGTCAGCTTCATGCTGCCCACACTGTCCAGCATGCCTTAAAAACCCGGAGCTGTGTGCTAGTGGGATTAGCAATCAACAGGAGGGAAAGCTCCCTTATTTCACCTAACGTGATCCGGTTTGCAGAGCTCCTTTTCAGTCCCTTTCGGCATTCCCAGCCCTGCACAACCTCGGAAGCAAACGTTTTTCCTCTGCATCAACGTAGCGGGGAAAAGTCTGGGCAACTTAAGCTTTGCTTCTTCATCTTACAAGAAAAAAAAAACAACAAAAAACCAAACCCCTTCACATGCACCCCTTCTGTCTCTGCCAGCATCACTTCGGTGTCCCCCTCCCCACCTGTTCACTCAAGCGTGCCATGGCATGGAGTGTGTCTGCAAAAGCCAGCTTTCACCACAGCTAATACACAAGCATTTCTTTTTGCCTGGCTCCAAGAGGGGAAAAATCCAACTTGCCAGAGGAGCATCTGCATCGAGAACTGCTTTTGCTGATGGGATCAGCACTCGGGAGTACCAGGGAAAGCAGGAGAAAGGGTCGCGTACCAATTCATCATCCTCACATGCATCACCCGCAGACATCCCCCTCCTGCCATCCCCCAGCCCAAATCTCAGCCGCCAAAAAAAATAGTTAAAGAAAACAGAATAAAGCCCCAAGCAGAAGTTGAGAACAAATGTACTTTGAATGCTACAGAAATGACATTGAAGATGCAGAAGAAATATGTATTTGCTGTTGCACTGCATGATTTCATGGGCTTATTTCCTAGGTAAACATTTCATGCACTCTTCCCACACAGATCCCCTCCTCTCCAACCCCTCGGCTTCTTTAAAAAAAAACAACAAAACAACAAATCTTTGATGTGTATATTCATTTTATCTGGAGAGAGTGGTGTCCTCAGAAGAGGTGTCAAGGCCCTCCCCTGCCTCCACCCACGCACCCCTCCCCCAGGCTCAACCATGCCGTCTCCATCTTAACTCCAGCCACTTCTTCCCCGATTTCATTAGGCAGCAGAGTTAACCCCTTCGGCTACCCAGAGGTAGGGAAATAAAAGGACCTCCCCATCCATCATCACTTTCAGCCTTCCCCTTCATCTTTTTTCTCATCCATACTTCAGAAAAAAAAACCTAAAATCCACCAGGGAGGTTATTTTTGCCCCATTAATTCATCTGGGAAATACCAACACAGGGATATTAACCCTTCCAGCAAGCCCCCCCCAACCCGGGCTTCCCACTGCTTCACCATGACGTGCCATCTCCTCCTCCCCTTAAAAAAATTCAGCATCTTCTCCCTAAGGATTGTTTTAAAAGCTACAAAACCCAGCCAACCCCATCTGCTGCCTCTTCCCTACAGAGTAACCCATCTGTGGGGTGGAGGGGTCTATCCACCACCCCGTGACACAATCCGGAGACTTCCCTCCATCACCCACACCTCATCTCATTAACCCACGTCCCATCTCCTCTGGGCGACGCCGGGTCTTTACAGTTGTCCTTACAGCACCCCTTTCCGTAAGACCGACATCTCTGTGGTAGTGTTTGCATCTACAGGCTTTCATCCCGGAGAATCCCTCCCTGCCTCCTCCCACATCTCTTTTTGGAGAGGATAACGCAATTTCCAGCTCACACTGGAGGATGCTTTTTTATTCCTGGGGTCACTTCCCAGACCCTTCCTCTGGTCAGCATCTCCTCTACCCCACAACCTCTCCTGTTGGAGGGGAACAGTCCCCGTCCCTGACCTTCAGTCTCACACCAGCAACCCCAATTCCGTCCCCACCGCCTGGCCGAGGAGAAGGTTTCTTCTTCCACCAAAGCCACAGCCGAGGCATCACGCTGCTGTTTTTCCACTCCCACAACCTGCTCCTTCGGTGCGGGGGGGTCAGCGAGCCAGGGGCTCCCCCTCTGCCAAGTGGGGAGAGGCTCTCGGGGACGGATGCGACCCTCAACCCCTCACCATCTACGGGGGGTTCGATCCCTGCCAGGAGGACACCAACCCTCTGGAAATGGCACATCCCAGTGCTCAGCAGCTGGGGCTCTGCCGACCGCTCCCCCGCAGACCCTCTCTGGAGCAGCCCCCCATTTTCTGTGGGGCCTTTCCCTTGCTGTGTGTGTCCCCCCCAGCTCCAGAAGGGGAGCGGTGGGCCAAGCCCTCCCCAGGGCCACAGGACCTCCCTCTGCAGCGCTGCCGGTGCGAGGGTCACCCCCAACCCCGGGGCCTGCCTCCACGCTGTCACCCATGGATTGTTCCTCCCCACCAGCTCCTGTCAGGAAGATCAGCTCCATCCCTGTCCTGCCCCATGTCTGTGGGGCAGCAAGAGCCCACCCTGTCCCTTGAGGCACCATCTCCAGCCTGACAGAGCTAGAACCTCTTCTATCCCCCATGCTTGTGGGGGGCACCGACCCCTGTCCCCTCCAGGCCAGGAGGTGACAGCAGCCCCCCATTCCCCTCTCCCCAGCCCCACACGCTCATTTGGGGGGCATCTCTCCTCCTTCCGGGGCTCTGCTCAGTGAAGCAGGGGTCACCCCAAATCTCTACCTGGAGGGCACCGACCCACATCCTGCTTGCACCAACGAACACCACTCCTCCCTCCTCAGCCCCATAGACACATTTTGGGACAACTTCTCTTTCCCTTGGACTTCCCCTCAGCACAAAGGGGGCCCCTCACACCTCCTCCACCCGGGGGAGCACTGACTCACGTTCCCCTCGGACCATCAGGTGACAACGACCCCCATGTCCCCCACCTCAGCCCACCAGGCTAGTTTTGTGGGAATCTCTCCTCCCTTTGGGTCTCTCCTCACCCAAAGTGGGAGTAACCCCTGAATCTCCACTGCTTCTCCATGTGGGGGACACAGCACTGACTACAACCACCTCAGACCATGAGGTGACACTGACCCACGTCCATCTCAGACCACGAGCTGACAGCAACCACCATCCGACCCACCTCAGCCAGGGGACAGCGACCCACCTCCACCTCAAACCATGAGATGACACTGACCCACGTTCACCTCAGGCCACGACGTGACAGCAATGCCCATCCGCCCCACCTCAGCCAGGGGACAGTGAGCCACCTCAAACCATGAGGTGACACCGACCCACGTCCACCGTGGATCGTGAGGTGACACCGACCCATGTCCACCCCACCTCAACCAGGGGACACCGACCCACCTCAAACCATGAGGTGACACTGACCCACACCCACCAAGGACCGTGAGGTGACACCGACCCATGTCCACCTCAGACTGTGAGGTGATAGCAATGCCCATTCTGCCCCACCTCAGCCAGGGGACACCGACCCACCTCAAACCATGAGGTGACACCGACCCACGTCCACTGCAGACCGTGAGGTGACACCGACCCATGCCCACCCCACCTCAGCCAGGGGACTCCAACCCACCTCAAACCATGAGGTGACACCGACCCACGTCCACCGTGGACCACAGGGTGCCACCGACTCATGTCCACCCCACCTCAGGCAAGGGACACCGACCCACCTCAAACCATGAGGTGACACCGACCCTCGTCCACCGTGGACCATGGGGTGCCACCGACTCATGTCCACCCCACCTCAGCCAAGGGACTCCGACCCACCTCAAACCATGAGGTGACACCGGCCCACGTCCACCGCGGACCGTGAGGTGACACCGGCCCACGTCCACCGCGGACCGTGAGGTGACACGGCCCACGTCCACCGCGGACCGCGAGGTGACACGGCCCACGTCCACGACGGACCGCGAGGTGACACGGCCCACGTCCACGGCGGACCGCGAGGTGACACCGACCCACGTCCGCCCCACCTCAGCCAGGGGACGGCGGCGACCCGCGCCCGGGGCGCGCCGACCCACCGCCATGTCGGGCAAGCGGCTGAGGGCCAGCCCCGCTCCCCCCACCCGTTCCGGGGGTCCCCGGCCGCCCCCCTTACCTCCAGACCTGCCCCATCTGCAGCAGGTGGATGACGGACTGCCAGACCCAGACGGAGATCCTGCAGAGGCGCTGCGCCCCGGGGGTGGCGGTACCGGCGGCTCCTCCTACCCCGCCGGCGGGTCCCCCCCGGCGGCCGACGGCCCCCATCATGGGCGGCCCGCGGCTGCTGAGGCCCTGCACGGCGCCCAGCCCGCCGCCCGTGTAGTCCTGCACGAACCAGCGGAAGCTGAGGATCTGCACCAGCACCGAGGGCAGCAGCACGAAGGCCAGCGTCAGGCCGCACCAGACGTAGTCCCGCCGGCCGTAGTGGTGCAGCGCCAGCCACAGGTCCGTGCCCACGTCCCCCAGCAGCACCAGCAGCGCCAGCACGATCCACAGGCAGTCCAGCCACGGCCGCTCGGCCGCCTCGCCGACCTCCGGCGCCCGCGGCGGCCCCTCGGCGGCGGAGAT
>JANZLQ010000001.1:33191688-33212457 GCA_026212715.1 Elanus axillaris | reverse complement strand
ATTATGCCTTTTGTTTAAAAAAAAAAAAAAAAAAAAAAAGTTGCTAGTGAGGAGGACATGGAAGTGTCTTTTGTTATCCAAAGAAATGAACTACAGTTTTCATCCCACTAGGGGTTTCCACAGTAAATGGAGCTTTTCTTTCTTTCAGCCTTATTTTAACAGTTCTCAGACTGACAAGCTGTTATAAGCATCAAGTTATCTTCTACTGGAACCGCACCAAGGAAAAAAGTCCTATCTATCCCTCAAGACAAAAAGAATTAATTTTAACGCAAAAGCAAAGAAAGATGCAAGTAGGGAAAACATCAAATGCTGATTTTCAACACAGGCATAGCAAGAGCTTATAAAAATGCAGTACTTAATATATTTTCATATTCACATATACATATATAGATATACATAAATAAATTGTATATCATATATGCATATGTTTGTGTATATTTTGTAGGTTCAAATAAAGTGATTGCTGTGCTTTTCTACTTAAATTCCAGGCATCTGATATTAGTTTCTTAAGTTAGTGAGCCTGCACCTTATCTTACTGCCCATATTGTATATGTTTTGCAAGCTGCCAGCTGTGCATCAGAACTGCCTCATGATGTTCATGTTTGCTTTTAGGTGAAAAAAAATATATAATTGAACATTTCTTAAGAACCCTGAAATTTACAAAGTAATGAAAGAAATGCCCCTTTTTTTCTGGTATCTTTACTACTTATTCCATTTTCATTTTGCATTTTTTTTTAAATAAAATAAAAATGGCCAGGATTATCTATGCTTTCATTGGAGGAAAAAAAATATTTAGATTCACAGGCCTGATGCAAAGATTCCTTCCCCTATGATATAAGCAAAACTGATTCAGGCTGGGCAGCTGCTGCCTGGTAGGGCACTACAGCTGAGGAAGCAATTCTGTCTGAGAGCTCCCCAGCTGAATGGAGAAGCCAACCAAGGACAGTGGGAGCCAGAAAAGGAGGAATGAAGATACATAAAACACCCCCCAGAGAAATGTCTTTTGTCAATTCTCCTTAAGCTTAGATCTTTCATATCTTTCCCCAGTGCTAAGATCAGCACTACATATATTTTTTCTTTTTTTCAGTTACAACAGCATCAGCAAGAAAGCACAAAAGCAGCTATTTGCATAGCTTTAAAATGACACCACTCTTGTTACTGTTAACAGGATTTACACAGTCAGAGGCTTTCCCACCCAGCTAAAGGGAAACTTTTGGTTCATTTTCACAGGAGCTCTCTGCTTCCATTCAGATTTCTATTTGAGAGACAGAATTCAATAATCACTTCCACTTCTCAAAATTTGACTTGCCTGGGCAGTAGCATATTTCATTTTTGATAGAAAAATAAAATATCTCAAGTGTTCCATTATCAGAAATGGTCATGGCACAGTATGAGAAAGTGGGGTTTATGTACAGTCTATACATTTTAGCAATAGTTTTATATGTGAAATGTTTGTTCAAATTTGGATAGGTTAAAGAGAGAAATCACCAAGCACTTGTAGAGGGTATTAGTAGTATGACCAAATGCCCTGAGATGGAAAGAGCAATAAATTTTTGAGCCATCTTTCAAAAAAAACCAACCAACCAACCAAAAAAAACCCCAGTTAGTTAGTATTCATAATAAATAAATAAAATCACTCCTATATGCCAGTTACTCATCTGGAAGAACGTTACCACTGCTCCAACTGCAGAAAAGGCTACATGTTAGGTGTTTTGCTTTAGTTGTATTGGGGGTGGGGGGGAAGATTCATTAGAAATAAAGGCAAAAAGATAATTAGAAAAATGCACTTGCCCTTTGTGCCCTAACTTTTTTTCCTACTCGCATAACTGCCATTGATTTCCAGTTAGGAGAAAATGGAGAATTTTGGTCTTTTTTTGTTTTCATTGCTCTGAACGTGCTAACTAAGGATCAGAAGACCCACCACTGACTTTAGTGTTTGGATTAGGCCATAAATGCAGCATTTTGCTTCTCATAGCTTTAGCTGTGATATGCAGGATGAGAAAGAGATAATGGGATACACTTGTTTTTGCATTAAGTCCCCCTTGGTGCCTGCAATTTCATGAGTAAGCTGATTGTCCTTTATGTATTACAATTCTTAGAGTAAAGCAGAAAATATATATTAATTATGCTGGCACCTATTGGATAAGCTTTTCTGAATGAGCATCCACAATCCCTGCTGAAGCATGCAATCTAGACAGATTAGAAAGAGGTAGTAATCAGCATAGGTTGGCCCAGTTCCAAAGCTAGGTGACATGGCCAAAACACAATAAAACAAAACTACCAAGTTAACCTCACAGTAATTTTAGCAACATTAGAGTCTTCAGCAGAGGTACACTGACACTAAGTGGAGGTGATTGAATTTTAATTTCTTTCTTTAATCAAATGTATCTAAATTCATCAACCCTGAATAACAAAACATATCAATAGCCAACTAGAAGATCATGCACAAAAGACAAAAGATCACATTCCTCAAAGTCTGAGAGGCTTTATGCATACTCGTGCCACATTCTTCAATCTTCAAAGGAGGTCATTCATATAAATTCAGTAAAGACAGTAATGTGTGAATCTGATGCTACCCTGACCCCTCTTCCACCTTTGAAAGCAACTCTAAAAGCTTAAACAGTAAAATTCAAGCAAAAAGGCACCTCCACTGCTGCCAAACAGATAGATAGCCTATGCCTGAACTCAATTTACAAAACAGAGACATCACTGTATGTTAGCCACTTTAATAGATTCAAGTTTATTTTCAGAATATACATCTACCTTCAGCAAACTGCAAAGCACAAACAGAATAAAAATGCTGATAGAGACAACTTGTAAGTACAACAGACAACTGAAAGAATAAAATTAACAAATCATAATAATAATTTTATTTTCATAGCAAATGAGGGTTTTTTCCTTCAGAATTTGCCATGGCAGGAACAACAATAATGCTTGTAAATCTACTAATCCACAATTCAAAAAATATATTGGACCTGTTCATGCACAATATATTGCAGAAACCTGTCAGGAGCTCTGATATAGTCACTCTCAGGTCTAATCCCATTATATCAGATGAAACATTACAAGCATTCGTACAAGACTAACCCTAACCCAAGAAACATCAAGAAAAACCTATAGTACTGTAGGTGTAAGTGTTGCTAGAACAGTAACAAGCTGCAAGCAATCTATGAATCTAGAAATGGCAGTAAATAGGATTGCTTTCAGTTTATGAGCTGATAAGCCTGTTTCATAGAGTTCACAGGGACTGCCAGTTAAAACACTGGGTCATCCAGTAGTGCTTGTGCTACATGCCAAGAGGCATGGGGCCATGAAGACTGACAAAACTTAAACACACACACACACAAAAAAAAAAAAAAAAAAAGAGAGAGAGACAAATGTTTATCTGATGTAGCCACCTTAGAGAACACGAGCAAGAGTTGGAGAAGTAGTTCTAAGCCCTAAGCATCTCTGGAAGGGAGCATACAACAAAAGCAAGGAAAATGTTTCTGACTGGCTACTAAAACTGTGGAAACAGTAGCAACAATCTCTTGTTGGTATTAAACAACCCGCTCTCCCCCTCAAATAATTTCAAAAGTCTCAGGCTGCTATTTTTGCTATGTTCTTGGAACTGATTTTTCTTCTTTTTCCTTGCAATTAATTGCAAGTTAAATTCAAGGTAGAGAATCTTTTCAGAACAAATCTTTTTGGTCCTTCTCTGTGTCATAGAAGAATTTGTTCAACATATTCTAATGTGCTTAATTTTGAAGGTAGTCACTTAATATTCTTTGCAATCATTTCATGAGTGGAACACAATGACCACTTTAAGAATAAAGAAGGTAATTCAGAAACATCATTTCTACTCTCCCTACTGACTGAAACAAGTAAGGTGCAAAAGGATAGAATAGTGAGTCACGTTTCCTTCCATTCACTCAATAAATCAAATGCAGAGATGAAAACACACAACAGATATTAAGATTAAACTTGAAAGAATTATTGATGAAATACCTCTAGAAAATGGAGAGGAAGCAAATGCTCTGTATTATTGTAAATGGATGCTAGCAGCAAACTTGTCTAGGACTATTTTTATCAGTGCTATGTATAAACTGTACTGGAACAAGATAGAATAAAAAACTGGAATACTAAAAAGAACAAAAGATCTAGTTAAGACTTCATTATTTTTAATTCCTGTTGTATCCAGCCTTCAAAAGAAAATCAAGGAAGAAAGACTCTGAGCTGAGTTTATATTCTCTTACTTAAAGCTTATTACCAGTTTGGTATTGGTGCATCAAGATATTAAGATTACTTAATACACACATAGATTTTAAAGAACAACATCCCCCAACAGCCTCCATATTCTTTAAGGAGGATATTAGCCCCTATACAAAGGCCTGGTAAAAGCCTTCTCTCCTGTTTTGGTCCACCAAGTCAGGCATAAATACGGAACAAACTTCATGTGGATTTGCTGCACAGATATAAATTTTCCCCTATAGAATCTATGTCTATTTAGCATTTAGCTGAACATCATCTCTTTTTCATTTATATTCTGTCCACAAATTAGAATAAATCGTGTTAGAAAAAACTAGGAAGAGGCAAAAAAAGATATCAGTGAGAGAAAATTCAAGCTTGAATGTGCTGAAATCTTAGAAATTAAGTTCAAGTAAATTAGAATGAGCTGTAAGACATGAGAAGTGAAATAGTTTATTCCACTAAATCCAGGATGACAGGAGAAGAATCATGAGGATAGACAAAATGAGTAGAAACATTTTTCTGTTGGAGCACAGCACAGATGAAATGATTTCTTTAAAGGACATTTTTTTTAACATTGTAAGTTTGTTCTTAAAAGTGCTGGGTTTGCTTGGGAATGTATCCTTTCCTCTAGATTAATCAAGCTTCTCTAAATTAGCCTTCAAGGTACTAATATAATGGGAAAAAAAAGATTTTTGATGTTCCCCATCAGCAACAACACAAAGACAGGAGATCTTGTGGCTTATTTTACCAAGTCCACTCCTGTTTCTTTGAATTGCCAAGATGTTCTCCTTACTGACAAGATGAGCATCCAAATCCTTGGACCACAATACCTCCAGAATGCAGAACATATACCTTTTGGCATTCGACTGGGAATGTATATTCAGGAAATAATAATAAAGCTGTCACCTTTACATAAGGTTCACTCATGCTTTTACACACAGAAGGCAACAGGAAACTGGTTTAGAACAAGTCCTTTGTTGCTATATGTCCTAGAAACTTTGAAGGTGGAGAAAAACAGTCTCTTTTTTTCCGAACCTCTGCCTAAATCTGGAATTTCTAAGAAAAACTGAAGATCCTCTTTCCCAAAATTAAATTTTGCTATTTCTTTAAGAACATATACTATACTATACAATTTAGTTGGCTCATATAAAGGGATACTTATTACTAAATAACTGCAAATTATTTACATTTTAACATTGATGTAGTTACATATGAAGGGAATAGCATTGCACTGCATTCAACATCCTAAAGAGCCTGAGGGAAAAATTGGACCACTAATAGAAAGCTTTCTCGTAATGTAAACCAACAGGAAAGCCAGATACATGCAGCTCAGAAGCAGTACTTGCACTGGACTCTTGCAGAAGTGGAAAAATTGTGCATCCCTCAAAAAAAAGGAAAAGTTTGTACCCATCTCTATTCCTTATAATGCAGTTAATATAGTACACTGTAAAGGATTAGCAATATATATGGATACCAAATCCAGATTTTTACAGAAACTCTAGATTTTTTAAATAGAGCCTTACTAGACATAAACAAAAGTGAACATTGTGTGAAAGTCAACAGTTCAAAATTTTCAGCTGGTTTGACTGAATTGCATCCAAATACCTGCAGACAGGCATGTGAACACCCAGGTATTCTATATGCAGGAATTATTAAGGCCTAGGACTACATCTTTCAAAATGTAGACTACTATTTTTGTGTGGTGTGTTGCACATTACTGAAATCCAAGAGAAATATTTTAAATAATGCTTCAAATACTCTTTCACTGATTATTTGGAGATTATTGCTTAGAGATGGAGTTGCTCAATTCTTCCAAAAACCCTTTTCTGAGAGGAGGAAAAGGGGAGGCAAAAAAAGGTAGATTTTTTTTTCATGAAAATTCCTCATTTTTTTGTATCCTAATATATCTAGTAATGGATCACATCAGCAGTCCAGTACTATTTCCACAGTAAGAGAGAGTGAGCATCATTTTCTGCTTTTGACAAGCTCCCCCTTAAATGTGCCTCTTAGATGTGATGCCCTATGTCACCGCCTAGCTCTGTGCAGCCTCTGTTTCCATGGCTGCTTTTAAAGGTTTTAAAGCCTCCTTTTCACCTGGAAATGTAAATTGGGAAACTCTATCAGGAAGATTGCCTAGTAAGTATTTTTAATCAAAAATGAAATTTTAGGGGATACATTCGTAGTATGCTTCCCTTAATACAACCCACAAAAGTTGCAAGCACATCAGTTTTGCACACGTAAAAAACTGCATTTGTGTGAATAAACAGGGCAATTTAACTTGACCAGTCATCTGGTTTGTGTGTACAAATGCAGATTTGCTGTGTGTGTAATGCCTGAGCTAGCAAATTTCCACCCAGAAGTATAGAAACATCAGTAGTTCTGTCGTCAGATTGTTGAGTAAAATAGAAAACATTTCAAAACCAGTCTTTAACATTAAAAGCCAAAAAACTCCCACAAAAATTTACCTAAGGTTCAATAGGATTTATCAGTTCAACAATACCCTACTATGAACCTGTATCTTCCAGAACTCTCAGAAATTAGGATCTTAAGCCAGACTTGAAATGAACACATTCAAGAGTAGAAAAAAGAAAACAAATAATGTTGCACAAGATTGTCTATCCTGTTGGCTGAAAAACATCATTGAACTCTGGCATGTTTAATGGATAATTGGTTTGTAGCACAGGGCGTAGCATAAATTTACAGACTATGGTATGAAACCAGCCCCAAAATCATTATGCTTACAGAATACCAAAGTAGAAGAAAACCTAAATTTGTTTCCAGCCCTGAGCTGAAATGAAGAGGACTTACGATCCAGAAGTGGTATTTTGTGAGTGGTTTTCTAGATAGCTTTTAGAGGGCTGGTATAAACCTGCGAGGCCCTGTATAGCTGAGGATCCCAAGCTTAAGTGGCCGCACTAATTACACCTGTGAAAACAGGGTAATGAGAGGCAGCTTATCACATGCTGGCTTCCACACTGCCTTGAACGCACCTGCTCTCCAGCCTGAGCTCCTTTCAACACCTAAACCAAACCAATAGGGCTAGATCCTTACTACGGCACCTATCCTTTAGTAGCAATATGTGAATTGCACATACATCCAGTGCCTACGTGCTGAGGCACAAACAGGTAGAAAACAAAACAAAACACCACACCACACCGCACAACATCACACATAAGAGCAAGGTACAATCGTAAGATTTCTTTAAGTCTCCAAAGAGGCTCTGAACCCTGGACCTACACCAAAATGTATCATCTTCTGACCCTAATTGTCACAGTGATAAGCTGCTTGGGCAATAGGAGCAGCTTGAATGTCCCAAGTCATACAGCATCATTTGGAGGGATCAGTTCTTGAGGAGAGCTGTGGCTTAAAAAGCTGATGGAGCTTTTTGTGCACTCACTGAGCATCAACTGTTCAAATGCCCTCAAAGGATGAGCTCCTGAGTCTCGTGGCATTTGGCCAAAAGCAGCAGGGTTCTCAATCAGCAGCAATGAGAGACAGTAAACTTTTCTCCAACATGGGCATTGATGTCAAAAACCAGCCAGTCCTCTAGGATAAGACAGATAATTTCAGTGGCATATGTCTCGGCTAATTCTGATCTTTCAAACACTGGCTAAAGTTATGGGGCAATATCTGTGGAAATCTAACCTCTCAAGGACACATGCATAGGGAAACAGATGGCTTGCAACAGACTGTTTAATCCCAAATCAAATAACAGAATCAGCACTTCAGAATGACTGCTTATATAGACACTTCTGTTAGAGAGCATGGCCTACAGACAGGCAGCTTATGCAACAAGACCCTCAGAAAATCTTATATGATATACTAACAAAATCTAGAAGTTCAACATCTTAAAAAGCAATTTTCCAGAAATATGATACAGTTATAAACAAAGTGTCTGTTTTTTTCTGGGACAAATCATTTCATATATTAACTTCTGCTAGTATAAATAATATTTTAAAATATGTGAGAAATAAGCATTTTACTTATTCCTACTTCTTCCATAAAAACCCATTAAGCCTCAAAACTTGTCATTGTTATCATCTCCTGCAACCAAAACAAAATAATGGGTTTTCTTAACATTTAAAAGAATTTCATGTCACAACATGGCACATTAGGAAGCCCAGAAAGCACAGAGTGTAAGAATAGCTCAAGAAGCGGTACACTCAAGAAAAGCAACAGCTTCACTACTGCATGAAACTTAGCATCTCTGACATTACTGAATGTAATCTTAGAAACACACCAAGAGAAGTAGCTGCTTGCTTACATGAGTATAGGAGGAAAAACAAAGTGTTCATTTTATAACCTAGTATTTGATATTCATATTGAAATGTTTAAAAATATTCTATTTATTTGACTACTGAAATAATGATTAAATCCTCAAAGACCCCAGGTCGCCTGCCTGCTGCATAACTGCTCACCAGTGAGACCAGCTCACCCTAGGAGGTGCTAGTACTTCTCCAGCAGCACACAATTGCAGCAGGGTCTGTACCTGTCTTTACCCAACACACCTTCAGTTCTAAATCCTCACCATTATGAGGAGCATCTCATACTTTAAATATTACCACTCTTGCCACAACTCATATCTTCTAAAACATGAAATCAGCCTGTTGCCTAGTAGAAATCCTGAGAAACAGAGAAACATTTTAAAAGCTGGCCTATAGAACCAATAACTGCGTTATGCTGTTGTTGAATTTCAACTTGGTTGGTGTTGAGCATAATGAAGGAATGGATCTTATCCCCAGAACCCTACACCTTCAATTTAAGGGGCAGGGAGCTGCTTTGTATATCTCAAGATCAGGCCCATAATTTATTGTGTTAGAATTCAATGAAGGCCTAAGGTAGAAGTGCTTGTGATCCATGTCTAGGATGATATTTTTAGTCAACAGGAAGATGTAATCTAAACAGCTTTAAAACAGTTTAGTGTACAAGTAATCCCGTGATTGGCAGCCACCAAGCAAAGTGAATCCCACATCCTTCTAAATAAGCACTGAACCGATTTGTGCAGCTGCAGGGATTCCACGATGGCAACAAACTATTGTAGCATACCACGTATAAAATGGATATCCATTCATTTTGGGGGATTGCATCATTACTGGCAAGAAGAAGGTCTAATTCCTGAATTGTGGAAACATTTTATTGATCTAAACCTCCCCTTTTAAGGGTTACATTTTCTTTTTCCAGTTCCTTCCTGAAAACTATTGCATGGTGTTACTGAGTCATCTCAAAAGCAGGAACACTTCAGCAGCGAACAAGTCATATATAAATAAAGTAGATCAATAATTTTCAACATGTGGTCTGCAGACTCTTTGGGTTCACACAACCTTGCTATGAAAAGGAAGCCTACTGCAGTAAGTTAACCTTTGCTGCACAGAGATACATGCCTCTACTGAAAAGTACTTAGGGATCCACAAATCAAAAAGGTTAGAAGCCACTGATGTAAGTAATCTGTAAGCAGTTTTAATGCTCTGTAGATTATAAATGCCATTTCCATTTACTATTTAAACAAAACGTAGAGATTTAGGGCCATGCTAATTTATAAAATGAAAATATCGAAATTCAGGGTATGATTGTACCAAACTGTCGACTGAGGAAACATCAAGTGATTTAGCCAAATAACATTTTGATGAAGTAAAAACCTAAAATTTTGCACTTGTTCTAGTCTTGCACCACCCTTCAGAGCTTAGCTTCCTTGATATATTAGTTTTTCATTCTTGTTACTGACAAACAAAAGCAGCAGAGAAAAAAAAACATATTTTAGTACAGCTAGGAAGAAGATGCTATCTTTTAAGAAATCAGTAGAATTAAACTCTGACAAAAAGCATACAGAATCAGTGAGCCTGTTAAATATAGACAACACTGACAAATAAACAGTCTATATTTGTTTGAAGAGCTTATGGGTTCTCCCTCCCCCCAGTGCTATTGAAACAATGTCCTTATCTCAAGTACTTTTCACATATCAGAGAAGTGGTAAATTTCACAAAGCCTGCACTAATGTTTTGCATTTCCATTCCAAGTGAAATGCACTTCAGTAAGTAAACATGAGTATTCAATAAAACTGTTGCTAGAGACAATGGGGGGGGAAAAAAACCTGTTTCAAAATACATTGATAAGCAAATCATTCTAAAAGCATTGGATAATACTGTGAAACACTGAAGAGCCGAGTCACTCAAAGATGAGAAAGGAGTTAGTACAATTTTTAGTACACAGGTTTGGGGTTGTTTCATTTTGTTTTTTCCCAAATCCTCATTGTGCTTGACAAACATAAAACAAGATGTTTGTATTATAATATTTTATAATTCTGTAGATACTTAAGTACATCAATGGAGAATAATCACATCCTCTTAAGGGCTGAGAGCATACTAAACAGCATGCACATATTCTTTTTCAAATGTTTCACACAGTTGGGGTGCGTGGGGTGAGAGGGCGGGGGCGTGACTTGCTTAAGAAATGTTTTGCATGATTTTGCAAGCCCTGAAACTCATAGTGGGTTGGGTTTGAGCACCTCGGGATCTCTATTCTCGGAACATATTAGACATTCATAGACAAAGTAACTTCTTCTCTTACTGGAGTACAGCACAGGGGGTCACCATCAAGAACCACGGCCTTTGTATTCTAGTCACTAATTTAAAAATGTCATGACTTTGCAAATGGTATATGCACATGCCTAACTTCACATGCTACCAGATAGTCTCACTGAATTCAGTGAGGCCACCTACAGTAAGTTAAAAGCAAGCAAGTTTTTAAGGCTTGGTGCTGTAAAGACCTACATATTCTCTAAGATGATGCAAATGAAGAAATAAACAAGGTGAAGAGAATTAATTAATTCATTCATTAGAATCTTAATTTATCCCTTAACGTATCTCTACCCTTTCTTCACCAAGACTTAATCTGACAAATCTGCCAAAAATCTTACACAATTCATATTTTTAAATTAAATGAGTTGAAAAGCTCTGCATAATCTTCCCATACCAATGTACTTCATGTGCATTTTCTGAGACACCAATTATTTTACATAGTTTACAAAAATTGGAAGGGGGTTTGTGACAGTGGAGGAAGAGCTGATGGCAGAGTGTCTCACCAAAGACAAAGAACAAGATGGGCGGTTCAACATTGGTGTGCTGTTTTCTGAAATAAGCATTTAGATCCCAGGTCTCATTTCTAATCCATCCCTCTGAATGGGACTGTTATTCTTGACCTTTTCACTGTAGAATTCTTGAGAAGTTATATGTGGTGGGTAGGCAGGAAAGAAGAGCCCTTAGAGTAAGATTAATTTTAAACATAGTAAAAAAAAAACAACAAAAAAACAACCAACAAAACACCAAGGAGATGAGAAATGCTGTTCGCTGACCACCAGCCCATGTTGTTCTCTCAAATAGTCATGTTCCACATCACACTTCTGCATTCTGCCCCAGTTACTGCTTCTGAGATGCCACCATATTCAGCCCTCAGCAAAATGATGCATTGCAGTCGTCTACGTTTGTATCTCAGTAGCAAGATCCTCAACTATAAAAATCCTGGTTAATCAAAAATAATAAAAACACAATGTAATGTGTGTCCTAAGGTAGAGAGAAGTCAAGCAGGACATTGTTGTTTCACACTATCTTAAAAAAAAAAAGTGGTCAGATGCCCTCAATCAAGGCAGAGGTCAGTCTTCTGGCAAGTTTGACTTTTTCATGTTGTCTCTCAAATTTTTCATTTCTTCTGTCTCCCTGATTTAAAGTTTGAGCTAGTTGTTTTTCATCCTTTTACCTATTTCTTCCAGACAATCTACATTTTGACACACTAACTTATTGAGTGTAATCAGTTATATGTTTATCGAACAATACCTTCTAAAAATACCAGCCAGTAATCTACACAGTGGTCTGTCAGTCAGATTCAGTCTCAAAAATCACTTTAATCACATTTTTCCACTTCTCTTCAGCAATCCCATCAAATTACATTTGAATGGACTCTGCACGTCATAGGGACTAAGCTGAGCCATAAGTAAGAAGCAAGAAAGAGATGGATAATTTGTTTAATGTCACTCTCCCAGCTAAAGAAGGGGTCCATTTGAAAATATTCCAGCAATCTACAACTGCTGAAAACATCCTTATTCCATAAAGCTTAAAAATATTTGCAGATAACAACAAAATGCTAATAGTTACTCTCATTTTACCAAATCAATGAGACTCTCACCAACCTAGGCTGATTATAAACAGATCCAAATTATACCTTGTCCCCTTTGTGTCTTAGGGCTGAGTAATCAGGGGAAATGACTCAAGGAACACTTTGCACAAACACCTATGGACTAAGACACTTTATCTAAGACTTCTCATCCTACAAACATTTCCATAATGTTCAGTAAAAATCTACTTTCTACAAAAGTTCCTTTCAAATCTATTTTTACATATAACTGAACTTTGGCTCTATTAAAGAGTGGTTGGCAAAATTCTCTGCGGCCATACCACTTAGGCCTGTAGCATAATTTCTATCATCTAGCCTATTCTAAATTGTTTTAATAAATTTACTTTCTGCACTGGCAAAACTGACTGCTGTGTACTCTTCTGAAGTACCCGGAACTACATGGGTGCTGTAGATTTTCAGTTTCCTCAGAAATTACTTTCTCATTCTTCAACCCCTGCCATAGTAACATTTGTTTGTTTGTTTGCTTTTTACTGTAAACAAGTGCTTTTCAGTTTTTTTTTTTTAAACCTGCTAAAAATAATTATGAAAATTTTATCACGAAGCTCTGGTTACTGGTATGCCTTAAAATAGAAGGACAAAACCCCCTTTTTTTGGCTCTCTTTATCCTTTTAAACAGCAATGTATTTGGGGGGCCAGAGAGATAATAGGAATAACACAGGAATGGTAGGGATTCTGACTGCTTGTTTTTCTAAAATTGTTTACTTAACACTTCTCCTCCCCCCCCCCCCGGGTATATTTCTTGCCAAGACATATAGATTTATATTCACTCTATTTCCAGTGCAACTTTTGGAAAGCTAACACGTACAGTATACACTAAGAGCAACTTCTAAGCTGCAGGCAGAATAAAACAAATCCAAGAAGTAAATGTACCTTTGCAGAAAATTGTTGAGTGGATTTAAGTTACAACAATAAACAATAAATAATAAAGTCTTCCCAAAAGCTACAGAAGCACATGTGTCCTCTTCATTGATTTTATCACTTCATCACACACAACAAATCTGTGTCAACATGAGTGGCAAGTCTCTGAGGTAAAAAATGTACAAGTCAAGGCCATAAAAGCAGACCACATGCTTAGGAATTTGTCTATTGTAACCATAATGAGGTGGCCTGCTGTCTCTAAGGAGACAATTCATGATACAGCATATGCCCAGAGAGAAGTGAAAGACTATTTTATGAATCCAATACAGTCAGCTGTAAGTCAATGAAGATTCAATTTCTTAAAGAAACAGAGAAGGTGACAGCATTCCTGTGAAGAGCAGAGTCACGAATAACCTGTTTATATGTAACTAGATATTGCCCTGCAACAATACTATAACCTACTGGAATCAGCACAGCTACTCATGTAAGTAAAGATTAATCATGTAGTCCTTCAAGAGGAGGCCTTTGATGCGTAATATGATCTAGCCTATTTACATAAATAGCATTTTTCAGCACTCTATTAATCTTAACAATACTTCAGAGGGGTTGCCAGTATTAAAGCCCATTTTCTGGAACATACTGAGGATTAAAAAGGCAAAGCAATTTCTCCATGTTTATACTGTGCCCTACTACTCTCCTACAATACAAAACTCACTTTGGGTGACCAAGCTATGAGATGACCACTGTACAAAGCATATAGCATTAAAATGCAAAAGGAAGCTGCAGCCCCAAAACCACTGAAAATTAGGGTATCTGTGACTGCTGCCAAAAATATTCTTTACAGAAGTCTGCTCAGAGAGGTGTAAGCTGCCCCAATTTGCCACAACGATTGCTAAGAATAAAGAAAAAATTCTTTATGGAAAATTGCCAATCATCTGACATTTCATGTGTTTAATGGGGCGGGAGGGTGACAGAGAACTGAATGTAGCATTTTAACAAACGTTTTACTTTGGAAAGCAGAGAAGAGGAAGGAAAGAAGAGCTGATTTAAGAAAGTAAGAACTGCTGGACAGAGAATGAAAAAATATGGGGTGTTTCAATGGCCTATGGGAAGGGAACACATAGTAGAAAATAACATAGTTTCTTACTTTTTGATCTTCAACAGACAAAAGGGAATCTCTTCTAAAGAACAGACAATGCTGAAAGGGTTTTTTAATCGTTATTTTTCCTACAGGAAATTACACAGTAATGAAACAAGTTTTGTATACACATTTGGAGATTTTGTTTCAAATTCTGTGAACAGAGTTCATGGGTATAAAGGACTCTCCCAGAAGTTTACATGAAGTATCCAATATCTTTCGTTAACGCCCTACTTTCTTTTTTCTCTCCATTGGTAGAGTGTTACATGAAACAACATTTCAGATTCTTCAGTAGTCATTAATGTAAGCACATTTAGTCATAACAGTTATTTCCAAATGCTTTCTCTCATGTACACAGTTGAAAGAAGCAATACCAATATCAACTGAGTAGTTGATTATGGATTTATAGCCTATAAATGTGAGGGCATATGGTGAGACTCAGAAATAGTTATCGAATGTCCACACAGCCTCACACAGATCATGAAGTGAAGTGTAAAATAGGACATAAGTGACTTGGATACAGTCATTTAGCATCTGCTCCAGCTGTATTAATTCAGGCTGGACATCACACAGTAGCATGGTACAGACTCAGACAAGCAATCGCACACATAAGACAGCTTGATTATGTCCTAGCCAAAAGTGAACTACCATGCAGGAGGCCTAGGTTACCAGACAGACATTTCCTCTCCATTATGCTACTATTAGGTACAATAAAAACATGTCTTTTAATCTTATCTCTCCTGAATGTTATCTGTAGTCCTCTATCTTTACTTCCTTACAAGTAGAAGAAAAGCTGTTTTCTAGGCATTGCACCTAGTGTAGGTATGCATCAACAGTAACTCAACATAGTTGCTGTTGAGAGATACAGTTGATCGTAAAATGTAAGTGAAAGCAAAGCCAAAAGGAGGTACCTTAAACCCCTGAAATTTTCTTCACTTCACCTAGACACCAGAACTGTCTTTGACGGGCACAATCACTTTCTTCGAAAAAGGACACATTGACAGCATATCCAATTTAAAGATCTAGAGCCTTCATATCAGAAGCAATAATCACTCAAAATATAAAGGGACGGGGAGGGAGATGCTGCTTTCTGACACAGTTTGACCTTAAGGCTCATTACAAACAAACAAACTAAAAGCAAAGAAAATAATTGATTACACGAAGCAAAGGTAGCAGCATCAGTACCATTCTTGGCAGAGAGTGGACAGTAATTATTAACATAATTTACATGAACTGTCTGGGGGTAAATCAGAATTTCTGTAGGTTACAAAACTGGATGGCACACAATAATGCTAAATAGAAGTGCTGGTTCTTAAGAGGTTGTGGGGAGCATTTAGTATGCTACATCTTTGTTCACATTAGTCTCTGTAGTCCAAGCAGATGGATGTCAGTCTGTCTCTCTCTCTCTCTCACACACACACCCACATTAGCAAGGCAGAAAAAAGAATATTTTAATTTAGAGCTGCAAGTTTACTCTTGCCACCTGTTTTTACCATTACCAATTAAAAATTATTGGTTTCATATCACAGGTAGTTAATAATTTGGTTGCTTTGGATCTACTCTCTGAAATCATCTAAACTTAGGGACTGAGGTATTCATCAAGTCAAAACCAATGTCAACAAAACGTAGAGCAAGAATTCAGAGGACTCCGAAATGCATGACCAGTACTGCTAGGCTTGACTAAATCCTCTGTGTCTTGTGATAGCCAGCTATTTTCTTTCCTTCTCCAGCCTCTTTTCATCTCCTGCTCTTTTATTTCACTGTTCTCCAATTTTCTCCTTTTTGGTTCTAGTCTCTTATTTAAGAGTTGTGTGTTCTCACTTTATAGTTCCCACTCCTGTTTCTTCATCCAGCACAAGTTAAATGCCTCCATTTTACAGCACTAAATGAGCAGATACAAAGTTAGTTCAGGGTGCTATCACAATTTTAAGGGATTAGTAACAAAGCAAACAAAAGAAGTCTGGTTACAAGTGCTCCTGCCTAGCCCTGTGGATATGTGGTAATCCCTTGTGAACATCACCATCAGCTTTAAAACCCAAACAGCCATTATTAATCTGAATCACACAAACACATTTTCACTGTTGAAAGAAATGCTGTCTTCACCTATTTTTGTCCAGCTGCTGTCCCTGTTCTTCTGACTAATATTGGCCAAGCTGCAGGTACAGAAACACCATCTTCTGCAGAATCCAAATATATGGTAATTGGTTCATAACTCTTTGGCTACAACCTAATACATAGAACTCAATCCTCAGCTGTCTCCAGCCCTTAACAAAGGCTTTCAAAGAGCCATTAGAACAAAATAACTGAAATCTAGGTCTGGGGGACAAATCCAAACCTGGTTTCATTGAATATTAATGAAAATAGTAAAAAATCTTCCAATAAGAATTGTCAATATGAGTAGGTTTTCTAGTATCTTACAGGTTGTTCTTGAGTATTTGAGTGACTGAAGGATATTAATGAAAAACTTCAAATTGCAGAAGTTCTATGGCTCATCAGGAATTAATTTTTATTCTATTAAATAATGTAATTTGCTACTTATTTGTTATACTGATGTTCATAGATTTCAAAGTATCCCATTACAGAGCTCAACAGGTCTCACATGACTTCAGACAACAATCATGCAATAAGAAAAAGAGCATAAGGCTGGTGTGAACAATTAAAAAAAAAAAAAGCACAGACTGAAACTTGTTCAGTCACCTTTTTCCCACTTTCTAGTCCATCTGCAAATACAGTGTTTACCTATTTATTGCATACTTTTAGAATAGTTCTATCAGGCTTCTATAAACTTAATCATCTTGGTTAATATATTAACATTTAACTATGTAAAGCAATTTTTCCCTCCGTAAAGAAATTTTATTAAAAGACAAGTAGAGTTGGAGTGAAATGTATTTTACATTACAAAATTATGAAGAAGTTGGAAGCTTCGATGTTGTTTACTTAGAAGTGCATCTTCATTATATCCGATATTGTTAAGAGCAAGTTCTGCCCTAATTAAGCTTCATCCTTGGTTGTCCGATTGCTTTTGCTTATGGATGGATACCAATTTGTATATTATAAAGAATCTTCTATTGATTTTATAAAGTTGACAATTTGCCTAATGGAGAGCAAGAATAATTTGTGACTGTGGCTCCCCTTCCTTTGCAAAGTGTGCCTCTACAGAATTTGCAGATGATGTATGATCAGTGCACATTAGGTTCAGAATGAAAACATTTGTCAGCCAGATATCTAATGGCCCATTTTGCAGTGAATACATGATGTTCAAAATCTGCCAATTTTCATGGGTCTTTTAATTACAGCTTTGATGGGTATGGTTTAGTTTACCTCATATATTTACCTAACAGGTACAAAAGGCCTGAAGTCTTTTTTACTCTCATGTTCACCTTGCAAAGCTTATGTTGGATTAGCTTCCACAAATTCATTTCCTGTCCAATGAGACTGAGAACTAGAAGTCAGAGGCACAACTTCAGTACTTAAAACTTGAAATACTAAGACTGAATTGAATACCTAAACCCCAAAGGACTGGATGAAATGCAGAAAAAGATAGTTTAGCAATTTTTCATTCACCTGTTTAGAAATGCAGACTCGCTCATCCGTCATGTGATATAAGTATAAGCCTGCACCCATTCAGTTTTCAGCACTACTCTGTACTGTATTAAAAACCCCACAGTTCTCTAATTCTGGTGACTTTTTCCCCCCACATATTGTCATACATGAAGAGCATCTAAAATGAATTCAACACTACAGTAGAATTTCCTGTTTGGGTTGCTCTTTACTAATATCTGAAAACAGCATGCTGAAAAAAATTCTTTTTAGAGAGGTAAGAAGGCAATTCACAGCCATCACCCCATCTTTTAATTGAGCACAATTAAGCTATGTTGCTTAAACAAATGTAAAATCTCAGCATTTAATTGAATTATCTATGAAGTATCATCGCAGAGATTCAACCATGTGTGTTTCTCTGACTTACAGAAAATGTTTCAAAAGTGGAACACAGAGACAGAGATTTCACGTTGTGTTAGATGCTGTCAAAGAGGTCTCTTTTTCTCTCCCTTTCTCTGTTGTTTCCAGCCATCCTTCTCTCCGTTCTCCTTTGTTTGCTAAAGTAGCTTACTGACTGTAATAAAGGGACCCCGAGTGTCAGCTTGAGACTGCCATGAAAACTAACATTCACATAAACCATTTTTTCCACTTTTGTTAAGCTTCTTATCAAAAGAACTCTCCCCCTCTCTCTCTCTCTTTTACTCTTTCTTGTCTTCTGTCCTTTTTAGGATATCTTTCTAATTTTATTGAGACTCCTCTGTTAAGGTACAGCACTATAGTTCAGTAACTATAGGAAAGTGAACCCAAAAGAGCCAGCTTGAGACTACCACAAACCATTCTCACTTCTTATGTTAACATTTCATCTCAAAGGACTCTTTTCTCTCTCTGTCAGTTGCAAGGCATCTCTTTGTCTCTATTGTGCTTACTGCGCTAAGGTGCCTCATTGACTGGAGTGAAGTGAACTCAAGCATGCCAACTTGAGGCTGGCACACATTTTTTAATTTGGTTGAAGTTGACACCCTAAGGGACTCAGTTTCTGAGCAGCAACGCTCCTCTCCCCCCCATCCCATGCCTACTCCACAGAGGTAACTCTAAGATCTATTTGCTGAAGTAATGTTTTCTATATTATATATTTAATTTGACAGAATTTAATGGATCTTAACCTTGCAGGTCATTCAAGGATATTTCTTTTATTCCTTATCACCTTGTACAGAACCTAGGATACCGAAGTAAAGTGAATACCAAATTGCCAAACACACACATGGCTCCATACTTGCCAAATAGCTTCAGAAAACTTAACAGTAAGGACTGCTTTGAAGATAAATACATCTAAAAATAAGAGACCCCAATCTTTTTCCTCTTTGNNNNGGGGGGAACCAAACACCCAAAAAGTCCATGTTAGCCTGTAAAGTTTCATGTCAACTGAAATAATCAGTATATGCTTCCAAGCTAAGTCCTAATCACTTTGGTTTGACCTTTTTATAGTATCCCTCATTCCCTCAACGATTTACTTCTGGTGACAGTCTAATGATTGAATATAAAAACAACTGAACTAAAATAAATTAGGCTCTTATCCCTGAGTGGAAAAATGCAAGTTTAAAGATGAGGACCAGAACTGATTCAACTACAAATTCCCAGGAAGGACTTCAAGTCAGCTGCTGTTGAGACTTAAAACTAGCAATCCTTCAGCATGCAAATGTTTCACTGGAATTAGACCACAGAAGAAGGAATCCAGTATGCAATATTTGCCATCTTTTTGTTTGTTTTCAGTGATGTCCATAACCTACTTTCTATGTTTTTCACAATTTCTGACACTGTTCAGTTAGCTCAATTTAACATTTTTCTTTCTCTTCTGTACTGCTAAAAGAAGTCCTTCTGTTTTGAATTGGAAAACAAGAAGGGAATTTTCTGATAACACTGGGTGTATCCTTCAGTTTGTTGTAGCCAAAACTCTAGACATTGCTGGCAAGAAAGATCTGTGTGTCTTAATTCCAAAATGCAGCAAAAAGAAGCTTCTTTATTTCTGCACGAGTATGAAATTAGTAATGAAGTTACTCTATGACAAAACTGAGCTGCAAAATTAAAAGCCCGTAATATTACTCAGAAAAATCTGTGCTACTTATTTTCTTTTTTTCTTATTATTTTTTAAATGTAGATCACTAGAATTTCAGGAATATGCAGTGAATGTTGTCAATATTATGCGAGTAACAAATGAATATGAAAACATGCCACTTAATTGTGAACACAGCAGAAATTTTGCATGGATGTTTTACAACCTTTCATCACAGTTTGTTGTTTTTTTAAAATTGAGACAAACAAAACAAAACAAAAAACCCTTAGCTTTTAGAGAAAATACTATGATTTCAGGACACACAAATGTTAATAACTCTTCTTGTCCACTATACACAAAAGCAGCATTGAGTACAGAAATTATTTCATTTTTAAGTCATTACCAGTAAAACCCTTAATCTCTGTTGCTACACTAGGGGCCTTTCCTTATATCCTGCTCCTGAATATACCACTGTGCAATGGTACTAGATTCACTGAACGTCACCCCGAGAGAACAGCATTAAAAAGGTAGGTCCTTCCATATCAAAAAGGCTTTGTTTTTCCATAGCACATTTGGGATTCATTCTATTGGTCTTCTAGTTTCTGAAGCTTTAGAGTTCAGTCAAGTCTACTTTTTTAGGTTTTACTCTCCTACCATTAAAAAAAAAAAAAAAGGCAAGCTGATGGTTCACATATAAACCCATTCCTATAGGAGTTAAGGATTTCATAAAGAAAAAAAAAATCCTCCCCTGCCCTGCCTTCCACCCCCC